>OY754903.1:2297326-3497326 GCA_963576445.1 Lithosia quadra
GGAAGATGGAGGAAGATGGAGGAAGATGGAGGAAGATGGAGGAAGATGGAGGAAGATGGAGGAAGATGGAGGAAGATCGAGGAAGATGGAGGAAGATGGAGGAAGATGGAGGAAGATGGAGGAAGATTGAGGAAGATGGAGGAAGATGGAAGAAGATGGAGGAAGATGGAGGAAGATGGAGGAAGATGGAGGAAGATGGAGGAAGATGGAGGAAAGATGGGAGGAAGATGGGAGGAAGATGGAGGAAGATGGAGGAAGATTGAGGAAGATGGAGGAAGATGGAGGAAGATGGCTTTAAATTCGACTCACTGTTAATAAATACACTTCTATAGACTCTAGACAAGGTCAAATTCATCAATATTATTTTTATAAATACCAACTTTCAATTAAATTTGCACGTATAAACTATACTAAAAATTAACAAAAGGCACACGTCTGCCTCATTATCACTCACAATACCATAGTATGTCGGGCCATATATAGCAGTAACCTTGTTCGGTAGGAAAGTCAAATAGGGTACTGACACTAGTAGTCAGCCCGCACCAAGTACTCCAGCCTTTTTTCGGTTTAAAAACCAATAGAAATAGCATTCTAATAGAAACTAACCTATAGAATTACTTTAAATTGGTTCTGTGACTCCTCATTAGTCGATTCAAATCCAAACATATTAGCTAAGTGGCTGCGAATTATTTTAAATAATAGTTTTTTCGACGTCGTCTGCTGACGAGGCGATACGCGGCGCGCGCGCCATTTTTTTTGTTAGTGGAAGCGTTCGCAAAAAACGTTATTATTTTTCCTTTTTTTTGTCAGTTTTTAAGGCACTTTGTATTAACATTTCCATTAATTAATAGTTTTGGCATCATAATCAATGAAAAAGTATCGTGTTCTTCTTAAGAATTAGTAATAATGAGGCGGCCGAAATACTGGGTCCCTTTTGTATATACATTATCTAGTACCCAGCCACCCTGGCTGAGTACTGGTTTTAACGCTGTTTTTTTTATTTAGAGTTATAATTAGTATCATTTTAAAGTTCAGAGTTCATCCTTTAATCTAGTATACCCATATCATAACGGTTTTGTCAAAAACCCAATAGTCGGCCACTTAAACAGTTGAAGTTGGTTACATGGCTGAGTACTGGGGAAAGTATACCCAGTGCTCAGTCGTCCCTATATTTAAATTGTTTCGTTATGCAGTTTCTTTTTTAAGGCTATTTTAAACATACATACATACAAATCACGCCTTTTTCCCAGTGGGACAGATGTTGGCTCTGGGAAACCATTGGACCAGACAAACATCTGTCCACTTGCTACGATCTTGCATACTCCCTTTCGCTTCTTCAACTTTTATAATTGTTTTCATACACTCACGCCGGTTGCTGGTACTCTTGACCTGACCTTTTTCCAAAACTTCCTGGATCTGATTAGAATATGTACGCCTAGGTCGACCTTTACCTGGTTGTCCATTCACCCTCACCTCATATATATGTTTCGTCAATCTTCTTCCATCCATTCCTTTCTCTGTCTTGGTCACTACATCTTCAACCATACCGCAACGTTCCCCTTATCCCACTGTTACACATTCGGTCCATCAACTTTACTCCAACTATGCTTCTCAGACTTCTTATTTCCACAGCATTCAATCTACTTTCATGCTTCTTCTGCCATACCCAACATTCACTACCTTATATACACACCTTATGTACAGTGAGACGTGCCTTTTTTAGACACGATCTGACTGCTCATAAAATTATGCAGCGCCCCCATTCACTTGATTAACTGCTATTCAGGAAAGAAAGTTTCAGAGGCCAAAAATTTTAAAGAAGAAAGTAAAAAAGAAAACAAAACAGCTCTAAATTATAAACTAGTAAAGTGAAGGAGACTACAAAGAAGAAAAATGATAATTCTAAGTAGTCAGAAATTGAGAGTAAAAGGTAAAAAGTAGAAAAAGAAACAAGGAAAAGGAAATTGGAAGATTTGAATGACATAACTGAAGAAGCAGAGAAGACTGGCCGTGATTTTGTGGAAATAAAATAAAATAAAATAAAAATTCTCAGAACATACTTAATCTCTTGAAACAGAAACCTGTAAGGAATTATCTTCCTTACAGGTTTCTGTTTCAGGAGCTCCTGCATACATACATACACCTACATTATGCTTAAGCTTCTGCAAAAAATTGTTAATCGCCAAGAAACTTTTAGAAGTGAAAAAAAAACTTGAAAACTATTTTAAATACTGAAACTTTTTAATTACTGAAGAATTTACAGATTGATTTAAGTATGTATAAGTTATATATTTGATTGATCTCAAGAGAGGCTGACCACTGGTGGCAGTATGGCTGATTACTGGATTTTGGCGGCTGAGTACTGGTGAAAAGTGCCTTATTTTGTTAAAACGTGCTTTTCATATTATTAAAGGATAATTTTGTAATTTTTGTTAATTTTGTAATAAAGTTTAATAAATGTGTAACGCAATTTATACAAAAGATTTCCAATTTAATCTTTCTAATATTTTCTTATACGAGTTTGAAGTCAAACTTTCCACTAAAAGGCTGACTACTGGTGCCAGTACCCTACTTAAGTAAATTTCAATCAGTAATATACACCTATTCAACAGTAGATACTCAATGACTTCACCGACTTCTCAACACCGCCACTGCTTCACTATCCTTAGGTTTGTGATTAATGAAATCCGCCAAGATACTTTTGAACTGCACTGAATAGTCATATAGAAGTTCTGAAACTGTCTTACTCTTAGAAAATATAAGATTACTTACTACAGATAGACTAATACGAGTAATTATCTGACCATTGTAGAAGATTAAAAACGAATAAAGCATAAGATCTTAAAATCGTATTAAAATTCATGTCCTTTGTTCGTAATGTGCGACTGTATAGCTATACTGACCTAAAATTCACATAATATTTGAATTTGTAATGAGGATCAGTCACTTTTTTAGCTGAGTATGCAGTTTTATAGACCTAAAAAAAACAATAAATTCTGTAAAAAAATTATTTGAATCGGATCAAAAATGACGGAGTTATAGCCATTTTAGTGCGGTAATCTCAAAAACGCTCGCCACCGCGTAGAAAAACCCTGTGACGTCATCGCTCACATCGTCGCGCGCCGCGCCGCGCCGCTATGGAGAATATAGGGCTATTCGGATAAAACATTTCATGAATTTTTTTTTAAATTATAGAATTAAGTACTTTTTTTTATACTATGTAGGTGGCAGACAAGCACACGGCCCACCTGATGGGAAGCTGTCATCGTGGCCTATTGGACGTGTGCAACACTAGGGGTGTCACACGTGGTGTCACCAGGGGTTCTGCCTACCCTGAAGGGAAGGGGGGGGCAGCTAGGAAGGGGTGGAGAGGCTAGGAAGAGGGGGGGAGGAGGGGTACAGTGAGCTCTGGCTACCCTACTTACCTTGGGGAACACAACACTATGGTTATTACAGCTGCGGTGTTCTGTTGGGCGGAGGTACTACCTCAGTCAGTCGGACTGCTCAGTTCAGATGGGAGATACCGTCGGGTCCCACCTATTATTAGATGTACCTATTAAGAATATATGAAATATTTTATTCTTTCATTTGTTGTGGTTCGATAGCATTTTAAGGCATGTTGGAAATCAAGTACTTATATAACCCGTGCGGAAATCCCCACGGATATCACCCCTGTCGGCCTTTGGAGATTAAGATTAAAGATAAAGATAAGATAAGATGAAGATGAAGATGAAGATGAAGATGAAGATGAAGATGAAGATGAAGATGAAGATGAAGATGAAGATGAAGATGAAGATGAAGATGAAGATGAAGATGAAGATGAAGATGAAGATGAAGATGAAGATGAAGATGAAGATGAAGATGAAGATGAAGATGGAAGATGGAAGATGGAAGATGGAAGATGGAAGATGGAAGATGAAGATGAAGATGAAGATGAAGATGAAGATGAAGATGAAGATGAAGATGAAGATGAAGATGAAGATGAAGATGAAGATGAAGATGAAGATGAAGATGAAGATGAAGATGAAGATGAAGATGAAGATGAAGATGAAGATGAAGATGAAGATGAAGATGAAGATGAAGATGAAGATGAAGATGAAGATGAAGATGAAGATGAAGATGAAGATGAAGATGAAGATGAAGATGAAGATGAAGATGGAAGATGGAAGATGGAAGATGGAAGATGGAAGATGGAAGATGGAAGATGGAAGATGGAAGATGGAGGAAGATGGAGGAAGATGGAGGAAGATGGAGGAAGATTGAGGAAGATGGAGGAAGATTGAGGAAGATGGAGGAAGATGGAGGAAGATGGAGGAAGATGGAGGAAGATTGAGGAAGATTGAGGAAGATTGAGGAAGATGGAGGAAGATGGAGGAAGATGGAGGAAGATGGAGGAAGATGGAGGAAGATGGAGGAAGATGGAGGAAGATGGAGGAAGATGGAGGAAGATGGAGGAAGATGGAGGAAGATGGAGGAAGATGGAGGAAGATGGAGGGAGATGGAGGGAGATGGAGGGAGATGGAGGAAGATGGAGGAAGATGGAGGAAGATGGAGGAAGATGGAGGAAGATGGAGGGAGATGGAGGAAGATGGAGGGAGATGGAGGGAGATGGAGGGAGATGGAGGAAGATGGAGGAAGATGGAGGAAGATGGAGGAAGATGGAGGAAGATCGAGGAAGATGGAGGAAGATGGAGGAAGATGGAGGAAGATGGAGGAAGATGGAGGAAGATGGAGGGAGATGGAGGGAGATGGAGGAAGATGGAGGAAGATGGAGGAAGATGGAGGAAGATGGAGGAAGATGGAGGAAGATGGAGGAAGATGGAGGAAGATGGAGGAAGATGGAGGAAGATGGAGGGAGATGGAGGAAGATGGAGGAAGATGGAGGGAGATGGAGGGAGATGGAGGGAGATGGAGGGAGATGGAGGAAGATGGAGGAAGATGGAGGAAGATGGAGGAAGATGGAGGAAGATGGAGGAAGATGGAGGAAGATGGAGGAAGATGGAGGAAGATGGAGGAAGATGGAGGAAGATGGAGGAAGATGGAGGAAGATGGAGGAAGATGGAGGAAGATGGAGGAAGATGGAGGAAGATGGAGGAAGATGGAGGGAGATGGAGGAAGATGGAGGAAGATGGAGGAAGATGGAGGAAGATGGAGGAAGATGGAGGAAGATGGAGGAAGATGGAGGAAGATGGAGGAAGATTGAGGTAGATGGAGGAAGATGGAGGAAGATGGAGGAAGATGGAGGAAGATGGAGGAAGATGGAGGAAGATTGAGGTAGATGGAGGAAGATGGAGGAAGATGGATGAAGATTGAGTAAGATGGAGGAAGATGGAGGAAGATGGAGGAAGATGGAGGAAGATGGAGGAAGATGGAGGAAGATGGAGGAAGATGGAGGAAGATGGAGGAAGATGGAGGGAGATGGAGGAAGATGGAGGAAGATGGAGGAAGATGGAGGAAGATTGAGGAAGATGGAGGAAGATGGAGGAAGATGGAGGAAGATGGAGGAAGATTGAGGTAGATGGAGGAAGATGGAGGAAGATGGATGAAGATTGAGTAAGATGGAGGAAGATGGAGGAAGATGGAGGAAGATGGAGGAAGATGGAGGAAGATGGAGGAAGATGGAGGAAGATGGAGGAAGATGGAGGAAGATGGAGGAAGATTGAGGAAGATGGAGGAAGATTGAGGAAGATGGAGGGAGATGGAGGAAGATGGAGGAAGATGGAGGAAGATGGAGGAAGATGGAGGAAGATGGAGGAAGATGGAGGAAGATGGAGGAAGATGGAGGAAGATGGAGGAAGATGGAGGAAGATGGAGGGAGATGGAGGAAGATTGAGGAAGATGGAGGAAGATGGCGGAAGATGGAGGAAGATGGAGGAAGATTGAGGAAGATTGAGGAAGATGGAGGAAGATGGAGGAAGATGGAGGAAGATGGAGGAAGATTGAGGAAGATGGAGGAAGATGGAGGAAGATGGAGGAAGATGGAGGAAGATGGAGAAAGATGGAGGAAGATGGAGGAAGATTGAGGAAGATGGAGGAAGATGGAGGAAGATGGAGGAAGATGGAGGAAGATGGAGGAAGATGGAGGAAGATGGAGGAAGATGGAAGATGGAAGATGGAAGATGGAAGATGAGAGCAAGAAGAGGACACCGTGGCTCGTAAACCCGAGGGGACATCTTGAAGCCGGAGAGGGTACGGGTCAGCCGGGATGCGAGGGACATACCTTTTGGGCAACCTTATACCTCGGCGCTAGAAAACCCGAGACGGCATGCGGTTTTAATCAGTTCGATTCAAACATAAAACGCCCCGGTTGGGGGTGTTTTTATATTTGTCAGTCCGCCGAATTGACTGCACCCCGCCTGATGGTAAGCTGAGGTGCAGTCCTAAAGTAATGTACATCATTTCATCGAAACTTGAACACTTTCCCAAATAACGGATGTCTAGGTATACAACTACTCTACCCTTATTTGCCCCCTTAGGGGTGGATTTTTGAAAAACCGCGATTCCGGGGTACGTTTATTTTTAACCAGAAGCAGCTGTATCAAATTTCGTGCTTCTTACTTTCAAAATAACGGACTTTCATGCAACCAGCCATCGCGTATTTTACGCCTTTAGTAGTGAAATTTTGAAAACGCTGGTATACATGTATATTTATTTCTAATCAGAAGTAGGTACATGAAATTTAATGCGTCTAACATTGAAAATGAAGAACTTTCATATAAATGTTTATGCCTTATTTTGCCACCTTAGGAATAAAAATTCTAAAAATCCGTTCTTAGTGGATTCCTACAACATAAAAAGCATCTACTGTCAAAATTTCAAGTTTGTAGGTCCAGCGGTTTAGGCTCTTCGTTGACGTATCGGTTTTATCATAGGGCATCGCACACGAGGTGAGCCATGACGTCATCGACAAAAATCCAGCGAGAGTGTGCGTTTTAAAACAGCCGATTTTAAATCTTCGATAACTTCGTCATTTCTTGTCGGATTTTAATCATTTAAAAAACAAAATGCTTAGAAATTTGTAGCGCATACGTTTCATTAATTAAAAATTAAAAGTTCTGTTATGTGACTGATCCTCATTAACTAGGTTTGAAAATGGAAATGGTAAGTGGTCATAGGAACTTCTCAACTCAAGATAAGCCCGTAATTTTTTGGCTCATTTGATTTGTCACTACAAAGCGTATTTTCAAAAAACATAACATAACATAAACTCACGCCTATATCCCCGAAGGGGTAGGCAGAGGTGCTAGCACTCACATTTCGCCAGTTTATGTTTAGGTCCCAATGTTACAGGTGGCGAGCCTATTGCCATTGACCGGGCACTAATAAACCTGCGATAAATACACACAACTTCGAAAAGCATCGAAAAGTCATTGGTGTGTGTCATGGTAACCTGGGATCGAACCCGAGAGCTCGTCTCAGCAGTCCATTACCCAGACCACTAGGCTACCTTTAGGCACTAGGCAAAGGCATTTTCAATAAAATCTTTTCAAAATTATTAACGTAAATATTTAGTTTAGTTTCTTAGGTCAATCGTTTGCTTCCTGGTTTCAGGTCATCTTTCAGCATTTATTACCAGCTATCTTGGTGGATACGATCCTTTGGTTATTGGGGAAAAAACCTATGTAAGTAAATTGTTTTTCTTTTTTTTTTTATACTACCTCGGTGGCAGACCAGCACACGGCCCACCTGATGGGAAGCGGTCACCGTGGCCTATGAACGTGTGCAACACTAAGGGTGTCACACACGCGCTGCCTACCCTGAAGGGAAGGGATGAGAGCTGGGAAGGGGTGGGGAGGCTAGGAAGGGATGGGAGGAAAGGAGTACATTGAGCTCTGGCTACCCTACTTACCGGCGGCGTTGGAATTTAGCATAAATTTACTAATTAGCATCTATACGAATAAATAAAACTATTTGGTCACACTATTATGAATACTCAAAACGGTGTGAATTGGTGAAGTAAAAGTCGGTAAGCGAACCCCGGACTTCGAGGTCTGTAACCAGAATTGACAGACAAATAGAATTGAGGTTGGAGAAGCAGGCGTCTAAATAGCCGTGCTAATGACAGTAGTTACAGGTAGTTGGAGCCCACAAAAGTCCAACCAGTCTAACTTGGAACTTCGATATCGCCTTGGTCATAATGACCATTGGTTGTGGAGGTCAGATGGCAGTCGCTTCACCGAAAATATCGAAGTTCAGCCGCATCACAGTTAGACTGGAAAGCCGACCCCAACTGAGTTGGGAAAAAGGTTCAGAGAAGAGACGTCATACTGGTACAAATTACTTGGTTGGATTCACCATCTTCCGGTCTATATAACTATACTAGCTCTCTCCTCTCCAAAAAGGGATAAAAAGTATTCAAAGTCAAAGTCAAAGTCAAAAATCATTTATTCTGTATAGACCATTTTAAGCGGCACTTACAAAACGTCAAATTATAAATATTTAAAACTAGAAGCAAATGGACCACCGGTTCGAAACGCGGCCCAGATCTGAGAAGACTCCGGCAAGAAACTCAGCGGGCTGTTTTTTTTTGGTCTATTTACAACAATTGCCTTAGTCTAGATACAATGTTATTTCGAGTAACATAGTTGAGTGAACAGTTCATTTCCAAGCTTCTTTATCATCTAAATAATCTTGAATTTTATAATAAGCTTTTTGGGAGAGTTTTCTTTTAACAACATTTTTAAATTTACTTACATGTAAATCTCTAATTTCGCTTGGGAGTTTGTTGAAAAAGCGTATACAGTTACCCCGAAAAGAATTACTGATTTTTTGGAGCCTACTATCACAGGCTACAAGATTGTTTTTGTGCCTGGTATTCTAAGTCCGTCTCCTGGTTCTAAGCTACCTCCCTGCCAATTTTCAGCCAAATCCGTTCAGCCGTTCTTGAGTTGTAAATGGTATAACTAACACGACTTTCTTTTATATATATAGATAATTATATACTTATACTAATCTATATTTTCAGGTTGGTGAAAATCCAACGCCGCATCTACACAGCCGGGCTGGCATTACGATACTTCTTGATGCAGCAATGGACGTTCCACCATAAGAACTTCCTAGCTCTTCGCTCATCGTTGAAAGAGGAAGACAAAGACAGTTTTTATTCCCATCTTGAATCTGTGGATATTCCTTCGTACCTGATAGATTCTGTTTATGGTGCAAGACGTTTCTTGCTGAATGAAAAGGACGAGGATATACCTCGGGCTAGGGTGCACGCTAAGAGGTAAGTTTGCACATAATGACCTCCAGCAGGCTATACACGTTGATTTTATAGTCGGTTTGAACAGGATCGATTGGAGCCATTCATTTAAAAATCTAAAACTATTTTTTTGTAAAAATTTCGAGCACTGACCAATCACAAAACATCCCGGACGACCGCGACAATGCCAGCACTGACATGTCATGACTCGAAATATGCCAGCGAGCGCTCAATCATTCATAAAAAATTGACTGTGAATTTTTATCGAAGCTCTAATAATGTTTTTACTAGAACGAGTGAAAAAGATTACAGCAAGTTAATTTTTTCATATTCGACTCGTACAGCAATTTGGACATGTCATGTACAGTGAGCTCTGGCTACCCTACTTACCGGCGGGAACACAACGCGATGGTTATTATGGCTGCGGTCTTCTGTAGGGCGGCGTTACTAGGTACCACAGTCGGACAGCTCATTTCAGACGGGAGATACCGTCGTGTCCTACCTCCATTAAAATATTTTCTTTTTTTGAGTTTTTCTTTTTAGTTTTCGTTGTTTTTTATTTTTGTCATCCATTTTGTCTGGTTTTTTGTTTATTGTATTAATTATTTTTGTGTAGAATTTAGTCTATGTTTACGGATTGAAATCTTTGTTTCTTTCTAATAATGAACAATTTCTACTTTCAGGATGGTGATTGTCGACAAAGTATTTCATCTGATAATCTACGGGGCCATTTTCTACTGGATGCTACAGAAACTATTCTAAGACCACTAATACTAAACAAATTGTTTTATAAACAGATTTCTTGGTGTATTATCGATTAATAAATATTATGATTAACTAAAAATATTATTAACATGACTTTTTTATTTGTATGAGTGTGGAATAATCTTAAAGGATGAGAAAATCAAGAAGTATATAGCTCAAAATATAGGAATTCATCTTTCACTATTTTTCATATAGAGGGCGCTAACTAAATATAACCCACTTTACTATATTTCATTGAATTATCCTACTTCTTACTACCTATCATAACTCATGTATTATAATAAAATGGTAGAAAAGTATTTTTTTAAAAGCATAGGTACTTGGAGTTTGATCTACAATCGATACCGAAGCCAATAATATAGTTTTTAGAATTTTTGTCTGTTTGTCTGTTTGGCTGTATGTCCGGGATAAACTCAAAAAATACTACATAAAGTCGGGTTAACATAATAGGTATAAACTACATAATTATTATCACGCTATCACCTACGGGGAACGAGCAGTGAACCTTTATTTTTTCAACTCATCAACCCCCCCCCCCATATCCCCAATCTTCCCCTCCAACCCAACCCAAACTCCTCAACCCTTTCCCTCTCGAAGGTCGGCAGCGTGAGAGTGACATCTCTGATGTTGCACACGTCAATAAGCCACGGTGACCGCTTCCCATCAGCCGGGCCGTGTACTTGTCTGCCACCTAACTAGTATAAAAACGCGTATGGCGATATAATCGAGTGGCAAACCGACTTGCGCCCGAACCGCTGTCGCTTTGTGTGTTTTACGCCTCAATGTTATACTCCACTAAGACACAAGTTTGTGCATTCACCGCTAAGAAAACCCCATTCATTGTAGCGCCACAATTCCTGGACACACCACTCACCATCTCCTCGAGTATAGGGATCCTTGGTGTCAATATCTCCAGTGACGTCCAGTACCGTAATCACCTCGATTTCAATTTCTTTATTTCTCAAAATAGTGTAACGTAATTACATCTTTTTGACGTCAAAAACTACTTAATACTAAGTTTACCACCGCTTCCTAGGCGCTAGTGGAGAAGAAACGGCGCAACAAACTCCACTGCTGCATTTTGAGACGTCAGGTTATACATAGGTATCTTAAGACTAAATATGGACGAATGTACATTTTTGTCTCGTGTCAATATAAATAAAGGTATATAAAAAAAAAGATATAATAAATTTTAACCGAAGTTAAACAATAAAATAAAATACTCGAAGACAAGGTCAAGTTGGCATCTAAGAAACTTGGAGTGCTCAACAGGGCGAAACAGTACTTCACTGCGGGGCAAAGACTTATTCTTTACTAGCTGTTGCCCGCGGCTCCGCCCGCGTGGATTTCGAATTCCGTTTCAAATTCCTTTTTTCGTGCGGAAGTTCCTTCGTATACCACCCCCGTCAGCCATCAGGAGTAGTTAAATTCAGACGTAACTACTCCTGATGGCTGACAGCGTGCATGAGACTTAAGACGGCGTGCGGTATTTATGAGGTCCGAGTCAGGACCTCATAAAAACCGTACGCCGTCTCAAGTCTTCAGTTGTAAGATTACTTAGAGCATATCCCGCGCCATCTAAGGTTTTAAGGTGGCCCCTTGACCCCCCGAGCATCGCGCCAATTCACCGACAGTGACACTACACCCCGTAGGGCAACAGGCGGCCGTCCTGTCACCCAACCATCGACGCGTGGACAATCAGCTTGCCCCCCACTTGCTCCCCACTGTACCCTCTGCTAGTCAGAGGGACACATGGGAAGCCTCGGAGCAGCCCTCTAGAGGGCCACTTCCACCCCGGCCAGATTGGCCGCAGACAGCAGCGTCTAGTGAACTTCACTGCGGGTGACGTAACCTACGACAAACTTATTATTTGCGGTTGGTACAGTAATCGGATCTAGGGATCGAACCGCAAAATTAAGTTTGTTTTTTATTGTATGTACTTTTCCGGGATAAAAAGTACCCAGTGTGCTGCCCAGGATATTGAAGAATAATTATACCAAGTTTCATCGTAATCGAACCGGTAGTTTTTGCGTGATACCTGAACAAACAGACAGACAGACAGACAGACAGACAGACAGACAGACAGACAGACAGACAGACAGACAAAAATTTTTTTGATCACATATTTGGGATCGGTGTCGGTCTAGTAACACCCCCTGCTATTTATTTTTTTGATATTTTCAATGTACAGAATTTTCACTTCTACAGATTTATTATATGTATAGATAAGTCACAAGTCCGGCCCCACATGGAGTACTGCTGTCACCTTTTTGCCGGGGCACCTGCATACCAGCTTGACCCCTTCGAGTCGGTACAAAGACGTGCGCTGCGGATAGTCGACGATCCCATACTTTTAGGCGGTGTGGAGCCGCTTAGCCTGAGGAGAGATTTCGCCTCACTGTGTGTCTTCTACCGCCTATATTATAATGGTATGTGTTTAGATGAATTGTTCGACATGATGCCCACGGCCACTTTTTATCATCGCACCGCTCGCCACAGGCAGGGAATTCATCCTCACACATTGCATCCGCCTGCAGTGCGCACTGTAAGGTTTGAAAGAAATTTTATTCCGCGCACGCTTAGGCTGTGGAATAATCTCCCTGCCGTGGTTTTCCCTAGCGACTACAATATGGGGTTCTTCAAGAAGGGCATTAGAAGTTTTTTGCGGGGTCGGCAGCGCGAGTGTGATGCCCCTGGTGTTGCACGCGTCCCTAGGCCACAGTGACCGCTTCCCATCAGGTGGGCCGTGTGCTTGTCTGCCACCTAAGTGGTATAAAAAAAAATACTCGGTAATACTACTCGTAAACCCAGCCTACGACATTGAATATCAAATGATATTCAATGTTTAATAATCATTGTATTACATTGATTATTAAAAAGACAAGTTACGTAAATAGTAAAAAAAAGTTGAATTCAAATATATATGACTTAACTGATGCCCGCGACTCCGTCCGCGCGGAGATCGGTCATCGTTTTTTAGTCATTATATTATTCTCCGGTTCTATTAGTAAGTCTGACCAAGACCTTTCTAATAAAAAAACCGCATAAAAACCGCTTCAAAGGTTTAATGAATTTATTTTTCCAAAGACTTACATGTCACTTATTGAGAAACAATAATTATTTAGTACACAATGTACTACTAATAGTTCGTTCGTTTTGATGACAAAAATATTAACTTACATTAATATGTCGAGTTAATATAATTCATTCTTCTTCATTTGAATATAACTATCTCCGGTGCTACTTCGGTTAAGTATGATTAAACATGCGTAAGATTTTAGGTCTAACCAAGACATTTAATACAAAAAAAAATCACATAGAAATCAGTTCAGTAGTGTTTGCATCCATAGCGAACAAATAAATCCACAAACATAGAATCGGATTGGATTTTCATTATCGTTCATAACATTTTATTTTTTCATGTTTTTTAATAAATTCAATGTACAGACACAACTTATTTACAATTTTCTAATAGCAGTGGACGTCGATAGGCTTATTTCATTGATTGATTGATACCTACCTATTATAGATACAAATGTTTCATTTTCATTAGAAATTAGAATCAGATTATATTATTATCGTCAGTATACCTCAACTAGTTCAAGAGACTTGTCAAAAAATTCGGTGACATATTATATATATTTTAATTAATTTAAAAAAATATCAATTCGACTCGTAGGTACGTATATTCACGCATTTCTTGAAAACTGTTAGTTTAATTGTGATATTTTTTTAATGTTCGAGTATTTGAGTACCTATTTATTTTATTTCTCAAACAATATTACATTGTATTGAAATCATAAAATATAACAATAATCAAACTAAAAAGATAAAAAACATCCAATTAATATGTATCTATTACTACACCTATTACTACAAAAATAGACCGGGCAAGATGAATATGAAAAGTTATTGTTGAAGTAGGGCACTTCAACTAATATAACAGTACAATCTTCAATAAATAAATAACAATAAATAAATAAAAAATAAATTAAAATCGATTCTGTAGATTTAGACGATGTCTATGCCAAATGCTAGCCGCGATGGGAGTGGCCCTCTAGAGGGCTGCTCGGAGGCTCTCCACGTGTCCCTCTATGCCGTTTGCTGGTTGTGGGGCGGGCTGGTTCTTCGAATGCAAAAAGGGGGGTGACAGGATAGCCATCTGTCACATTACACCACAACGTTGGCGCGGCGGCGTAATACTCACCCAAGGGACCAGGGAGTCATCTTAAAACCGTAGGTGACTCAGGGTGAGCTGGGGTGTAATATAAATACTTTTTGGGCAACCTTACACCTCGGTGATTGAGACCCGAGCCGTTGTGTAGTTTTAGTCGCTCAAGTATGATATAATCACCCCCGATGGCCGACGGGGATGGCATCCGTGGGGATTTCCGCACGAATAAAAGAAAAGTAGTACCTATTCAAATAATGGACAATATTAACATTGAAATTCGATTAAGCAAGAGATTGTAGCTGCGAAGTGATGACGGTAGCTGAATGGATAAAGACGCGGCCTCTTCTCAGAAGCATCGAGTTTGAATCCAGCCGGACAGTACCAATATGAATTTCATTTTGTGGAATTTATAATATGCGCTATCATATGATTTACCATCTGCTGACAGTGAAGTAAAAATATCGTGAGGTAACCCACATTATTTCCTAGAAGAAATTCTAAGGACATGTCTGATCCACCAACCCGCATTAGGCCAGCGTGTGTGGATTAAGGTCTAAACCAGAGGGTCTCCTCTCCTCTAACGAGAGAGCTGAGAGCAGCTCTCTCGTTAGAGGAGAGGAGACCTGTGCCCAGCAGTAGGCAGTTAAAATGGCTGTTGTTTTAACATAACAGCAACTTTAATTTTGTGTATTTTTATAGATGTATAGAAAAGTATAAGTTATTATTTTTATTACAGACACCCACATACAGACAAACATCATGGGTTTTCTCGAAGAACGAGATTTATCAGACGTGCCCACTATCCCCGAATTTTATAAAGGAAAGACGATTTTCATAACTGGCGGCACAGGTAGGTCAATTTCTATGAACTATTACTTTAGTTAACAAGTTCACATTATGCGTTTATTGCCTGTGTTATCACCAATGGCTTGTGGAGGTCAGATGGCAGTCGCTTCATGGAAAATATCGAAGTACGCCGCGTCGTAGTTATACTAAGAAGCCAACACCAACTGAATTGAGAAAATGCTCAGGGGATGATGATGGTTCGCTTACTCAAGCATTACATACATAATGCTCAAGCCTTTTTCCCATCGGGGTAGGCAGAGACAACAGACCGCCATTTGCTTCTGTCCTTACATACTTCATGAGCTTCCTCTACTGTCAGCTTTACTCTAGTTTGCAAAATAAATGGTATTTATAACAAAGATGTTGTATAGATTCAAATGAATAAACCGATTGTCCTAAGGGTCAATTCTTATGAATTACTAGCTGTTGCCCGCGGCTCCGCCCGCGTGGACGTCAATTTTTGCGTTTTTTTACTACCTATATCGCCGGTTCACTAAATATGCGTAGGATTTTGAGTCTATGGACGTCAAAAGTACTGAACGGATTTTGATGCGGTTTTTTTTATTAGAAAGGTCTTGCATAGACTAAAAATTTACCGTATGTTTGGTTGTAATTGGTTAAGTAGAACCGGAGATATGACCGAAAACGACCTAAAAACGAAGCGCGGGCGAAGCCACGGGTATCAGCTTGTATAAAAAGTAGCCTATATGTTGCCCAGAACTATGAACTATAATCATACCAACTTTGATCAAAATCCCTCCAGTAGTTTTTGATTTTAGCGTGAACAAAAATTTTGTGCGGACAAACAGAGGCACAGAGGCACAGACATACAGACAAACAGACAAAAATTCTAAAAATCATTGTTTTGACATCTATTACATTCATAAAGTCCCCTAATAATTTTTTTCTCATATATCTTCCATGTACAGACACCGATCAGTTACAGATTTATTATATGTATAGATAGAAGATAAAATAATATGTTTTGAATAAAAATCATGAAAAGCGGTCCACCGGGCCTCGTTTCTGCTAAAGGCAAACCACTGTCATACCACTGACACTCTAAAAAGTTCTATTTAATTGTAGACTTTACCGTTATACCTACAGTTAAAATCTAAAATCAAATGAAAAGAAATTCATTTAACTTTTTCATTCGCTCTACAAAATTCTATTTAATTTTAGACTTTAAACTGATAATAGTTAAGTCGAAAATTAAATGGTATTTTTTTTAAATGTCATTGACAGTGGCATGACAGTGGCTTGTTTTAAATGCATAATTATTAGACTAACATGACTTCGCTCTTATATAATACTCGTATACTACATAATAATGTTTTCAACACTAACCGCGTACAATGCAAAAAATAATCGTATGTCAACCTACCAAATATTTAAATAGGTCAAATAAGTGCCGTCGTAGTCAAATTAAATAGCCTATTGTGAATATTTTAATATGTATTTAAATAACATGACATATTATGAATACTTAATCATTTAAATTAGCTGAGGCCTGATTTAGTGGAATTACCTTTTTTTAAATAGAGGGTATGATTTAAAAGTTTTCCTAAATTCAAAATTCAAATTCAAATTTATTTCATAGAATATGGTTACATCTTTAGGTCTTACATATTACTAAGTACAGCATATTCTGCCCACACGGCGGCGTTGAAATGTAATTATAGTGTTGCAAAAACACGAACATTAAATTAAAATCAAACAAGTATCAACTCAAAATTAAATCCAACATAAAATTAAACATAAAATTAAACATAAAATTGAACATAAAATTGAACATAAACTTAAAACACAGAATTAAAATGTCAAAGCACAAAATTAAGAATTATTTATATTTTTAGATGTTTAATTTGTCAAAATCTAATTGAAAATTAATCAAACCATGAGTGATTTTAAAGGTTTGATAACCTCGCGAAAGCGTGCTGCCGTACCATTGAAATTACCGAACTTCAAAATTTGAATGAAATAGGTTCATTATATTGTAATCTAAGTTAAAGGTACCTAGTTCAATTGACCCCGCTAAGTAGGAGTCGGCAGCGCGAGTGTGATACCCCTGGTGTTGCACGCGTCCCTAGGCCACGGTGACCGCTTCCCATCAGGTGGTATAAAAATAACCTAAGTGGTATAAAAAAAGTAATTACACCACGTTTTTATTATGAACCATAAGTTACTTTGCTCAAAACTACTGTTCAAAATCTGAAAATGATCATAGACCTTTGCCGCTGTACCACAGAACAAAGAAAAATCCTTAGTAATGTTCTGTGCGCTGTTACTATACCATTGATAGGGTTTAGTCTGAATGCACTGTCACGTACCGTCTTCGGGCCCCATTGAACTAATTACAATTTGTTTAGTTACTTAATATGGACCAACAATAAGAGGTATTTTTCTGGATATTTGGTCCACAATGGCTTCTTTAGTGTGAAAATCAATGTGTCACCTAACCGCATGACCGTTTAGCCCTTGTCTAATCGCCCTTTTTTATCGCGTTGAAGTTCCCATGAATACACCGTTGGCCATCGCGGGTGGTTATGTCGGGAACGAACTGACTACTTAAAACTGTACGCTGTCTCGGGTATTAATTACCGGGGTGTAAGGTTACCTAATAGGCATATCCCGCGCACTCCAGCTGACCCTGGGCCATCTATGGGTTTAAGATGGCCCCCTTGGCCTCCCGAAAGGTGGGGTGGGGTGAGCATCGCGCCACTTCGCCGATGGTGGGGTATAGGGTGACAGGCGGCCGTCCTGTCACCCAACCGTCGCATCGCGTCGGTGCGCGGCGAATCAGCTCGCTCCTCGCCCGCTCCCCAATGTGCCCTATGCTAGTCAGAGGGACACGTGGTGTCTAATTGCCCCTGTGTGTTTCAGAGAATAGACACCAGTGTTCTCTTTTAATTGGAGAATTTCATTTTTCAAGGTTTCATCGGCAAAGTCCTGATAGAGAAACTCTTGTACTCTTGCTCAGAATTAAACAGAATATATCTCCTCATAAGAAATAAGAAGAATGTGAGCCCGGAAGAGAGATTAGCGAAACTACGAGCTTCTGTGGTAAGTAAGGTAGAGGAGGGAGTGCCCGCAAAAGTTAGCACTAAATCGGCCTAGCCATTCTAGAGATTACCTCATTCAAACAGAAAGAAACAAAACATAGGCAAAAGACACACAGACGGATGGACAATGCTTTTATAAATTGCTTTTTTGTTATATATTATGTCTCGTATAGGTACAGGGTCATTTTTAATTAACTAGCATCATCCCAGGGGTATGTGGCAGACATCATAAAGTAGCAACGTTTGTTCTACGACTTTCAATAAAACTGAACACAGTCATGACTCAAAATAAGTGGTCCATAACATATACACTCATTTGTATCCATTCAAAACCTTTTATTGTAATATTACAAACAGATACTCCAAAATTTTATTTAATTGATTGAAGACCTAGTAAAAACTGCTCGGTCATCGTTGGATGCAGGTGGCAATAGACCGGTCACGCTGGAGATCAATTGGGAGGCCTATGTTCAGCAGTGGACAGCGACAGATTTATTTATGCTTGCATTTTTTGTTGCCCAGTGCTTCAGCCGGCTTCCACCTGGCGTATTCGAGTCTAAAGTATTTGCCGTGTCAGGAGATGTCATGGAACCGGGACTTGGTGAGTTCTTGAGAATATTTGTAGCTTTAGAATAATTAAAATCAGATCTTATATTGGTTGTCCTATGGTAATTTGGTATGCTCACCACATTATTATGTGTTTAAAGGTTTATCTCCCGAAGACAGAGCGATGTTAGTAGACCAAGTCAATATCATATTCCACGTGGCTGCTAGTGTCAGGTAAGACTTGGATGGATGGGGCTTTTAACTCCAATTAGATACTGTTTCTTGACACCATCTCCGTCGGGCCCAGATAGGGAAGACCCAAAAAAGTGCTAACTTGACGTGCGTTGTAAGGGATGACATGCGTGCCAAATTATGGTTTCTCTACCATTGATGCCCAAGATCGTGTAAAGTGGAGAAGGAAAATCAGGAAAGCAGAGTCCGGGCTTCCAGATGTACCTACGCAATCGGGAAATAATGCTAAGATGATGATGAAATATTAAATTTTGGAATGTTTTTTACCTTTTTAACTATTTTTTTTTAGATTCGACGACACTTTGAAGTTTGCGATACAAATGAATTTGTCAGGCACTATCGATACACTTGCATTGGCCAAAGAAGTTAAGGATCTGTGTGTAAGTATTACGTTGGATTGAACAAAATCCATCCAACTAAGATTTTTCGATTGTTCTTGAAAATTAGTTTTTGGAGAAATCTCTCAAGCCTTGTATAGATGACTTATTCGTCAACACGGCAATGTGGGCTAATCTGTTTTGTCGTGACAATATTTTAAATAACGGCCACAGTTTTTTTTTTCTCTGCTCGCGTTTGACCAAAATCTTACCTGTTGGTAAATTAATGATGATGAGGTCGACGGTAGAACACGCTTGCCTAGAAGTAACAATTACTCTAGATTTGAAGATTCCCAGGTTGTAGGTTCAGTAGAATCTGAAGATAGGGACGGTATTATTGGTCATAGGAACTTCTGCACTGAACAAGATAGACCTATCATGTTTGGGCATATTTCATTAATCTGGTTGTAACATATATAACATAAACTCACGCCTATATCCCCGAAGGGATAGGCAGAGGTGCTAGCACCCACATTTTGCCAGTTTATGTTTAGGTCCCAATGTGTGGTGGCGAGCCTATTGCCATTAACCGGGCACTTATAAACCTGCGATAAATACACACATAACTTCGAAAAGCATCGAAATGTCATTGGTGTGTGCCATGGTGAACCTGGGATCGAACCCGAGACCTCGTCTCAGCAGTCCATTACCCAGACCACTAGGCTACCGCGGTTTAATCTGGTTGTACACTTACTATAAAGCTTGTTTCAAAATTAACAACTTATTTCCTATTTCTATCACGGTACGTTCAATGTCAGATGAGCTTGCAACATTAATGTATAAAAGAAAGAATTGTTTATTTATTGCAGGTATTTGTCCATGTATCAACATCTTACTCCAACACGAATCGAGACCCCATAGAAGAAGTTATGTACCCTCCCCTGGCTGATTGGAGGGATACCCTGGCTGTTTGTAAAACCATTGATGATTACACGTTGAAAGTTTTGACACCAAAGTGAGTATCTTCATATAGCATGAAGGTAGGACACGACGGTATCTCCCGTCCGAACTGAGCAGTCCGTCTGGGGTAGTACCTCCGCCCTACAAAACACCGGGGCCATAATAACCATCGTGTTGTGTTCCCCAAGGTAAGTAGGGTCGGCAGCGCGTAGGTGACTCCCTTGGTGTTTGCACACGTCCATAGGTCACTATGACCGTTTCGCATCAGGTGGGCCGTGTGCTTGTCTGCCACCTAAAAAATAGCAGAGGTCAATTACAATATAATCATGGGTGAGGCAGCGGGCAACAGCTAGGTATAGTCTGTATTTTTTTTTTCTCCACTTAAGGAAAGCGGTCACCATTGCCTATGGACATTTTTGTCACTATATAAACGTTTATCTTTCTCTCTTTCTATTTTTATAATATTTGATGGTACTTTTAGGTTCTTGGGAGAGATGCCTAACACCTACACCTTCAGCAAGCAGTTGGCTGAACATGTGGTCTATGAACATAGAGGACTACTGCCTATCGTAATAGTTAGGCCATCTATCGGTGAGTTTTTTTTTTCGTCGGAGTCGGAGTGCTCATCTATTTATTTATTTAATAGCTGAAGCCCGCGCTGCGCCAGCGCGGAGGCTGGTTATCGTTCATCGCCATATATTCTTCGATTCTACTTAACCAATTTATACATACGGTAGATTTTGAGTCTGACCAAGATCTTTTTAATCGGAATACCCGCATCAAAATTCGTTCGTCTATCGATTCCCTCTCAGTGCAAATATTTGCATGCATGAATATGGGTATTTGCATTGGTCTGGTCATGCCTCGGAGAGCACGTTAATCCGTCGGGCCCGGTTGCCATACAAACATCTATGGCAGTCGTTACGGGTAGTTGGAGCCCTAAACAGTCCACAACAACGATCTAGCTGCAATGCTTCGATAGTGGTTAATGTCACCATTGGGTTGTGAAGGTCAGATGGCAGTCGGTTCACAGAAAATATCGAAGTCCAGCCAAATCCGCAGTTAAGACTGGTAAAGCGGACCCCAGACTCCGAGGTGAAAGCTTTGGATGCGACTGGGAATTAACGCCAGGTTGAAGAGAAGTTTGGTTTCTATCTTGTTGGTGTGCAATAAAGAGTACCTACCTATCTATCAAATCATAATACATTTAAATTAACTATTGTATATTTCAGTTGTGTCGAGTGTAATTGAACCCATGCCTGGCTGGTTGGAGTCTTTTAACGGTCCAGTGGGAATTTGTGTAGCCAGTGGAAAAGGTAGTAAACTATTATAATAGCAAATTATTTTGTTACTGGTTACTTAACTCCTCCAGTTAAGCTGTATCGCTTGCGTTTTAGGTATTCTGAGGACATTCCTATCAAAGCCAGAAGTGGTTTGTGACTACATGCCCGTGGACTCTTGCGTGAGGAACATCGCTGCTGCAGCGTGGATAAGAGGGACGAAGAAGTATGCAACCATTTTTAGTTTATTTTTCTGTCCTGTAGAATTCCCCACAACATGACAAAATATCTAAAACCATACGCCTTCTCGGGTCTTCGAATACCGGGATGTATGTGACCCAAAAGGCAATACCTTTGCACCCCGGATGACCCACGGCCATTTCCAACTTCCATATTTTTTATGAATTAACATAGCTCAAAAACTAGCGTAGAGCTACGTGTTTTATTTTTATGAAAAATCCAATACGTTTTTCTGGCCACGGCAACTAGTCTTTGACTTTCTAAATTATTCAGATTCATAGCTACCTACATAGCAACCCATTTATGTCCCACTGCTGGGCACAAGATTTTAGACCTTAATCCACACACGCTGGCCTAATGCGGGTTGGTGGATCGGATATAATATAGAATTTCTTCTAGGACATGTGGGTTACCTCACGATGTTATTCCTTCACCGTCAGCAGATGGTAAATCATGTGATTAGCACATATAAATTCCATAAAGTGAAAGTCACATTGGTACTGTTTCAACGCATTCTGTAACAACGTGAAATCTAACGACGCATATTTGAATGTTGTCAGGTATTATGTTAAACCATGCTATAAGTTAGCTTCACACTATTAGTGAACTTGGTGGAAATACCGGCCTCCACGCGGGCGAAGCCGCGGGCGGAAGCTAGTAGCTAATATCATGCATTTTGTCTTAACTTGCTGAAGGCTCAAGCGCTGTTTCTCTTTTAAGGGTTTCATCATGTGGATAACTATTTTGAAACTTCTCCTGCAGGTTGGAACGAACAGAAGATATTCCAATATACAACTGCTGCGCTGGAGATCTTTTTTTTGTTCGAATGGATGACTTCGTGGCAATGGCGAAAGAGACCTCTGCAAAAGTACCACTTAATGATGCAATCTGGAGTGTTGGAGGCGAAATCACCAGAAACGAAACGTTGTACTACTTTAGGGTATTAGATTCATAATTATAACAAGCATTATTTTAATTTGCTCTGTAGTTTGTTAGTATGGGACAAATCTTAAAGCCCACTTAGACTTCCTAATAGCATGGTAATCTTGATCATACATAATATCGATGGTCTGAGAATTGAGAAGGTAAATATTGTCATAGGAACTTCTGAACTAATTAAGATAAACCCGTCATGTTTGGGCTCATTTGATTTGTCTGGTTATGCACTAACTAGAAAGCTTGTTTTTAAGAAAGTCTTTTTAATATTACTATCTTATTTAGTTTTATTTCTTAGGCTAATCGTTTGCCTCCTGGTTTTCTTTCAGGTCATCTTCCAACATTTATTGCCCGCCATCTTGGTGGATACAATCCTTTGGTTATTGGGTAAAAAACCTATGTAAGTACTTGGAATTTTGGATTTTTTATGATTTAGTCCCCATATGATTATAGACCAGCGCTATGTGCTTAAGACTCCTTAAGAGTCGCCATACTGGTACTAAAACCGAACGCCGTCTAGGGTCTTCTGACGCTAAGACGTAAGGTGGCCAAAGAGCATTTCCCTCGCAACCCGGCTTTGGTACAAAGGACCTGGAAATTTTTTCATCATCTTCCGGTTTAGGTATATAACTATATTGTACTTATAATAATGTATATTTCCAGGTTGGTGAAAATCCAACGCCGCATCTACACAGCCGGGCTGGCTTTACAATATTACTTGACACAGCAATGGACGTTCGACCATAAGAACTTCCTAGCTCTTCGCTCATCGTTGAAAGAGGAAGACAAGGACAGTTTTTATTTCCACCTGGAAACTGTAGATTTTGCTTCGTATTTTCTTGACACTACATATGCTGCAAGGCGAATATTACTGAATGAAAAGGACGAGGATATACCTCGGGCTAAGGTGCACGCTAAGAGGTAAGCACATTATTTATACAAAGTGCCCTCGATTCTAGTAATACATCCGGTCGTGCATGGAGTACTGTAGCCTAGTGGTATGGGTAATGGACTGCTGAGACGAGGCCTTGGGTTCGATCCCAGGTTACCAAGGCACACACCAATGACTTTTCGATGCTTTTCAAAGTTATGTGTGTATTTATCGCAAGTTTATAAGTGCTCGGTTAATGGCAATAGGCTCGCCACCTATTACATTGGGACCTAAACATAAACTGGCGAAATGTGGGTGCTAGCACCTCTGCCTATCTCTTCGGGGATATAGGCGTGAGTTTATGTATGTATGTATGTATGTATGTATGTATGTATGTATGTATGTATGTATGGAGTACTGTTCGCACCTCTGTGACGGCTCAGCTAAATATCACCTGGAAGCGCTTGAGTCGATTGAGAGACGAGCCAATAGACTCATCAACAATGATGCGCTGGTCGGAGCTAGGCTTCAAAGTCTGAAGTATCGGCGCAAAATTGCTAGCCCCTAGATTTTTTATCGGTTGCACTTCGGAGAATGTGCTCTGGAGTTGCATAACCTGGTTCCTCCAAGCCCTTTTCATCACCGAACGACCGACGATGCGCCATCGTTATAATGGGGGACATTCTGCTAATACGCACGAATCGCTTCAGCAATAATACGTTCATTATGCGTACTTAGCTGTAACCCGACTGCATAAAAAAATAAAATGAATGATGAAATTTTTCAATGGATTCGGACTGTTAAGTTGTTATGTTTCTAGACCACAGACACATCTAAGTGCTTGTTTTTTTTTTTTAATTTTAATTTTTTTGCAGTCGGGTTTTTTTTGTACAATTTAGTCTAATTTTGCAGTTATATATTCGTTGCTCGTTATATATTTTGTACAGGATTAAAGTCTTTCTTTCTTTCTAATAATGAGCAATTTCTACTTTCAGAATGGCGATTGTCGACAAAGTATTTCAACTGATAGTCTACGGGGCTATTGTCTACTGGCTGTTCCAGTATTTATTTCAAAATTAAACACATTGTTTTAAATAGATTTAATTTATGTAATCAACGCTCAATTAAAAATATTTATTATTTAAATACCTAAATGAGTTTTTAATTTTATTTATATATGTTACCGTTATAACTAGTTTTTAAATAGAACTCGTTTTTCCTAGTTAGAACTAGTTTTACTAAATGACTTTGTTAATACTAGAATTAACTAATGCTCAAATCGAATATCAGTTTAGTTCTTAAGTACTGCTAAACGCGTTTACCAAAGCGACTCAGTTAAAACTGTGCATGATCATCGTACTTTATGCCAATTGGTCGCGAGACGTAACATGGGGCCCGTAGACAAATGTAAAGACTCTAAATCGCTAACGATCGCTAAGGAGACGAACAGATTAGGTCGACCAATCACATCCAAGCTCGTCACCGGCGTACGATGCGCGCGCCGCGGTGGAGTCACGAGCTGGAGTGTGATTGGTCGATCGAATCTATTCTTTACCTTAGCGATCGTTAGCGATTTAGACTTTTTCCACTTGTCTACGGGGGCAGCCCCGAACTGATCCGACAAGTGCGGGGGAACAGCGCCGTCCGCGCGCTCTGTGCGCTTACTTTGTTCATTCCCGCTTTGTTTTTGTTACGATTTTAATAATTTTATTATTGATCTTATGCCTACCCCTTCGGGGATATAGGCGTGAGTTTATGTTATGTATGTTGTGAATAAGGTCTATGGAGCCCCTATTCCTCTGTGCATTATCACAAGTAACCTAACACGAACCTAAAAGAAAATCACTTGGGTAGGATACGACGGTATCTCCCGTCCGAACTGAGCTGTCCGACTGGGGTAGTACCTCCGCCCTGCAGAACACCGCCTCCATAATAAACCTCGTGTTGTGTTCCCGCCGGTAAGTAGGGTAGCCAGAGCTCATAATCCCTTCATCCCCCAATCCACATCTCCAACCCTCTCCCCAACCTCCCCCCTTCAGGGTTGGAAGCGCGAAGGTGACGCTCTTCAACCTAGCGTTAATCCCAGTCGCATTCACCTCGGAATCTGGAGTCCGCTTTACAAGTCTTAACTGCGGATTTGGCTGGACCTCGATATTTCCTGTGAAGCGACTGCCATCTGACTACTTTCCATCAGATGGGCTGTGTGCTTGTCTGCCATCTGAGTAATATAAAAAAAAAACACTTTGGGACCGTCAATTCTTTATCAATGATACAAAAGAATAATTTTATAACACAATGCGCTTAATATAGAAATAGTTTCTGTAGCATCCAGTAGAAAACCGCCCCGTAGACTATCAGATGAAATACTTTGTCGACAATCACCATTCTGAAAGTAGAAATTGTTCATCGTTAATACAAGCGATGGACGTAAAAACAATAGGGTCCGTAGACAAGTGTCAGAAGTCTAAATCGCTAAGGAATAGAATAGATTAGGTCAACGAATCACATCGAAGCTTGTCGCCGGCGTACGATGCTCGCACCGCGGTGGAATAACGAACTGGAGTGTGATTGGTCGACCTAATCTATTCATTTCCTTAGTGATTTAGACTTTTGAGACTTGTCTACGAGCCCAAAATGGATTGTGATGCGATTTTTTCATTAGAAAGGTCTTGGGCCAGACTTAAAACCTGACGCAAGTTTGATCACATACGGTTGAGTTTTTAAGTCGTTCGCGTTTTTTTACTATATCTCCTGTTCTACTCAAGTTGAGTAGAACAGGAGATATAAAAAAACGCGAAAACTGACGTCCATTCAGGTGGAGCGGGGAACCGTGAGCTCTGGCTACCCTACTTACCGGCGGGAACGCAACTCAAGGTTATTTTGGCCGCGGTGTTCTGTAGGGCGGAGGTACTTCCCCAGTCGGACAGCTCATTTCGGACGGCAGATACCGTCGTGTCCTACCTCCTTGTTTATTGGAGTATTACTGGTATTGAAGGCAGTTTTCATCAATAATGTGCTTACCTCTTAGCATGCACCTTAGCCTGAGGTATATCCTCGTCCTTCTCTTTCAGCAAGAAACGCCTTCCACCATAAACAGAATCAAGCAAGAACGTAGAAATGTCCACTGTTTCTAGCAGGGAATAAAAACTGTCTTTGTCTTCCTCTTTCAAGGATGAGCGAAGAGCTAGGAAGTTTTTATGGTCGAATGTCCATTGCTGTGTCGAGTAGGATTTTAAAGCCAGCCCAGCTGAGTAAATGCGGCGTTGGATTTTCACCAACCTGGAAATATAGGCAGTATAAATGTCTATCACGTTAAGCCGTCGTCGGTCCCGGTTGCCATACAAACATCTATGGCAGTCGTTACGGGTAGTTGGAGCCCACAAAAGTCCAACCAGTCTAACTTAGAACTTCGATATCGCCATTGTTCATAATGACCATTGGTTGTGGAGGTCAGATGGCAGTCGCTCCACGGAAAATATCGAAGTTCAGTCGCATCACAGTTAGACTGGAAAGCCGACCCCAACTGAGTTGGGAAAAAGGTTCAGAGAATGATGATAAATGTCTATCTATGCTATTGTAAAGTCGTAAATGGAGCTGTACCTGAACACTTGAGTTAAGTCAAGTCATTAAGTCTATAAATCTTTAAGTGTATAGTGAACAGGTTGCTTCTAGGCAAGCTTGCTCCATCCTCGACCACATCGTCACTTACCATCAGGTGAGATAGTGGTCAAACGCGAGCCGACTCAAACGCAAATCGACTATATTTTAAAAAAATGAACGATTTTGAATACAAAAATATTTTTTTGAAATTATCGTCTGATTATCTGCTTATTCGCAAAAACAACTGCACGAACTTTGATTCGGTTTTTTAAGTCATCATTCAGTAGTTTTAACAAACAGACAAGATTTCACAAAAAAAAATGTGTCCAGAACACACACATTTAACATAGCCCAAGTATTTTTAGTACGGGAGGTAGCGTTAATTCTAACAAGCAATCGATAGCCAGTTGATAGTACGGGAGGTAGCGTTAATTTTTTTTAGCATGCGATAGCGAGTTGATATTCTCCACGATAATAGATCTTTATTGATACATACCAGAGTTGACCGTCAACCGGTCTGGTAGCGGTGGAGTCGAAGGTGACACCATGGTAAAGCGGGTGCGGGTTCTGACGGTCAATTCTTGTATGTATCAATAAAGATCTATTATCGTGGAGAATATCAACTCGCTATCGCATGCTAAAAAAAATTAACGCTACCTCCCGTACTATTTTAAATGCCTCCAATGTAGAGAGCAGCTACTTCACAATTTTATATTAGTACCTCTTCTTCTTCAACCTAGCGTTCAACCCAGTCGCATCCAAAGCTTTCACCTCGGAGTCTGGGATCCGCATTACCAGCCTTAACTGCGGATTTGGCTGGACCTCGATATTTTCCGTGAAGCGACTGCCATCTGACCTTCACAACCCAATGGTGACATTAGGCGATATCGAAGCATTGCAGCTAGACCGTTGTTGTTGGACTTTTTAGGGCTCCAACTACCCGTAACGACTGCTATAGATGTTTGTATGGCAACCGGGACCGACAGCTTAACGTGCTCTCCGAGGCAAGACCAGACCAATACAAATACCCATATTCGTGCATACAAATATTTGCACTGAGCGGGGATCGAACCTGCGCCTTCGGCGGCCGCGTTCACTACCGCTACGCCACAGAGGCTGTTTATATTAGTACCTATAGATAAAAAAAATCCAAGTACTTACATAGGTTTTTTACCCGATAACCAAAGTATTGTATCCACCAAGATGGCGGGCAATAAATGTTGGAAGATGACCTGGAAGGAAACCACGACGAGAAGAAAATTAGTCTAAGAAACCAAACTATAAAATACTAGCGTCCCCAAGACCCGGCTGCACCCGGGTGTAAATTCCAGTTTTCCAATAAAATATAATATAACCTATGACACTCATAAATGATGTGGCTTTCTATTGGTAAAAGAATTTTAAAAATCGGTTCAGGTCCCGTAGACAAGTGTCAAAAGTCTAAATCGCTAAGGAATAGAAACGATTAGGTTGACCATCACACTCCAGCTCGTGATTCCGCCGCGACGCACGCATCTGTACGATGCGTGCGTCGCGCCAGCGACGAGCTATTCCTTAGCGATTTAGACTTTTGACACTTGTCTACGGGGGCAGTAGATCCAGAGATTACCCCCTACAACGTCACAAACTCACAAATTCACAAACTTTACCTCTTTATAATATTAGTATAGATAATAAATTTTAAATCTAGTTGAGTTATCTTTTTCCCCATATGAATATTACACCGGAGATTAAATTCTATTTTTAATTTTTAAATTAGTAAACCAGTTTTTTTGTACAAACAAACTTTCTGGTAAGTGCATAACCAGACAAATCAAATGAGCCCAAACATGACGGGTTTATCTTGTTTAGTTCAGAAGTTCTAATGGAAACCTTCCGACTTCCGACTCCATCATCAGATCAGCTTCATAACATAACATAGCATAAAATTACGCCTATATCCCCGAAGGGGTAGGCAGAGGTGCTAGCACCCACATTTCGCCAGTTTATGTTTTAGGTCCCAATGTAATAGGTGGCGAGCCTATTGCCATTAACCGGGCACTTATAAACCTGCGATAAATACACACATAACTACGAAAAGCATCGAAAAGTCGTTGGTGTGTGCCATGGTGATCCTGGGATCGAACCCAAGACCTCGTCTCAGCAGTCCATTACCCAGACCACTAGGCTACCGCGGTCTTCTCGATCAGCTTCATAGTACAATATTATCCCATTTTCATCAAATTTAGTGTGCGCAAAAAGGTGATGAATCCAATACCCTAAAGTAGTACAACGTTTCGTTGCTGGTGATTTTGCCACTAGGACTCCAGATGGCATCATTAAGTGGTACTGCTTCATTGCACTTTTTCGCCAATTCCACGAACTCATCCATTCGAAGACCGAACAGATCCGCAGCGCAGCAGTTATAGATTGGTATGTCTTCTGTTGGTTCCAACCTGCCAGAGGAGTAAGTGGTAGATAAGCAAACGGCCCACCTGATGAGAAGCGATCACAGTGGACTATGGACGTATGCAAGACTAAGGGTGTCACACACGCATTGCCTACCCTGAAGGGAAGGAGAGAGGGTTAGGAATGGAACGGGAAGAAAGGATGAGGTGGGGGCAGGAGGGGTACAGTTAGCTCTGGCTACCCTAGTTACCGGCGGGAGCACAACACGATGGTTATTATGGGGCGGTGTTCTGTAGGGTGGAGGTACTATGCCAGTCGGACTGCTCATTTCGGATGGGAGATACCGTCGTGCCCTACCTCCTTTATACGTTGTGGACATGGGTCTATGGAGCCCACAGAACAAAGAGAAAACCTTAGATGGAGCCCATTAAACCGGGCCTTCAGTAAGTTTAGACAGGAAACGCATGACATTAACTGTGAATTAAAACCATTTCTGCAGTTAAAAAGTTCTTGAAGAGGTCGGAAAAATCGTATTAGATTTAATCGTAAAAAAAACATTATCCTCCTTTTTTCAGCAGTCAGGTAAATACACCAAAGTAACTGAAAAATGCGTTAAGACGTGTTTGCTCTGGGCTGGTTCTCCGAGTGCAAGGGGAGGTGACAGGACGGCTACCAGCATCGGTGGCAGCATTGCCCCCCTCCCCTCCCCTTTTTGAGGTAAGGAGGAGATAATATATCGTGTTTACCAAACCTGAAAGAGCCATCTCGAAGTTTGAGACATCGTGGATCAATTCAGAACTGGTTACGAGATCTCAGTTACGAATATGGATGAAGGGGTATTTTTACCCGAGAAGGTGCGCGGTTTTAGCCGCCCCTGACCGCGGGGCGCAGGGGACTGGGAATCCCACACGATAAAAGGTAAAGTAAACTAAAATGGTTGCATACTTCTTCGTCCCTCTTATCCACGCTGCAGCAGCGATGTGCCTCACGCAAGAGTCCACGGGCATGTAGTCACACAAAAGCTCAGGCTTAGAGTGAAATGTCCTCATAATACCTACAACACAAGCAATTTAACTTACCTTACTGGAGAAGTTAACAGGAATATCAAAAACAAAATAATTTACCATCAGTTACCTTTTCCACTGGCTATACAAAGTCCCACAGGACCGTTAAAAGACTCTAACCAGCCGGGTACGGGTTCAGCTATACTGGACACAACTGAAATATACAACTTTATTTAACAAGGAGGTAGGACACGACGGTATCTACCGTCCGAAATGAGCTGTCTGACTGGGGTAGTACCCCTGCCCTACAGAACACCGCGGCCATAATAACCATCGTGTTGACTTGTGTTCCCGCGGTGAATAGGGTAGCCAGAGCTCACTGTGTCCCTCCTCCCACCACCCACTTCCTGAGACTTTGCCTTTAGCTTACCATCAGGCGAGGTGAAGTCATATTAAGGTAACCGACATAAAAAAATGTTACTTGAACGATTCTGGACACAAAAATATTTTTTTGAGCTTTTAGTCTGTTTGTTTGTTTGTTCGTGATAACGTTAAAACTACCGAATGGATTTTTTAATAGTTCTTGGTCACATGTAAAATTTGCCGAATGTCTGATTGCAATCAGTTTAGTTAAACCGGAGATATGACCAAAAAACAAAAACCGCCGCGGGCGCAGCGCGGGCATCAGCTATTAAATAAATATATGTATAGATGAGCACTTACCGATAGATGGCCTAACTATTACGATAGGCAGTATTCCTCTATGTTCATAGACCACATGTTCAGCCAACTGCTTGCTGAAGGTGTAGGTGTTAGGCATCTCTCCCAAGTACCTAAAAGTACCATCAAATATTATAGAGGTAGAAAGAAGGAAAGGAAAAAGAAAAAACGTCAACGGTGAGTCGGGTCTATTGCGATCCCTGTGACGGCTACTGTGGTGTAGCGTTAGTACATGCGACTGCCACGCAAGAAGCGCGAGTTCGATACCCGCTCGATGCAAATATTTGTATTCATGAATATGTCTATTTGCATTGGTCTGGGTGTTTCTATGTTAGTATATAAGTATGTCTAGTATATAAGTTTATCAGCATTCTAGAACCCATAACACAAGCTAGTTAAACTAAGCTTACTTTGGGTCTAAAGAGCGTTGTGTAGAATGTCGTAGAATATTTATTTATCCCTCACTGCGTATGTATTGGACTTATATTTCATAATAGACCTGACTCACCTTCTCACGAGCTGATTGTCCGCGCGCCGACGGTTGGGTGACAGGACGGCCGCCTGTCACCCTTCGTTCACCGTCGGTGAAGTGGTGCGATGCTCGCCCCCCCCCCTCCCTTTGGGGGGGTCGAGGGCGCCATCTTAAAACCGTAGATGGCCCGGGGTCAGCTGGTGTGCGAGGGATATGCCTATTGGGTAACCTTACACCCCGGTAATTAAGACCCGAGACGGCGTGCGGCTTTAGTCGGTTCGAACCCGACGGGGCCGACGGGCGTAGTATCCATGGGGATTTCCGCACGATAAAAAAAAGAGTTTGGGGTTCACGGGCTCTTACTCTTGCTGGGCTGGGCTTGACTTCCTGCTATATAACCGTACTCACTTTGGTGTCAAAATTTTCAACGTATAATCATCAATGCCTTTACAAACAGCCAGGGTATCCCTCCAATCAGCCAGGGGAGGGTACATAACTTCTTCTATGGTGTCTCGATTAGTGTTGGAGAAAGAAGTTGATACATGGACAAATACCTGGAACGAATAAACACACATCCATTCTTTTATACATTAATGTGAAAAACACATCGTACAGTGAGCGTACAGTATTAAAAATAAATAGGATATAAGGTAAGTCATCATTCTCTGAACCTTTATCCCAACTCAGTTGGGGTCGGCTTTCCAGTCTAACTGTGATGCGGCTGAACTTCAATATTTTCCGTGGAGCGACTGCCATCTGACCTCCACAACCAATGGTCATTATGACCAATGGCGATATCGAAGTTCCAAGTTAGACTGGTTGAACTTTTGTGGGCTCGAACTACCCGTAACGATTGCCATAGATGTTTGTATGGCAACCGGAACCGATGGCTTAACGTGCTCTCTGGCACTAATAAACCTCCGATAAATACACACATAACCTCGAAAAGCATCGAAAAGTCATTGGTGTGTGCCATGGTGAACCTGGGATCGAAACCGAGACCTCGTCTCAGCAGTCCATTACCCAGACCACTAGGCTACCGCGGTGTTAACTCAATTACATCTCAATAGGCAGTCAGTAGTCAAAATATATATGTTACACGTACATTGGAGCCCTTAATCTGTACAATACTTAAATTTCTTCAAGAGCCAATCTTGGATTAAGGGATTTCGTTCAAATAATTGTATACCAACATGGAATACCTACACACAGATCCTTAACTTCTTTGGCTAATGCAAGTAAATCAATTGTGCCTGACAAATTCATTCGTATCGCAACCTTTAAAGTGTCGTCGAACCTAAAAAAAGGAAAAGATAGAAATGTAAAATATATTCCAAAATTTAATATTCTTAACTTTAAAGAAACTATTTGTCCAAGCAGTCCACCCTCTCCTTTCCTATACAGAACTAAACGTGCCAGGCTGAGGTACCACCCTCACACAGTGGAATCAATTCCATCAAGAACCAAGCAGTTCGGTGCCTCTTTTATTTGCCGCACCATAAAGACTTGGAACTCTTTACCAGCGCATGTGTTTTCTTCCTCCTACAGTCCCGGGTCCTTTATGCGGGGCGTGAAAAAGCATTTAATGAGGCCGTCAAGCTGAGGGCCGCCACTGTAGCACTACCGGTGTATGTAGGGGTGACCCTGGTCCTGAGACTTTACTTTTAGATTACCATCAGGTAAGGTGAAGTCATTTTGACTTGTTCTATATAAAAAAGAACATCTTAGCGTTGTTTCCCGATTTCGTTCGAGGTCTAGATCAGGAAGCCCGGATTCTGCTTTCCTGCTTTTCCTTCTCCACTTCACATGAACTTGGGCATCCATGGTACTGAGACCATTGACATGCATGTCATCCCTTACAACGCACGTCAAGTTAGCACTTTTTGGGTATTCCCTCCTACCTGGGCCCGACGGAGATGGTGTCAAGAAACAGTATCTAATTGGAGTTAAAAGCCCCACCCATCCAAGTCTTACCTGACACTAGCAGCCACGTGGAATATGATATTGACTTGGTCTACAAACATCGCTCTGTCTTCGGGAGACAAACCTTCAAAAACAATATAAATGTGATGAGCATACCAAACATTGCTATGGGGTGATCCAAATTAAATGAAGATGGAATCCTCACACCCTGGCGTCAGAAGACCTTAGACGGCGTGCGGTTTTAGTCGGTAAGAGTCCGACATAACCTGCCCCGCTGGCCGCGGGGTGGGTATCCATGAGGATTTCCGAACGAAAAAAAAAAGGATGGAATCCTCGACGTGCAGGAGACGTGCAATTAAAAGAAACTCGTGAAGTGTATTAATAAGTCCGAAACAAAGTGACATTTTATCAGCATCTTTAAGAATCATCTTACAAGTTACGACGAGGAGGTAGGACACGAAGGTATCTCCCATCCAAAATGAGCTGTCCGACTCGGGTAGTACTTCCGCCCTACAGAACACCGCGGCCATAATAACCTTGAGTTGTGTTCCGGTAAGTAGGGTAGCCAGAGCTCACTGTACCCCTCCATCCCCCACCCCTTCCTAACCCTCCCACCCGTTCCTAGCCCTCCCCCCTACCCTTCAGGGTAGGCAGCGCGGGTGTGACACTTTTAGTGTTGCACACGTCCATAGCATAGGCCACGATGACCGCGTCCCATCAGGTGGGCCATGTGCTTGTCTGTTTGGATATAAATAACACTGAATAATAATGTCCTAAAACATTATAGTACACATTCTACTTCTGATCTTAATTCTAAAGCTATCAATAATCGCAAAACTCACCAAGTCCTGGTTCCATGACATCTCCTGTCACGGCAAACACTTTAGACTCGAATACACCAGGTGGAAGCCGGCTGAAGCACTGGAAAACACAAATTGGAACCTTGCATGGTCATAATCAACATTTATTTACGAATACCGATACAATTAGTTATGGTCTAACAAAACAAGGTTACTGGGCCTCCATTCTGCTAAAGGCAACCACTTTCATGCCACTGACACTCTAAAACATGCTATTTAATTGTCAACTTTACCGTTGTACAGTTAAATCTAAAATCAAACGAAAAGAATTCTATAAACTTTTTCATTCGCTCTAAAAAATATTATTTAATTTAGACTTTAAATTGATAACAATAAAGTCCAAAATTAAATGGCATATTTTGGAAGCCCTAGTCTGCTATTCCGGGAGCGACACATGCTTACGTCACTATTCTATAGCCACTTTATTGGGGTTCGGATTGGTTGCAACAAAACACGACACGAATCTTTGATTTCTTTGAACGTTTCTGTTCAAAAATATATATATAGGTACTAGCTGTTGCCCGCGGCTCCGCCCGCGTGGATGTCGAAATCCGTTTCAAAAACTATCCTATCTCTCAAGTTGGATCGAACTGCACATGGTGTGCGAATTTTATTATAATCGGTTAAGTGGTTTAGGAGTCCATTGAGGACAAACATTGTGACACGAGATTTATATATATACATATTTGTACTTTTCTGTCTATTTGAATGCTGTAACCTCTGGAACAGCTGGATCGATTTATTCGGGACTTTTGCGTGCAATCCCTCCTCGACCTTACTTACCTGAGAAGCTCGTAGTTTTGTTAATCTCTCTGCCGGGCTCACATTCTTCTTACTTCTTATAAGAAGATATATTCTGTTTAATTTTGAGCAAGAGTACAAGAGTTTCTCTATCAGGACTTTACCGATGAAACCTGGAGAATTAAAAAAGTAAAAGTTTTATTCTCTGAAACACACAAGGGTAATCAGACACCCGAAGGGAGCCATCTCGAATCTGGAGATGGTCCTTAGAATTTCTTCTAGGACATGTGGTTTCCTCACGATGTTTTCCTTCACCGTCAGCAGATGGTAAATCATGTGATTAGCACATATAAATTCCACAAAGTGAAATTCACATTGGTGCTGTCCGGCCGGATTTGAACTCGATACTTCTGAGTAGAGGCCGCGTCCTTATCCATTCAGCTACCATCGCATTGAAAAATCTTTTAATAATGTGGCTTTAAAACCTTTTCATAATTATATTCACGACTATTTGAAAAATAAATATATAATAATATATGTGATGTTTTTAAACATTTAATTATTTACATACTTAGGTTATTTAATTTGACTTCTGCATATATTTATTTGACCTATTTAAATTTTTGGTAGGTGCACGGATTTTAATGTACAATGCAAAACATATTAATATATTTTTATACAAAACAAATTGGTATTAGTTAGAAATGAACTTAACTTGGAACTTCGATATCGCCATTGGTCGTAATGACCATTGGTTGTGGAGGTCAGATGGCAGTCGCTCCACGGAAAATATCGAAGTTCAGCCGCATCACAGTTAGACTGGAAAGCCGACCCCAACTGAGTTGGGAAAAAGGTTCAGAGAATCATTAGTTAGAAATGAAATAACTCGACAAAGGATGGACTGATTTCCATGATATTTGTTTTTATAGATGTTACGTATGCGAGGGACAGATAAGAGGGGCGTGGGCCGGAACCGCCATGCGGTACACCCGGGCAACGAATACGGCAGTGCCTCTTGCTCGCAGGGGAAACGCTGCCGCACGAGGCAGAAATGGCCCTCTAGAGCGCTGCTAAGTAATTCTCCACGTGTCCCTCTGACTAGCAGAGGGCACAGTAGGTGGGTTGAAGGTGGGCTAGTTTTTCGAGCACAGAGGGATAGTATCCGCGGGGATTTTCACACGAAAAGAGGGGGAGACAAGTGAAACCTACTGCTTGCTTGGTGTTTATAAATTCTATCCTCATAACTTTTCTGTACCTAATGGGTGCTATTTTTACCCGACTGCCAAGATGGGTTATGTTTTAATTTGTACCACTTATTCTTTTTACCCGACTTCGCCAGCGAGGGTAATGTGTTTCGCGCGTATACATGTAGGTATGTACCAGATGTACCTATTTATGTATGTATGTAGTTTTCTTTGTTCCCCTCTACAGGCCTAACGGCTGGACGGATTTCGATGAATGAGGTCTCAAATGAAAGGTATGCATCTCCCGAGTGTCATAGGTTACATGAAATGTGAACACAAAGCATAGTTTTGATTTCTGGTACAAAATGTGTGTTGTTCAAAAATTTTTTTTACTCAAACTTATCTAGTTGGGTATCAAAATGAAGGAAATTAGAAGGCAATTTCAAAAATATAATGTTTATATTATATTGTATCTACAAAGTATAAAATAAAATAAATTATTAAGAATTTAAAAACCAGGCTGCTGTTGAAAAGACTGAAACAAGTTTGATAGCCGGCGGTACCAATTCGGAAACCATAAACCGAAAGAAAATTAATGGGTACCTCCTGCTATCAAACTTGTTCCAGGCTTTTGAACAACAGTCAGGTTTTTTTTTATTTTTTAATAATTTATTTTATTGTGTTAAAAAGAATATTTATTTTGCACGCTTGAGAAAGCTACTCACCATCATCCCCCGAGTCTTTTCCCAATTCATTTGGTGTCGACTTCTCAGTCTAACTACGGCGCGTCTTAATTCGATATTTTCCATGAAGCGACTGCCATCTAACCTCCACAAGCCATTGGTGGTAACACAGGCAATAAACGTGTAGTGCGAACCTGTTGACTAAAGTAATAGTTCATAGAAATTGACCTACCTGTGCCGCCAGTCATAAAAATCGTCTTTCCTTTATAAAATTCGGGGATAGTGGGCACGTCTGATAAATTTCGTTCTTCAAGAAACCCCATGATGTTCCAATTTATCTGTAAAATAAACGAATAATGTATAGGCGAGGTGAAGTCAAATTGACGTGTCCTAATATAACATAAACTCACGCCTATATCCCCGAAGGGGTAGGCAGAGGTGCTAGCACCCACATTTCGCCAGTTTATGTTTAGGTCCCAATGTAATAGGTGGCGAGCCTATTGCCATTAACCGGGCACTTATAAACCTGCGATAAATACACACATAACTTCGAAAAGCATTGAAAAGTCATTGGTGTGTGCCATGGTGAACCTGGGATCGATCCCGAGACCTCGTCTCAGCAGTCCATTACCCAGACCATTAGGCTACCGCGGTGTCCTAATATATATGAAAAAAAAAACCTTATGGTGTGTAGGATGTCAGTCAGAAGGTAGGACACGACGGTATCTTTCCTCCGTAATGAGCAGTCCGACTGGGGTAGTACCTCCGCCCTACACTACACCGCCCCATAATAACCATCGTGTTTGTTTTTCAAACCACCTAGAAATAGGAGCCCCGCGGTAATAAAAAAATCTTCAAAGTAAATATTCCTTGTATTGATTGTTCTATGAAACGAAAGTATGAGAAAAAAATTAGGTGTGAAACGTTATTCTATGAAAAAGTTAACTAAAAGACACTGCACACCCAATTTGAAAACTACTGAATTGATTTTGATGGAACTTACACACTCTAACCTAAGAAGCCAATTAACATTAAATACATACATAGTCTCGAAAAAACATTACCCTCCTTTCTTCGGCAGTCGGGTAAAAATATTAGATACAAATAGATAAATAGTTTTAGAGAAATGCGGGAATAACACATACCTATACAAGTCAAATTGAAATTCTCCACTTTTTTTTTAATTAATGAAAAATATGCAGGTCACCTAGTTGCTGACAAATCTCTAGAACGTGTTGAGGTACACTGACGAAAATATCTAATTCACGTTCCAATAAAAATAAAATACCTATTCATATCTATAAATACTTAATTCTATGTGTGCATTCTGATTGAAAAAATATTTTTTTATTTAGAATCGTTCAATAACATAATATGAACGATTAATCAAATTGTCTGTTTGTTCGCAATAGACGTAAAAACTACTGAATGGATTTGTGAACTCACGCTGCCGACCCTGGAGAGGGGAGTGTTGGGAAGTTGGAGGGGAGGTTTGGAGAAGGGGATTGGGAATGAGGGGGGAGGGATTGTGAGCCACGGTGTTCTGTAGGGCGGAGGTAAGTACTACCCCAGTCGGACGGCTCAGTTCGGACGTGAGATACCGTCGTGTCCTACCTCCGTAAAATCTCCCGTCTAAAATGAGCCGTCCGACTGGGGTAGTACCTCCACCCTACAGAAGATCGCGGCCATAATAACCATCGTGTTGTGTTCCCGCCTCTTCCTAGCCCTCACCCTTCCCTTCAGGGTAGGCAGCGCATGTGTGTTACCCTTAGTGTTGCATACGTCCATAGGCCACGGTGACCGCTTCCCATCAGGTGGGCCGTGTGCTTGTCTGCTTACCTGTGTAGTATAAAAAAAATCGCGGTCTTCACTCTAGAACTCATAAGCTTCAACGGCCATCGGTTCATAGGCATAAATAAGTTTAATGTAGAAGATAATAATTATGACCAAAAATGGTATTTAACCAACATCAGCGCGGGCGAAACCGCAGGCTTTACAAGCTGATACCTGCGGCTTTGTTATTTTTATAACTATTTTTAACTACTGACATTAGGTACATAGGTACTTGTATATATTATTATTTTTATATTCAATGTAAACACTTAATTTTCAATATTCATTGAGTGACTTTTATTTATACCGCTAAACGAAATAAATTAAGTAATTTTCGTAAATTCAATGAAATTTTAAAACAATTAGTATGCTAATCCTAATGATATTTGATCGAAAAAGTGATCATCCAGGACGGGAGTTGAACCTGTGACCAGTCCCTTACAGGGGCAATGCTCTGACCAACTGAGCTACCTGGACCCGTTCTAGATGCTCGATTTTTTCTGATTATATTCTACGGCTTCGGGCGGACGTGGAGAGTCCACGAGCCTGCCCTTCTATATGGCTGCAGGTGGTAGCCTCTCCCCGGCTAATGAGAGACACTGCCGCTCAGGTTGCTCAGGGTATGTGGGGGTGTGGGCTAGAAACTCCACGCGGTGCACCCAGGCAACGGAGGCGGGCAGGGCCTCCACTCGCCACGGGAAACGCTGCTGCCTGCGGCCAATCCAGCCAGGGTGGGAGTGCTCCGAGGCTCTCCACGTGTCCCTCTGACTAGCAGAGGGTACAGTGGGGAGCGTGCGGGGGTCGAGCTGATTATCCGTGCGCAAACACGCGACGGTTGGGTGACAGGACGGTTGCCTGTCACCCCACACCCCACTTTCGGGGTTGAGGGGGCCATCTTAAAACCGTAGATGGCCCGAGGTCAGCTGGGGTGCGAGGGATAATGCTTATTGGGTAACCTTACACCCTGGTAATTAAGAACCGAGTCGGCGGCGTGCGGTTTTAGCCGGTTCGATCCCGACATAACCACCCACGATGGCCGACGGGGGTCGTATCCATGGGGATTTCCGCACGATAAAAAAGGGTACAGCACAAGGAGGATCCGGCCCATTAACCTCGATCTATGGGTACCAATATAAATAGAATAAACTTAAAACATTGGTTGGAATTTTATTTATTACATAAATATTACATTTTAAACTTAAATAATATACTGAAAATTAAATTATAAACGATATAATATACATTAAAATCCATCCATCCATCCATAGAATCAAAAAAAAATTGCCTTGGATAGCACGTTAAGCCGTCGCGCGTCGGTCCCGGTTGCCCTACCAACATCTATGGCAGTCGTTACGGGTAGTTGGAGCCCACAAAAGTCCAACCAGTCTAACTTGGAACTTCGATATTGCCATTGGTCATAATGACCATTGGTTGTGGAGGTCAGATTATGGCAGTCGCTCCACAGAAAATATCGAAGTTCAGCCGCATCACAGTTAAACTGGAAAGCCGACCCCAACTGAGTTGGGAAAAGGGTTCAGAGAATGATGATCTTAGGAGGTAGGACACGACGGTATCTCTCGTCTGGAATGAGCTGTCCAACTGGGGTAGTACCTCCGCCCTACAGAAGACCGCGGCCATAATAACCATCGTGTTGTGTTCCCGCTGGCGAGTAGGGTAGCCAGAGCTCAATGTACCCCTCCTCCCCCCCCCCTTCCTAGCCCTTGCCCCCTTCCCTTCAGGGTAGGCAGCGCGTGTGTGACACGCTTAGTGTTATACACGTACATAGGCCACGGTGACCGCTTCCCATCAGGTGGGCCGTGTGGCTGTCTGCCACCTACGTAGTATAAAAAAAAAGTTGGCCACTGGAGATGATGTTTTCTTTTGGTCTGATAAAACATGGATAAAACCCAACAGAAGTTATGCTTATGAGTAGGTATACTTATTATTTTATTATTTTTTTCACACTTTCATTTGTGTAAGTATATAAAAAAGCATGTATCTAGAACCGCGGTAGCCTAGTGGTCTGGGTAATGGACTGCTGAGACGAGGTCTCGGGTTCGATCCCAGGTTCACCATGGCACACACCAATGACTTTTCAATGCTTTTCGAAGTTATGTGTGTATTTGGCTGGCCACCACATTGGGACCTAAACATAAACTGGCCCTAAACTACCCCTTCAGGGATATAGGCGTGAGTTTATGATAATATGTTATGTTATGTATCTAATCTATATTATCGTAAACTGTATATTTATTTTATCTGTATATTCAGTAAGGGCACATTTTCAAAACGTGTTATTTAAATACGATTGGAAGGAATATTGTATGGGAGTGACGTACGTTTTACAACAATAAAATAATAGGATTCTAAATCATAAAATTAAAATAATGATTGATGACGACAGTAACAATAATTAAAACTTAAACTTAGTGTTTATATCTGAAATGTAGTTCTGTAATATTGAATTAGTTTCTGTAGCATCCAGTAGAAGAGGGCTCCGTAGAATACAAATTGGAAGACTTTATCCACAATCAGCATTCTGAAAAACAAAAATTACTCACTTATTACCGACTTCAAAAAGGAGTAGGTTCTCAATTCAAATGTTCATATTTTTATGTGTGTTTAGCATATTATAATTCTTTTTTGTTAAACATAAGTACATTTATTCTGAAATGGTCCCATTTAAATTTCGTGAAAATCTGATGACAGTTAGCCGTCCTGTCATTCCGTCCGAACCCGCGCTCGTAAAACCAGCCCGCCCCTTGCTTGCTCTCCACTGAGCCCTCTGCTAGTAAGAGGGACACGCAGAGAGCCTCCGAGCAGCCTTATACAGGCCATAATTAGTCACAGGCGGCAGCGTCTCCCCTGCGAGTGAGAGGCGCTGCCATTTCCGTTACCCGGGTGCATCACATGGAGGTTCCGCCCCACGCACCCTGGAAATTGAACCATAATGACTATTTCAACGACTATTGGAACCTGTGCTGTTTGCTGTGATAACTAACTCTTATGATGATAGCCGCGGTAGCCTAGTGGTTTGGGTAACGGACTGCTGAGACGAGGTCTCGGGTTCGATCCCAGGTTCACCAGGGCACACACCAATGACTTTTCGATGCTTTTCGAAGTTATGTGTGTATTTATCGCAGGTTTATTAGTGCTTCGGAGAGCAGTTCAGAGCAAGCCGTCGGTCCCGGTTGCCATACAAACATCTATGGCAGTCGTTACGGGTAGTTGGAGCCCACAAAAGTCCAACCAGTCTAACTTGGAACTTCGATATCGCCATTGGTTATAATGACCATTGGTTGTGGAGGTCAGATGGCAGTCGCTCCACGGAAAATATCGAAGTTCAGCCGCATCACAGTTAGACTGGGAAGCCGACCCCAACTGAGTTGGGAAAAAGGTTCAGAGAATGATGAACTACCTCTTATGATGAATCTGTGCCTTTGGTATATCCTCATCTTTCTCTTTCAGCAAGAATCTCCTTCCACCGTAACAGCACGTCAGAAAATAAGCAGGTATATCCTTAATCTCCTCCATATAACTAAAACTGGCTTTGTCTTCCTCTTTCAACGATGAGCGAAGAGCTAGGAAGTTCTTATGATCGAACGTCCATTGCTGTGTCAGGTAGTATCGTAAAGCTAGCCCGGCTGTGTAGATGCGGCGTTGGATTTTCACCAACCTGGAAATTAGATATGCTAGCTAATAACACCGGAGGCACAGAATATAATAATAGTACTATTGGAAACTCACCTCCTCCCATCAACATTATTTACCCTACCCCGCGCCAAGAACTGTAAGCAAAACGCTAGACAACATTCACAAGGGCTATGTACGAAACGCACCGCACGTCGCATCGGGCAAGAGAGAGAAAAGGACAGCGTGAGTCGGTTTTGTAAGGCGTTCTCTCTATCGCATACGATGCGGCGCCACGTAGTGGCGTAGCACCAAATCATGAATACTCACACATCAACACCACCGTGCATGTACACAAACTATGCATGTTGTAATTGATACGCGATTGTTTCATACATTTTGTCGAGAGTTTCCAGGGTGACTGGGGAATCAATTTCCAAGATTCATAGCCATTAGATGTCTTACATAAAATACTAATTTCAAATTACTGCTAAAGAGTGGAATGCCCTGAATTTCCGGAAAGCTACAACCTGGGAATCTTCAAGTCTAAAGTGAATAGGTTACTTCTAGACAAGCGTGCTCTACCGTAGGTTATATTGTGGTCGAACGCAAGCCACCAATTTAAAAAAAGTACTTACATAGGTTTTCTACCCGATAGCCAAAGGATTGTATCCACCAAGATGGCGGGTAATAAATGTTGGAAAATGACCTGAAGATCAGAAGAAAATAAGATTAGCTTAAACAACTATAGTTATGTGTGTGTATTTTTGTATTATATTATCTATTCATAAATGCAATTACAAAAGCTCTCGACAGGTTGCAGCGACGTGCAGTCCGTATTATGGGGAGTCCTGGGGTCCACAACACGATGGTTATTATGGGGTAGTGTTCTGTAGGGCGAAGGTACTACCCTAATCGGACTGCTCAGTTCGGACGGGAGATACCGTCGAGTCCTACCTCCTATTATCATTATTGTACTACTAACCCTGAAGTAAAAGATGGTTTCACTGCTAGTGACATTACCGCCAATGTTCCACAGTATACCATCAAGTGGTACTTTCGCACTAATTCGCTTCGACATCTCCACGAGATCATCCATTAGTATGTTCAACATGTTATTATTGCAGCAGTTGTAGATTGGTATGTCTTCTGTTGCTTCTAGCCTGACAGAGAAGATTAAAAAATTAATTAAGTCAAGGGGTTAATCTCGTGCCCACAACCAACAGGAATCTATTCCCGAGATAATAGTTTAAAGTCATATTCTCAGACCCGCTGAATATACACACAAAATTTCATACAAATCGGTGCAGCCGTTTCGGAGTTTTGTTGTCCACTCATACGCACGAAGCGCTTTGTCGACACGTTCATCATGCGTACAGCTAAGGAGTGTAATTCCTTGCCTGAGTCTGTGTTTCTGGAAAGCTATAACCTGGGAGTATTCATGTCACGAGTGAATAGGTTCCTTCTAGGCAAGCGTGATTCATCTTAGACCACGTCGAAACTTACCCTCAGGTGGGATTGAAGTCAAACGTGGGCCTATCTTCTTCAACCTAGCGTTAATCCCAGTCGCATCCAAAACTCGGTGTCTGGGGTTCGCTTTACCAGACTTAACTGCGGATTTGGCTGGACCTCGATATTTTCCGTGAACCGACTGCCATCTGACCTTCACAACCCAATGGTGACATAAGGCGATATCGAAGCATTGCAGCTAGACCGTAGTTGTTGGACTTTTTAGAGCTCCAACTACCCATAACGACTGCTATAGATGTTTGTATTGCAACCGGGACCGACGGCTTAACGTGCTCTCCGAGGCACGACCAGACCAATGCAAATACCCATATTCATGCATACAAATATTTGCACTGAGTGGGGATCGAACCCGCGCCTCCTGCGCAGCGGCCGCGTTCACTACCGCTACGCCACAACGGCTGCCTAACGTGGACCTATCATGAATAATAAAAAAAAAACAATAATCTAATAACTAAAATAGTTCCATACTTCTTTGTTCCTCTTATCCATGCTGCAGCAGCAATATGCTTCACACAAGCATCGACAGGTACATAGTCACAAAGCAGATCTGGCTTTGAATGAAATGTTCTCATAATACCTAAAATATAAGATAGAAAAAATCACATACCAAATAATTAAACCAAAGGTGAATATTCAGCAATGGGGGTCACCACTACATACATCGATGTGCTACAGTGGTGGCCCTCAGCTTGACGGCCTCATCAAATGCTTTTTCACGCCCCGCTTAAAGGACGCGGGACTGTAGGAGGAAGGATACACGTGCGCTAGTAAAGAATTCCAAGACTATTAGTAAATAAAAGAGGCACCGAACCGCTTGGTTCTTGATGGAATTATTTACACCGAATAAGGTTGATAATATATCCTTGCCAGTATGGTTCAGTAAAGGAAAGGAAAGGATGGGACTAATTGGGATAACTCATCAGAGCACTCGCCATGGCGATTCTGTACCCCTTTTCTTTGCCGCACCATAAAGACTTGGAATTCTTTACCAGCGCACGTGTTTCCTTCCTCCTACAGTCCCGGGTCCTTTAAGCGGGGCGTGAAAAAGTATTTGAGGAGGCCGTCAAGCTGAGAGCCACCATTGGCAAACTATCGATGTATATAATGGTGACTCTTTGTGGAGATTTTACCTTTAGGTTACTATCAGGCGAGGGGTAGTCATATTGACGTGACATATATAAAAAACAGATACCAAATGAGGCCTCTTACCTTTTCCACAAGCCACGAATATTCCAACAGGCCCATTAAAATTCTCTACCCAGCCAGGCAATGGTTCAGCTGCACTAGCTATTACTGAAATCAAATATTTATTCCATGTAGATTGCAAAATAACACTTATGACCATAAAAAATACAAGCTGATTTTATAGTCGTTTTGGACCAGAAAGGGGGTGAATGAAGCCGTAGAATATATCGGAAAATTTCGAGCATCTAAGATGGGTCTAGGTAGCTCAGTTGGTCAGAGCATTCCCCTGTAAGGGACTGGTCAGTGGTCACGGGTTCAAGTCCCGTCCTGGATGATCATTTTTCCGATCAGAAAATCATCAGAAAGGGGGTACTCAGAATAATAGAGATCCGATTCTGAGCATTCCATGGATTTACCGTGCGGTCGCCGGGTCCATGGCGTGGTACAGAGAGGAACCCCGTGACGGTGCCTGGGACTTGCGACCCAGAAGTAGGTAGGAAATGAGTACTTACTAATAGATGGTCTAACTATTACGATAGGCAGTATTCCTCTATGTTCATAGACCACATGTTCAGCCAACTGCTTGCTGAAGGTGTAGGTGTTAGGCATCTCTCCTAAGTACCTAGAAATACATTAATGTGTAATGTATTGATTGCAAGATGCAAAGTACATAAAAAAAAATAGTTTACTATTTTGGACAAGGACTTTTTTGTCCTCTAAGAGCTTGCGCAGACGACGGATTTTTGTCCGCGGACATTTTTTGTGCTCTAAAATAAATTGCTTACAATTGAACTTTTGTATGCGGTACTCGATCTATTTTAAAGGACAAAAAATTTCGCGGACAAAAATCCCTCGTCTGCGCAGGCTCTAATATCCCCCCCTCGGGATATGCTGGGTCATATACTCACTTAGGTGTCAAAATTTTCAACGTGTAATCATCAGTGGTTTTACAAACAGCCAGGGTATCCCTCCAATCAGCCAGGGGAGGGTACATAACTTCTTCTATGGGGTCTCGATTAGTGTTGGAGTAGGAAGTTGACACATGGACAAAGACCTGGAACGAATAAGATTCAAGATTCTTTTTTTTATTTTTTTTTCAATCGGTCATCTCAAAATGACTTCACCTCGCCGGATGGTAAGCTAAAGGTAAAGTCTCAGGAAGGGGGTCAGGTCTCCCCATTACTTAAACTCCCCTACGCTCCAGGGGCCTTACTCTGAAAATCGAACATGAACGTTTCGGATCGAACGAAAACGGACAATTTGTCAAACAACGACAGCGAAAACGTCAAATGTATTTAGGGAGTAGGAGGTGTACTGATAACGATCGACAACCTCAATGTCAAACGATCGAAGACGAATCCGAAATCCGAAACGAAACACTTTCGGGGTACCTAGCTAAATGGTCAAAACGTCAACGGATACGAATATTTTCGTTTTTCGGAGTAAGGCCCCAGGGTCGCGGTCGGTGCAAGTGTAACGCCCCTCATTTCTATAGGTCACAGTAACCGCTTTCCATCTTTCAGGTGGGCCGTGTGCTTATCTGACACCTAAGTGGTATAAAAAAGTAGTAACACTTACACACAAATCCTTAATTTCTTTTGCTAATGCCAGGGTCTCGATTGTGCCTTTTAGATTCATTTGTATCGCAAACTTTAAGGTGTCGTCGAATCTAAAAATGAAATAAGTACTTAGTTAAAGTAGAGGAGGTAGGACACGACGGTATCTCCCGTCTAAAATGAGCTGTCCGACTGGGGTAGTACCTCCGCCCTATAGAACACCGCGGCCATAAATAACCATCGTGTTGTGTTCCCGTCGTCGGTAAGTAGGGTAGCCAGAGCTCACTGTATTCCTCCTCTCTCAACCCTTTCCTAGCCTCCTCACCTCTTCCAAGCCCTATCCCCCTTCCCTTCAGGGTAGGCAGCGCGTGTGTGTCACCCCTAGTGTTGCACACGTCGATAGGCCACGGTGACCGCTTCCCATCAGGTGGGCCGTGTGCTTGTCTGCCTACCTACGTAGTATAAAAAAATAGGAGGGGAGCCGGTGAACATCGACCTTCATCCATCTACCTACACCTACATAAAAATATTCTACGACATTCTACACAGCGCTCCCTAGACCCAAAGTAAGCTTAGTTTAACTAGCTTGTGTTATGGGATCTAGAATGCTGATAAACATACTTATATACTTTTTTTTTGTAAATACATACTTATTATACATAGAAACACCCAGACCAATGCAAATAGAAATATTCATGCATACAAATATTTGCGCTCGGAATCGAACCCGTGCCCCCTGTGTAGCTGTCGCATGCACTACCGCTACGCCACAGAGGCCGTCATTGATAGAAGGTCGTCATTATAGAAGCAGTTTCAACATCCAAGACTTACCTGACACTGGCTGCCACGTGGAATACGATATTGACTTGGTTCACCAACATCGCTCTGTCTCCTGGAGCTAAACCTTTAAAAACAATATTTCTTTTAAAAAAAATTCTACGACCATTCTACACAGCGGTATTTAGACCCAACGCAAGCTTAGCTTAACCAGCTTATCTTTTTTTAAAAGTTAATAGGTCCGCGTTTAACCACTATCTCACCTGATGGTAAGTGACGATGTGGTCGACGATGGAGCACGCTTGCCTAGAAGCAACCTGTTCACTCTAGACTTAAAGACTCCAAGGTTATAGCTTTCCGGAAACACAGACTCAGGCAGGGCATTCCACTCCTTAGCTGTACGCATAATCACAGAACAGTTTCAGAATCACTCCTTTAACTGTTCTGTGTGCATAATTAACATATTTATTTTTGAAGCGATTTGTGCGTATGAGCGAAATGTCCACCATATAACGATGGCGCATCGCCGTACGGCTGGTCGTTCGGTGATGAAAAGGGATATCTTATAGATTCCGGAATAAATTTCATCGGACTCCCCTGCATTTTATCTGTGACGAGACCACAGAAATTACAATGGTGTTTCTATGTATAATAAGTATGTATTTACAAAAAAAAAGTATATAAGTATGTTTATCAGCATTCTAGAACCCATTACACAAGCTAGTTAAACTAAGCTTAGTTTGGGTCTAGGGAGCGTTGTGTAGAATGTCGTAGAATATTTATTTATTTAGCAGTGTGATACACGAGTATATTATTATGTCGTCGTAGAAACAGTTTACTTTCAAGTTTAATTTAAATATTCATTAACGGGTGGTACTTGACCCCGGAAATGAAAAGTGATACAAGACTTTATGACGTCATAAAAACAGTTTACTTTTAAGTCTGATTAAGCATTCATTAATGGTACTTGATCCCGTAAATATTACCGCGCTTTCCGAGATTCGCATCCATGAGCGATGTCTCTGTATTATGCGTCGTTTAAACAGGCATTTTATAGAGTTTAATTAATTCTGTATGAGTTTTACTGCAGTTACAATAAAGTTGTGACATTGTATCTGGCCCCTTATTCTGTTTGACAAATCGTACCGTAACCACCCACGTTCGTATTAGCCGATACATTATTTACAGGAGGTAGGACACGACGGTATCTCCCTACTGAAACACGTCCCGTAGTGTGACAGGCGGCCGTCCTGTCACCCAACCGTTGGCGCGCGGACAATCAGTCGCCCCCTGCTCGCTCCCCACTGTGCCCTCTGCTGGTCAGAGGGACCCATGGAGAGCCTCGGAGCAGCCCTCTAGAGAGCCACTCCCACCCCGGCCGGATTGGCCGCAGGCAGCAGCGTCTCCCGTGGCGAGTGGTAGGCGCTGCTTGCCTCCGTTGCCCAGGTGCACCGCGTGGAGGTTCCGGCCCGCACCCAGAATAATGCCCCTGGTAGAAAATGTTAGCAATAACACTTCTATTCTCTTATTGATTCTGTGGATGTGATAGACAAGGCGTCTGCCACGGAAGCGAGCGTTTCTATCTTTTCTATGGGTAAAAATAATCACAACCACTCACCCAGTCCTGGTTCCATTACATCTCCAGATACGATGAACACTTTAGACTCGAAAACGCCAGGCGGAAGCCGACTAAAGCACTGAAAAACAAAATTGAAACCTTAGAGTAAAAAAAATAATATTATGGAGAGTCGAACCGACTTTATAAAAGAAATCTGCATCAACCGACCAGTAGAACCATAGTTAATGGAGGTAGGACACGACGGTATCTCCCGTCCCAACTGAGCAGTCCGACTGGGGTAGCACCTCCGCCCCATGATAACCATCGTGTTGTATTCCCCAAGGTAAGTAGGGTAGCCAGAGCTCACTGGAGGGATTCTGTGTTGTTAGCAAAAAACTCAACCCGACACGGCTTAAAAAAGAGGCGCCAAACCGCTTGGATCTGGATGGAATTGTTTGCACCAAATGAGGGTGATACCTCTGCCTTGCACATGATGTTCTGTATAGGAAAGAAGAGGTAATAAAAACTGGAGGTAGGACACGATGGTATCTCCCGTCTGAACTGAGCAGTCCGACTGGGGTAGTACCTCCGACCTACAGAACACCGCCCCATAATAACCATCGAGTTGTGTTCCCGGCGGTAAGTAGGGTAGCCAGAGCTCACTGTACCCCTCCTCCTCCCCACCGCTTCCTAACCTACCCACCCTTTCCTACCCTCGCCCCTTCCCTTCAGGGTCGGCAGCGCGAGGGTGACGCCCTTGGTGTTGCACACAGAATAGTTAAAGGAGGTCCTTTAACTGTCAGATGGGCCGTGTGCTTGTCTGCCAGCTACGTGGTATAAAAAAAAGGTAATTAGAAGAGCTCATGTGATATGAATCCCTACTCTGCCTTACTTACCACAGAAGCTCGTAGTTTGGCTAATCTCTCTTCTGGGCTCATATTCTTCTTAGTCCTCAGGAGGAGATAAATTCTGTTTAATTCTGAGCAAGAGTACAAGAGTTTCTCTATCAGGACTTTACCGATGAATCCTGGAGCAACAAAGAAGAGATTATTTAAACGGTCAGATAATAAAGAGGTTTTATGTAGGTGTCAGGACGGTGCGCTCTGTGGCGGATTCGATCCCTGCTCAGTGCAAATATTTGTTAATATGGTTAGTACAAGGTTTGTTTGAAAGATAATTTTTGAAATGTCCACGGGTATGGTGCTATAATTGCACCGGGGAGAAGTCAGGGTATACGCACTGTGCGCAGCTAGTTTGATAATAATATTGATGCCTACATAGAAACACAGGCAGATTCATGACTACAAATATTTGCACTGAGTGGCCATCGAACTCGCGACCAAACCAAATGGAGTAAGTCAGAGGACTTAGGTACTCCATTTGGTTAAGTGCTTAACTAAAGGTAAACAATTTTGTAGCGACTTTTTATAAAAAAAAAATAAACTAGGCAACTAAGTGACTAACTAGTAGTTCAATTTCAGTGTTTGGTCTTCAAAATAAGTTTCTGTTTTTATACTACGTAAGTAGCAGAAAAGCACACGGTCCACCTGATGGGAAGCGGTCACCGTGGCCTACGAACGTGTGCAACACCAAGGATGTCACACACGCGCTGCCTACCCTGAAGGGAAGGGAGGAAGGCTAAGTTCTAAACTAAAAAATTTAATAAATTAAGTTTTAAAATAAAATACTTTTTTTATATGGGACACGTCAAAATGACTTTACCTCGCCTGATGGTAAGCTAAAGGCAAAGTCTCAGGACTGTGATGGTGACCCACACACCGGTAGTGGTACAGTGGCGGCCCTCAGCTTGACGGCCTCATCAAATGCTTTTTCACGCCCCGCTTAAAGGACCCGGACTATAGGAGGAAGGAAACACATGCGCTGGTAAAGAGTTCCAAGTCTTTATGGTGCGGCAAATAAAAGAGGCACCGAACCGCTTGGTTCTTGATGGAATTGATTCCACCGTGTGAGGGTGATACCTCAGTCTGGCACGTGTAGTTCTGAGTAAATAAATAAATAAATAAATAAATATTCTACGACATTCTACACAGCGCCCTCTAGACCCAAAGTAAGCATAGTTTAACTAGCTTGTGTTATGGGTTCTAGAATGCTGATAAACATACTTATATACTTTTTTTTTGTAAATACATACTTATTATACAAAGAGTAGATTAAATAGACTCATCAAGATTGTTTACGGTTAGTTAATTTTATTACCTAACCGAATGGAGTATAATTTATTATAAAACACATTTAACCGCTACGTCCATCACAAAGGTCAGTCATGCGTGGCTGCCATTAAACAGTCAATAAATATCACGATCCAAAATCATGATCTGGTGCTAATCAACCTACTAATGCCAATGACGGAGGTAGGACACGACGGCGACAGTATCTCCCGTCCGAACTGAGCAGCCCGACTGGGGTAGTACCTCCGCCTTACAGAACACCGCCCAATAATATAATAAACCGTCCTTCTCCTCAATCTCACCTCCAATGCTCTTCAAACTCCTGAGCCAGGGTCGGCAGTGCGTGGTGCGGGTCGATGGCGGGTCCACGTGGTGCACTAGGGAGACGCTGCTGCCTACGGCAAATCCGGCTGGGGTGGCAGTGGCCCTCTAGAGGGCTGCTCCGAGGCTCTCCACATGTCCCTCTGACTAGCAGAGGGCACAGTGGGGAGCAGGTGGAGGGGGAACTGATACTCACACGCCGACGCTTGGGTGACAGAACAGCCGCTTGTTACCCTACACCCCACCGGTAGTGAGGTGTAGCGATTCTCGTCCCACTCTCCTTTCGGGGGGTCGAGGGGGCCATCTCAAAATCGTAGATGGCCCGGGGTCAGCTGGGGTGCGAGGGTTCCAACTTGTTTTGTTTACTTACCAGTGCCACCAGTTATGAAGATCGTCTTCCCCTTGTAGAACTGAGGGATAGTGGGCACGTCTGATAAATCTCGTTCTTCGAGAAAACCCATAATTTCTTGCTTTTTCTACAATAAAAATAAAATAATAATGTATTTAACAGATGGTACATTACTTTTGTACAAGCTTTTCTCTAAGAGTTGGGAGACGCTGCTGCCACAGACCAATGACAGGCGGGAGTGGCTCTCGGTCCCGTTGACTAGCAGAGGGCACAGTGTAGAGCAGGCGAATGGTGGATTGGTTTTTCGAGCACAGACGCATAGGTGACAGGACGGTCACCTGTCACTCTAACGACACTGTCAACGATATGATGCGACCCGCCACTCCCTTTCTGGGAGTCGAAAGAGATCTTAAAATCGTTAGAAAGCCCATGGTTAGCCATGGGTCCATGGGTGTGAAGGAAATACCTTTTTGGTAACTTTACACCTTCGTAATCGAGACCCGAGATGACGTGCATTTTAAGTGTGACATAATCACTCTGGATAGCTTACGGGTAGAATCTATTCGCGGGGATTACCACACGAAAAAAAGGGTTGGCAGTCGCTCTCATAAAATTCAAAACAAATCAAGAAAAAAATGAACGGGAGAGCAGAAATCCAAGTGATTTCGTTTGACTGTATTGAAAAAAAATCATTAAAAAAAATCAAAAAACTCAACTGTGTAAATAACAAACACTTAGATGTCCTGTGGTCTAGAAACATAATAACTGAACAGTCGGGAACCATTGAAAAATTAGATTGGCTGTCGAATAATGGATCCCGACTTTTCAGTTGTTATGTTTCTAGACCACCGGACATCTAAGTGCTTGTTTTCTTTATTTTTTACGCAGTCGGGATTTTTTTTTTTTTTTTTATTAGTTTTCGTGTAGGTACATTCATCACTAAATTCACAAAACCTCAATCTGCGTGTAACAAGACACGCGCGAAAAACAACCTTTCTTAGCAGTCGGGTAAAAAGAAAGAATAAAATATATCTCACCAAATACCTGACAAGTCAATTGAACGAACTAAGTTATACTGATACAATTCTAAACTATGTAAGTCGAAAATTCAAATTAATGTGCATCAAGAAAACAAATTAAAACAGCTTAAGTGACATATTCAGTCCAAAGAAAAATGTTTCTTATGACAATTAAAATACTTTCAAAATAATAATATACCTATTGTATGTTCTTGTTTTGATATTCAAAATACGTACGAAGATTTTCAATATATTATTATTCACTAGCGGCCCGTGCCCGGGTGTAAATTTCCAGTTTTCCAATAAAATTTAATAGCCTATGACACTCACGAATGACGTGGCTTTTTATTGGTGAAAGAATTTTTAAAATCGATTCAGTAGATCCCGAGCTTACCCCTTAGAATTTAACAAATATACAAACACACAAACTTTACTTCTTTGTAATATTAGTATAGAAGTATAGATGGATAGGGCACTAAATAAATTAAGTAAAAAATGATAAGTTAAGCGCTTAATTTATGCATTAAAAGCGGCCATATTGGATTTTATTTCTTTTCCACAGTGAACTATATTCTACTTGTTAACCCTTAATAGGGTAAGGGTATATATATATATTACCACTTTCTGCTTTTCTACAAAATTTGAGATATATTTAAAATGGCTACATTAAATGTTATTCCTTGATCTCATTATATTTTTTTAGTAAGTTTACTGTCATATTTTTGACTCTTCATAAGTTATCAAAGTCATTTTAGCAATCTACGGTACTGTCAAAGTTGACCCAACGAATTTTGGTGGCAAAAATTGAATGTTTTAGCGGTCGAGTGCGGATTTTGTGCAAATTTGTTCTACAATAATTCTTATAAGAGATTTTACGATACAAATTTATAAAATAGTGTATATTTACTTTCGTTTTACGTATTAGCAGCTTTCAGGAACGATTTTTAATACATTTTTCGATATCGTTTTTAAGTGGTAAAATAGTTACCATTGCCCGATTATAATTACTAAAAACCGTAGGTAACTATATATAAAAATCAGTTTGTTTGTTACGGTAAGCCGGGACTCGTGTAAAGTTCACTACTAAAAAGCTTTCATAGTAGTTTACGTAATTTCTTTATAAGCTGATGGATATACCTAGTCATAAAGTACGATTTTTTTTAGTCGTAGAGTTTTCGGTGGAGTGGTTTATGAGTTTATCAATAACATAGGTACATACAAAATAAGGTAGCTAAATAAATTTATTTAACAAAAAATGTATGACAAACACAGATGAAACCACTAGTCTTAAAATAAAAATGCGCCAGAAGGGGCAATGGTAACAATTTTACCACCAATCCGCAAAATTTTGAAGTTGTAAACGGGCAATGGTATATTATTTACCACCGGAAAAACTACCCGTAAAACACAACCCCTATAAAAAATATTTAGAAAAATGAAATCTGTGACCTACTATTAGCTAGGAACCAGTGTTAGTTTGAAGAAAAAGCACTCACAGGCTCGGGCCCTATTAAGGGTTAAGCCCTTTCATTTGTTATTCATATTGCGGTAGAGAAAATGCGCAAGCTGCCATTTTGTAGCGGCTTAATAGATTAACTTGCACAATTATTGTCACCGAACAGAACTAAAGATGTGTGCCAAATATCAGAACAATCCATCCACAGGAAAGGGGTCAATTTTCAATTACTAGATTATTTTTCGAGACTATGTATGTATTTACTACTACTACTACTAACTAGATACTACTAGATAGATAGATAGATAGATTAGAGACCCAAACAAACAGGTCAAGTTCAAGCCAGAGCTCACCACCACATCATCCTTTACCATTAGGTGAGATTGTGGTCAAACGCGAGCCTATCGACTGTAAAAGAAGATGTTGATAAAATATGTTTTCGAATAAAAAGCGAAAATATAAAGTATAAAAAATGCATACATTATAATCAATCATAATTAATTTATACCCATTGTTTTTATTCATTATTAATGAATGGAAGGTCAAAAACACTCGCAACCTGGATTAAATTGAAAATACTCGTAGTACCTATAGTCATTAGAAAGTTGCTGTTGATCGTATTTTACAAAATTATAATAATCATAATCATAATCATTTATTCGATGATATTGAAGGAGGTAGGACACGACGACGGTATCTCCCGTCCGAAATGAGCTGTCCGACTAGGGTAGTACCTCCGCTCTACAGAACACCGCGCACATAATGTTGTGTTCCCGCTGCACGCTGGTAAGTAGGGTAGCCACAGCTTTCTGTACCCTCCTCCCCCACACCCCTTCCTAGACTCCCCACCCCATCCTAGCCCTCACCCTTCCCTTCAAGGTAGTCAACGCATGTGTGACACCTTTGGTGTTGCAAACGTCCATAGGCCACGGTGACCGCTTCCCATCAGGTGGGCCGTGTGCTTGTCTGCCACCTTTTTTTTCCGTGCGGCTATCCTCATGGACCCCGCGGCCAGCAGGGCAGGTTATGTCGGAAAACCGCACGCCGTCTAGGGTCTTCTGACGCCAGGGTGTAAGGTGGCCCAAAGAGCATTTCCGTCGCACCCCGGCTTGACCCGGGCCATCTTCGGATTCGAGATGGCCCCTTCAGGATTGGGAACCGCGTGGTTCCCGTCATACCCCCGGAATACGTCTCAAAATGCAGCAGTGGAGTTTGTTGCGCCGTTTCTTCTCCACTAGCGCCTAGGAAGCGGTGGTAAACTTAGTATTAAGTAGTTTTGACGTCAAAAAGATGTAATTACGTTACACTATTTTGAGAAATAAGAAATTGAAATTGAAATACATACATATTATATTACTAGCTGATGCCCGCGGCTCCGCCCGCGTGGATGTCGAGATCCGTTTCAAAAACTATCCTATCTCTCAAGTTGGATGGAACTGCACATGGTGTGCGAATTTTATTATAATCGGTTAAGTGGTTTAGGAGTCCATTGAGGACAAACATTGTGACACGAGATTTATATATATTAAGACTAGCTGTTGCCCGCGGCTCCGCCCGCGTGGATGTCGAAATCCGTTTCAAAAACTATCCTATCTCTCAAGTTGGATCGAACTGCACATGGTGTGCGAATTTTATTATAATCGGTTAAGTGGTTTAGGAGTCCATTGAGGACAAACATTGTGACACGAGATTTATATATATTAAGATATACCTACACAGAAACACCCAGACCAATACAATCTAATGTGTTTAATGGTAGGTAAATAGTGACTAATCTATTTTAGCTGATGCATTTGAGGAAAATAATATACTTTGATTTAAACGCAATACATACAAAATAATTAGTTGTTTCGATCGTTTACTGGTACACGACATGCTTTATTTAGTTTTAATTTTTGTTGTGAATATCAGTTTATTTGCTGAGTCCAGTAAGTATTAATCATCATTATCTCCCTGCCCTTGTCCCAATTATTTGAGGTTTTTTTTGTTAGGCACGTCAACATGACTTTACCTCGCCTGATGGTAAGCTAAAGGTAAAGTCGGGTCACCATTACAAACACCGAATGATGTTCGATGAAGTCATATTGACGTGGCCAATTAAACAAAATTCAAAACTCAAATAAAATTGATATTATTCATGACATTTAATTGGTATTTTGTTTTCGTGGCGACATTTTTTAATTATTATACTAACATTATATACTCAACTAACAAATAGAAATAAAAATTCTATAAAATAAAAAATGAAATAACGAAGATCGAGAACCGTAAACTAAAATTATAATGTTTAATTATCATGTCATTTTTAATTAACTAATTAATTATTATACGAAAGTGAATGGATTAAAATGTATGTACATCATTTTTATGTTATTTAATTATTAGATAGCCTAGTGGTATGGGTAATGGACTGCTAAAACGAGGTCTCGGGTTCGATCCCAGGTTACCATGGCACACACCAATGACTTTCCGATGCTTTTCGAAGTTATGTGCAGGTTTATAAGTGCTCGGTTAATGGCAATAGGCTTGCCACCTATTACATTGGGACCTAAACATAAACTGGCGAAATGTGGGTGCTAGCACCTCTGCCTACCCCTTCGGGGGTATAGGCGTGAGTTTATGTTATGTGTGTTAATTATTAGAAACTTTTCCTTATTTGTGTATTTCTGTATCATGGAGGTATAAAACCTATGGATCAAACGCGTCGGCCTACTTGTTTAAACGTACAAGTCGGCATGCAAGCACTCACACACCAGTCAGCCACTACGCGGCAAACATCATTCGATTTAGTCAATTTAAGTACTTAGCGAAAAATAAATAAAAATACGACATGCCTTATTTACTTAAAGAAATTATGTAAAAACCGTACTGACAGCAAGAAAATCATATCCTGCCCCCGTACATAGACAAATGTAAAACGTCTAAATCGCTAACGATCGCTAAGCAAACGAATAGATTAGGTCGACCAATCACATCCAAGCTCGTCGCCGGCGTACGATGCGCGCGCCGCGGCGGAGTCACGAGCTGGAGTGTGATTGGTCGACCTAATCTATTCGTTTTCTTAGCGATCGTTTGCGATTTAGACTTTTTACACTTGTCTACGGGCCCAGGAATCACATTTCAATCGTAATACTTTAAAAACAAAAAGAGTTTCTGTGCTGACAACGCAGGCGACTATGGTCTCCTCACTGACAGCGCAGAATCCCTTCAGTAAACTCTGGCTACCCTACTTACCGCCGGGAACACAACACGATGGTTATTATGGGGCGATGTTCTGTAGGGCGGAGGTACTACCCCAGTTGGACTGCTCAGTTCGGACGGGAGATACCGTCGTGTCCTACCTCCTCTGCTGGTCTTTCATTGTATGGTCCCATTTCAATTTGGTCAAGTGGAAATCGGTTCTTTTTGTAATGACTATTAAATTAATACAAAATAAAATTTAAAATGTGCTAGAATATAAAAGAGGACATTCTAACATTTTTATAAGATCTGAGTAAATAACCTACGAGTATGTTGTGTTAATAAATGATGATTATGATTATGATTATGATTATGATTATGATTATGATTATGATTATGATTATGATTATGATTATGATTATGATTATGATTATGATTATGATTATGATTATGATTATGATTATGATTATGATTATGATTATGATTATGATTATGATTATGATTATGATTATGATTATGATTATGATTATGATTATGATTATGATTATGATTATGATTATGATTATGATTATGATTATGATTATGATTATGATTATGATTATGATTATGATTATGATTATGATTATGATTATGAATTTCAATAATTAAAAATAATAATAATAATTTATTTTATTCCAGATATTTACATCAATGATGATTATAATATTCAATTGAACTTGACTAAACTAACGTACGGCGGAAATTCCTTTGAAATCATGCCCATTTTCGTAGTGTTACGAAACAAACCATTTTTAATTATACTGCTAAATTACAAAGCTGATAGCTTCAGGTAACCTATTTTACTTAATTTCCTTTTTAACCGATTTCAGAAATTATTATTACTGTCTTTTGTTTTGGAAGTTTTGGCTTTTCCGGGGATGACTGCCATTTGAACCGGAGTTGAACCCGAGAGGCATGCCTGCGCCTGATCTTCGTCCGTCTATCAACAGATTATGTACCGGCTTGCAAGTGATGTTGGCTTGCACCCAAAGGCCCTAGCTTTTTTACATACAATACATACATACAATATGCTCTCGCCTTTTTCACTCCGGGGTAGGCAGAGACAACAGGCCGCCATCTACCTACATACTTCACGCGCTTCCTCTACTGTCATTAAGCCTTTCATGTAAGCCTAGCATTTTTATTTAATTACATTTACTTATCATTATAAAATCAAACAAATATTATTTTTATATACTACTAGCTGACCCAACAGGCGTTGTCCTGTCTTAATGTGCTAACAACGAATAGCGAGCTCAAATTGGTCCATCGAAACTCCCATTGACTACAACAACCTAAACCACCAAAACTCTATATAAAACTGAACTTTTGACAGCTAAATATTGAAACAACTGACATGACAGTTGAGTACGCCATGACCAAGAATATTAGAACCAATGGATACTGCAAGGACATACATTGCAGTGTCTCCATCTAGTTGGTTGGGTTGCGTACCTTTCTTTGCGGTGACCATGTTTAATTGCAAGGTTGGGATATATGATGTAGTTTACGTCTATGCTCATGAAAATAAATGGTATAGTCTACGTTTCCATATTTACTAATACTATAAAGAGAGGCTAAATTCATTGAAAAGGTTATTTTACTATAATATATTTAAAAGCTATTAAAAATGAAAGCAGTAATTTTGTAACTTATTTATTTATTAATTGAGACTTACTTATGTAAGCATGTAATAACAAAATAAATTATTTACATTAAATGAAGGATTATGTATTTATTTATTTTATACATACGGTGTCATTACAGGCAAACCCAATGCGATAGAGTAGCAACAAAAGGGTGTTTCCTATAGTAGCGTCACATTAATAGGTAACATTTGACGTTTGTCAGTTTTATATTCATAATGAGGTGACCTGTTAAAAAAGGTCGATTAAAACGAATGAATCGATACGGACTTGAAAGATAATGTGAATTTTAAAAATCGTCAGGTGAATCCCTGTCCCATTATTATACTTTCTTTCGTAAATTTAAGGAACAAAATAAGACAAAATACATGATCTATACTTATAATAAAACTGTAGAGAGGTCAATTCTGTTCATTGCATATATTTACAAAATAACTATTGGGGGATGATTGGTGATCGATACTAATGCAAAAAATGCAAACAGTAAATTTTTTGTCTTTCTATCTGTCTGTATGTGAAGAATAATAAATATATAATAATATTTTGAGTCAACCTGTATACAGTAAGTTTATACTACCGTGGTCTAAGTATGTACAGTCGTGAACAAATAAAAAAGTGTAGTGGTTTTTAGAAACGATAACTTAATACCTACTTGAGTAGGTATAGGTTATGTCTAGAAAGCAATAAATAATAAGCGTCAAAGTTGAAATTATATACTTATTATGACCAGCTTCCTAGCAATGGACGTAAAAAGTACTGAACGAATTTTGATGCGGCTTTTTTATTAGAAAGGTCTTACTTAGACTCAAAATTTATCGTATGTTTGCTTGCAATTGGTTAAGTACAACCGGAGATATGACCAAAAGCGACCTAAAAACGAAGCGCGGGTGAAGCCATGGGTATATCAGCTTGTATAAAAAGTAGCCTATATGTTGCCCAGAAGTATGAACTATAATCGTATCAAGTTTGATCAAAATCCCTCCAGTAGTTTTGATCCATGCGTGCACATACAGATAGACAGACAGAAAGACAAAAAAAATACTGATTGCATTTTTTGCATTAGTATCGATCACTAATTATTTCCCAATATGTAGTTATTTTTTAAATATATTCAACTAGCTGTTGCCCGCGGCTCCACCCACGTGGATGTCGGTTATCGCAACCAAACATAGCCTATGTTCATTATCTAGGTCTAATCTACTCCTATACCAAGTTTCATCAAAATCAGTTTAGCGGTTCAGGCGTGAAAGCGTAACAGACAGACAGACCGAGTTACTTTCGCATTTATAATAATTTAGTATGGATGTATAGAATTGACCTCTCTACAGTTAATATTGTAATATATTATGATGGATATTGTAAACGTGCAGAAAGCATTTGACGTTTTGTGGGACTATGCTATGTATTTATTGCAATGCAGGAGCTTCTAGTAGGAGACTATCCCGCAAAATACGGATGGTTGGTCACCTTACGAATTTTTGGTAAACAGTGTTGCTTCTTTATTAAAATGGCTGTCACCCACAATCTAAGAAGCGAATATGTGTCAATTTTTTTATTAATTTCTATAAATATTACTCAATTAACAATAATTGATATGTACGGTGTTCTGTGAATTTTCATAAAGCTCAACTAGAATCAAAATGAAGCTCCGAAGAACTTAGCCTTTGCGTAAATTTGACTTTGACAGGTTTGGATTGGGAAATTTTAACGTATCATGGCAATTTTAGGCAGTGTGCGAGAGAGATGACCTCCGGCCGAGATTCAAAAATCCTGGAGACAACCGCTCGTTCGAAATGAATCGTCCAGCTAAGTACAAGGAAATTTCTAATGTTCTTGGCCATGACGTTACATTAGAAAAGTGTTATTGTCAAAAGCACTAAGAAGGTTGAATTAGTAAAGTTAATATTATGGTCGTTCAGTTTTCTTAAATTATCTAATGTCCTGCGCAACTTTCTTAACTTTTTCTTTCATAAGAACCTTCTCCTGATAATAACAAACACAATAAAAAAAGAATTAGTGAAATCGTTCCAGCCGTTCGGGCGTGATGCCGTGACCAAGGGAAATAGGGATTCATTTTTATATATATAGATTATACAATTTGTAGGGTGTTCTGAACATCCTACAATTTCCCACTATTACTATTTTCCTACCCCAGTCGGACTGCTCAATTCGGACGGGAGATACAGTCGTGTCCTACCTCCGCTTAATCAACAATAAAGAATAATTCTATTTTAATTTTAATTTACTTTTTCTTTTAGTTGTGTTACTTCAACTGACAACATTCGGGCAAAATTTGATGTTATCCAGGAAACTGGTGTTTGGAACTCCCTCTTAAAAGTAAGGCTAACATTAAATTTATTTTTCTTGTCAAACATCCAAAAATGTTCAAAATCCAGTTCAGCCCCCGTAGACAAGTGTCAAAACTCTAAATCGCTAACGATCGCTAAGGAAACGAATAGATTAGGTCGACCAATCACACCCAAGCTCGTCGCCGGCGTACGATGCGCGCGCCGCGGCGGCATCACGAGCTGGAGTGTGATTGGTCGACCACCTAATCGTTTCTATTCCTTAGCGATTTAGACTTTTTACACTTGTCTACGGGCCCTGTCCGGACGGGAGATACCGTCGTGTCCTCCTCCATTTTTTCTCCATGTACCGTCACGTTTATTAATTATTTTATTATTAACTTGTATTAATTATTGTAACCCTCTTAAAACATAATTTTCTCAGGTCAGTGCTGCAACAGACGACATGAATAATAAGTGGGAATGTACTGTTAAGAGAAAGGACCCGAAACCTGATTTAAAACTTACATTTAGAGTTCGCGTGAAAGGAAGCTATGAAAGTAAGTTTCACATAATTCCACTATTGTTTTATGGTTATTTATTTATTTATTTATTTATTTATTCATCTTAACCTTAAAAACTATCATGACAGATTGTTAGCTTACCTAATGCGATAGTGTGGCCATATTTGGTATTATATTATATTTATAAACTAGCTGTTGCCGGCGGCTCCGCTCGCATGGAAGTCGCTTATTGCGTCCACTCCCACTCCTGCTCCCACGCCCACTCCCACTCCTGCTCCCACGCCCGCTCCAACTCCCACTCCCACTCCCACTCCCACCCCCACTCCCGCTCGCTCCCACTCCCACCCCCACTCCCACTTATATTTTGACGGTCCCTACGAATAACATACTAACTACAAAACACAAATTTTACAGGAGAGCGCTTCAAAGTTTCAAAGACTTGTATTATTGTCTTCTACTTGATGTATAACCATGAAAGGTAGAGATGTTTAATAGATTTTATATAGGTTAGGGGTAGGCGAACCAATGGCACGCGTGCCATTGGTGGCACGCGGCACAATATTTTGGGCACGTCGTCGATCATAAAACTTGTGTAAAAAATGCGTTTAGGTATTTTATGACAATCTAACGAGAATGATCCTATGCTACGGAATGTTCAAATATGTTATAAAACGTCGTATGACACTCGTTATGAAAATTACTTATCCTCGGCTTCTTATAACCGTCGCCTACGGCTCGGGCTAGCAATGTCGCCTCTGCCGTAATTTTCAACTTACCTCCCTTAAACATTTCAAAAATATACCTCTTTTGTTTACATTATTTCATAAGGAGTTTTGATGGCACGCCAGTGACCCCATAAAAAATGTTTTAGAAAAAAATGGCACGTTGATGCATAAAGGTTCGCCTACCCTGGGTTAGGGTGTTCTAATGGTCATAAAACCAAAACATGCAAATTACTTATCTACTAGGTAGTTACGTACGTAGGGACCGTCGATTTAAAGTTTGGGTGAATGTTCTTTTTCTTTTTTATACAACTTAGGTGGCAGACAAGCATACGGGATGGAAAGCAGTCACCGTGGCCTATGGACGTGTGCAATACTAGGGGTCACACTGGGTACGGGCCGGAACCTCCACGCGGTTCACCCAGGCAAAGGAGGCGAGCAGCGCCTCCCACTCGCCACGGGAGACACTGCTGCCTGCGGCCAATCCAGCCGGGTGGAAGTGGCCCTCTAGATGGCTACTCCGGAGGCTCTCCACGTGCCCCTCTGACTAGCACGAGAGAAAAAGAATTTTTTTTTAATATTTAACTTTTCTTGTAGAAAGAGTTACAATACAAATCGGTGAAAGGATGTTAAGGACCAGTATGACGACCTCACAAGAACTAGAATATGATGAGGTAGCCAAATACTATTATAGGCATGGCGAGACTGTGTACCTGGTCTGCTCCAATGTACGGCATAACGGCAAGATATATTTAAAATATTATAAATCAGACGGTAAGAGACCAAAATAACGGTTCTAGTTTATTTTATACGAGGTGACAGCACACGGGGTGCGGGCCGGAACCTCCACGTGGTGCACCTGGGCAACGGAGGTGAGCAGCGCCTCCCACTCGCCACGGGAGACGCTGCTGCCTGCGGCCAATCTGGCCGGGGTGGGAGTGGCCCTCTAGAGGGCTGCTCCGAGGCTCTCCACGTGTCCCTCTGACTAGCAGATGGCACAGTGGTGAGCGAGCGGGGGGCGAGCTGATTGTCTGCGCGCCGACGGTTGGGTGACAGGACGGCCTCCTGTCACCCTACACCCCACCGTCGGCGAAGTGGCGCGATGCTCGCCCCACCCCCCTTTTCGGGGGGTCGAGGGGGCCATCTTTAAACCGTAGATGGCCCGGGGTCAGCTGGGGTGCGAGGGATATGCCCATTGGGTAACCTTACACCCCGTTTACTAAGGCCCGAGACGGCGTGCGGTTTTAGTCGGTTCGATCCCGACATAACTACCCCCGATGGCCGACGGGGGTGGTATCCATGGGGATTTCCGCACGATAAAAAAAAAAAAAAGGTGACAGCACACGGCCCACCTGATGGGAAGCGGTCAGTGTAGCCTATGGACGTGTGGAACACCAAGGGCGTCACACTCGCGCTGCTGAAGGGATGGGGGAGAAAGGGGTGGATGTGGGAGTGGTAGAATAATGTATGGATATCTGCCCGATTCATTGACATAATATATGATTACTGCTCTGCTCCCTGGAAAGCGGCGTGATGATATAATAGCTTATAGTCTTCCTCTATAAATTGAGGTATTAAACTCAAAAATAATTGAATGAAATTTTTAAGCAATTGCATGCTAACTATTCCCAATGATTTTTGACCCGAAAAAATCATCCAGGACGGGACTTGAACCCGTGACCAGTCCCTTACAGGGGAATGCTCTTACCAACTGAGCTACCTGGACCATCCTAAATGCTCGAAATTTTCCGATATATTCTACGGCTTAAGGCGCCGGTGGAGCCATCTACCGTAATTCGTTCAAACTGCGGAAACAATGAACAATATTGCAATTGTTTTAAAACATTATTTTTAGATTCTCCGCCAGATTAATAAAAATATTTTTTCAATTCGGACCAGTAGTTCCTGAGTTCAACCAAATAAACAAATACCCCGGGCGCACACTGGGCGACGGGCGTCAGCGTCAGCTCGGCGTCTAGACTCGGCGATGACGCGGCGTTGTCGTCGCGTCTCGTCGACGTCTGCCGCTGTCGCCTGACGCCTGTGTGTGGCGCGTGTGCTTACCATGATAAACTGTTCAGCTTTATATAGCCTAACTTAACATAACATAAACTCACGCCTATATCCCCGAATTTCGCACCCACATTTCGCCAGTTTATGTTTAAGTCCCAATTATATAGCCTACTGTGTTTTATTTGTTAAAATTTCAGGTAAAATGGTAATTAAAACTGATGAACTAAATGGCAATTATGGTGACAGTATAATGTTTCAAAGAACATTGTACAATAAACACAATAACAGCATGATTGACTGTACCTATGTGATGGCGGAGTACCAACTCGAGTTTGCCCATAGAGTTATCTTCGTACTTAACACTACTACACCTAATGGTAAGTAATTATGTTACTTGTTGTTAAGTAGACTAGACCTGGACCTGAGGAACTAAACTCATAATATGAATTATTTTGGTTTCTACTAATGTATATGGTGCCATTTAATGGAATTGCAACCAATACACATAACAAAATCATGGCAAACATCTGATTATGGCTAATAGCCGATTCCAGATAAATGTAAAAGGAAAACAAAATAGTTGTTAGCTATACTGGGTGGTACACGAATTTGTTATCTTGACGTCAATAACCGATACATGGAGTAGCCGTCACGTCGAATTTCACCCTATTCGTACACCACGTCGAATTTCTTCATTCGAGTAACGCCACGTCGAATCTCCTCCACTTCAAGCTCCGCTACATCGAGTCACCGCCACGTCGAGTCACCGCCACGTCGAGTCTCCGCTACGTCGAGTCACCGACTTCGAATCTCCGAAACGTCAACTTTAGAATATTTTAACAGGTTCGATTATCGAGTGCAATGAGCGAATTCTCGAATTTGTTTGAATGCAGTTTAAATAATTGTGACTTTTTACGACTCCAGCTACCCGTAACGACTGCCATAATAACCATCGTGTTGTGATCCCCCCGGTAAGTAGGGTAGCCAGAGCTCACCCTACCCCTTCCTAGCCTTCCCACTCCTTCCTTCAGGGTAGGCATCGCGTGTGAGACACCCTAAGTGTTGCACACGTCCATAGGCCACGGTGACAGCTTCCCATAAGGTGGGCCGTGTGCCTGTCTGCCACCTACGTAGTATAAAAAAAAAAGAAATTAAACGATATCATTACATTTTCAGATGACTTCAAAATTGTTATAAATGATTTACAGCTGACGATGACGTCATATCCGGACTCAGGTACTGGTGAGAGGTTAAGTCAGTATCAGTACGTGTATTATCCGGGTGAAATGTTGACGGGTACTTGTGAACTGCTCCAAGATGGTGACTTAAAAGTGTATCTACATGATGGTGAGGATTTGGAAGAATTGCGTGGAGTCGACAAGGATAAAGGTAGGTTTAGTAGTAGGTAAGTGTAAATTTGCGGTTGTGTGAGCCCGTTCTTGAGTTATAAAATTACAACGAAAATTAGTATTGATTTTATACCATAATATTGATGATAAAGATTTAATGCGGGCTCCGTTCAATTTGACCTGACCGCAGAACGCAGAACGCATCCAGTGTGTGTAGGCCTTTAATAAATAAAATATTTTCAGGAAATAAGAGAATAAAATTCATTACAAAACCACCTTCTGGTAAAAAACCGTCTATAATACACGTTATGTCTGAAGGTACAATACCTGAACTCAAGGCGAATATTTCACTTATAAAACGTAAGTATAAAATTGTCGTATTTTAATAAACATGATTTTTTTATATATGCGATAGGCTCGCGTTTGACCACTATCTCACCTGATTCCTCACCACTCACCACGTGAGGTGGTGATTGATCCGAGAGAACTGAATTTATTGACCATCTGGGTCTTGATTTCTGACAAAACAAGCCACTATCATGCCACTGACACTTCAAAAAAGTACAATTTAATTTTGGAATGATGAATTTAAATGATATTTTGTAGAGTGAATTAAAATCAATGAAAGAAAAAAAATCGAATCATTTGATTTAAGACTTAACCGTATAACGGTAAAGTCTACAATTAAATAGCATTAGAGTGGCATGCATAAAAGTGTTTGCCTTTAACAGAATCAAGGCATTCGAGGCCCTAGTCACTACTGCCTCGAATGCCACAATAATGACTATAATGACTAGGGCCTAGTCATTATAGTCATTATTGATTGTAAACGGACTGCTGAGACGAGGTCTCGGGTTCGATCCCAGGTTCATCATGGCACACACCAATGACTTTTTGATGCTTTTCGAAGTTATATGTGTATTTATCGCAGTTTTATTAGTGCCTCGGAGAGCACGTTAAGCCGTCGGTCCCGGTTGCCATACAAACATCTATGGCAGTCCACAGTTACGGGTAGTTGGAGCCCACAAAAAAGTCCAACCAGTCTAACTTGGAACTTCGACATCGCCATTGGTCATAATGACCATTGGTTGTGGAGGTCAGATGGCAGTCGCTCCACGGAAAATATCGAAGTTCAGCCGCATCACAGTTAGACTGGAAAGCCGACCCCAACTGAGTTCGGAAAAAGGTTCAGAGAATGATGATGATGATGAAATTGTATTTTCAAGGAGACCGTCCAAAGCTGCGAGTATTAGGACTCAATGTGAAAGATGTGATTGTCCAATACAGTAATACGACCAAGGATTGGGTCATTGACTACTGGTTCTCAGTGGGAGAGTTAGTGAATATTACATGTGTGGCCAGTGATACAGGACCCCTCCAGCTTTTCGAATGTAAGTACTATAATATATAATTTCTATCTATATGGGTAGGCAGCTGTGCTGCAATGGTAGCTGATGGATAAGGACGCGGCCTCTACTCAGAGGTATCGAGTTCGAATACGGCCGGACAGCACCAATGTGAATTTCACTTTGAGGAATTTATATGTGCTAATCACATGATTTACCATCTGCTGACGGTGAAGGAAAACATCGTGAGGAAACCCACATGTCATAGATGAAATTCTAAGGACATGTCCGATCCACCAACCCGCATTAGGCCAGCGTGTGTGGATTAAGGTCTAAACCCTCTCAGCTCTCTCGTTAGAGGAGAGGAGACCCGTGCCCAGCAGTGGGACATAAATGGGTTGCTATTATTATTATTATTATATGGGTAGGTACTACCATTGGCTCTCTCCAATCTCATATGATCTCCAATTCTCTTACTCTCCTTCGTCCGCGTGGATTTAGTTTTGAGATATTTTTTGCGCGGTGTCATATTTATTCAAAACCAAAGTAGCATAATAATACGCCTTATAAAATTTCCAGGAACAGTGTGATACGGAAACATTGGGTATGGTTGAAGATGTAGTGACCAAGATAGAGAAAGGGATGCTTAGATGGTTCGGACATGTAGAGAGGATGTATGAAGGAAGATTGAAGAAACAGATATATGAGGCGAGGGTGAATGGGCAACCCGGTAAAGGCCGATCTAGGCGTACATATTCTAATCAGATCCAGGACGTTTTGGAGAAAGGCTAGGTCAAGAGTACCCAGACCCGGCATGCATGTATAAAGTTGGAGAAGCGAAAGGAGTGTGCCAAGATCGTAGCAAGTGGAAAGATGTTGTCTCTGCCTACCCCAATGGGAAAAAGGCGTGATTTGTATGTATGTATGTATAAAATTTCCCATCGATAAGCGAACGTTTTAGCTTTATGATAGTTTGTTTGAGAGAGGATTCCAGCGGCTGGGACCGCTAAAGCTGGGACCGCGGTTCCAGTTGCCGGTTTTATTAAATTTAAATATTTTTCTTCCGGCAACTGGGACCACACAGCTCCGAACTCAAAAATTCTTTTTGTATTGGATAGCCCATTCATCGACGAAGGTTAAAAGTTAAATAATCATCACGCTACTGCCCAGGAGATCAGAGCAGCTATCATATTTGTAAACAAATTTTCATACGTTAATGCAAAACCCATAAATTACAGGCACATGTATGAGATAATTGGGTACCACCGGGGTGAATTATTCTCCCGGCGAGGTCTGTTTAAATAGGCATCATTGTAATCAACCTCCATAACTCTACCTCAGCTTACCATCAAGCGGGGTGCTGACTACACCCTGCCTGATTCAGCAGACTAAAAATAAAAAATACAAGTTTAATTTTTATACAGCTTCAAAAATACAAAACGAGTCGATAACCACTCAGAGTATAAGCCAGACATTCAAATTGGGGAATGGCTATAATAGTAGCAGAATTACATGCCGAGAGGGAAATAATGAAATAGATTACACGCAGAAAGTGATCATTAAACTCCATCAAAGGTCATCTTTACCGTCGGATAACGCACCCGACCACCTGCATGATACCCCAGGTGACAGCTCAGATGAAGTCTTGGAAGACTACCCAGTTAATGCGTCATTCGACGATGGCATTACAGCGACAACTCCAATTGATGGTAAATCTTATTAAGTACTAGCTTTCGCCCGCGTGGAAGTCGGTATCGCCACCAATTAAACCACTATCCACTCGACTCTCTACTCCACTCTCCACTCCACTTCACTATCCACTCCACTCTCCACTCCACTCTCCACTAAAAAAAAGATAAAAAGTATCCTATGTCCGTCTCCTGGTTCTAAGCTACCTCCCTATTAATTTGCAGCCAAAATGAAATTTTAAAACAATTAGTATGCCCATCCTAATGACTTTTCGATGCTTTTCGAAGTTATGCGTGTATTTATCGCAGGTTTATAAGTGCCCTATTACATTGGGACCTAAACATAAACTGGCGAAATGTTGGTGCTAGCTCCTCTGCCTACCCCTTCGGGGATATAGGCGTGAGTTTATGTTATGTTATATATATTATGTACATAATAAACCTCATAAATTGGTTATTTTCTATTTCTGTACACTAAAAAGTAAAAAATTAATAAATAACTACGTTTTTAATTTGTGAAGTCGGTTTTTTAAACGTATTTATGTTATGTTAACTAATAATGAAATCATTGTTTCCAGTTCCCGTTATGCCTGATAGTAGTCCTAATCCCAAGTTGCTTATCGGCAGTGCGGTGGCGGTGTTCGCATTGCTCATAACAGCACTCATAACCATGTGCGCAGTTTTCTTAAACCGAAAATATAAGAACGTTAGAATGCAACAGGTATGTATGATGATACAGTCTTTTGATAACAGTGTAGTGGTACGATTTGATGACTGTCATACTGAATTTCAAAGTTCAAAATAGCGATGAACTGTAGCCAAGACTGTAGCCCTAAAGTACCGAAACGCGACTCACGGTAGTGCGAAAGTGCGCCACATCGATACCCATAATTTATTTCGAATGTTCTCCACCGCGAAGCACGTTAATCCGAATTATAGTTCATCGCTATTTAACATAGTGGTTCCGTTGTTACAATCCCTATCGCTTTGCTATGCTTTATTGAACTTTAAATGCATAGCTTATTTTTAAATATATTCTTTAGGAAATGCCAATGGTCGTTATGACCAATGGCGATATCGAAGTTCCAAGTTAGACTGGTTGGACTTTTGTGGGCTCCAACTACCCGTAACGACTGCCATAGATGTTTGTTTGGCAACCGGGACCGACGGCTTAACGTGCTCTCCGAGGCACTATTAAACCTGCGATAAATACACGCATTACTTCGAAAAGTCATTGGTGTGTGCCATGGTGAACCTTTGATCGAACCCGAGACCTCGTCTCAGCAGTCCATTACCCAAACCGCTACCGCGGTTTTTTTAATGACAAGATGTTTTATTTCAGTCGGGTGAAAACTTACTGCAGCAGTCCGATACTCCTATTCCCAAATACCCAGCGCAATGGGATTCAACAGCTGATAAAAATACGAACACGGAAGCATACATGGTACGAAACTCCATGTACGGACATAATGGTAACAGCCATGACGAAGGTGCCGAATACTTGTATGTTGATGTGAACGAAATTAAAAGAAAACTTAACATTCATAAAACAGCGTCTACAGATGCACGAGCTATGCAAAATGACAATCATTATGTTTCTAGTCCAAATTATAGCAATTTAAACCAAATCAGTGGACGCCATTCTTCACAAGACAATAAAATTTATGATTATGTGTACGCTCAGTGAGTCAGATTAGATAATTATTTATAATCATTAATTAAAATCAAAAGGTCAATTTTGGAGACCGCAAGGCAAGGCAAATAGCAACTTTATATGTCCTACTACTGGGCACGGGTCTCCTCTCCTCTAACGAGAGAGCTGAGAGGGTTTAGACCTTAATTCACACACGCTGGCCTATTGTGGGTTGGTGGATCGGACATGTCCTTAGAATTTCTTCTAGGACATGTGGGTTTCCTCACGATGGTTTTCCTTCACCGTCAGCAGATGGTAAATCATGTGATTAGCACGTATAAATACCACAAAGTGAAATTCACATTGGTATACTATTCGAACATCGAGTTCGAATCCTACCTCCGAGTAGAGGCCGTGTCCTTATCCATTCAGGTACCATAGCAACATATTTAAGCGACGCCAATGAGCTCTTAACACGGCGCAGATGACCTCTAGTGGCTAAAAAATTCGAGGAATAACTAAAAATGTATTATATAATGTAAATAGTAGTTTTAAGATAAGCAATGTAAATACGTTGATTGGTGGTGAGCAGAATATTGCGCTTATAAATAGTAATACCGATACTCCGGTGTACCGAAGGACGCCGAAGGACGCCGAAGATGCATCCTCAAGTCTATCGTAGCAGCAGCCTCAAGCATACCGAAGCGGTATTTTTGTTACTACGACCATTTATCATGGAAATTTCTACTTTATTGCCATAATGTTAATGCATATTGTCAGCCGTGCCGATACCTATCATGGGCGCCGGGCCTAAGACAACTCAATTTCTGAAATAAATACAGTTCACCAACTCTGTCTTTTCTTGGCTACATGCATATTATATAGGATCAAGCATACAAATATAAATGAAACAATTTCGTAATTAAATAGGTAACAAATTTATATTTTGTTACAATTTCAATATTTAAAATTCACAATAATACTTATTGACAATCACAAATTTATTTGTACCCTTACAAATCTTATACTCGCTGTATTACATTATGTATCTCCAATCTCCTGAATATCACATAGTTGAATGAATTCTGCCATTTTTTTTTTGCAATTAAAATGTTTATATTGCTAAATTGTACGCAAGTTGTAATCGCAACAAAATCGGCACCAATGATAATTATGATAGGTTTTTTCAAACAATAATCTATTCCAACCTGTGGTTGAGACAAACAGGCAAGACGTTAGAGAAGGCGCTCCGAAGACGCGTTAAAGACACACCTATGACGCGCCTATGACGCGCCTGTGACGCGCCTATGACGCCACTATGACGCGCCTATGACGCGGGTATGACGCGTCGTGGGCGTGTCGGCGTTTAAAGTATAAGTATCAAAGAGACGGGAAGTGGACGGGACGTGAATACGTTTCTCACATTTTGAATTCTCTTATCCTCACCTTATTGTCTCTCATCATTATAGTCGTGTACAGTACACATCTAGTCCACTCTCCATCTTTTGTCTTTTTTTGTCGCGACGTTTATAGATGTTTTCATTCAACTCACACACACGGCCCTTTTTTTCCGTGCAGAAATCCTCATGGATACCCACCCCGCGGCCAGCGGGGCAGGTTATGTCGGACTCGTACCGACTAAAACCGCACGCCGTCTAGGGTCTTCTGACGCCAGGGTGTAAGGTGGCCCAAAGAGCATTTCCCTCGCACCCCGGCTTGACCCGGGCCATCTCCGGATTCGAGATGGTCCCCTCGGGTTTTGGAACCACGTGGTTCCCGTCATGCCCCCGGAAAAGGGGGGGGGGGCGCGCTTTCGCGCGCTGCCGCCTCGGAGATGAGTCTTTAGTGCGACTACGCCTTACGTCTTAAAATCTGTTTGTCGCATCCATAAGTGGTATTCAATGCCGCTGCGAGTAGAAATGTAGCATATCGCGTAGGTTTCACTTCGGTAATTAGAATGAAATTCCTCGGCTAGAAATACTTGGTGCCATAGTACCGCATTGCACCTGCACGTCGTCACTCTTCTATGACGAATTGTGGAGAGTTTAGTCATCTATAAGAATTTCCTCGAATACAAAATATAGGCAAATAGCGATGTGTGGTTGAGCATACGAATTTTGCTTTTTTTTTTACATCAATGTAATTCCAAAAAGCAATGGCAAAATAAAAGGTAAACGGACGCGACGATGAGATTTCCTATCATGATGGGGAAACCTATCTTGAGGAACTCTAGGAAGGTGAATCGGTAGCCGTGTTGCTCCGCCACTCCTGCGCATACCACGTTAGCGCTGGCTCCAATTAAAGTGCCGTTACCTGGAAGTAGACATAATTATGTATCACAGAACTATAGGGTAGAGAAATGAAGACTAGCCACACCACACCACAATTTTTTTATACTACTAGGTGGCAAACAAGCACCCCTACATGATGCGAAGCGGTCACCGTGGCCTGGAAAGCGTACGGGAAATTACCTCCAAGGCAAGCCCCGAAGCTGAGAGCCCAGGCTAGAGGAGCCAGCGGCAGCCCTAGGCCCGCTGGATCCGCTAATGCCGCAGTCACGCGCACCATCATAGTCGAAAGAGGAATATTGTCCACAAACGCAGAGGCTATACCCGAAACCTGCAACAAATCATTTATGTTAGGGTTATGTACTTTTTTTTCCGTGCGGAAGTCCTCATGGATACCCACCCCGGAATTGTTTGCACCAACATGAGAGGGTATCAATAAGTAATAATGGTGGTCAAGTGATGGTTCGATATCGCTGTTCGTTGTGAAGGTCAGATGGCAGTCGCTTCACGGAAAATATCGAGCCATACGACGATATGTCCAGCCAAATCCGCAGTTAAGACTGGTAAAGCGGACCCCAGACTCCGAGGTGAAAGCTTTGGATGCGACTGGGATTAACGCTAGGTTGAAGAGGTGAGAGATGGTCAACTACTTACCCACAACACAAGCATGATAGCGACTGCTAACCTTGACTCTTCACCAACTCGGAGTATGAGGGTCTCTGTCATGTTCCCAATCCAGGATATGAGACCTAGTTTTGAGAGTGCCTGCAATCAAGATTATGATTAAAAAAATCTCTACATTTCTGCATAGCAGTGCAATGTGCCACAGTATAGCCAAGAAAACTAGAGTCTGATCAATAAAGAGTAGGTACCTACATAGATATCTTAAACACATACATATATACATAAACAACTCACGCCTATATCCCCGAAGGGGAAGGCAGAGGTGCTAGCACCCACATTTCGCCAGTTTATGTTTAGGTCCCAATGTAATAGGTGGCGAGCCTATTGCCATTAACCGGGCGCTTATAAACCTGCGATAAATACACACATAACTTCGAAAAGCATCGAAAAGTAATTGGTGTGTGCCATGGCAACCAGGGATCGAACCCGAGACGTCGTCTCAGCAGTCCATTACCCAAACCACTAGGCTACCGCGGTTCTAAATACATACCATATAGTTATTATATGAATTTTTTTAAAAAATGCCCTCTAAATTAATGAAAACAAATTATGTTATTGGAATTTTAAATAGGTACACCATAAATAGGGAATATATAAAAACACCACTTAGTAGACATCAGATATCCAATAATATATTTAGCGGCGGATCACTACACCGTTTCCTGGGCCTCTACTCTGATAAAGGCAAACCACTGTCATGCCACTGACACTCTAAAAAATACTACTTAATTGTAGACTTTAATGTTATCAGGTTAAAGTCTAAAATCAAATGATGTTTTGTAGAGCGAATGAAAAAGTTAAATGAATTCTTTTCATTTGATTTTAGACTTGAACTGTATAACGGTAAAGTCTACAATTAAATGGCATTTTTAGAGTGTCAGTGGTTTGTCTTTAAAAGACTCGTCGCCCTGGTCGCACGACTTACTTCCATTAGCACGAATAGCGCAGCAAAGAAGAGAAGAGTGGCCCACTCAACACGCGCCAATATTGGCCCAATATCATCATGCTCCGCCAACAGTAGCAGCAGCAGAGCGCCCAGTAGAGCAGTCCAGCCCAGCGACAGTCTTTCTGAGTACCAACCAAACAATATTGAACCTTTCCTCTTACTTACTTCCTCTAACCCATTGTACATTCTACTGTGGGTACTAGATACTCTGTAAGCTTTTGGTGTACAATAAAGAGTTATCTATTTATCTTGATATACGAGTAGTCATTGAGACAGACATTTGCGCGTAGTAAATTTCAACAACATTTTTTGGACATGATCAACATCGTTTTTGGACATAGCAAATATCGGTTTTTGATAATGGTCATAACGTTTTTGGGACATAGTCAATATCGTTGTTTTGGAAATGGTCACTGTCATTTATATTTGAGGAGGTAGGAAACGATGGTATCTCCCGTCTGGAATGACGGAGGTACTACCCCAGTCGTACAGCTGTCCGACTGGGGTAGTACCTCCACCCTACAGAACACCGCCTCATAATAACCATCATGTTGTGTTCCCCAAGGTAAGTAGGGTAGCCAGTGCTCACTGTACCCCTCCTCTCCCACCCCTTCCTAACCTCCCCACTCCGCGCATGTGACACCCTTAGTGTAGCACACGTTCATAGGCCATGGTGACCGCTTCCCATCAGATGGGCCGTGTGCTTGTCTGCCACCTACGAAGTATAAAAAAGAATAGATTTCGGGAAATAGGCAATATCTTTTTTTGGACATAGTCTTTTGACATTGATTTTGGACATAGGTATTCAAAAATAATCAGGGTAGGTAAATGGTTAAAAACTTACGTAAAACTGGTATGGCGTGTAAGAAGAACACGGTAATAACAAATAGCACGCAGACTGCCGACTTGACGAGCAATGGCTTGTCTCTGATGCGGTACTGGAAATATTATGAGTTTATTAGACATTTTATCAACCACTTACAGACGCGAGGCGCAGTTTACGTGGAATTTACTACACGTGCGCTATAAGTTGAGACCTGACCGCTAGACGTCACCGGCGCGTGTTTGTACAGCGCACAAAAAATATCGTAAACAAGCTTCTGCCCGAGTCGTTACCTTTCTACCTATTTTTTTGCGAACGGTACAGCACGGGCGACTGAGGGGCAGTGCAGGAGGAAGTAGGCAGAGAGCCCAGGTCTCAACTTATAGCGCACGCGTTATACGTAATTATTTTTTTATACGTAACGTACATATTTTTTTAATTCCGCCGCTGCGCATGAGGCTTGGTTACGATCCCCGCTCAGTGCAAATATTTGTATGCATGAAATTATGGGTATTTGGATTGGTCTGGCCGTGCCTCGGAGAGCACGTTAAGCCGTCGGTCCAGGTTGCCATACAAACATCTATGACGTTACGGATAGTTGGAGCCCTAAAAGTCCAACAACAACGGTCTAGCTGCAATGCTTCGATATCGCCTAATGTCACCATTGGGTTGTGAAGGTCAGATGGCAGTTGCTTCACGGAAAATATCGAGGTCCAGCCAAAGTCGCAGTTAAGACTGGTAAAGCGGACCACAGACTCCGAGCTGAAAGCTTTGGATGCGACTGGGATTACCGCTAGATTGAAGGTTGAAGGGAAGGTACATTTTTTTTAATTAATTTTATTTGTTTACCTACCTTTTCTTTCATCTGCGCGAGAGTTGAACAGAATAACGGGTCTGTTTTCGATGCTCCCCCGCCCGCTTCACGTTTCGACAAGGCGACGATCAGTTTTTCCACCTGCAAGGCAAATTGTAACTATACTTCAATAATATGAACACGTGTATCGGCGTTTTTCAAAATTTCACCCCTAAGGGGGCAAATAAGGTTTGAGCGAAGTGCTCAAGTTAAAATAAAAAGCATGAAAGTCAGTAGAGTTGTGATAACCGACATTCATACAAACGGAGCCACGGGTATTAGTTAGTTTATGATATTAGTATGGATAGTAGAGATAGTCATTACCTTTTTCTCTAGAGCCCGTCTAACAATATCTTCGTCTCTAGAATACGAAGACAGAGATGCAGCCGCGCGCTTCCATACAGCTATTTCTTGTCGAAGCTCTGCATTGAGTAACATAATGTATTAATTACTTCGTGTAATCGTTTTACCACCTGGCCTCGCCTTTCTCCAAAACTTCCTGGGCCCGTAGATAAGTGTCAAAAGCCTAAATCGCTAAGGAAACGAATGGATTAGGTCGACCAATCACACTCCAGCTCGTGATTCCGCCGCGGCGCGCGCATCGTATAGTACGCCGGCGACGCCCTTGGATGTGATTGGTCGACCTAATCTATTCGTTTCCTTAGCGATCGTTAGCGATTTAGACTTTTGACACTTCTCTACGGGGGCCTGATTAGAATAATGTACGCCTAGGTCCACCTTTACCGGGTTGCCCATTCACCCTCGCCTCATATATCTGTTTCGTCAATCTTCTTTCACCCATCCTCTCTACATGTCCGAACCATCTAAGTATCCCTTTCTCTATCTTGGTCACTACATCTTCAACCATACCGCAACGTTCCCATATCACACTGTTCCTCACTCGGTCCATCAGCTTTACTCCAGCTATGCTTCTTAGACTTCTCATTTCTACAGCATTCAGTCTACTTTCATGCTTCTTCTGCCATACCCAACATTCACTACCTACCACACATAAATGTAGGAACGAGAACTCCTCTATGTACAGCCAGACGTGCCTCTTTAGACGCGTTCTAACTGCTCATAAAATTAGCTGCCAAAACTCTTCGCTCAATATCGCAGTCATATTTTCCATCTCTCGTAAATTTTGAACCCAAGTATACAAACTCTTTCACTTGTTCCACTTTTTCTCCCTCAATTTTTTTTTTATATACAGGACTCGTCAAATTGTGCGTTTGGTCATGCTTTCTTCTCTTTCGAAAACCATTACTTTCGTCTTACTTTTCACTTTAATTCTACAATACTATACGCTTACTATTCGAATGTAATTTCGTGCTCGCCCTACTGATAGAAAAAGAAGATAAATTACCTAAGATGTCTCTAGGGATGCTGTGCCGTAGTTTATTGATGTCGCGGAACATGTACCGCAGCTGTATGTAGGTTTGGACGGATACCACAAGTATGCCTACCCCCATATGCATTGTGAATGTCGTGAAGTTTATATTCTGAAACATATGTTTTATTAGTGATTAAAACAGTCACCAGTTTCATTAATCATTAATTAACACACGTCACAATGACTTCACCTCGTCTGATGGTAAGCTAAAGGTAAAGTCACCACTACGTACACTGGTAGCGCTATAGTAGCGGCTCTCAGCTTGACGGCCTCATCAAATGCTTTTTCACGCTTTGCTTAAAGGCCCCGGGACTATAGGAGGAAGGAAACACATGCGCTGGTAAAGAATTTCAAGTGTTTATGGTGCGGCAAATAAAAGAGGCACCGAACCGCTTGGTTCTTGGTGAAATTGATTGCACTGTGTGAGGGTGATACCTCAGTCTGGCACGTGTAGTTCTATATAGGAAAGGAGAGGGTGGGATTAATTGGAAGAGCTCATCGGAACACTCGTCATAGTAGAGCCGGTAAAAAAACATATCGTTAGTTACGACTTAAGCTACCGTACCTCTTTGACTATAGAAGGGTGTGTGGCTATGATAACGTTGGGAGGATCTCCGACTGGAGTGGCCGCCCCCCCTACATTACTAAAGATCACCATTGACATCAGAACAGGCACTGGATTCAACTGAGTTACTTCACACAACCTGGAACAATACACATGATTAGGAAGCACTGCCATAAATATTTTTCAAATGACGCATATATGCGTCATGGTGGTTTCTTGACTCATATATGCGTCATTGTAGTTTCTTGACTCATATATGCGTCATGTAGTTTCTTGACGCATATATGTGGCATGGTAGTTTCTTGACTCATATATGCGTCATTAGACACCGAGTCTAATAATGTGCCAGACTTTGTTGAAGTAATTTTCTTGGAGCTAAGAAGTCAAACGGTAGTCGTTCTCAAAAGCCCAACTAAAAGCGGGAGTGAAGGCATCGGGAATAGCCCTAAGATGATGATGATGATGATGATGATATACCTGATTGTAACGGGCGTCATCAGCAGTACAGTGGTGACGTTGTCCAGGAAAGTGGAGAATAACGCAGTGAAGAAACATAAGCAGTTGATGAGTGGCCACGTCCTGCCCCCGGTCACCTGGAAACGTAAGCTACTATGAATTCTATGTCTTTGAAACAACCTCACCTGCAAGCCGGCACACCTAGACCCTAGACCTCGATTCTGTTAAAGCAAGACACTGCCATTCCACGGGCACTGTAAAAATGCCATTCTATTTTAGACTTTATTGCTATGACCTTAAAGTCTATCTAGTAAAGCGAAAGAAAAAGCTAAATTAATGAATTCTTTTCATTTGATTTTAGACTTTATAACTGTATAAGGTTAAAGTTTACAATTAAATAGCATAGAGTGTCAGTGGCATGACAGTGGTTTGCCTTTACCTAGTGGTATAAAAAAATTGACTAAAGACCCGACTCCAACTGAGTTAGGAAAAGGCTTGGAGGCTGACGACGATCAGTCTTCTAAAACTAACCTCAAATGCCAGTACAGCCAGGTAATCAAATAGGCCAGTCTCAGCCAGAACAGCAACCAGCAGCATCATGCTGAACAGAAGTAGCAACGTCTCCACATCTAGCCAGGACACTATTTCTGGTAACGTCGGTCTAGCACCGCTCAGAGCCAGCACAGCTACCGCCAGAGACGAGGATAGGAGAGCTGCTATCGTACGGTTCACTATCTGAAAAGATGGAACTAATAATTTAAAAAAAGTTTTCAAAACATGCTTTGTTATATATATTGGATACGTCAACAAGACTTCATCTCGTCTGATGGAAAGCTTTATAGTAAGTGCATAACAGGAAAATAATTATAACTACGTTTAAAAAGCGACTTCACATAACATAACATAAACTCACGCCTATATCCCCGAAGGGGTAGGCAGAGGTGCTAGCACTCACATTTCGCCAGTTTATGTTTAGGTCCCAATGTAATAGGTGGCGAACCGACTTCACAAAATAATATTTTTTACTTTTTAATGTACAGGAATAGAAAAGTATCTATTTATGAGGTTTATTATGTACAAAGGCATCGAAAATAGAAATTTTTGCCGTAAATTTGATGATTACCTCTCGATTTACCCAAGATCCCAGCATCAGATCCTGATAACCTGGATTTGGGACCACCTCAAAAGTAGCCTCTTTCAAACAAAAAAAAATTTCAAATTCCATCCATAATTGGCGCCACTAACATACATACAAAAAAAAATAGCGTACGAATTAAGAACCTCCTTTTTTGAAGTCGGTTAACAAAACAAATGAGTCCAAACTCGGTTGGTTTATCTTGTTTAGTTCAGGAGTTCCTATGGCCACCTTCCGATTCCATCTTTAGACTAGTGTAGTACATAATGATCATATTATCACTTTCTCCATTTCTTTAATCCAGCCGGGCTTGGAGTTCCTTTCTAGATGGCACAAGGTCAGCTGGGGTGCGATAGATATGCCTATTAGGTAACCTCACACCCCGGTAAAAGACCCCAGATGGCGTGCGGTTTAGTCGGTTCATTTACATTCCATCATAACCACCCCTGATGGCTGACGGGAGTGGTATCCATGGGGATTGCCGCACGATAAAAAAGGGGGCAAAGCTATTCTTACCTCAAATATGATGAGCAGGTACAAGCCGACCAGGAGTATAGTAGCGTATATTATTCCATCTTCTGGCTCCAGAGGGTCCAGTTGATAGCTAATGGTAATAGGCACGTGTTTATCGGTCGTAGTTATCATTTTGAGGGTCACCACCGTCCCTAAGAATAAAAAAGCATAGTTAAATACTCCTTCTTCTTCAACCTATTGTTAATCCCAGTCGTATCCAAAGCTTTCACCTCGGAGTCTGGGGTCCGCATACTTAAATATTAACACAACTAATACTACTAATATTATAAAGGCGAACGTCTGTGAGTATGGATGTTTGTTTTTTTTTATACCACGTAGGTGGCAGACAAGCACACGGCCCACCTGATGGATAGAAGTCACCATCGGCTATGGACGTGTGCAGCGCTGAAGGTGTTACACCCGCGCTGCCTACCCTGAAGGGAAGGGGGGAGGGCTAGGAACGGCTCTGTCACGCAAAACGGCTGAACGAATCTTTTTTTTAATATAGGATACGTCAACATGACTTCACCTCGCCTGATGGTAAGCTAAAGGTAAAGTTTCAGGACCGGAGGCACCACTATATACACCGATAGTGCTACAGTAGTGGCCCTCAGCTAGTCGGCCTCATCAAATGCTTTTTCACGCCTCGCTTAAAGGACCTGGGACTATAGGAGGAAGGAAACACATGCGATGGTAAAGAGTTCCAAGTCTTTATAGTGCGGCAAATAAAAGAGACACTGAACCGCTTGGTTCTTGATGGAATTGTTTGCACTGTGTGAGGGTGATACCTCAGCCTGGCACGTGTAGTTCTATATAGTATCTGGCAGAAATTTGGTACAAGGATAATAATATAAACTAGTCTTTATCTCAGGAATAGATTCCCATGAGTCGTGGGAACGGCTTCAGTACCTACTTCATGCGGATGCGCGGGTTACAGCTAGTAATGAGAAAAAAAGATGTCGTTGAATAGACATCCGCCTTGAATCATCAACATCTTAATGGGAAAAAGTTGACTTTACGAATGAGAGGTCCCTGGTTTAACTACTGGCCAACACACTTAAGGGCCAAGATTCGAACCAGGAACTTCAGGGGCCTTAAAAGAGGATGCGGATCGCGATCTCCTAGCGGTGCACCCGGGCAAGGGAGGCGAGTAGCGCCTCCCACTTGCCACGGGAGACACTGCTACCTGCAGCCAATCCGGCCGGGATGGGAGTGGCCCTTTAGAGGGCTGCTCCGAGGCTCTCCACGTGTCCCTCTGACTAGGTCAACCTACACCCCACCGTCAGTGAGGTGGAGCGATGCTCACCCTGGTGGGGGGCACCATCTTAAAACCGTAGATGGCCCGAGGTCACACGCCGATAATTAATGCCCGAGACGGCGTGCGGTTTTAGTCGGTTCGATTCCGATATAACCACCCCCGATGGCAAATACGGATGGTATCCAAGGGGATTGCTGAACGAAATTTAAAAATAGGGCCTTAAAAGAAACTTACCATTTCTTCCAATTTGACTCCAACTGGTAATATCTTGGTTCCCAGGTATTTCTATGCTCGTGTAGTTACTGCTATTGCTAACACTATTTTGGCTTATAGGTAAATTATCTTCTAATATCAACATGTTAGTTTCTGTAGAGCTTGGCGAAAAATCTATGGTATCATCTGGCTGTAAGTGGATGTTCCATCTTGTGGAATTCTGGAAAGGAATATAGCACATAATTAAGTATTGTATTTTATATAGGACACGTCAGCTTCTTCAACCAAGCGTTAATCCCAGTCGCATCCAAAGCTTTCACCTCGGAGTCTGGAGTCCGCTTTGTCAGTCTTAACTGCGGATTTGGGAGGACCTCGATATTTTCCGTGAAGCGACTGAATCTAACCTTGACCTTGATGATCCAATGGTGACATTAGGCATTACCGAAGCATTGCAGCTAGACCGTTGTTGTTGGACTTTTTAGGGCTCCAACTACCCATAACAACTACCATAGATGTTTGTATGGCAACCGGAACCGACGGCTTAACGAGCTCTCCGAGGCACGAACAGACCAATGCAAATACCCTTATTCGTGCATGCAAATATTTGCACTGAGCGGGAATCGAACCCGCGCCTCCTGCGCAGCAGCCGCGTTCACTACCGCTAGACCACAGAGGCTGTAGGAGGGAGGAACCACGTCAGCTGGTAAAGAATTCCAGGTTTTGATGGTGCGGCAAAAAAAGAGGCATCCATGGGGATTTCCGCACGATAAAAAAAAAAAAAGGTACGTAATGTTCAAGTGTAAATATAAACAAACAAACAAACAAAACGATGATTGCGTCAATAAAACCGTTATGGTACACAATACATCGAGTGATTATAGCAACAATAAATATTTATAACTCTACACATTGGATGCAATGGTCACATAACAATGGGAACTACAAAATGTCGTAATCTTACGGTATAAACACATGGCGCGAATTGTGTGAGAAATAGTGAAAGAAATTGACAGAGATTCAATTCCATCAAGAACCAAGCGGTTCGGTGCCTCTTTTATTTGCCGCACCATAAAGACTTGGAAATCTTTACCAGCGCATGTGTTTCCTTCCTCATATAGTCCCGGGGCCTTTAAGCGGGGCGGGAAAAAGCATTTGATGAGGCCGTCAAACTGAGGGCCGCCACTGTAGCACTACCGGTGTGTGTGGTGGTGACCCCAGTCCTGAGACTTTGCCTTTCGCTTACCATCAGGCGAGGTGGAGTCATTTTGACGTGTCCTATATAAAAAAAAAAGATGTATTGTAGGTGGTATGATTTTTTTTATGTTAGTCATGTCAACATGACTTCACCTCGCCTGATGGTAAGGTAAAGGTAAAATCCAACAGTTAAACGTGTTATGTGATAAAGTCTCAGGACTGAGAGTTACCACTACATACACCGATACTGCTACAGTGGCGGCCATCAGCTTGACGGCCTCATCAAATGCTTTTTCACGCTTTAAAGGGCCCAGGACTGTAGGATAGGTTACGTCTGACTTCTATTTCACCTGATGGTAAGTGATGATGTCGTCTACTATGAACCACGTTGCCTAAAAAAGGAACCTATTCACTCGTGATTTGAAGATTACCCTTTTGGGGGGTCGAGGGGGCCATCTTAAAACCGTAGATGGCCCAGAAGAGTCACCTGGGGTGTGAGGGATATAAATGTAGGGTAACCTTACACCCCGGTAATTAAAATCCGAGACGGCGTGCGGTTTTAGTCGGTTTGATTATCGAGATTTCCGCACTATAAAAATAATGGTTATAGCTTTCCGGAAACACAGACTCATGCAGGGCATTTCACTCCTTAGCTGTACGTGCTTTTCGTGCGTATGAGTGGAATATCCACCATACCACATTCGGCCCCAGCAAAATTTAAACTGTCTTGGAAGTCTCAAGAAGAAATTAATTGGACGCGGTCACCTGGATGTGTGCAACACCTGTAAACTATTTTAGTGACCTTTGAGCCTCCAATGATAACAATATAGTCACCTCCAAATTAAAATAGACAGTGTACCTTTTTTTTATACTACGCAGGTAGCAGACAAGCACACGGTCCACCTGATGGGAAGCGGTCACCGTGGCCTATGAACGTGTGCAACACTAAGGGTGTCACACACGCGCTGCTTACCCTGAAGGGAAAGGTGGAGGCCTGGGAAGGGGTGGGGAGGCTAGGAAGGGGTGGGGGGAGGAGGGGTACAGTCAGCTCTGGCTATCCTACTTACCGGCGGGAACACAACACGATGGTTATTATGGCCGCGGTCTTCTGTAGGGCGGAGGTACTACCCCAGTCGGACAGCTCATTTCGGACGGAAGATACCGTCGTGTCCTACCTCCTTGAAACCTACTCAGTATAATTAATGATTAGAGGTAGGTATGTTATTGTTATACTTATCGCTGCTAAGCTCGGTTTGTGAGAAATGTTATTTGTTTAGTTAATACTCTGTGCTTATATAGGTTTTTTTTCTCTTTTTTTCAATGTTATAATTTTACGCATGCTAGCTATCCGTAATTGGAAAAAGTATCAGCCACATTATTTGATAAACATGTTGTAATATATCAATTTGTAATGCATTTGCTGTGGATAAACCTATTATTATAAATAAATCATTCTCTGAACCTTTTTCCCAACTCAGTTGGGGTCGGCTTTCCAGTTTAACTGTGATGCGGCTGAACTTCGATATTTTCCGTGGAGCGACTGCCATCTGACCTCCACAACCAATGGTCATCATGACCAATGGCGATATCGAAGTTCCAAGTTAGACTAGTTGAACTTTTGAGGACTCCAACTACCCGTAACGACTGCCATAGATGTTTGTATGGCAACCGGGATCGACGGCTTAACGTGCTCTCCGAGGCACTAATAAACCTACGATAATTATTATTATTATTATATTAATATTATTATATTTATAACTATTATATAAATAAATAAATAATACCAGGGGAATCACACTCCCCGAATAGGGAGGGGGGGAGCTAAGAAGGGGAGGAGTATGTTTAAGATAAAAATGCATGAAAACTTGGTACCTGTTCCAGTTCCTGTCCTGGATAGAACTCTACGACCCTGTGTAACCATAACTGGAGGTAGTTGACGCTGTCGTTGGTGATGGTCTGGGCGAAGGGACCCTTAAGGGTGATGAGAATCTTCACCCTCTCGTTACTCGAAGGCAGCTCGTATACTGTCGAAAAATGTGAGAGATTTTTACGAATTCCATTTAGATCTAAATGAAGAACAGTTTGTAATATGAGTTCTAGAATGCTGATTTACCCTTTCGTTGTCAATGACGCACAATGAGAAATATTTTCAATATTCAGTCTGTCTAGTCTCGACCTCATGACCATCTCCCAAATATTAGATCTTCCAAAAAGGTACCTACCTATTCTTGTGACCAAAAGAATACCTTTTGACATTATTTGAGAATCGAGACTAGATTGAGATTGAATTTTGAATATATTCTTATTACGAAATTAGAGCCTCTGTTGGAACAAAATCTAACGTTTTTTTTTCTTTATACTAGTTGATACTAGGTACTTAGTGGTACTTAGGTAGCAGACAAGCTCACGGCCCACCTGATGGGAATTGGTCACCGTGGCCTTAGTACGTGTGCAACATCAGGGGCGTCACATTCGCGCTGCCGATCCTGGAGGGCGAAGGGTTGGGAGGTTTGGGGAGGAGGTTGGATATGGGGATTGGGAGATGAGGGGAGATTGTGAGCTCTAGCTACCCTACTTACCGCCGGGAACACAACATTATGGTTATTATGGGCGCGGTGTTCTGTATGGCGGAGGTAGGTACTACCCCAGTTGGACTGCTCAGTTCGGACGGGAGATACCGTCGTGTCCTACCTTCGTAACAACAACAACGTTTGTTTCCAACCGTCCCCATCATTCTCTGAACCTTTTTCCCAACTCAGTTGGGGTCGGCTTTCCAGTCTAACTGTGATGCGGCTGAACTTCGATATTTTCCGTGGAGCGACTGCCATCTGACCTCCACAACCGTTTCCAACCGTCCCCCTTGGGGGTTAATGCCTGTTTGAACTACCTTTAACATCTCTTCTGACGGCTGTATGAAGCACCACATCAGATCTCTCCATATTCAGAAGCAGTGACACGGTCAGGAACACCCAACTGGAAACCAAGGCGAACAGCTTCAAGTATCTAAGCGCCTTATTTATCTATCGAAAGAAAATAGGCTCACTTAACCGACAGCTATACAAAGAAGTAGTATATTAATATTACAGGTTCTGAATAAAAGTAGCTGAATGGATAAGGACGCGGCCTCTTCTCAGAGGTATCGAGTTCGAATCCGGCCGGACAGTACCAATGTGAATTTCACTTTGTGGAACTTATGGTAAATCACATGATAGACCCATCTGCTGACGGTGAAGGAAAAACATCGTCAAGAAACCCACATGTCCTAGAAGGAAATCTAAGGACATGTCTGATCCACTAACCCGCATTACGCCAGCGTGTGGGAATTAAGGTCTAAACCCTCTCAGCTCTCTCGTATGAGGAGAGGAAACCCGTGCCCAGCAGTGGGACATAAATCGGTTGCTATCATCTATCTGAATAAAAGCATGATAATGATTTTATAAACGAAACATAGGTCCAAGATAACGATATTCCGACTATTTCGGACTTTCAAAGTGTCTGTCAATAGTTATGGCCCCACGGGAAGTGTCTGGCAATTTTATTTGTTTGTTTATAATAATATCATATATTGATATAATTATGTAACAACCAGCCTTCCTAAAATGATGTAAACATCTGAATATGCAAGGGCGCAGCAAGAAAAGATGTACGAACCTTTTTTTTTTTAACTGACTTTAAGTTCGTTTCCTCGTCCTGGTGCATTGGGATTGCCAACCTGCAAAAGATAGTACCACTCAAAAAACACATTTTATACCACTTAGGTGGCAGACAAACACGGGAACACCGTGGTTCCCAAACACGTGGAGGCCATCTCGGATCCGGTGATGGCCCGGGTCAAGCTGGGGTGCGAGGGAAATGCTCTATGGGCCACGTTACACCCTAGTGTCAGAAGACCCTAGACGGCGTGCGGTTTTAGTCGATAACCTGACCCGCTGGCCGCGGGGTGGGTAGGATTTCCACACGGAAAAAAAAAAGTGGAAGACAAGCAAAAGATTTTTTTATTTTTTTTTTTTTTTATATAGGACACGTCAAAATGACTCCACCTCGCCTGATGATAAGCGAAAGGCAAAGTCTCAGGACTGGGGCCACCATCACATACACCGGTAGTGCTACAGTGGCGGCCCTCAGCTTGACGGCCTCATCAAATGCTTTTTCACGCCCCGCTTAAAGGCCCCGGGACTATAGGAGGAAGGAAACACATGCGCTGGTAAAGAATTCCAAGCCTTTATGGTGCGGCAAATAAAAGAGGCACCGAACCGCTTGGTTCTTGATGGAATTGTTGCCACCGTGTGCGGGTGATACCTCAGTCTGGCACGTGTAGTTCTGTGTAGGAAAGGAGAGGGTGGGATTAATTGGAAGAGCTCATCGGAACACTCGCCATGGTAGAGACGGTAAAAAACTGCCAAACACGCTATATCTCTACGTAGCTGTAGAGGCTCGAGGGTGTACGTGATTTCTGGACTCCCAATAATGCGGACTGCACGTCGCTGCAATCTGTCGAGAGCATCTAATAAGTACTGTGCAGAGCCATCCCAGAGATGAGAACAGTATTCCACCCCGGAACGGATTTGTGTCTTGTACAAAAGACACCGCTGTTCCGGCGTGAAAAACCGTCTCACCCTGTTCAGGACTCCGAGTTTACGCGAGACCGTTTTAATGATGCTCTCGATGTAGTTTTTGTTGTTCAGCTTGCAGCGAACATCCATGCCGAGTATATCGAGATTGTCCTGCAGTGGTAATGGTGTGTCCCGAAGAGTAGGGAGCGGAAGGAAAGGAGATACCTTTGCTGTAAACGCACAGGCCTGCGTCTTCTTGGCATTGAACTCGACCAGGTTCTCAGAGCCCCATTGAGAAATGTGATCCACCTGATGGGCAGCGGTCACCGTGGCCTATGAACGTATGGAACACCAAAGCCATGACTCACGCTGCCAACCTTCCAAAAACCTTCTAATGCCTTTCTTGAAGAACCCCATGATGATGTGTCATACCTGTTGGAAACATCCCTCAAAGACTCGCTGGCTTCGTCTTTCGTCACTTCTGCGTCTTGTCTGTTATCAAATATGGTTTTATCTCCTTCCATTGGCACATCTGCAGCTTCCAACTTGCCTGTAATGTTAAGAAAACTGGCTTTATTTTACGTTACTGTCTTAAGTATTATAGGTAGTCATGATCTTCATGATTTAATGATTAATAAGTTATTGCAACAAGGGCAGATCAAAAGCACTCGAAACTGACGGGCTTGCATGAAAGGTTTAATGACAGTAGAGGAAGCGCGTGAAGTATGTAAGGTCAGAAGCAGATGGCGGACTGTGGTCTCTGCCTACCTCGGAGGGAAAAAGGCGTGAGCATATGTTTGTATATCTTCATACCGATGCCAGTTGCAGCTAAAATTTACACTTTGGAGCCCGAGCAACTGCTGTCTAACGTCTCAACCATGAGAGGAAAACTTGCGCTAGTCTGGTTCGTTTTTTAGCAGGTACACTAACTTGTAGTTGAGTTTAGCTTGGGTCTTGCACCATGAGCAGCGGAGATGGTAGCGCCTCTCACTAGCAGGCGAGACGCTACTGCCTGCACCAATTGCAGCTAAGGTAGAAGTGTCCCTGATGAGGGGTCTTTGTTGCTTTTCACATGTCACTCTGACAAGCAGAGGGCTCAGTGAAAAGCAGGCATGGGGTAGGTTGGAAGAGACAGGACGGTCCTCCATCACCCTATAGCCAAATCCATGCCTACGCTCGAAGAACCAGACAGCCCTTGCTTGCTCTCTACTGTGCCTTCGGCAAGTCAAAGGGAGACGTGGAGAGCTTCCGGCTACAGGGCAATTTCTGCCTTGGACGTAATTCACCGCAGACGGTAGCGTCTCGCTTGCTAGTGGAAGGCGCTGCCCAGGGTTCACCGCGTGGAGATTCTAAACCAGATAACCACAGCTACCAGAGCGCCACCTAACAGGAAAGAATATCAAACTTACCATGTTGCTGTTCGTAGCGGTGTTTGAAAGGCGCCAACAGTGGATCATACTTGATCGCATCAGGCAGGTCCAGCCAGATCTCCACGCTTCCTGGAGTCAGGTCACTGCAGGACACCACAGAATACACACTTCCATTGGCCTTCTTTTTACCCAACACTTTTAATTTTCGAAACATTGCAATTATTTTTTATATTGTCTCATATTTGAACACTGGTTTAAACTGATGTTATGGAGGTAGGACACGACGGTATCTCTCGTTCACATTGAGCAGTCCGACTGGGGTAGTACCTCAGACCTACAGAATAGCGCGGCTGTAATAACCATCGTGTTGTGTTACCGGCGGTAAGTAGGGTAGCCAGAGCTCACTGGAGGGATTCTGTGCTGTCAGCGGGGTGACCAAAGTCTCCTGCGTTGTCAGCACAGAAACACTGAACTCCCCCAAACTCCCTTCCTACCCAGCCCCCCCCCCCCCTCCAGGGTTGGCAGCGCGAGTGTGTAGCCCCTGTTTTTTTTCGCACGGAAATCCTCATGGATACCCACCCCGCGGCCAGCAGAGCAGGTTATGTCGGATTCTTATCGACTAAAACTGCACGCTGTCTAGGGTCTTCTGACGCCAGGGTGTAAGGTGGCCCAAAGAGCATTTCCCTCGCTCCCCGGCTTGACCCGAGCTATCTCCGGATTCGAGATGGCCCCCGAGTGTGTAGCCCCTGGTGTTGCACCCGTCGATAGGCCACAGTGCCTACTTCCCTATTCCTGCAGTAATGTTTGCATCCATCACGAATCAACAAACAAGACTACCAAAAAAAATATTGTGTTCAGAATCGTGCACATAATTTTTTATTAAATCTTCAAGGTAGGTACTTTACAAATTATAATTGATGAAAATTTTGTCTGTTTGGTTGAACGCGCTCATCTCAAGAATTACTGATCCCGAATTAAAAAATTATTGCGTTGGATAGCCTATTTATTGTAGCCGTATCATCACGCTACTACCTAAGAGATTGGAGCAGTTATCATATACGTCAAAAAATCATTAAATAAATAAAAAAGCCTTAAAACGACTACATAACAACACTACGCACAGAACGCACACTTTGAATTCCACTCAGCGCACTAAACGTACCCACCGATCAAATCTCACATGCTGTATTATAAACTCGTTGCGTCTCTTTCTAACAATGTACGTAAGTAAAAATGTGGAACAATTTCACAGTTGCTTGCTCCAAGATTGCGGTTTTTGACTTTAATAAATAAATAAAAATTAAGTAGGTAAGTTTGGTCTATCCGTATGTCAGTCTGTCCATGCGTCTGTCTAACTGTGCGTCTGTCTATCCGTGCGTCTGTTTGTCTGTCTATGCGTCTGTCAGTCCGTGCGTTTATCTGTCCGTGCGTCTATCATTCCATGCGTCTATCTTTCTGTCTGTTTATTCCAGGTAATATCTAAAATCTAAAAAGTGGCTGCGCTAATTTTGCATTTGCCCAAAGATTGCATTTTTTATTAGTGTTTAAGATTAGTCTGAACGTGCGTCTATCTGTCTGTCCGTGCGTCTGTCTGTCTGTGCGTCTGTTTGTCCGTGCGTCTACTTGTCTGTGAATCTGTCTAGGTATCTGTCTGTCTGTCAGTGCGTCTGTCTGTCTGTGCGTCTGTTAGTCCGTGCGTCTACCTGTCTGTGAATCTGTCTATCTGTCTGTCCGTGTGTCTGTCCGTCTATCCGTCTGTTTTTCCTTCTATCTTATTGTCTCTATGTTCAAGGTAATCTCGAAATTGGCTGAGACAATTTTGACAAGTTATTTGCTGAAGATAGCCGTTATAATTAGGGGTAACTTAGGCTACTTTAATTTTAGAAAAGAATGACGGCTCCGTGCAAAAAAATTAAAACCTTACGCCACGCGGGCGAGGTCGCGGGAACAACTAGTCATAAATAAAAATGGTGGACGCATCGCAAGTTCAGTGACCTTTAGAAACTGGTGTGCACCGGTGTGATGCGGTTTGAGCGGCTTTCTACCAGTTTTAATACGTCATAATGTTACAAGATGGCCGTTTAAGAAAGGTGTAGCTCAAAATTTATAATTTATTATTTTTTCTTTACAAATAAACATTCACGCCAAGATTTGTCTGGAATGGCAGCCCGTATTCTCTGGACTTTACCCTAGCTTCTTACCATCCAGCGGGGAGAAGTCAATTGGCGTAACTGGATATAAAAAATATAAAAAAGAGTAGGTACCTACTTATCATTTAGAAAAAGCATTTGATGAGGCCGGCCACCACTGTAGCACTACCGGTGTATGTGGTGGTGACCCTGGTCTGGACTTTACCTTTAGCTTACCACCAGGCGAGGTGAAATCATGTTAACATGTCCTTTTTTTCCAGCGGGGCAGGTTATGTCGGACTCTTACCAACTAAAACCGCACCGTCTAGGGTCTTCTGACGCCAGGGTTTAAGGTGGCCCATAGAGCATTTCACTCGCACCCCGGCTTGACCCGGGCCATCTCCGGTTCGAGATGGCCCCCACGGGTTTGGGAACCACGGTGTTCCCGTCATGCCCCCGGAACATGTTGACGTGTCCTATATGGGTATGAGCAGAGCCGCGGTCATCAGCTAATTTATTCATATGCATAAACAAACAGGTCATGTTAATTTATTTAGATTTTCGTATGCAAAGTGGTGACATCCAAATAATTCATTGTACTATAATAACGCTGGCGAAACTAAATAGACGGACAGCGCAAATTTTAAGATGTTTATATATTTTTACACGCTTTTGATGACAAAATATTTGACTAAAAATAATTGACAGGGTAGTGACAAGAAATAAATAGGTAAGGACAGAACAAATACTATTGTTTAGTGTTAAAAAATTTGGTCACTTTTTACCCGACTGCGCCAGCGAGGGTTGTTCGTTTCGTTGAACGTGCTAATCTCAGGAACTGCTAGCTCGAATTTAAAAATCTTTTTGTGGTTGATAGCCTGTTTATCAGGAAAGGTTATTATAGGCTAATATCATCATGCTACTACCCAGGGGAGCGGAGTAGTAGTTTATATATTTCAATAAATCGGGTAAACCGTACATTATTTCAAAACTAATAAATTACGGGCATGTATGGATTAAATGGGCGCTACGGGGACGAAGTATGTCATGGGGGGATAGTTGGTAAAGTTATTTGTATTATTGGGCATGATTTCACTTTACCTGATGGTAAGCTAAAGTCTCAAGAGGTCACCATTAAATACACCAATAGTGCTACAATGGTGGCCATCAGCTTGACGGGACTATAGGAGGAAGGAAACGCTGGTAAAGAATTTCAAGTCTTTATGGTGATATAATATTAATTTTGATGTTAACTATTCAAGACGCTACGTAAGTCGGACTGCTCAGTTCGGACGGGAGATACCGCCGTGTCCTACCTCCTAGCTACCTCGAGTTTATTAAACAAATAATAAATATACAGTGTGAGTTTTCCCACTGTTACAATGTCTACAAATGGCGGTAATTATTCTATATTACCGTGTTCTAATGCTCATAGCACACTGATAGCTATCAACTTTTATTTATATCACTTAGGTGGCAGACAAGCACACGGCCCCACCTGATAGACAACAGTCACCATGGCGTATGGATGTGGGCAACACCAGGGAAGTTACATTTGGGATGCAGGCCGGAACCTCCACGCGGTGCACTTGAGATGCAGCTGCCTGCGGCCAATCCGGCTGGGGCTCTCTACGTGTCCCTCTGACTAGCAGAGGGCACAGTGGAGAGCGTGCGGGGGGCGAGCTGATTGTCAGCGCGCCAACGGTAGGGTGACAGGACTGCCGCCTGTCACCCTACACCCCACCGTCGGCGAAGTGGTGAAATGCTTGCCCTACCCCCTCTCGGGGGGTCGAGGGGGCCATTAAAACCGTAGATGGCTCAGGGTAAGCTGGGGTGCGAAGATATGCCTTTTGGGTAACCTTACACCCCGGTAATTAAGACCCGTGACGGCGTGCGGTTTTAGTCGGTTCGATCCCGACATAACCACTCCCGATGACCGACGGAGGTGGTAACCGTGGATATTACCGCACGATAAAAAAAATAAAAAGGGGAGTTACTACCACAGCTGAAGCCGACCCGCCTTCAAATGCCCTTCTTGAAGAACCCCATATTGTAGACAAACTTATAGCTTTTACTGGACCACATGCTTGTAATTCAACGTTAATTATTCTAATTGTAAACATTTATATGCAAGTATGTCATGCTGTATCATGCTCGGTTGTCATAGGTAGGGTACACCTACCGAGCATGACGCTTGATACCAATTAGTTTCCTAATTATTTCTGCATTTTTAATTTGTTGAAAATAGTTTTTCTACCACTTAGGTGGCAGACAAGCACACGGTCCACCTGATGGGAAGCAGTCACCGTGGCCTATGGACGTTTTATTACTAGACTAGTAGATTTCTGTGGCTTAGTCCACGTAAATGTCATTATAATCGCAACTTTTGGCAAATCTCCGGTGCTACTCAACCGATTGTGATCAAACATGCGTGAGATTTTAAGTCTGACCAAGCCCATTCTAATAGAAAAAACCCATGAAGCTATAGATAAACATGGAGGCCTCACTTCCAATACCTACTTGAAGCTCAGTCTGTATGTACTATCTTGCTCTCTGTGGACCGACTTCTCTTTCTAAGTATGATAACCTTCTAATCAAGAAATCACAATTTAAACGAGTTTAAACACTTACGCGTGGAATTTTATATCACATCCTTGACGCCACATACTACCGCAACCACGCACTATACAATTTTGCACCGTTTTTTGAGTTTATACTTATAATTAACTTTAAATATGTTAAAAACCAAAACAATAATAAACAACCGCCATATTGTTTATTGATAGTTGACATGTAGTACTAATGTTGCCACATTACGTACTGAATCCATAGACAATGGGAATTTAATTCACTGATTTCCTGATTCAACAACCCAATCATGCATAATAAATGGCATATAATTTTTCAATTTCCACATTAATAATCGTAGTCGAACTATAGAGTTATTTATAAATCATTTTACTTGCATTTTTGGTTAGTATGGTCTATTTCTATAATTTACTAGGAGATACTAATAAGAAGATAGCAACATTGTACAAATACACGAAAGAGAAATCGGCCCACAGAGAGTGAGATACAGACATGTAGGTATTTGGATCAAGCTGTTCTTCCCGGTTTGGCCTCCATGTTTATCTATAGCTTCATAAAAAAACCGCATCAAAATCTGATCCGCAGTTTCAGCGTCTATCGAGAACAAACAAAAAAAAATATTTTTGTCTTCAGAATCGTTTGGTTCGTAACAAAACACAGCTACTTTACAAATATAGAGATAGAGATATCCTGCAGTTTTATAAGTTTGACTGAATATTTATTTTGCTCGAAATAAATGAATTTTGAATTGGAATTTAACTTCGAAGCTCTGTCTCTCTGACTAGCAGAGGGACATGTCATTACGATCTTCAGGAGCAGCCCTCTAGAGGGCCACTCTCGCAACAACCGGCATTTGCTACAAGGAGCATCGTCTCCTCTAGCCAGAATAACCCGGTACTGTAGGAGTAGATAACGAATGTTTTGAAAAAAAAATTGGGATCAGTTCGTCTATGCTTTTCTGTTGCATCTATCACAATAACAAAACGCAAAAAAAAAACACCTTTTCAAAGAAAGAAAAAACGAGTTCGAATTTCAAACCGGAACTTTCACTTAAATGTCAATGTCAAATCGTATTTAAATATGGCGGATTTGGCGGCAACTGACACGCGTGCGCCGTGCTTCGCGTTGAATAGCTAACTGATACTCCTTGCGTGGAAAACCGTTCGTTCGTACTGTATTTTTGTTTTCATATTTCAGGACGCTTTTGATAGTTGGAAAACTGTTTATTGATAAGAGACCGATTATGGCATTACTAGTAAGTACCTACCTATGTTTTTATTAGTTTAAAGACAGAATAGGAAAAAGGAGTGAAAAATTTAGGTGCGTATGCGCACAACAGACTGCACATTGAAGTATACTTAGCTGTTACCCGCGGCTTTGCTCGCGTGGAAGTCGATTTTTGCGTTTCTTTAGTACACCTCCGGTTCTAATCAGCTGATAGTGATCAAATATGCGTAAAATTTGTAGTCTAACCTTTCTAATAAAAAAACGGCATCAAAATCCGTTCAGCCGTAGACAAGTGTCAAAAGTCTAAATCGCTAACGATCGCTAAGGAAACAAATAGATTAGGTCGACCAATCACACTCCAGTGCCCGTAGACAAGTGTCAAAAGTCTAAATCGCTACGGAATAGAAACGATTAGGTTGACCAATCACACTCCTGATTCCGCCGCGGCGCTCCCATCATACGCCGGCGACGAGCTTGGATGTGATTGGTCGACGTAATCTATTGGTTTCCTTAGCGATCGTTAGCGATTTAGACTTTTGACACTTGTCAATGGGGGCTGTTGTTTTTACGTCCATCGCGATACCGTCGTGTCCTACCTCCGTTACTATATAGTTAGTTAATCTTACCGTTCGTATTCAATAGCTGATATGTCGGCATCACTGGAACTGTGGTCGACCTTCAAAAGACCGTTCTTCTTGCAGAATGAGACCTTCCGCGCCCTGACGCCCCCCTCCTCGATGCTGGACTCCATATACGATATACTGGATGATGTTAAGTCTTTATGAGGCTCCATGACTTCTGGAAAGAATGAAATATATAAGTATTGCAGCAACGTGCAGTCCGTATTATCGGGAGTCTGGAGATCACCAACACCCTCGAGCCTCTACAGCTACGTAGAGATATTGCTTTTTTGGCAGATTTTTACCGCCTCTACCATGGCGAATGTTCCGATAAGCCCTTCCAGTTAATCCCACCCTCTCCTTTCCTATACAGAACTACACGTGCCAGACAGAGGTATCACCCACACACAGTGGAATCAATTCCATCAAGAACCAAGCGGTTCGGTGCCTCTTTTCTCTGCCGCATTATAAAGACTTGGAATTCTTAATAGCCCATGTGTTTCCTTTGGGGACGTTTTGATAAGGCCGTCAAGCTGCTGAGGGCCGCCACTGCAGCACTATCCGTGTATGTAGTTGTGACCCCTGATCGTGAAACTTTACCTTTAGCTTACCATCAGGCGAGGCGAATTCATGTTGAAGTAATCAATACAAAAAACAATACTTTGGGTCTAGATAGAAGAATATTTTTATTTATTTTATTTAAGCTCACTGTACTTAAAAATGTGTTATTTGTTTAAAAGTGGACACGTGTGTCCTACTGACACAAGACTAAGTAACCTATTTAAATTCACTTATCAATATTGATTGACGTGGGAATCAAACTCACTTACCACCTGGTTAGTTACCTTGGAAATTAACTTGGAAATTATTTGTTTCTATATATTTATATGGAACTTGCTGAACATGCGGCTTTGTCCGCGTGGATTTAAGATTTTTATACCACATAATGGCGATGGTAGCTGAATGGATAAGGACGCGGCCTCTACTCAGAGGTACCGAGTTCGAATCCGGCCGTACAGCACCAATGTGAATTTCACTTTGTGGAATTTATTGCTAATCACATGATTTACCATCTGCTGAAGGTGAAGGAACACATCGTGAGGAAACCTACATATCCTAGAAGAAATTCTAAGGACATGTCCGATCCACCAACCCGCATTAGGCCAGGTGTGTAGATTAAGGCCTAAACCCTCTCAGCTGTCTCGTTAGAGGAGAGGAGACCCGTGGCCAGCAGTGGGACATAAATGGGTTGCTATTATATACCACATGGGCGCACAGCAACATGGCCTGCCTGATGGGAAGTGGTCACCGCAGTCTTTGGACGTGTGCAACACCAGGGGCTTTACACTCGGGGTGCGGGTTGGGACCTCCACGCGGTGCACCCGGGCAACGGAAGCAAGCAGCGCCTCCCACTCGCCATCGGAGACGCTGCTGCCTGCGGCAAATCCGGCCGGGGTTGGAGTGGCCTTCTAGAGGGTTGCTCCGAGGCTCTACACTTGTCCCTCTGAGTAGCAGAGGGCACAGTAAGGAGCAGGCGGCGGCGGGCGGGTTGATTATCCGCCCGCGGACTGTTGGGTGACAGGACTTCCCGCCTGTCACTCTACACCCCACCGTCAGCGAGGTGGAGCAATGCTCGCCCCGCCCCCCTTTCGGGGGTTCGAAGGGGCCATCTTAAAACTATAATAGATGGCCAGGAGTCAGCTGGGGTGCGAGCGAGTATCGGATCTTATTACACATGATGCAGTTAATTTAAAACCTGTTATTTAGTATTACAAACAAACAGTTCTATTTTATTTATTTGTATGTATGTACCTTTATACGAGTATTATACCTACGATCTATATATAGATACACTTAGCTTACAATCATACATGCTACACCTATGTCCCGCCTATACCCATGATGGTGGTGAGGTTTCAAAGCGTCAGTAGCTTATTGGTTAAGGTGACGGCCTTACGAGAGCTCCGTGCTTCGATTCCTGGGCACTACACTGCCGACGTGAATTAAAATTAGTTTAGTAGGAGGGGTTAGCAGACATGCTAGTAATTTCAGTTACCTATTTATCTCTTTTTTTATACTACGTAGGTGGCAGACAAGCACACGGCCCACCTGATGGGAAGCGGTCACCATGGCCTATGGAAGTGTGCAACACTAGGGGTATCACATACGCGCTGCCTACCCTGAAGGGAAGGGAGACTAGGAAGGGGTGAGGGGAGGAGGGGTACAGTGAGCTCTGGCTACCGTACTTGCCGCCGGGAACACGATGGTTATTATGGAGGCGGTGTTCTGTAGGGTGGAGGTACTACCCCAGTCGGACTGCTCAGTTCGGACGGGAGATACCGTCGTGTCCTACCTCTAAGGAAAAGTACCTACCTACCTATGTAATTAAATCTATAAGTACTTCTATTATGTTTTTTTTTATATAGGACTCGTCAACATGACTTCACCTCGCCTGATGGTAAGCTCAAGGTAAAGTCTCAGGACTGGGGTCACCACTACATACACCGATAGTGCTACAGTGGCGGCCCTCAGCTTGACGACCTCATCAAATGCTTTTTCACGCCCCGCTAACCGGGACTGGTAGGAGGAAGGAAACACATGCGCTGGTAAAGAGTTCCAAGTCTTTATGGTGCGGCAGAGAAAAGAGGCACCGAACCGTTTGGTTCTTGAAATAATTTTTTTGTATAGGTACTTACTATAAATAGGTAATTATGTAATCGATAAACTTAAAAAATACTGAATTAAAAAAATATATATTCATTAGAATACTACATTATCCCTGAGTAGCATAATCTATTTTATCCCGATATTCCCACTGGATCAGACTTACGCGGGTGAAACCGCGTGGCGCTGCTGGTTTAAAATATTCAAGTCACGAGTGAATAGGTTCCTTCTAGGCAAGCGTGATTCATCGTAGACCACATCGTCACTTACCATCAGGTGAGATAGTGGTCAAACGTAAGCCTATCCTGAATTTAAAAAAATCGAATGTATTACACGAAATAAAAAATATTTCATTTCAATAAAAAAAAATTCTTCGTGCGTGAAACTAAAACTAATCTAAATGAAAACAAAGTTTTAATTGCAAATTTCTAGAAACACATAAAATCTCTAAATAAAACAATAATTTTACTAGAAAACTCACCTTTTTTCCTAGTTTTCTATGATTATGTTTAATATTTATCACATATCCGAATTAAAATCATCACAAAATATATAAACACGCCTCATTTTACTATTTTCATTAATGAAACCATTCAAATATCGTAAAATACCCACATTTTTACAAAAATAAAGTGTCTACACCACAAACTCAACATCTCTCTGTCTATAATCTGTTTATGCTACAGCGCTGTTGTCGCGCGGTTGTTTTCTGTACTAATTAATTGATTATTCTATAATTTGTTATACTTTTCAAAATTAAATTGTAACTGAATCACAATTTTAAATAACGATATTATAGGATATTTAAAATTATTGTAACAATTTTTTCACAATAAAGTAGGTCAAACTAAGTAAATTGTCGCCCATTGTAAAATGAGATGAGAAGCGATAATATGGCATGCCAATATTACTATGAGGAATCAATAGGTAGATAGGTAATTATGACGTCAATAGTTAAAGAAGTCTTACAAAATGCTACTAGTTGCTAATAATATGGCGTTAATTACTGTAGCGTGGAAATAGATTTTCACGTAATTATTACTTTAATATGGATTCTGGATTAGGATTTGGATTAAAGATTATGATAGAAGTTCCATTACGTCCTTGGCGCTTTATAACTTACAGTAGACTTTAGATAAAAGTTTTTCAAACTAGTTTTCAGATACAGTTGATGAGTTTTGGCCGAAAGGGATTTTTATTTCAGTCTACAAAAATTTACTAGTACCAAATTATATATTTCAGTTTAGCGACATCTATTTGTTTCATAACGTACCTCCATTAAAGCTAGAGTAATTTATAATACAAGTCTTAATCAATAGATGACGCTAAATTATACATAAAAAATCTGTCTTATAATAATTAATGATGAAAATATATTGAAATCATATTTATTCCATAAAGACTGTGTTCATTTTGTACTTATAATTTTGTTTTAATCGCCAAAATAAGCATTGAAAAAGCAATATTTGACTAAAAGTTTCTTCTTTAGTATATAGATGGCGCTATTATCAATATCTATTATTTGTGTAAAAGAGATGGGGCTAACAGAACAAAAAATGTCAACAACACAAGTTTACAGGCTTCCTCCATCAGTATATTGACTTCGGGAAGGAAAATTCTTCTCTGTGTGAAGCGGAGTGATAAATTCCATGTATTTAATTGAAAAACACCTACTTCACGTCGCCGTCGTTCCGTACAACTTGTATTGACATCAGTGAATCATGCTGTCTCATTTATACTCAAACATCAGACAGTGAGAAAACATTCGTAGGATTTTGTATGCTACAGTTTTATTCGCGTAATAGTTACAGCCGCCTGCCGTTCAAGTGCCTTGCAAAACACCATTGTTAAAAAAATATGAGTGAAAATACTGAATATCAAATTATAATCTTGTAAATTAAGTGATTTAATGCATAAATTAGTGAATTATTATTTATTACAATGCTAAGAAATGGTTCGTAAACGTATTTTGTGTCACAAAAGGTGTTTGTTTGTGTATTTTATTGATTTTGCGTGAATGAGAGGCGAATAGTGTTCTTAATTTGAAAATTGAACAGGTAAATCTAAGTTTTGATTTGTCGTGAATACATAATTGAGTTTGGATTTATTTATTTTGTAGAATATTTTTGTTATAATTTAAGTGTGTAGTTATGGAGCTGTACGAAAGAGGTCTCAGGTTCGAATCCTGGTAATTACACTGTCAACTTAATTTTTGTTTGTCTGTTTGTTCGCGATTTAATTAGTATAATATAGTATGATATATAGGATGTAATTAGTACTTTTGGTATTTTTTTTTAATTGATTGGTTATACTTATAGCCTTTACGTCATTCGTCAGGATATCGGGGAAGGGAGGGGGAGGAATTTACGGTGTCTTTATAATCATCATCATCAGAAAGTTAGTCCCACCACCACCACCACCGCGGTAGCCTAGTGGTTTAGGTAATGGACTGCTGAGACGAGGTCTCGGGTTCGATCCCAGGTTCACCATGGCATACACCAATGACTTTTCGATGCTTTTCGAAGTTATGTGTATTTATCGCAGGTTTATTAGTGCCTCGGAGAGAACGTTAAGCCGTCGGTCCTAGTTGCCATACAAACATCTATGGCAGTCGTTACGGGTAGTTGGAGCCCACAAAAGTTCAATCAGTCTAACTTGGAACTTCGATATCGCCATTGGTCATAATGCCCATTGGTTGTGGAGGTCAGATGGCAGTCGCTCCACGGAAAATATCGAAGTTCAGCCGCATCACAGTTAGTCTGGAAAGCCGACCCAACTGAGTTGGGAAAAAGGTTCAGAGAATGATGATGATGAGAGAGTTAGTCCCGGTTGCTAATTAGGTATATCCTCTCTTGATTTTTCTTGGTTGCTCTCGTAAAAGCCTAGCCTAGCAACCAACTACTGGCTTCCCAACCTCTTGAGAACTTTATCTCAGCTTATTACCTATCAGGCGGGGAGAAGTCAATTAACAGACAAAATAGGTATAACTATAATTACACTAGGTTTTGCCCGTTGCTCCGCCTGCGAAAAATTATGATCCCGTCTCGCTACCCCTATTTTTTTATCGTGCTCAAATCCCCACGGATAACACCCCATCGGCCATTAGGGGTTTGTCGGAGCTCATGGGAACACTCGCCATGGTAGAGCCGGTAAAAAACTGCCAAAGATGCAATTTCTGCACGTAGCTGTAGAGTAGTAGGGTTATGATGGGTTGGCCACTATCCTTTTTTTTTTCCGTGCGGAAATCCTCATGGATACCCACCCCGCGACCAGCGGGGCAGGTTATGTCGGAGTCTTACCTACTAAAACCGCACGCCGTCTAGGGTCTTCTGACGCCAGGGTGTAAGGTGGCCCAAAGAGCATTTCCCTCGCACCTAGGGTTACCATTTAGGAATTTCATAAGTCCTGACAAAAAGCCGGACATTTCGATAAAAGTCCGGACACCTCGTTGCAAGTAGCACGGGGGGGAGGGGGGGGGAGGGTAGGATGCGAGGGCGGATTTGACTTGAAACGCCTGTAGATCTTAAAATTATCTACAAAAATAGTCTCCATGTTCGCGCTTCTCTCTCTAGATATCGCTAGATATCGCGATTCTAAGAGTTGTTTTTTCGTCCATCGCTTCTCGCGACGACTGAAAACTACCGAACGGATTTTGATGCAGTTTGTTATTAGAAAGGTCTTTTTCAGACTCAAAATTTACCGTATGTTTGGTTGTAATTGCCGTAATTGGTTAAGTAGAACCAGAGATATGGCCAAAAACGACCTAAAAACTAATTCGGCCGAAGTCACAGGTATAAATTTGTATAAAAAGTAGTTACAGTGTTCATACTTCTGGGTAATATAATATATTATAGGCCCAGAAGTATGAACACTATAATCGTACCAAGTTTGATCAAAATCCCTCCAGTAGTTTCTGATTCATGCGTGCACATACAGACAGACAGAAAGACAAACAACTTACTGATTTTATTTTTTGCATTAGTATTGTATCGATCACCAACCATCCCAATAGTTATTTTGTACATTTATATTTAATGTACAGAATTGACCTTTCTGCAGTTTTAGAAGAAGATATACCATCTAATTAAAAAAGTCCGGACAAATTAAAAAGCCGGACAAAGTCCGGACAAGTGCCTAAAAGTCCGGACATGTCCGGATTAATCCGGACGGATGGTAACCCTACTCGCACCCCGGCTTGACCCGGGCCATCTCCGGATTCGAGATGGCCCCCTCGGGAGGGTTGGCCGCTATTCTAACATAATATAGATTTTGTCCACAGAACTGATTCAAGATGAAGACCAAGTTGACCTCAGTGACGTACCTGGGCTTCACAGCAATGGACAGGCGGTTCTCCAACGCCATGCTGCCCTGGCTCCTGAAGGAGATCAGGGCCACTGGCGTCAGGGACAAGGTACTTCTCTGTTATCAATTCACATCACATAATTATATACCTACAAATAGGTATCCCAATTCATATTCCGATTTATAATTTATAATTCATATACCAAATAATTATTAATGTAGGTACCTATTAACTTTTAAACTTTCGCGTTCCATGATTAGTATACGTATACGTATAATAATTATTAATGTAATTGCCAAGTCATAAAGTACCAAATAATATACCAATTTATTCAAGTACTAAATAATAATATACCGATTATATACCAATTCATATAGTTACCAAAATAATATATCAATTTATATACCTACCAATTCATGTATTAAATAATAAATAATATACATAAATTCGTAAACCTAATAATATACCAATTTATATACCATTTCATGTAGGTACCAATTCATATACCAAAATATATAAATTCATTAACCTACCTACCTACCAAATAATATAGGTACCAATTCATAATACCATTTCATATACTTATCAATTCATATACCAATTTATATAATATGTTGCCCGCGGCTCCGCCCGCGTGGATTTCGGATTCTGTTTCAAATTCCTTTTTTAGGAGCGGTTAAGTCTCGCTCAGACCTGATAAAAACCGCACGCCGCCGTCTCAAGTCTTCAGTTGCCGGGGTATAAGATTACTTAGTGCATATCCCGCGCTACCCAGTTGACCCTGGGATGGGAATTGTTTGATTTCTGATGCCTACAGCCACTTTCTATCATCGCACCGCTCGCCACAGGCAGGGAAACTCATCCCCACACGTTGCATCCGCCTGCAGTACGTACTGTAAGGTTTTAAAGAAATTTCATTCCGCGCACGCTTAGGCCACGTTCACACGGCGATTATTTTCCCGTATACCTACTTACCGTATATGAGATTTTATCGAATAGAGTAGTGACAACAGAATATATATGAAAACATAAAAATTGTTCACACGGCGTTCATACGGGAAAATCCCGTGTTCTAAAAATATATTTTAACGTATACCGAGGGAAGTTGTCACTGGAACGCCGCGTCTCGAAACGATTTTATCGAATACGACACGCAGTGGCGCTTATGTTCATGTTGTCTCGTTCACACGACTCGCCCGAAATCTCGCTTCGAGAATCGGCGAAAATCGAATCGAATGGTTGCCGTGTGAACAATTGCATCGTATACGGTAAAACCGTATACGTGAAAACGTGTGTGCCGTGTGAACGTGCCCTGGAACTGTGGCTGGCGAGGCTGTGGAACGATCTCCCTGCAGTGGTTTTCCCTGGCGGCTATAATATGGGGTTCTTCAAGAAGGGCATTAGAAGGATTTGGCAGAGTCGGCAGCGCGAGTGTGATGCCCCTGGTGTTGCGCACGTCCATAGGTGCATAGGTCACATAGGTGCATAGGTCACATAGGTGGGCCGTGTGCTCGTCTGCCACCTAAGTGGTATAAAAAAAAACATGATGTCCCTACCGAATCCCGGAAAAGAGGGGAGGGGGTGACAGGGGGTACAGAAGACCGCACCATAATAGAGAACACATTGTGTTGTGTTCTCGCCGGTAAGAAGGGTTGCCAGAGCTCACAACCTCCTCCCCATCTCCCCAATCCCCTCCTCTGACGTCCGATTTCAATAACTCAAACAGTCTTTAAATAATTTTTACACAATTGAAAGTCTTGATTAAGATATAATTTATTTGGATGGGAATACAAAGATATACCTACCTCAGGAAACATAATTTTAGATAGGTATAATTCGCGAGACAAACGACGTCCTGGTGCGAGTGGATTGTTTTGCAATAATCCATGATTGGTGAATTTAAGCTCGTCCAGTGCTGTAGCACCCCGTGCTATCCTCAAAGGCACCCAAGAAAACTGTTACTGTACACGCAGTAACAGTTTTCTGCATAATATTTTGAGCACAGTTTAGATACCTACCTACGTACCTATAATGTCCCGAAGTATATTGGTCTGATTTACGTCCGCACTTCAACTTGTATTTATTTCGCCGCGCATTATTTTTCATATTGCGATAGCTCTCAAACTATTTATGGTAATTATATAGTGTGAATGGCAATTTTGATCTACATTAAACGTACAACGTATCTAACGTATTTAATTGGATAAGAAATAATACTGTATTGGTAAAATTAGCTTCGAAAATGACACATGATTTTTTTGTAATTTGTAAAGATAAAAATGGTTACTGTGGGCCACCCTTATTAGGTAGACATATGCTATCGCGGACTTTTATGTAGACCTTTTTAAGTTATACATTTCCACAGTACATTATTTTGTTCTATCTTCAATAGTTTTCGCAGCGCACGCGATGTAAGTAATTTGTTTAGGTCATTTTTTTACACCTTGGGTTACATTATTGAAGTTTTAGTAAGGATCCCTAAATTTTTTAGAGATAAATTATAGCCTATATTGATCGTGGATAATGTAGCTTTCTATTGGTGAAAGAATTATTGAAATCGGTCCAGTAGTTTCGGAGCCTATTCGTTACAACCAAACAAACAAAGTTTTCCTCTTTATAATATTAGTGTAGATATCAATTCATATACCAAATCAAATACTATTTCATGTACCAGTTCATATACCGTTTCATACACTTACCAAATAATATACCTACCAATTCATGATATACCTACCTACCAAATGATATACCAATTCATATACCCGTTCATATACCAAATAATATACCAATTCATATACCGTTTCATATAGGTACCAATGAATATACCATTTCATAATACCAATTGTTTCAGCTCAGCATAGCCATTGAAGACAGTTGCCTGAAGGCCTATAATGGAAACTTTGAACCTGTCATCGTACATAGGCTGGTTGACATCATAAGGTAAGGATATTGTAATAATTCTCGAACAATCCCCCCCCCCCCCAGCTTTCCCCCATTCTCCCCCACCCCTCCAGAATCAACAGCGCGAGTGTGACGACTCTGGTGTTAAACACGTCCATAGGCAACGGTGACCGCTTCCCAGTAGGTGGGCCGTGTGCTTGTCTGCCACCTAACTAGTATAAAAAAAACCCCCGACTCACAAAAAAAGAACACTAAAAAAACCTGTAAAAAGTAAAAAAATAACTATTATATATTATGACCTATCTACCCCAAGCCCCAAGTATTGAACCTTTATTATTATTAGGTATAGGTAGCTATATTATTTACGTATCACCATGGCACACACCAATGACTTCTCGATGCTTTTCGAAGTTATGTGTGTATTTATCGCAGGTTTATAAGTGCCCGGTTAATGGCAATAGGCTCGCCACCTGTATTACATTGGGACCTAAACATAAACTGGCGAAATGTGGGTGCTAGCACCTCTGCCTACCCCTTCGGGGATATAGGCGTGAGTTTATGTTATGTTATGTCATATTATTTTATAACTAACAGTTTGTCTCGTCGGGGACCGCTCACCTAATCTTACCCACGTCTGTCTCGCAAGATCCTAGAAGTTCCTTGATATGCTCAATTGTTTAGGTGTAGAGCGGTCCCCCGATGAGACAAACTCTAGGGTTAAAAATAACTCTTCATGTTGACGTATCCAGTATAAAAAAACGTATGGTCAAAAAATTCTGGTAGGTATTCAAAAACTTGTTACTAAAAGCAATTAAGATTTATAAAATATCAATATTTTTTACTGTTGAACACAAAGAATTTGTTGTCGGTATTTATTAATATTATAAATACAATTTAAGATAATTACGGGTAATCCCAGTATAACCTTAGGGCAGGCATACGTTGTACGCTTATTCTGAACCTGAGCCGAAAACTTGACCCGGAACGCAGGAGATTCTGGTCTCCCCTCTAACAACACAGAATCCCTCCAGTGAGCTCTTGGCTACCCTACTTACCGCCAGGAAAATAACACGATGGGTATTATGGCCTCGGTATTCTGTTGGGCGGAGGTACTACCCCAGTCGGACTGCTCAGGGCCCCTGCTCAGACCAATCACATCCAAGCTCGTCGCTGGTGTACGATGCGCTCGCCGCGTCGGAATCACGAGCTGGAGTGTGATTGGTCGACCTAATCTATTAGTTTCCTTAGCGATCGTTAGTGATTTAGACTTTTGACACTTGTCTACGGGGGCTGTTCGGACGGGAGATACCGTCGTGTCCTACCTACGCCAGTTTAAGGTCATAAAAAAACTTATTAGGTAATAATTACAATTAAGTTTTATAGAGCCAGCTATTTTAGATAGGTACATAATAAATTATGATATTATATTGTGTCAGACATAGATATAATTATGATAATATAGTAAATTGATTGCTAAAAACTCGACAGCGTCACTGTTGGTTTTTTCTTCCTAAACCGGCTTTTGATAGTAGTTTATTAAGAATATTAACTTTTTTAGCAAGCGCGGTGTTGCAATTTTGTTTATTAGTTTTAACGTAACAAACCGGTTTATGGGCGTTTATTATGATAGCTGGCAACCCATTTATGTCCCACTGCTGGGCACAGGTCTTCTCTCCTCTAACGGGAGAGCTGAAAGGGTTTAGACCTTAATCCACACACGCTGGCCTAATGCGGGTTGGTGGATCGGACATGTGTATTTCCTCACCATGTTTTTCCTTCACCGTCAGCAGATGGTAAATCATGTGATTAGCACATATAAATTCCACAAAGTGAAATTCACATTGGTACTGTCTGGCCGGATTCGAACTCGGTACCTCTGAGAGAGGCCGCGTCCTTATCCATTCAGCTACCATCGTCTGTATACTACCATTTTACCTACTCTAGTTTTACAGAGCTTGCAACACTCAATATGTTATTCGCACGTTAATTCCTACAGAACTACAAAAGGGGAATTCACACGTCTATAGATCCTAGACCTAGACTAAAACCGCACGCCGTCTCGGGTCTTAATTACCGGGGTGTAAGGTTACCCAATAGGCATATATCCGTCGCACCCCAGCTAACCCCGGGCCATCTACGGTTTTAAGATGGCCCCCTCGACCCCTTGAAAGGGAGGTGGGGCGAGCATCGTGCCACTTCCACGGACGGTGAAGTGTAAGGTGAGGTGTAGGGTGCTCGCTCCCCACTGTGCCCTCTGCTAGTCAGAGGGACACATGGAGTCTCGGAGCAGCCCTCTAGAGGGCCCCCCGGCCGGATTGGCCGCAGGCAGCAGCGTCTCCCATGGCGAGTGGGAACCGCTGCTCTCCTCCGTTGCCCGGGTGCACCGCATGAAGGTTCCGGCCCGTACCCCGGAAAGCTATAACCTGGGAATAATCAAGTCACGAGTGAATAGGTTCCTTCTAGGCTAAAGTGATTCATCCTTGACCACATCGACACTTACCAGCAGGTGGGATAGAGGTCAAACTTAAGCCAAATTTCTAATAGAATTGTCCTTTATATAAGCCCTATTTCTCAAGACTAAAAGTTATTAATGAGTTTTGTATTACGCAGGGCCAGTCAGGTTCCTGGCAAACCAGAGGAGCTGTTCTACATACTCCTCAATGAGAAGGAGGGGCTTCTCAACTGCTACTTATTCCGAGCTGCCACGGTGCAAGAGGTATGTCTTTATTATTTTTACCCATTTCAGAAAGGAGTTCTCAATTCAACTGTATTTTTTTTCTATTTGTTACCTCAGAACTTGCGACTGAGTGAACCGATTTTGATGATTCTTTTTTTATTTGATAGCTGGCGCTTCCCGTATGGTCCCATTTTAATTTGGTCCATCGAATCGGTTTCTTTCTTTGAAAAGTTTTTATTTTTAATTTGTAATTTAAGTTTTATGATCTTTAATTAGCAATTCATAGTACTTAAGCATAATTGTATTTATCTCTGAAACTGCTGTAACAATTTGTGTATTTTTTTATTTTAGTCTATGGCTAATGAATGAATTTTGTAAGTTTATGTATTTAACTAGCCTATTTCAATCTTCGCTCGCGTGGAGGTCGGTTTTCGAATTTTCACATGATAGGAAATATATTTATTCTACTACACTACATTCTACACAGCGCTCTCTAGACCCAAACTAAGCATAGTTTTAACTAGCTTGTTTTATGGGTTCTAGAACACATACTTATATACCTTTTTTTTTAAGATCTTCCAACTGGTTTCTAACCAAATTCAAAAGGAGATACACTATTTGACTTGTATGTTTGTATGTATGTTTACCTGCGATTATATCGCGTTTGGTTAAACCGATTTTGATGTGGTTTCCTGAAAAGTATTTTTTTACATTCTGGTTTGGATTATAGTACCTATGGGTATTTAACCGATATAAAAAGGGGATAAGTTGGTTTTATTTTTTTTACTTAAATTTTTAACATTCTTACTGCTTTTTTATACCAAATCTTAAGTTACCTACAGCCTTGGTTTGACTTGGTTTGTATATTTAGGCAATATTATCAGTTTGTTTTTAAAAACAAAATTGTCTTGTTCATACTCATACATCACTGTCGACGTAAGGTGACATTAAAAGCAAACAAACAGGGGCGGCAGTCTCGACATTTATCGCAAAGCCTTAGCTACCGAATTCGGTCGCTAACTCGTAGCGATGCAAACATAACATTATTTGGTAGTCTCTACTTTCCATAACGATTTTTGTCGGTATCTTAACGAATATCATCGCAAACTTATCGCATTATCGGTATCTCCATTTTGCTGACCATCCCAGATGTACAGACTACCGTTTGACGCCAGAATTGTTACTGCAACCAATGTTTGTCGCTTTTTTTATAGTACGTAGTATATGTAGTAGGTGGCAGACAAGCACACGGCCCACCTGATGGCAAGCGGTTACCGTGGTCTATGGACGTGTGCAACACTAAGCGTGTGACACACGCGCTGCCTACTCTGAAGGGAAGGGGGGAGGTTGACTTGGGGGTATAGTGAGCTTGCTCTTGCTATCTTAGCTTGCGATTTCGGTAGCAAAGTCGTAGCGATAAATGTCGAGACTGCGGCCCCAGGAGGTGAGGTTATGTAACGCCTTCCTGACATAAAGGTAGATTAGATGTTTACTGAAATATTGCTTAATTTCCTGCGCCTGCGGCTCTGCTCGTGTGGATATGTTTTTATGTTTTTTGACTTATCTCTGGTTCAACTCAACCGATTTTGATCAAATATGCCTAAAAATCTGTCTGACCAAGACGTTTCAAACAAAAAAAACGCTTCAAAATTAGAATATCCTAACATAAAAACCCAACTCTAGAATCGAATCTGTGAACTCGTGCTAAACACTCGCTCATTTACCTAATATTTGGGGAAAAAATCTTTACTAGCAACACAATGCCAGGAATATGTCAATTAATTTGCATGCATTATGCCATAATATACAATACAATATTAAAATTTGAAGCATAATTTATGACGTAAATGAACCTTGATTAAAAATAAATATAGTTTCAATAGCGCACCGTCTATCAGTCACCATTCAGTCAGTTTTGAGATTCAATACCTTTTAGTACTCTGATTTCCATTTTCAAATTTGCAAGAATACATAATACAATTGAAGCGTTTTCCATTGTTATATTTGTGGTTTTAAATGTTCAGTTATGAAATAAATGAAACGTTATTTATTGAATTTGATTTTTTCGTTTCAAATATTGAAACTTATTTTATTGAGAAACGACTTGGTTTTCTATTCAAGTACTGAAGAATAACAGTGTATTTAAAGAATAAATGAAAAAAAATACTACAGTGTGGTTAATAAATGAAGTGTGTCAAATAAAAAGAACTAAACAGAATTACGTTTGTCTTGTCAATACCGTGCCGTTAATATAATCGATTGTTTATACATATTTGTGCGAATGTTTATATGAATATAAACTCTAGAGACAGAAACAAACAATTGGTTCGTAATAATATATCAATTAGATAGAAGACTGAACGTATGCGTCAGAAAACTTAAGGAAAATCTGACAATATTATGCACGTTTGAACACATAAGTTCAATACATATTAAACTTGTTGTTTCTAATATTTTACAAATAAAACTATCTAACTGTCGACCCAACACTAAATTAATTATTAATTAAATGAACACTAAAACACTATCTCAATTAACTTAGTGAAACCAAATATTTATAAATAAACTTATCAACTATCGACCCAAACACTGAATTAAATTATTAATTAACTGAACACTAAAATACCATCTCAATTAGTGAAATAAATATTCAAAAGTGTAACTGAAATCCAATTTTAAAATTTTGTTGGAATCAGTATTACCTGTTACCTAAAGAATTATTGATATATTCTGCTATATAAGAGCATATTCGGCGTTGATGACGATTATTATAATTAATTTGTTTGTGTTGTGCCAAGAGTCTAAACAACATGTTGAGCTCAGTGATCATTCCGCTATCGAGACAGGCGGCCGTATACGCCAGCCCATCAGACTTTCAGTTCTGGTTCGGAGCAGTTCTAATAATCGTCGCATGTGAAATGGACTTAATATATTTCCATATACTGAACCATATGAATGTGCGCATCCGATAAATAATTCAAAACACTTTTAATTTTAAAGTGTTAAGTGTTAGTGTACTGAATTATGGAAATATCCCTTGAAAATTGAAATGCCGAATTGGGATTTCTCCATTTAGTGTTGGTATGTTTTGAAAATAGAACATGAGTTGCGTGCCAACATTTAAACGGCGTGTCGCCTCGCATCGGTCAATGTAAACAGAAAACATATGATTCGCGGGCAATTTGAGCGTAACTGCAATGTAATTGATTGAATGGAATCAAATTATACATAGTTTGATTTTATTTGTACCATTCTAAATTTGAAATAAGTGCTAAATAGAATACGATTTCAAATTATCAGAAAATGAAATTATGACACTTAAGTGATACAGTGTAACTAGTGTAATTCCATTTATATTTTTTTTGGAGCAACGGCAACGATAAAAAAAATGTTGAACATTTTTGAGATTTAAATTTGGAAGTCTAATTAATAAACGATTTTGAATTGAGACTAATGTCGTTATAATGGAACACTTGTGACGTAATTAGTGTCTACTGGAACTTAGTGTGTATAACACTTTGCTACATTTAAGAAATAATTTGGATTATTAAATAAATTGTGAGTATTATTTTAAGTTTCTTTGTCATAATACCTAACTGATATTTTTTTACACCATTTAGGTGACAGATAAGCACAAGGCCCACCTGATGGGAAGCGGTCACCGTGGCCTATGGATGTGTGCAATACTAGGGACGTCACACTCATGCTGTTGATCCTGAAAGGGAACTGGTATGGGGGAAAGGTTGACAGTTTCTGTGTTGACAACGCAGGAGACTTTGGTCTCCCTGCTGACAGCACAGAATCCCTCCAGTGAGCTCTGGCTACCCTACTTACCGCTGGGATCACAACACGATGGTTATTATGGGTGCTGTGTTCTGTAGGGCGGAGGTACTACCCCAGTCGGACTGCTCGGTTCGGACGGGAGATACCGTCGTGTCCTACCTCCATTTGTGACCAGGGTTGTCACACGCCAATACACGTGTATAAACACTATAATTAAAGTATTAGCAAGCAGAGAGCAAGTCACGAATGTGGATATAGCAATACAAACATATTAAATGGAATCATTGTATTCATTTAGTGAATAATTATGTGATAATCATTTTATCATTATACATTTATACAAATAAATGAAATTGGGATGTTTTTTTGTGATCAACAAAAATGTTGTTTTGGTATTTAAACCGTGTATATATCCCAATGCACTTGGTAAAATCGTAATAATAGCAATCCATTTATGTCCCACTGCTGGGCACGGGTCTCCTCTCCTCTAACGAGAGAGCTGAGAGGGTTTAGGTACACCTTAATCCACACACGCTGGCCTAATGCGGGTTGTGTTTCCTCCCGATTTTTTCCTTGCAGATGGTAAATCATGTGATTAGCACATATAAATTCCACAAAGTGAAATTCACATTGGTACTGTCCGGCCGGATTCGAACTCGATACCTCTGAGTAGAGGCTAGAGGCCATTCAGCTACCATCGCTTTAAGTGTTTAAAATAGTATTATCAGAAAATACCAGGATGAATGAAAACCTAATTGTGCAAGAACAATATACCTCTCTCCAAATATTGTGCTGTGCCCGACTAGGTCCATAATTGTGTCAAATGGTAACTTTTCTGTGTAACATTATGAAATGCAATAAATGTATTGAGTACCTATTAAAAAGCAGTTACCTATTTCAATCTATGCAAGCTATTCAAGCGATGGTAGCTGAATGGATAAGGACGCGGCCTCTACTCAGAGGTACCGAGTTCGAATCCGGGAAATTTCACTTTGTGGAATTTATATGTGCTAATAAAAAAATGATTTACCATCTGCTGACGGTGAAGGAAAACATCGTGAGGAATCCCACATGTCCTAGAAGAAATTCTAAGGACATGTCCGATCCACCAACCCGCATTAGGCCAGTGTGTGTGGATTAAGGTGTAAACCCTCTCAGCTCTCACGTTAGAGGAGAGGAGACCCGTGCCCAACAGTGGGACATAAATGGGTTGCTATTATTATTTCAATCTTACAAACAAACACTCCAATTTTATTTATTTGTGTAGATGTATATTATACAGGTACCTATAGAATTAATAGTCGAAGTACCTACCTTTGATAGCCGAAGGTTGTCCAAAGTCAAGGATAAATCATCACTAACAAACTAACACTATAACGCTATGTATAATATTAATGTGTATTAATATTAATGAATTAACACAGCCCCTGTGGCGTAGCGGTAGTGAACGCGGCCGCTGCGCAGGAGGCGCGGGTGCGATCCCCGCTCAGTGCAAATATTTGCATTGGTCTGGTCGTGCCTCGGAGAGCACGTTAAGCCACGTTAATCCACGATTGCAGAAGTCTACGCCTTCTTGCATACTATAAAAACATCATCAATCTTGACAATATTCACTTTCCTATAGGTAGTATAGGTTAATTATATAAAGTGTTGAGGCCACTGCGCAGTTTAATAACAAACTATTATCGCTATTAATAACTATTCAGGCACACCTTACATAAAACATACACATGATTTCTTTGTTCTATATGGCCAAAGTCAAAAGTCAAAGTCAAAGTTAGACCATTTTAAGCGGAAATTACAAAACGTTAAAATTATACATATTTAAAACTAGAAGCAAATGGAACACCGCACTAAGGAGCATTTTGCTTCCAAAACCGGTTAAAATTATTTTTTTTGATTTTTGTAGCCTACCCGCCCCGGCTTTGTTCGTGGCATACTACAAAACTCCATATCACTTCTTTAAGCCATATGTCCAATCATTTTCAAATATAGTATGAAAATATGCCGGATTTGTTGTCATTTATGATTACTACTCCGCTCCCTTAAGTAGTAACGTAATGATATATGCTTATAACCTGCCTCGATAAACGGACTATTTAACACAAAAGGTTTTTATCAATTCGAACTAGTTCCTGTTCACCCTAGCAGAAGCAGGTCGAGGCGGCGCCCCCCCCCCCTCTCCCCTATTCCGGGGGCATGACGGGAACCGCGTGGTTCCCAAACCCGAGGGGGCCATCTCGGAGGTGGCCCGGGTCAAGCCGGGGTGCATATATAAGTACTAGCTGTTGCCCGCGGCTCCGCCCGCGTGGATGTCGAAATCCGTTTCAAAAACTATCCTATCTCTCAAGTTGGATCGAACTGCACATGGTGTGCGAATTTTATTATAATCAGTTAAGTGGTTTAGGAGTCCATTGAGGACAAACATTGTGACACGAGATTTATATATAAGTATTAAGATAATATGTTTTATTTTACCTGTTACAACCCACAACTTCAATAACTCATTACATGTTCCGCGTTAGTGGACGCCATATTGGCTTCAGTCCAACAAGTTTCCGAGAAAATCTCACATCCTTTGTGAAGGGGAATTCTCTTTTTCTTATACTACATAGGAGGCAGACAAGCACAGGGAGTTTGGTGGTGGGGCCGTTATTTTATTTTTTATATAAGATACGTCAAAATGACTTCACCTCGCCTGATGGTAAGCTAGAGGTAAAGTCTCAGGACCAAGGTCACCACTACATACGCTGGTAGTGCTACAGTGTAAATTTGAAGGGGAATTGTAAGCTCTGGCTACCCTACTTACCTTGGGAAACACAACACGATGGTTATTACGGCGCGGTGTTCTGTAGGGCGGAGGTACTTCCCCAGTCGGACTGCTCAGTTCGGATGGGAGATACCGTCGTGTCCTACCTCCATTAGGACCTCAGGACTCCCAATAATACGAACTGCACGTCGCTGCAACCTGTCGAAAGCATCTAGTGATGAAACCGTTTTATTCATAACATAAACTCACGCCTATATCCCCGAAGGGGTAGGCGGAGGTGCTAGCACCCACATTTCGCCAATTTATGTTTAGGTCCCAATGTAATAGATGGCGAGCCTATTGCCATTAACCGGGCACTTATAAACCTTGCGATAAATACACACATAACTTCGAAAAGCATAGAAAAGTCATTGATGTGTGCAATGGTGAACCTGGGATCGAACCCGAGACCTCGTCTTAGCAGTCCATTACCCAATTTACCTCATAATACATTGTTAAACAATGGTATCTAACATGTATTATATTACCATTACCCCATTAATACACATGAACATGTGCACTCATGTAGATAAACAGATAGACAGACAGACACATGGTTTTGATAGGGACGCCTTCGTGATGACAAACATATTGACATGCGCACACGACACGATATGTTTATGAATAATCTACTTGACTGCGCTAAGAATTAGAAATTGTAATTATGTTTATGTAGCTTTTATCCGATCACGCCAGAGAGGGTAAACTACTTGGATTTTTTTTATACTACTTAGGTGGCAAGCACACGGCCCACCTGATGGGAAGCGGTCACCGTAGCCTATGAACTTGTGCAACACTAAGGGTGTCACACACGTGCTGCCTACCCTGAAGGGAAGTGGGGAGGGGTGGGGAGGCTAGGAAGGGATGGAAGGAGAAGGGGTACAGTGAGCTCTGGCTACCCTACTTACCGGCGGGAACACAACACGATGGTCATTATGTTTATATACACGGTGTTCTGTAGGGCTGAGGTACTACCCCAGTCGGACAGCTCATTTTGGACGGGAGATACCGTCGTGAATATTATATTGGATATATATATAGTCGGGAAACAACGGTAGCCTAGTGGTTTGGGTAATGGACTGTTGAGACGAGGTCTCGGGTTCGATCCCAGGTTCACTATGGCACACACCAATGACTTTTCGATGCTTTTCGAAGTTATGTGTGTATTTATCGCAGGTTTATTAGTGCCTCGGAGAGCACGTTAAGCCGTCGGTCCCGGTTGCCATACAAACATCTATGGCAGTCGTTACGGGTAGTTGGAGCCCTCAAAAGTCCAACCAGTCTAACTTGGAACTTCGATATCGCCATTGGTTGTGGAGGTCAGATGGCAGTCGCTCCACGTAAAATATCGAAGTTCAGCCGCATCACAGTTAGACTGGAAAGCCGACCCCAACTGAGTTGGGAAAAAGGTTCAGAGAATGATGATGATATATATAGTCGGGAATATTTTTGTCCAAGTAGTTCGATTGTCAAACTCAATCTAACTACTTGGAAAATTTTTGTCCAAACTGTCCGATGGTCGAACCTGTTAGTAGGACTAGTTGGGATAAACCATATTTTTCGTGCGTCGGTGGTTTCGGTGTGTTATGTGTATGATTTGTCTCTTTGTTCGCGATGAACGCAAAAACTGCTGAACAGATTTCGATGCGGCTTTTTTTTAGAAATTTTTGGTCAGACTTAAAATCTTAGGTAAGTATTTTTTTTTTTTTTTTTTTTTTTTTTATTCATGATAGGCTTACGTTTGACCTCAATCTCACCTGATGGTAAGTGACGATGTGGTCTACGATGAATCACGCTTGCCTAGAAGGAACCTATTCACTCGTGACTTGAAAACTCCCAGGTTATAGCCTTCCGGAAACACAGACTCAGGCAAGGAATTCCACTCCTTAGCTGTACGCACGATGAACGTGTCAGCAAAGCGCTTTGTGCGTATGAGTGGAATATCGACCATATAGCGGTGGCGTGACGCTGTTCGTCTAGTCGTTCGTTGATGGAAAGGACTTGGAGGTATCAGGTTGTGCAATTCCAGAGCGCACTCCCCGAAATGCATCCGATAGAACACCGAGAGACCTGCAACTTTGCGTCGATGGGCAAGGCTTTGAAGTCTTTTCTCGACTAGTGCATCGTTATTGATGAGCTTCTTGGCTCGTCTCTCGATCGTCTCCAGCGCGTCAAGTTGGTATTTAGCTGAGCCATCACACAGATACGAGCAGTACTCCATACAGGATCGGACCTGCGCTTGATACAAGTTGAGCAGTTGCTCCGGTGTGAAGTACTGTCGCACTTTTGACAGAATGCCCAGCTTTCTTGCGGCCATTTGAGCTTTAGCCTCAATGTAAGTCCCAAAGTTGAGGGTGGATGTGAGAGTTACGCCAAGAAGCTCGAGGCGGTCGGTTATCGGCACGGGTACACCTCGGAAGGAGGGATTTGGCTGGAATTGACTTCGCTTGGCAGAAAAAAGACACGCCTGAGTCTTAGCAGCATTGAACTTAACCAGGTTAGCATCACCCCAGTCGGAGACCGCCTTCAAGGATAAGTTCAAGCGCCCAACCATCGCCTCTCGGAGAGATCGGATGTGTGCCGCGCTGGCTCTAGAATTGGACTCATACCTCTCGACCACTGTGCTGTCATCTGCGTACCCAAAAGTACCGGGTTTGAGCAGGTCATTTATGTGCGGCAGGAATAGAGTAGCCGAGAGTACGGACCCCTGAGGAACCCCAGCATTGATCTCAAGCTGGTCTGATGCGCAGCCATCAATGACCACACGTATGGCCCGATTCCTCAGGAAGTCGGCAATCCAGATACATAAGCCAGCGGGCAAGCCGTAGGACGGAAGCTTGCCAATTAGGCTATCGTGCCAGACCCTGTCAAATGCCTTCGAGATGTCGAGAGAGACGGCAAGTGCTTCCCCATGCTTCTCGATAGCTTCGCTCCATATGTGGGTGGCATACACAAGAAGGTCCCCAGTGGAACGGTTCTGACGGAAGCCATATTGCTGGTCACTGAGGAGATCATTAATTTCGAGGTATGCCAGGAGCTTTTTGTTCAGCACACGCTCCATACTTTTACAAAGTATGGACGTTACCGAAATTGGTCTATAATTGACAGGGTCTGCCCGGCTGCCCTTTTTGGGCACAGGTTGCACGTTAGCTTGCTTCCAAGCCCTCGGCACTCGACCAGCCTCATACGAGAGACGAAACAGGCGCGTCAATACAGGAGACAGCTCAGGTGCGCAGGTCCTCAGTACAATTGCAGGAATCCCGTCAGGTCCACTGGCCTTGTTCACGTCCAGATTACGTAGTACCCCACGTACATCCCGCTGACGGATGCTGATATCTGCCATGCGCGCCTCGCAACTGGCAGGAGGAGCAGGAGGCTTGGAGGTACCAGCATCCAGACGCGAAGACTCCGCAAAAAGCGAAGCAAATAAATTTGCCTTCTCCTCCGCGGAGTGGGCCAGCGTCCCGTCAGGCTTCTGCAGTGGAGGCAGTGAGGGGCAGCAGAAGTTTGACTCAACCGACTTTGCTAGGGCCCAAAACGCTTTACTGCCCGCTGGGTATGAAGCAAGTTTGCTCCCAATACGGGCAATATGATCGAAGCGGGCCTTTCGCAAAGTCTTCTTGCAAGACTTGGCAGCCCTATTAAAGGCTCTCTTCTTCCGAGTTACGTCCCCCGTCTTGCGGTTACGGGCATCGACCCAGGCTAGGTAAGCCGCGTGCTTAAGGGCTTCTGCGCGGCCACATTCAGCGCTAAACCATGGTCGAGCCATGCCAGACATATCTACGTCAGAGAATGGAATGTAGTACTCCATTCCCTGTCGCAAGACTTCCACCACGGCATCCGCGCAGACGGATGGATCAGAAGAAGAGAAGCACGTAGGCTGCCATGGATAGGATGCGAAGAAGGATCGCATCTCATCCCAATCTGCTGACGTGTATCGCCATACCCGCCGGGAGCCCCTAGGACTGATGTCGGTCGGGGAGTAAACCGATACAGACTTCACCAGACAGTGGTCGGATGTTCCTAAAGGTGAAGAAATGGACACCGAGTAGCGGTCTGGATCAGTTGTCAGCAGAAGGTCCAGGCAATTGGCTGTGTGTGTATCAACATCCGGTACCCTCGTTGCCCCCTGAACCAGCTGGGTGAGATCGAACGCTAGTGCCAGCTTACGAGTCTCTATCCCAGCGTGGTCAGTTTGCTGGTATGGGAAAAGCCACTCCTTGTGGTGGGCATTGAAATCCCCCAGCAATACCAATTGGGCAGAAGGGTACCGGTGCTGAGCTGTATCTGCTGCCTCACTGAGATATTGCATGAGCCCAGTCGTCTCCTGGTCTCCACCATGAGAGCGATAGACACAGGCATAGACAATTTTGTCGATACCTGTATCCACCATCACCCAAATCACAGAGAACCTGGGATCATCAAGATTTCGGAGACGCTGATAACAGATGTCATCCCGTGCGTATACACACATGCCCGCAAGTATGTTTGATTACAATCCGTTGAGTAGAACCAGAGATTTAGTCAATAATTATAACTACCTACGTTCAAAAAACCGACTTCACAAACTAATATTATTTACTTTTTAGTGTACAGAAATAGAAAAGTTACCTATTTATGAGGTTTATTATGTACAAAGGCATCAAAAACAGAATTTTTGCCGTAAATTTGATGATTTCCCCTCGATTTTCCCAAGATCCCAGCATCAGAGCCTGATACCCTGGATATGGGACCACCTCAGAAGTAGCCTCTTTCAAACAAAAAAAAATTCAAAATCCATTCATAATTGGCGCCGCTATCGCGTAACATACATACAAAAAAATAGCGTACGAATTGAGAACCTCCTCCTTTATTGAAGTCGGTTAAAAAACGCGAAAACCGATGTCCACGCGGGCGGAGCGGCGATACAGCTAGGCTTGTATAAACTTCTTTAAAAAAAAACAAACATTTTATTTAACACTACCTATAATGATGGCCGATAACCTGTCTATGGCTATAATACCATAGTGCTAATTATATCAGGTATAGCTTCACCGCCAAAATTATCTAACGTATGACCAAGGCCGTTCACACAAACATAGGTACATATAAACATTTTTTGCCATAACTAAGATTAGGTATTACCGATTATGATGTAAGTAACTTTGAACCTTCCGGTGGTCATACAAACTTTATTTACATGTACCTACCCCTTTTTTTTCCGTGCAGAAATCCTCGTGGATACCCACCCCGCGGCCAGCGGAGCAGGTTATGTCGGACTCTTACCGACTATCCGAATAACCGCGGTAGCCTAGTGGTCTGGATAATGGACTGCTGAGACGAGGTCTCGGGTTCGATCCCAGGTTCACCACGGCACACACCAATGACTTTTCGATGCTTTTCGAAGTTATGTGTATATTTATCGCAGGTTTATAAGTGCCCGGTGAATGGCAATAGGCTCGCCACCTATTACATTGGGACCTAAAGATAAACTGGCGAAATGTGGGTGCTAGCACCTCTGCCTACCCCTTCGGGGATATAGGCGTGAGTATAAGTATGTACCTACCCCTAACCGCAGAACATTTTCTTTGTTCTGTGCACCTAACGGACGTTCAGTAGTTTTAACAAACAAACAGACAAGAATTGGTTATGTATAATAAGTATGTATTTACAAAAAAAAGTATACAGTACCTATGTTTATCAGCATTCTAGAACCCTAACACAAGCTAGTTAAACTAAGCTTACTTTGGGTCTAGGAAGCGATATATAGAATGTCGTTGAATATTTAAAAAAAAATTGTGTCTAACGGTAAGCTAAAGATAAAATTTCAGGAATCGGGGTCACCATTTCAGGCACAGACAAATCAGACAATGCTATAATGGCATATAATGGTGACCCTCAGCTTGACGGTCTCATCAAAATGCTTTTTCACACCCCGCTTAAGGACTCGGGACTGTAGGAGGAAGGAAACACATGCGCTGGTAAAGAATTCCAAGTCTTTATGGTGCGGCAAATAAAAGAGGCACCAAATCACTTGGTTCTTGATGGAATTGTTTACATTGAGGGTGATACCTCAGTCTGGCACGTGTTGTTCTGTATAGGAAAGGAGAGGGTGGGACGGATTGGAATAGCTCATTGGAATGACATGGCATGGGAGAGGTGACAAAATACTGCTAAAGAGGCAATATGTCGACGCAACTGCAAATGGTGTTATTTCTTTGCAGCCTTGAAATTGTGATCATAGATTGTAACGCATGCGCAACGAATTGATAATGCAAACATGGCGAGCCGGGCATTTGACCTGTACTTGGTAGGTAATAAGTAATAAGAAATAGAATATTGTACCTAAAAACCTACGGAAAGCATTGAAGTGTCATAAAGATGGCAGTAGCTAACTATGTGTGAGAGAATTTTGGGTTATGTGTTACGACGGCATTACCCGTCCGATTTGAGCAGTCCGACTGGGGTAGTACCTACCTCCGCCCTACAGAACATCGCGGCAATAAAAACCTTCGTGTTGTGTTCCCGGCGCGGCGGTAAGTAGAGTAGCCAAAGCTCACAACCCCCTCTCCCCCTCATTCAACACCCTATCCCCCAATTCCCTCCTCCAACCCACCTCCCAAACTCACCAACCCCTCCCCTCCAGGGTTGGCAGCGCGAGTGTGACATCATTAGTGCTGCACACGTCCATAGGCCACGGTAACTGCTTCTCTTCAGTTGGGCCGTGTGTGTCTGCCTTCTAAGTACCTAGTACGAAAAATAAAATAAAAATTGATTGAAATGTGATTCCTGGATATTTTTTCTTGCTTTCACCATTTCACTATACAAGACATGATTTTTTTTTTTTTTTTTGCCGTGTAGTGGCTGGCTAGTGTTTCAGTGTGTGCGTGCCGACTTTTATGTATACGAAAGTAGGACGACTCTAGTGTCGTTACAGTAGCGGCACGATATAATGGCCGGTTTGACACATTACAATAGTGATGTGAAATGTCAATTTACTCTCGATAAAAATATAATCAAATCTATAAATTTTTATTGCAAGCAGTACTTACCTGATTCAAAAACTTTAGTAAAAAAATATAAATTTTTACCTACTAAATACATTTGAACGAACTGAATATTGGAATTAGGAATGAAAATGAGTATATATTAATCCAGCTTCCTTCAGTGATTGCACTAACTTTTATCTTGTTGGATACTCCTTCCGTAAATAGTAGCTACACACATGTCTTCGACTGGTTTTGCTCGTTTTTTTCCGTTTTAATGTGTGAAGTTTATTTTCTTCTGTGCCAGTCTCGCCAAATTTTTCTTTAGTTATCTATTCGTCTAACAGTTATAGGTAAAATTGACCTTCCATTTTGAAATTCACGATCGAAATGTTACGAAGGCGTATCTATAAACGAACACACATGCCTGAACGTACGTTCGACCATATCGACGAAATCCACAACAAAAGGCGTAAACAGAGTAAGTTGAGGGCCACCATTATAATTATAACTGTTAGTGTATGTAATGGGGACCCCTTCCTGAGACTTTACCATCAGGCGAGATTTGCCATTTAGCTTACCATCAGGCGAGGAGGTCTAAACTATATCGCAATCGCAGGGCACTCCTAGTTTGTACTTTTCGAAGCAACGTCAAGTCGAAAATGCTTTGTTTTGAAGTAAGTTTGCCGGAGGTATTATTGGGCTTGCTAGTGGTCCTAGTGTCGATTATATAGATTTTATTTAAAAAAATTGAATTTCGAAAAACAAATACCGAGTTGTGTGAAATAAGTAAACCAATAGGTAATTATAATCTTATAAAGATAAAAAATAAATGATCGTGGGACACTAATATACATTATATAATTCAGAAATCAATGTAATAAATAAATATTGTGTCCTAAAATTATACCTACATTCGATAAAATTTTATGACTTACTGTACGTCACTATTGACAATAAAGAACAGCAATTTGCTCTTTCAAAATGTCACAATAATTAATACGAAACTTCATGAGCGGACAAACGTCAAACCGGCCATTATATCGTGCCACTACTGTAGTTGAATAGTGTTCGATGCGTTCTGTCAATAGGTTTTTAGGTTCATGAATGTATGTATTAATTTGTTAGAAATATCATGGTAGGTACAGTCAGCATGGCTATTAGCTTAACACATTCCAAGTAACTGAACAACTTAGTTTTAAAACTGACATAAAATATTTAACAAAACTACATACAATTTTGGGATTACAAAAATAATTATACATCAATTTATTCACTAGCTATCGGCCGCGGCTTCGCTCGCGTGGTCACGTAGGTATATACAGTAGGCATAAAAAAGTCTAGCCTATGTTTTATTCCAGACTACAAATCTATACGGGTAGCAAATATCATTACTAAAATGGCTATTAAAAATAGGGTTTGGTCATAGAGTAACAGACATATAACATAAACTCACGCCTATATCCCCGAAGGGGTAGGCAGAGGCACTAGCTAGAGTGGTGATAGAAGGGTGAAAATTTAGGATTTATTATAACATATTAAAAAAAAATATTTTGTCCAAAAAAATGTTAGGAGTGTGGGTAACCTTAACCTTTAGCACTTGGGGGTATGAAAAATAGATAGTTGCCGATTCTCAGACCTACTGAAAAAATCTACCAAGCCGTTTCGGAGAAATAATTATCTTAACTAACATTGTGACACGATAATTTTATTTTACAGTTATATTATTTATTTTTGACAGATCGAAAATGACTTCAAACCCCCACCGACCCCTGTTCGGGTCCCATTCTGACACATCGGTTATAAACATTAAGAATATGGTAAGAGAAGCACGATATCACCTGTGTGCTGTCCTCCCCTTTTCAATTCAATCCCCTTCCAAGCCCATCCCTCTTCCCTTCAGGGTAGGCAGCGCGTGTGTGATACCCTTAGTGTTGCACACGTCCATAGGCCACGGTGACCGCTTCCCATCAGGTGGGCAGTGTACTTGTCTGCCACCGTCCTACGTAGTATAAAAAAAATCAATAGGCCCTAAACTGCCCTAAACTAAGCTTAAAAAATTAAAAACCCGACTGCAGCTCAAAAGACCGAAACAAGTTTGATAGCAGGCGGTACCCGTTCGGTTCATAATTTGCAAACGGGTACCGCCTGCTATCAAATCTGTTTAGGACTTTTCAATTAGTTTTTTTAATCAGTATTTTAATTTATAATTTTTAGTTATGACATAATATGGTCACATTTGTAATTTCCTTCTAATTTCCTTCATTTTAATACCCTAGTTGATTAGTTTCAGTAAAATTATTTTAAAACAACATACATTTTAGCGCCTAAATTCCAGCTAACGTTCACATTTGAAGTAACCTGTAAGACTTAACTGGAGATGCATATCTTTCATTTGATACCTCATTCATCGAAATCCGTCCAGCCGTTAGACCTACAGAAGAGCATAAAGAAACCTACATACTAATATAATACGCGCGAAAAACATTAGCAGTCGGTTAAAAACCGTAGGTAATCGTTGATGATAGCAACCTATTTATGTCCCACTGCTGGGCACGGGTCTCCTCTCCTCTAACGAGAGAGCTGAGAGGGTTTAGACCTTAATCCACACACGTTGGCCTAATGCGAGTCGGTGGATCGGACATGTCCTTAGATTTTTTTCTAGGACATTAGGTTTCCCTACGATATTTTGCCTTCACCGTCAGCAGATGGTAAATCATGTGATTAGCATGATATTTTAGTAGTCTACTTTCCAAACTAACGATTTTTGTCGGTATCTTAACGAATATCATCGCAAACTTAACGATTTATCGGTATCTCCGTATTGCTGACCATCTCAAATGTACAGACTACAGTTTGACGCAAGAATAATTATTGCAACCGAGTTTTGTCGGTATCTTAGCTTGCGATTTCGGTAGCAAAGTCGATAAATGTTGAGACTGCGGTCCCTGGATTTTTTTTATGTCGGTCACGTCAACATGACTTCACCTCGCCTAATGGTAAGCTGAGGCAAAGTCTCTAGATACGTCCTATTCGACATTTTTCGGAGAATATCGAATATCTGGTAGTTAAACGGATTGGTTGCGGATTCAAGTCCCGTCTTGAATGTCCTCATCTAAATCATACCGTCTTAGAATTAAAAAAAAATAACTTTATCAATAGCTGATATATTATTACTCTTTAACCTTGATACGTCCTTATTCTGATTGAATAGTAAATTAAGTGAATTCAAATTCCAATGCCTTTTTTTCATAACAAATAAAAAACTAGTCAAGTGCGAGTCGAACTCGCGCACTACGGGTTCCGTACAAAACTGGATTGAAACTAATTAACGTTGGTGTTAGAAAAATTAAGGTAGTGAAGTTAGCTCGCATAATAAACAAACGTATCGAAATCTGTTCAGTGTTTTTTGTCAAAAATTCAAAAAGTCAAAAATTTCAAAAAAAAAATTGTATTCAGAATCGTTCATAACATGACGTATTTTTTGAAATATCTCCAATGTACAGTTTACTAGCTGACCCACCCCAGCTTCGCCCGTGGCGTATTTCGAACCCCGATGTACCCTTTTTAACTCACATAATATGCTCATAATTTATCAGTTTTCCTAAAATGTATGGGAATCTACAGGAATTTTCACATTTATGATTATTGCTCCGCTCCCTTGGGCAGTAGCGTGATGATATTCAGCCTATGACATTCACGGATAATGTGGCTTTCTATTGGTGAAAGAATTTTTAAAATCAGTTCAGTAGATTCCGAGATTACCCCTTACAATTTAATAAATATACAAACACACAAACTTTACTTCTTTAAAATATTAGTATAGATTAGCTGTTGCCCGCGGCTCCGCTCGTGTGAAATTCTGTTCCCGCTACCGTGACCCACGGGCACCTCTTCTTGGAATAAAAAGTAGCCTGTATGTTATTCCAGACTATGATCTATCTATGTACCAAATTTTAGCCAAATCCATTAAACCGTTTTTGCGTGAAAGAGTAACAAACATCAACACATATTCTTACAAACTTTCGAATTAATTAATATTAGTAGGATTGTATAAAAGCCTGTTTTAAAATAAAATAACATAACATAAACTCACGCCTATATCCCCGAAGGGGTAGGCAGAGGTGCTAGCACCCACATTTCGCCAGTTTATGTTTAGGTCCAATGTAATAGGTGGCGAGCCTATTGCCATTAACCGGGCACTTATAAACCTGCGATAAATACACACATAACTTCGAAAAGCATTAAAAAGTCATTGGTGTGTGCCATGGTGAACCTGGGATCGAACCCGAGACCTCGTCTCAACAGTCCATTACCCTGACCACTAGGCTACCGCGTACGCGGTTTTAAAATAGTTTTATGGAATCCTAAAAATCAATCAAATGACGTAGGTACGTACCTACATAACTAAGACCATTAACCTTCGAATTAAACACATGTTAAAAGAAGATTTGTGGTTTATTTATATCCTAAACAAGTTGCTATTCAATGTTGATTTTCATTTGAGCATCCTTCACTGGGGGGGGGGGGGCTTCAGGTACTTATACTCTTCACGATTTCATGAAAAACAAAAGTTATAAATAGGTACCTACAATTTGCAGGCGATATTTCCTTTAACCAGCACTAAATAAATCGAATTATATACATACATACAAATCACGCCTTTTTCCCATGGGGTTTTTTTTATACTACGTAGGTGGCAGACAAGCACACGGCCCACCTGATGGGAAGTGGTCACCGTGACCTATGGACGTGTGTCACACACGCGCTGCCTACCCTGAACTGAAGGGGGGAGTGCTAGGAAGGGGAGGGCGGAAGAGGGGTAGGTACAGTGAGCTCTGGCTACCCTACTTACCAGCGGGAACACAACACGATGGTTATTATGGGGCGGTGTTCTGTAGGGCGGAGGTACTACCCTAGTCGGACAGCTCATTTCAGACGGGAGACACCGTCGTGTCCTCCTAGAACAGAGACAACAGGGTAGGCAGAGACAGCATCTTTCCACTTGCTACTATTTTGACATACGCCTTTCGCTCCTTCAACTTTCATAATAGATTTCCATAAATTCACGTCGGTTACGGGTACGGCGGCTTTTCTCCAAAACGTCCTGGATCTGATTAGAATAATGTACGCCTAGGTCGACCTTTACCGGGTTGCCCATTCACCCTCGCCTCATAATAGGTATCTGTTTCGTTAATCTTCTTCCCTCCTTTTCCTATACAGAACTACAGGTGCCAGACTGAGGTATCACCCTCACACAGTGGAATCAATTTCACCAAGAACCAAGCGGTTCAGTGCCTCTGCCGCACCATAAAGACTTGGAATTCTTTACCAGCGCATGTGTTTCCTTCCTCCTTAGTCCCGGGGCCTTTAAGGGCGTGAAAAAGCATTTGATGATGAGGCCGTCGAACTAAGGGCCGCCACTGTAGCACTACCGGTGTATGTGGTGGTAACCCCAGTCCTGAGACTTTGCCTTTAACTAACCACCAGGCGAGGTAAAGTCATTTTGACGTGTCCTATATAAAAAACCCGTCCTCTCTACATGTCCGAACCATCTATGCATCCCTTTCTCTATCATGGTCACTACATCTTTAAATAGTTAAGTATATGCTATTCTAATCCACATCAAAAACGGTATATTATAAACTACGAAAGTGTGTTCTTGCAGCAATGGCACTTAGCCAGCTCAGTATTTATTTAGCTGCCAAATAAACTAGCGTATATACTGCTGTATTGTTCGCACTATCGATCATTTTTGTTGTGGATATCTATACGATAGGTATTGTATTTACGACAATAGAATAATAGACCTTTTATGGCATTTATATGACAAAGCACTATTTTTATTATTAACTGCTAGCTGTTGCCCGCGGCTCCGCCCGCGTGGATGTCGGTTATCGCAACCAAACATAGCCTATGTTCATTCTCGAGGTCTAATCTACTTCTATACCAAATTTCATCAAAATCGGTTCAGCGGTTCAGGCGTGAAAGCGTAACAGACAGACAGACAGACAGACAGACAGAGTTACTTTCGCATTTATAATATTAGTATGGATTGAACGCTTTTATTTAACTTGACTTGTTATGTAGAGATTTTTAATGTACCTACCCCTCTGACATTTACTTCATTTTGAAGGAGGTAGGACACGACGGTATCCCTCGTCCAAAGTGAGGAGTCCGACTGGGGTAGAACGCCCTACAGAACACAGTCCCATAATAACCATCCGTGTTGTGTTCCCACTGGTAAGTAGGGTAGCCAAAGCTCATACCCCCCCCCCCCCCCAAATCTCATCTTCCCAATCCCCACCTCCAACCTCCCCAAAAGTCCTCAACGCCCCTCCCCTCCAGGGTCGGCAGTGCGTGTGTAACTCACCTAATGTTGCACACGTCTATAGGCCAAGGTGACCGCTTCCCATCAGGTGGACCGTGTGCTTGTCTGCCGCCTAAGTAATATAAAAAAATGAAATATCCCTAAGCGTCCATAAGTTAAGGTAAACCGCTTACCATTAGGCAACCCATATTATAGTACTTTGCTTATCCGAACAAGAAAGAGGCGACCCTAAAACCGGATCACCATGCCATTGACCTGCTTTTTAATGTTATATTAATAGGAAATATCATTAAAATGCGCATAATAAAGTTTTTTTATCTATTTACTATTAAAAAATTGTAAAGTAGATGTGTCTGTATATTGGAGATATTAAACCGCGGCTCCGCTTGCGTGTAATTCTGTTCCCGCTACAGTGATAAACGGGAACCTGTTCCCGGGATAAAAAGTAGCCTATATTTTATTCCAGACTATAATCTATCTCTGTACCAAATTTCAGCCAGATCCATTTTTTTATACCACGTAGACAAGCAGACAAGCACACACCTGATGGGAAGCGTTCACTGTGGCCTATGGACGTGTGCAACACTAAAGCTGTCACACACGGGAGGGCTAGGATGGGGTGGGGGAAGGGGTACAGAGAGCCGAGAGCTCTAGCTACCCTAATTACCGGCGGGAACACAACACGATGGTTATTATGGCCGCGGTTCAGTCGTTTTCGCGACAAGAGTAAAAAACATACCTACATCCAGACATACATTCTTATAAATTTTCACGTTTATTCCTATCTGTTTGTCTGTTTGTTCGTTAAAATGGATGTAATTTTTTTATTTGAAAGGTCTTTGTCAGACTGAAAATCTTACGCATTTTCAATCACAATCGGTTGAGTAGAACCGGAGATTATAACCACAAAACGATGAACAACCTCCGCGCAGGCGGATCCGCGGCATCAACTAATAGGAACTAATAATTAAAATAAACATTATAACAACATTTTTTATTACTAAAACGATTCTGTTTACAAACTTTAACAAGGATGTTGAGGTTATACCTACAAGGACTCCATTACAAAAAAAAAAAAGTGAGTTCGTTTGAAAACAAGTTTTTGATCTTTCATTTAGTGTTGGGCTTTTTTAACTGCCATGCACTTTGTACTGTTAGTATGTTGTAATGTTGTAATGTACAATCGATGTGTTAATTAAATTATAGGTACCTACTACATACAATCGCTATTGGTATAAGCTTAACACATAAAGAAAATCCATACTTAACATTATAAATGAAAAAGTAACTCTGTCTGTATGTCTGTTACGCTTTCACGCCTGAACCGCTGAACCGATTTTGATGAAATTTTGTATAGGGGTAGATTAGATTAGACCTCGAGACGTAGGCTATGTTTGGTCGCGATAACCTACATCCACGCGGGCGAAACCGCGAGCAAAAGCTAGTAGATCATAAATTATTTTACGACTTTCCACTCAGCGGCATCTAGACCCAAAGTAAGCATAGTTTACCTAGCTTGTGTTATTGGATCTAGAATGTGGATACTTACCTACTTTATTTTTTTGTAAATACATATAATATAAAACGTAATAAAAATTGTGTTTTATCATTTTTTTCTGGATCTTGAGAAATTTTTTACCTACCAAAGATATTTTCGTATTTGCTAATCACATGATTTGCCATCTGCTAACGGTGAAGGAAAAACATCGTGAGGAAACCCACATGTCCTAGAAGAAATTCTAAGGACATGTCCGATCCACCAACCCGCATTAGGCCAGCGTGTGTGAATTAAGGTCTAACTAAACAGCTCTCTCGTTAGAGGAGAGGAGACCCGAGCCCAGCAGTGGGACATAAATGGGTTGCTATTATTATAAACCGAAGCGAACCGAGAGCTTGTTGCTACAATATTATAAAGACATGCAGATATTAACAATTAGATACGTTGCACAATACAGCCTGTAGTTGCTACGATAGATAAATACAGCAAATGTCTTAATCATTGTTATCCTAACTTATTTAAGACAATAGGATGTTTTGAGTCACGATTGGCAGACCACGAACGCATGCCATTAAAATGATAACTATTGAGGAGCGTGCAGACTGACGTATCACCCTCACACCGTGCAATCAATTTCATCAAGAACCAAGCGGTTCGGGGCCTCTTTTCATTGCCGCACCATAAAGACTTGGCATTCTTTACCAGCGCATGTGTTTCCTTCCTCCTATAGTCCCGAGGCCTTTAAGAGGGGCGTGGAAAAGCATTTGATGAGACCGTCAAGCTGAGGGCCGCCACTGTAGCACTATCGATGTATGTAGTTGTGACCCCGACTTTATCTTTAGCTTACCATCAGGCGAGGTGAAGTCATAGATATAAAAAAGGTGTGCCCCGGGTAGAGGGTGCGCACAGCAAGTTTAAACTTGCTCAAACTGTAAATTTGACCGGGTCCTCGATTCTATTAAAGCAAGCCACTGTCCTGCTACTGACACTTCAACACAATACCATTTAATTTTGGACTTTATTGTCATCAACTTAAACTCTAAAATTAAATGGTTTTTGTAGAGCGAATGAAAATGTTAAATAACTTCTTTTCATTTGATTTTAGACTTTAACTGTATAATAGTAAAGTCTACAATTATTAGCCAGTTTTAGAGTGTCAGTGGGATGACAGTGGCTTGTTTTAACTAAATCGAGGCACTGTTTGTCTGTCAGACAGTGTCAAATATTAAAGTAATGCCTGTCACAAACATTATTTACACTGTTACAATCACTCTTAAAGGAAAACCACAAGATTAATATAGTATTCGAAGCGTAGGTATTCCCTCAAGCTTACACAGAATATAATTTACTAGCCGTTGCCCGGGGCTTCACCCGCATAAAATTCTGGTCCCGTTCCCGCGGGCTACGGGGTCCTATTCCCGGGATAATAGGTATCTAGCCTTAGATGGGTATTCCAGACTATAAGTAATGATTCTGAAGGTTTGAAAAGCTCACGGAAACGTAACTTAAATAAATCTTGTATTTCAAGACATTCTACGCAACGCTCTTTAGACCCAAAATAAGCATAGTTTAACTAACTTGCCTTATAGGTTCTAGAATGCGGACAAACATACTTAGGTACATACCTTTTTTGTAAGTACATACATATTATACATAGAAAAATTCAGACCAATGCAAATAGACATAATTCATGAATATAAATATTTGCACTGAGGGAGAATCGAATTCCCTTATGTTTGTTTAGACCTTAATCCACACACGCTGGCCTAATGCGGGTTGGTGGATCGGACATTATGTCCTTAGAATTTCTTCTAGGACATGTGGGTTTCTTCACGATGTTTTTCCTTCACCGTCTGCAGATGGGAAATCATGTGATTAGCACATATTAATTTCACAAAGTAAGAAAGTATTCACATTTTATTTTTATTCAGGATAGGCTTACGTTTGACCACTATCTCACCTGATGGTAAGTGACGATGTCACTGTCCGACCAGATTCGAACTCGATACCTCTGAGAAGAGGCCGCCTCCTTATCCATTCAGCTACCATCGCTTTTTTCGCTTCTGAATTACCAAGTGTAAACTGTTAACCGCAATCGTACCAATCGTCTACCTAAAAAACATTACCCTCCATTCTTCGGCAGTCGGGTAATAATATTGCATGGACTGTGACGCACAGACATACATTATCATCATAATTGATTGCAAGCCTTCATCGTTCTTGTATCATTGTCTATTAGTGAACAGCGACATCTATTGACCCGTAAAGTAAACAAACTGTTTGAATCAAGGTTCGTCAATTTATATTGTTTGAGCTAGGGTTGTCACATCTAAAACTGCGTCTCGGTAAAGAGCGACCTGATGTACGTATATATTAATCAGATCCAGGACGTTTTGGAGAAAGGCCAGGTCAAGAGTACCCGCAACCGGTGTGCGTGTATGAAAACAATTATGAAAGTTGAAGAAGCGAGAGGCGTATGCCAAGATCGTAGTAAGTCGAAAGATGTTGTCTCTGCCTACCTCAATAGAAAAAGTCGTGATTTGTATGTATGTAAAACTAAGTTGAGGTTTTTGATCTGTACTTTGATAAGTATTTTCTCTGAAGTAACTGCCATCTGACCTCCACAACCCGCTGGCGATATCGAAGTTCTAAAGTTAGACCAGTGGTCAAAATTTTAGGGCTCCAACTACTTACCCATAACGACTGCCATAGATGTTCGTATGTCAACTGGGACCGACGGCTTAATGTGCTCACCGAGGCACGAAAACACCCAGATCAGTCCACGCGGGCGAGGGAAGTAATTAACTATTAATGTGTGTGACAACCCTGTGTTATGTTGATGTTAGAGGAAGCGATTGAATGTTTTTAATTAGTCTAATACTGTTACAAAAATTAGCCTTGACCGCATTCATTAAGGAAGTATTAATAGTAAATGTACTACTGATGGATTTGATCACATTCCAATGATCTATATTACCTACAACATAGACTTAGGAAAAGTATGGACGGAGTGCCTAGAGTAACTAGTCTGTGTCACAAAATGGCGGGCATCAATCATTGTGTGAGTAAATTGTAGGGATGCGAGGTTTTACCTAAATTTCCCCATTTTTTATTATTTTAGTTGAGGAATAGGGAGAATTATTTGGTAAATTTTAAAATATATAAATGAACAATCATTAAAGGTGATTCGTGCGTTATTATTAAAAATATTATTTTATCATAAATTAATGAAAATAATATTTTAGTTATTTTTTACTTTATTTTTTTCATTATACCTATATAAAAAAAAAACTTACATGGATGGTAACCGTGGGGAATATTCACACGATTAAACTAGGTACCTAATTAACAAAAAAAGTTAAAAAATTCATATTAGTTACAATTTGTATTTTTGCGATTCCTAATCCCATGTATTTATTAAAAAGAAGTTAAATCACTACGGTTATCACTACTAATAAATAGTTTATGCTATTTCATCATAAAGTCACACAATTTACAGATTTCCCCAAAATATGGGGAAATTTGCACACTTTTATGTTGGGATCACTGGTTTTGTACCGAACAATTGAATTTTGTTTTGAAATATTGAATGAACATTTATGTATAATTATTAGATAAACATTAAGTGATTGAAATATTGTTTAACCTGTGAAATGTGATCCCTGGATTTATTTTCTTCCTGTCACTACGGTTTTTACAACATTTCACTGCACAAGACATGTTGTATTTGATTTTTTTTTCTTCCCGCTTAAACTGACAGATCGACCGATTCGGCCGACGTTTGCCGCGAAGTGGCTGACTATGATGTGAGAGTGTGCGTGGCGACTGTATACGTATACGAAAGTTGGCTGACTATGCAGCGTCACTTTTTTGTTCCCATGGCTCCGTCCATAGTTATTCCTAGGTCCATGACCTACAATATAAAAAAAATATTCATAAGAACATGACGGATCCCTTTTATGTTCAGAACAACGTATGCACTTGACATTTTGATTTAGACTTTAGACAGTATTGTATTATTTTGTGAGCAAGCTTTTGTACGCCGCCCAAAAATTGGCTAAACATGTTGGACATAATTATTGACTTACATCGTGCATGCAAATGTATATACACATGTTTAAACGAATAAATATAATTCTATTCTATTCTATTCTAAGGACTGAAAGCGTTAAAGACGAGATTGTGTCACAACAATGTGACCGCTAACCATTTAGGTATAGAGGTAGGACACGACGGTACCTCCCGTCAGAAGTGAGCTGTCCGACTGGGGTAGTACCTCTGCCCTACAGAACACCGCCCCATAATAACCATCACGTTCTGTTCCCACCGGTAAGTAGGGTAGCCAGAGCTTACATCCAAACGGTTCGGTGCCTCTTTTCTTTATCGCACCATAAACACTTGGAATTTTTTACCAGCGCATGTGTTTCCTTCCTCCTACAGTCCCGGGTCCTTTAAGCGGGGCGTGAAAACACATTTGATGAGGCCGTCAAGCTGAGGGCCGCCACTGTAGTAGCACTATCGGTGTATGTACCTACTGGTGACCCCTGATCCTGAGACTGTGCCTTTCCATCAGGCGGGTGAAGTCATGTTGACGTGTCCAATATAAAAAAAGCTACTTAACCAATTTTATAATACTATAATCTCTTTGTCGCAGGTGACAGACCTGTTTAGCCAGATGCGGGAGCCATCCCCCGGGGCACTGAGCCCCAGGTCCTCATCCAACTCGTTGCTCAACGGCGCCGTCACCAGGAACGTGGGCTTTCAGCAGCAGAACTCCTCCACCGAACACCTACCCTGGAATAATTCGGCTGTATGTCTACCTGGCAACTGTAATTCTAATTTGTAAGTAATTATTGTATGTATTTACCTACATAAAAAGGTATATAAGTATGTTTATCCGCATTCTAGAACCCATAACACAAGCTAGTTAAACAATGCTTAGTTTGAGTCTAGGGAGGTCTAGAATGTCGTAGAATATTTATTTATTATTATTATCAATAATATTTTAAACTAGTATTGTGATGCTAGAAAACCTCATACAACCAACAAACCACAATTCATAATCCCTCCTCATCTTCCAATCTCCTCTTTTAACCGCACGCCGTTGCGGGTTTTGATTACCCGGGAGTAAGGTCACTAAGTAGGCATATCCCTCGCACCCCAACTGACCCCGGGCTATCTAAGGTTTTAAAATGGCCCCCTCTGCCTCCAGAAAGGGGAGTGCGGTGAGCTCCACCTCGCTGACGGTAGGGTGTAGGGTGACAGGCGGCGGTCCTGGGACCTAACAGTCCGCGCGCGGAGAATCTGCCCTCCCCACTGTGCCCTCTGCTAGTCAGAGGGACACGTGGAGAGTTCGGAGCAGCCCTCTAGAGGGCCACTCCCACCCCGGCCGGATAACCCTTCCTCCGTATAGAGATGGTCGCGCGGAACACATCGTACCAACATCTCGGTAATCCTTCTGCCAGGGTGATAGGCAGACGTGTATAGCACACCTAACTCTCGACACTTTGTTTCCAGAACGAGTGAGAGCCAGTCCTCACTTGTCCGCAGCAGCAGCAATGCTTCCGCCCTAACTTCGCTGTGCGTTGATTTGGCTGCTTCGGATTCACACTTCTTTGAGGTAAGGTAACCCTTTTACTTATATTCGCGATGCATTGACAAGTAATATTTTTTTTTTTTTTTATACTACTTAGGTGGCAGACAAGCACACGGCCCACCTGATGGGAAGCGGTCACCGTGGCCTATGAACGTGTGCAACACTAAGGGTGTCACAAACGCGCTGCCTACCCTGAAGGGAAGGGGGAGGGCTGGGAAGTAGTGGGGAGGCTAGGAAGGGATGGGAGGAGGAGGGGTAAATTGAGCTCTGGCTACCCTACTTACCGGCGGGAACACAACAATATTAGTGTGTGTTATAAGGCGGCATTACCACGTTAGATGGCAATGCTGATCCTTTGTGAATAAAGCGACCGTGCCTTAATTTCCAGGTGCTGTATATTGGTAAAGTACGCATATCACAGCGCAAAGTGCCGGACTCTTTGATTGACGATGCGCTCCACAAATTTGCTCAACACGAGGCTGAGAAGGCGCTCAAGACACGAAGACACAGTCTCCTGTCTTCCACTGGGGTAAGGAAACATTATTAACAGTAGCGTTAATTAATAATCTCCGGGGTGCGAGGGAAAATTCCTTTTGGGATACCTTACACTCCAGCGCTAACAAACACGAGATGACGTGCGGTTTTAGTCGGCTATTAAACAGCTTCGATGTTATTATTTTTTTAACTTATTATTATTATTAAACGCTATTATTTAAGTTGACCTGTTTGTTTGTGTAAATCTAGTAGTTGAAAATTTTACTGAACCCCTTCCTGTGGACGGATTGGTCTGATTTTTGGCACATAATCTTTTAGTTCTGGTGACAATACAAGTTATATTCTATTCTGTATCATTGTAAATACAAGATGGCCGCAGCTATAAAATGGCGACTACGTATTTTTCCACAACTACCCCAATATGGATATTGAATGAAAGAGCTTTGACTAGTAGAACTGTAAAAAAAATCCAATATGGCCGCTTTTAGTGCATAAAAGCGTTCAACTTAAAACATTTTTACTTAATATACTTTCATTCCAGACTTCGATCTACAGTAGCGACTCCAAAGAAAACTTGGAAGAAGAATCGAAACCACCAGCTGATATATTCACTAAAAAGATTCTCATCACAAGCACTACTCCTTTGGAACCAGACAAAGCATGGAACAGCGCTGAGACCCTCACCCATAAAGATCCAAAGAAAATTGACGAAGAATTCGATATATTCACCAAAGAAAGGGCACATGGAGAAACCCAGTTGAAGAAACCTGCTCCAACACCTTTAGAACCTAACGTTCTTATCTTAAACGTACCCAAAAATAATCTAGATACGGTAGAAGAAGAGAATTTAAAAGCAGATACTTTACCTGTACCATCAGAATCTTCTACAGAAGATGTTATAGAGAGTTTAGAAGCACAGAAGAGAGTTGATAATTCACCTATGAGTTTTCAAGAAATAACTAGAAAACCTGTTATGTCTGAGAGGAAGAATTTGAGTGATAGTAAACCATTTTTAAGAGATAGGTCAGCTTCGATAGGGACTATTAATCTGAAGACACCGATTACGCAGTTAATAGGAGAACAGAACAGAACTATGCTGTTCCAGGTAAGATTTAGCAAATCATCGTTTTACAATCTTTTATTAACTTGTGTCAAATCATAGAAACCCAATTAGACCCCATTTTTTTAATACTGCTGTGACAGACAAGCACACGCGCAAGTGGTCACCGTGGTCTATAGATGTGTGCAACACCAGGAGCGTCACACTAGTGCTGCCTACCCTGGAGGGGGAGGTTGAGGTGTTTAAAGGGCTCAGAGGAGGGCATTAGGTGGATGGGGGAGTTGTGAGCTCTGGCTATCCCACTTACCGCCGGGAACACAACATGATGGTTATTATGGCCGCGGTGTTCTGTAGGGTGAAGGCACTACCCCAGTCGGACTGCTCAATTCTGACGGAAAATACCGTCATGTCTTACCTCCTTTGAAACCACTACCAGATATGAGACGACGGCATATTTGTTTAGCGGTAGTGCTTCGACTGCTGCGGCAGGGGGCGTAGGTTCGATTCCCGCTTAGTGCATGCACTTACTAGAAAGCTTGTATTTTAAAAAAGTGTTTTCAATCTAGTTACCCACATTCTAGAACCCATAACACAAGCTAGTTAAGCAAACCTACTCAGTGTCTAGACCATCGTATTTAGAAAATTCTAGATTATTTATCCCCCATCTCAAGAAGATGATGATATTTTTTTTCTTTCTCCAGGTGGGCAGATCAGAACTTCGCCTAATTAGCCCAGACAGGAAACAGATCCTGCTACACCGCGCGTTCAAGGACGTTGCCTCCTGTGTCCTTGGCCGTGTGAACACTGAACACTTTGGGTTCGTGTGCCGGGATACCAATGAGGGCTATGCCTGTTATGTGTTCAAATGTGAGAGCGATCCTGTAGCGCAGGAAGTCATTAATGGTAAGTAGCCCTCCTGTCTTAAATCGTAGGACCTATGGCCGTTGGAGCAAACGAGTCCTAGAGTGGAGACCACGAGTCGGCAAACGGAAGGTGGGACGGCCCCCAGCCAGATGGACCGACGACCTGAAAAACTTAGCTGGGATGGACTGGATGCGGAAGGCGGAGAATCGGGTGGTATGGCGCACATTGGGGGGGGGGAGGTAATGTCCAGCAGACAACGATAGGCTAATTGATTGATTGAGTCCTCCTAGAGTCCCGGGTCCTTTAAGCGGGACGTGCAAAAGCATTTGATGTGGCCGTCAAGATGATGGGCACTACTGAAGCACTATCAATGGGTTTAATATTGACCCCACTGAGATTTTACTTCAAGCTTACCATCAGGCGAGGTGAAGTCATGTTGACGTGTCCAATATAAAAAAGTAGAAGTGGAAAAACCTCATCAAAATTGGCTTAAAACTGGTTAAGGCACGGATGTTTTGGCAGTATTTTTTAATAATTTTGTTTTTTATCTTATCTATATTTATAAAAATGATGATCCCTATTTCCTTTGTTCACGGCGTAACGCATGAACGGCTGGACCGATTTGGCTAAAAATTTATGGGGAGATAGGGAGATAGCTTAGAACCAGAAGATGGACATAGGATATTTTTTATCCTACCACGGGGACGAAGTATGCCACGGGCGAAGCCGCGGGGCACAGCTAGTATTTTAATAAATGTGCACTATATAAAGTTTCACAATTTGGCAATCACTAAATGGCGTGATACTCAGCTAAATCATGCTATTAATATTTTTATAGCCTCGTAACTTATATTTATTTAATTTTTCTTCATTTCAGCCATCAAACAGGCCTTCGTGGCTCACGCGGAACTCCTCAAGAAGACCAGGGAGAAATCTCCCAACATGACATGCGAACATTGTCCCCTATTGTGGTACCATCGACTCTGCCATGATATTGAAGGTGAGATCCATTCCATTTTATTGGACCGTCTTATCAGCAGAGGCGTACAAGAGCCATAGTCAGGTAAATAGGGGAGGGATAACAAGAGGAGGTCTGGAACCTCCACGTGGTGCACCCAGGCCACGAAGACTGTAATGCCTCTCACTCGCCACGGGAGACGCTGCTGCCACGGGCAAATGCTGACCGAAGTAGGAGTGGTCTTCTAGAGAACTGCCCGGAGATAGCCCTCCTCCTAATACGCTTGGAGAACCAAATGGCCTCCGCCTGCTTCCCCACTGTGCCCTCTGCTAGTCAGAGGGATACGTGGAAAGCCTCTGAGCAGCAGCGTTGCGTCTGCGAGTAAGAGGCGCGGGAATGTTTTAGTTACTAATAGTGCTTTTTTAACCGACTTCTAAAACAAGCGGAGGTTCTAATTCAATATTGTATTTTAACCGACTTCAAAAAAGGAGGAGGTTCTCAATTTGTACGCAATTTTTTTTGTATGTATGTTACGCGATGGCGCGGGCGGCGCCAATTATGGATGGATTTGAAAGTGTTTTTTTGTTTGAAAGAGGCTACTTCAGAGTATCAGGATCTGATGCTGGGATCTTGGGGAAATCGAGGAGAAATCATCAAATTTACGGCAGAAATTCTGTTTTTGATGTCTTTGTACATAATAAACCTCATAAATAGGTACTTTCCTATTTCTGTACACTAAAAAGTAAAAAATATGAGTTTGTGAAGACGGTTTTTTAAACGTAACGTAACATCGTGTTTTTTTTTTGGAAGAATTATCTAATTTTGTTTTTTTTTTTATCTTATAAGGTATGAATGACAAGAGGACTCACGCGTTTATCCTGCGCCGCATGGAACAGCTGTCGGAAGATGAACAGGATCTGATCATCACCAAGTACCAGGGTGGAACCAACCATATGTATGAGGTAAGATCATACAACTTTCTATTAGATTTTAAGTCTCACCAAGACTTTTTTTTATACTACGTAGGTGGCAGACAAGCACACGGCCCACCTGATGGGGAGCGGTCACCGTGGCCATGGACGTATGCAACACTGAGGGTGTCACACACGCGCTGCCTACCCTGAAGGGAAGGGGAAGGGCTAGGATGGGGTGGGGTGGCTAGGAAGGGATGGGGGAAGGAGGGGTAATAAAAAAACATTCAGTAGTTTTTAAGCCTATCGCGAACAAACAAATCGACACGAATTTCAAAAATATTTTTTTGTATTATTATTGTTTTTGTAGTATTGAACCTAGCGTTAATCCCAGCCGCATCCAAAGCTTTCACCTCGGAGTCTAGGGTCCGCTTTACCAGTCTTATATGTGGATTTGGCTGGGCCTCGATATTTTCCGTGAAGCGACTGCCATCTGACCTTCACAACCCAATGGTGACATTAGGCGATATCGAAGCATTGCAGCTAGACAGAATGATAGATATAAAATGACCCGAGTATTTTTTTTTAAATATCCAATGTACAGACACAGCTACTTAACAATTTTATAGTAGTACTAGCTGTTGCCCGCGGCTCCGCCCGCGTGGATGTCGAAATCCGTTTCAAAAACTATCCTATCTCTCAAGTTGGATCGAACTGCACATGGTGTGCGAATTTTATTATAATCGGTTAAGTGGTTTAGGAGTCCATTGAGGACAAACATTGGGACACGAGATTTATATATATTAAGATAGATGAAATAGATTTACCTCTGTTATATGATTGTTTCAGACAAGTGAGCACAACGCCTTTCTGATGATGTTACTCAGAGCTCACTGCGAAGCGAAGCAACAACGGCATGTTCATGACACGCAAGAAAATAGGTAAGCAGATGTTTTTATACCACGAAGTGACAGACCAGCAGCCCACCTGATGGAAAGCGGTGGCCTATGGACGGGCCTACCGACCCTGAAGGGAAAGGGCGGGGGTAGGAAAGGGTGGGGAGGCTAGGAAGGGGTGGGGGGAGAAAGGGTACAGTGATCTCTGGCTACCCTACTTACCGCCCTTCCCTTCCCTTCAGGGTCGGCAGCGTGAGTGTGACAATCTTGGTGTTGCACACGTCCATAGGCCACGGTGACCGCTTCCCATCAGGTGGGACGTGTGCTTGTCTGTCATCTAACTGATCTTTTTTGCGCTTACAGAGTAATAGTGCAAGTTTCATCAAAAAATATTTAATGATTTTCAAGATTGATATACTAACACTTGTTACTATGATAATTTTGAAACTTTTTTGAGTATTTTTTTTAACTACACATTTTCAAATCACATTATCAAGATTAGTTTTGAGCGATGTTATTTATATTTCTTACAGAAAATGTTGTTTTTTTTCAGATCAGAGTTCCTGAACCAGTACCTAGGTGGCAGCACGATATTTTCTAAAGCGCGGCGTTCAATAACCAGCAGTTTCGACCTTCTCAAGAGGAAGGCTAGCAGAGATGATGGACTGGTGGCTCCAAGTATTAGGAAGGTAATACAGCATCCACTAGCCATCTCCCGCGGCTTCGCCCGTGACTTACTTCGTCCCCATGGCACCTATTTAACCCATAGACCACGGGGTCCACTTCCCATCAGGTGGACCGTGTGCTTGTTTGCCACCTAATTAGTATAATTATTTATAAGGAGGTAGGACACGACGGTATCTCCCGTCCGAAATGAGCTGTCTGATTGGGGAAGTACCTCCGCCCTACAGAACACCGCGCCATAATAACCATCGTGTTGTGTTCCCCAAGGTAAGTAGGGTAGCCAGAGCTCACTGTAGCCATTCCTAGCTTCCCTACACTTTCCTAGCTCTGCCCCTTCCCTTCAGGGTAGGCAGCGCGTGTGTGACACCCTTAGTGTTGCACACGTTCATAGGCCACAGTGACCGCTTCCCATCAGGTGGGCCGTGTGCTTGTCTGCCACCTACGTAGTATAAAAAATAATTGAAGTCGGATTTTTTTTGTAAGAATTATAAATATAATAATGTTCCCAGGATCACTCTCCAGTATCGAATATATCCACGAACGTGGGGCAGGACTCTTCATCAGAGCCTTCGAACCAGGAGCTGTTATCACCAGACGTGGTTAGAAGCAAGAGCTTATCACCAGCGGTTATTGACTCAGGTATGATTTATAACTACCCTTTTTTTCGTGTGGTGAACCCCTTTTGGAGAAAGGCCAGGTCAAGAGTACCGGCGTGCGTGTATGGAAACAATTATGAAAGTTGAAGAAGCGAAAGGAGTATGCCAAGATCGTAGCAAGTGGAAAGGTTTTGTGTCTGCCTACCCCAATGGGATAAAAGGCGTGATTTTTATGTATGTATGTACCTATGTATGTAGGTGAGGTAGGACACGACGGTATCTCCCGTCTGAGCTGAGCAGTCCGACTGGGGTAGTACCTCCGCCCTACAGAACACCGCGTCATAATAACCATCGTGTTGTGTTCCCCAAGGTAAGTAGGGTAGCCAGAGCTCACAATCCCCCCCACCTCCCTTCATCACCCAATCCCCAATCCAACTCTCAAACTTTCCAACCCTCCCCATCCAGGGTCAACAGCAAGAGTGAGTGAGTCTATACGCTACGGTGACCACTTCTTATAAGGTGGGCCGTGTGCTTGTCTGCCACCCAAATAGTATAAAACAAAAATAGTTTTTGGTTTCGCGGCATTACCGTTACTTACGGGCAGGGCCCTAGCATAGGTATCGCTATTATGAAGGTATAAACACCCCAGGTATAACGGGTTTTTTTTTCAGAAATAGCATCGTCCCATGGCCATACCAACATGACTCCGACTCCTGAAGAAGCTGAAGAGTCCAAAGAAAGCACTCCTCCTGTAAACTCGCCTATGATGGACATGTAAGTCTACCTCCAAATCTTTCACAACCTGGTTGGGTTCAACTTTCAGTCTAATTACGAACCAACTTAAGTTCCACTTAGCTCCTATTTTTCAGGCAGAAATCCCCACAGACTCTTCCTCCCCCCACCCGCGGTTGCCGGTCAGTGAGAGTGGTTATATAGATCTTGAACTGACACAAACCGCACGCTACCCTTGCACCCCGGCTGGCCCTGGGCCATTTAGGGCTTTAAGATGGCCTCTTTATGGTGTGGAAACTATGGTGTTCTCATCTTACCCCGGATAGGCGCCACGCTGCCCCGGGCTGTTTCTCCTGGGGTCACAGGCAGTTCCACCTGCACCTCATGGAGAAAGCCACGAACCCCTCAATTACTAATCATATAAATTATTCCATAGATTCCTCAAAGTAAGCGACTCTCGTCCAGCTGCGAACGAATCCGGAACCGAGAGTGACACCACCTGGCGGCAAGCCATCTACGAGAAGATCGTACAACCCACTGACGGACAAGGGGAAGGTTCGTACATACATTACTAATCGAAAACTTATTGATTCTACCCACGAACATTAGAAATTATTCTACCGTGGATTCTACAACGACCATATAACATAACATAAACTCACGCCATCTTGTAACAAAAGGTCCAAACGGTGTTTGCTCTATCGGGCAAACTATATGTCGCATTGTTTTAGGAGTCGTAAAATGAATTCTCTTTGGTGCGTCGTTCGTTCGATCCCAGGTTCACCATGGCACACAGCAATGACTTTTCGATGCTTTTCGAAGTTATGTGTGTATTCATCGCAGGTTTATAAGTGCCCGGTTAATGGCAATAGGCTCGCCACCTATTACATTGGGACCTAAACATAAACTGGCGAAATGTGGGTGCTAGCACCTCTGCCTACCCTTTCTTGGATATAGGCGTGAGTTTATGTTATGTTATCAGGTGATTATTATTGCCTTCCAAAATATACCCAACGCTAGGTGGACCGTGTACTCTCTCCCTTAGTGAACCCAAGACTATACCAACAGTTCATTCCAGGTGACTTATCAGCCAATTTACTCGGCAAAGTATCTTCACCCAAAGAGAAGAGAAGCAAAGAAGAACTAAGACAGCTATGGAAGATGGCTATAGACCAGACCATTCTGCTAGTCAGGATGGAGAAAGAGAACGCAAGACTTAAAGGTGAGTCTGTCTCTTACAGCAGACTTCTGAGCTTAAGAAGAGCAAGAAGCGAACTTCGGACCCTGTGGAAGATGGCCATAGATCAGACTTTACTGCTGGTTAGAATGGAGAAAGAGAATTCTAGACTGAAAGGTAATTCTTGTACAATTGTTGTGATTATTTTGCAAGCTTCAGCACTTTTTAGGAGTACTAGTAATCGAAATTACTAGAAGATAAGCTATACTAAGCTTTATGGCTGGATTGATGCGACTGAGGAATATTTGAGAATGCCTTTGTCAAAATGGCAATGACAAGCTGTTAATAGCTTAGTTTGAGTGTTTAAGTATTTTATGCTTAGTTTGAGCGATCATAAATTTAAGCTATTTTATTTATTATCATTTTATAAAATTTTAATATGTTTTATAAGCTTAACCTGTATACTTTTATATATTATACAATAATGTATTGTTCCACGAATCTGAAATGACTGGGTTCGAATCTGGAGTTGGGTAAAGTTTTATGAGGTTTTTGTTAGCAACTTATATTTAGCCAAACATGGTCTAGAAAAAGTGAATCCCTACATATTTATATAAGTATTATAAGAATCAAACAGAGTTTACTTAGGACCCATGTGTCCGTGGTGCTGATCTCATTTATAGATAGGTAGTTTGTCTATTTTTATAGTTTATTTTGCTAAGGAGGGAAGTGGATTTATTGTATTTCTAACTCTCCCAATTTTCTTCTGATTAATTTCGATGCGGGTTCCAAGACAGTTTAACTTTCCCTGGCACTTCCCGAATGTTATTACTCGGTGTGTTCGTGGGTCGTGGGGCACTACACGATCCTGGTGTAAGTATAGGAGTCACAGTAACTGTAGTAGGCACAAAGATAGGATTAAGCCTACCCGTTTGCTAAAAGACAGGCGAAAATATTTTATTTATTTATGTAAAAATATAATTAATATCTTTAATATTTATTTCATTCAATATTTTAACTATTTTTATAATATAAGCTTAGTTACAGCAAATATAATTGAAATGAGCTTAGATTGAGCTTACAACATACATTTGAAATTATAAAATTCAAAATATGCTTAATATAAGCTACCAATGAACGAGCTTAGTTTGAGCTTACATATTTTAAGCTTAGTTCGAGCTAAACCAAGCTTAAAAAACTAGTAAATAGTCCAATTTTCATATATTTTTTAATTTCTAGAAAGCGAAGAATCGTCAGCGGTTCGTCGCATAAAGCTGGAGTATACTGAGCTGGGGGTCTGTGATGCGGGGGTCACTTTGATGTGGGACTCGATGCTGTCAAGGGACCCCTCGCAGCCGATGCCCAAAGTTGATAGGCATATGCTGACGCAGGCTGTTATGCAAGGTTAGATCGTCATTGTTGGAGACAATAATTTTGTTATATGAACGATTCTGTACACAGTGCTTGTCTATTTGTCTGTTTGTTCGCGATGATGAACTACTGAACGAATTCAAAAGTCTAAATCGCTAAGGAAACGAATAGATTAGGTCGACCTATTACACTCCAGCTCGTGATTCCGCGCGCATCGTACGCCGGCGACGGGCTTAGATGTGATTGGTCGACCTAATCTATTCGTTTCTTTAGCGATCGTTAGCGATTTAGACTTTTGACACTTGTCTACGGGGGCTGACATACTTCACGTACTCCCTCTACTGTAATGAAGCCTTTTTTTATACTACTTAGGTGGCAGACAAGCATACGGCCCACCTGATGGGAAGCGGTCACCGTGGCCTATGAACGTGTGCAACACTAAGGGTGTCACACACGCGCTGCCTACCCTGAAGGGAAGTGGTGAGGGGTGGGAAGGGGCGGGGAGGCTAGGAAGGGATGGGAGGAGAAGGGGTACAGTGAGCTCTGGCTACCCTACTTACCGGCCTTTACTGCAAGCCCGAATTTTTTTTTGAAAGCGAAGAATTTTGTTAACAATAATAATGTCTGCAGGCGTGCCCCGCATGTCCCGCGGCGGCGTGTGGTACTTCCTGGCGGAGCAGGCGTGCCTCCGCTCCGGCCCTCCCGACACCACCGCATGTCCTCACTACCACACTCCCTACAGATCACTCCTGAGCGGACTCACCAAACACCAACACGCTATATTGATTGACTTGGGTATGTATTTCATATTGACTTTTGTAGTAGCCTCAAAGCGTTTTCTACGACAACAAAAGAAAGAAAGAAAAAAAGAAAAGAAGAGAAAACCGCGGTAGCCTAGTGGTTTGGGTAATGGACTGCTGAGACGAGGTCTCGGGTTCGATTCCAGGTTCACCATGGCACACACCAATGACTTTTCGATGCTTTTCGAAGTTATGTGTGTATTTATCGCAGGTTTATTAGTGCCTCGGAGAGCACGTTAAGCCGTCGGTCCCGGTTGGCATACAAACATCTATGGCAGTCGTTACGGGTAGTTGGAGCCCACAAAAGTCCAACCAGTCTAACTTGGAACTTCGATATCGCCATTGGTCATAATGACCATTGGTTGTGGAGGTCAGATGGCAATCGCTCCACGGAAAATATCGAAGTTCAGCCGCATCACAGTTAGACTGGAAAGCCGACCCCAACTGAGTTGGGAAAAACGTTCAGAGAATGATGATGTATGAGTTCAAGAGTACTGAAAAACTCGGTTGCCAAAAAACAAGTTTTCAAAACTGCATCGGGTTTCGATGCCCTAATGCAGCTCAGAGCTCGAGCTTGTCAACCAACAGCGCCCTTTCGGCCCAGTCCGATCCTGGGTGGACCCGTCTGTCACCCTAGCAGAATCATGTTACGATTGGATGATACGCCCCCCCTCTTTTTTCCGGGGGCAAGACGGGGAGACTGTGGTTCCCAAACCCCATGGCTCTGGGTCAGCCTGGGTGCAAAGGGAATACCTTATTAGCTACCTTACACCCCGACACCTGAAAACCCGAGACGGTATGCAGTTTTAGTCGGGTGTAGTAGCTGAAAACCGACCCCAACTGTTTTAAGAGAAGGCTTGGAGGATAAAAATGAGGTATATTTGTTAAAACTGAACCCATTTGTCGACAGGTCGCACCTTCCCCAAGCACTCGTACTTCGCTTCAGCCCTAGGTCCTGGACAACTGGCCCTCTACAACATCCTGAAAGCCTACTCCATGCTAGACCCTGACGTGGGCTACTGTCAGGGTCTCAGCTTCGTGGCTGGAGTACTCTTGCTACATGTAAGTTAAAAATACAATTAAGTCGTCGCCATAACTGCTTTAAACTTCTTCAACCTAGCGTTAATTCCAGTCGCATCCAAAGCTTTCACCTTGGAGTCCGGGGTCCGCTTTACCAGTCTTAACGGCGGATTTGGCTGGACCTCGATATTTTCCGTGAAGCGACTGCCATCTGACCTTCACAACCCAATGGTGACATTAGGCGATATCGAAGCCTTGCAGCTAGACCGTTGTTTAGATGGATCATTTTGCTAAAAAAAGAATCTTGTTTTTTTTTCTATCCAGATGGAAGAAGCGGAAGCATTCCTTCTTCTCAGGCACCTGATGTTCAGACGAGGTCTTCGGAAGCAGTACCTGCCCGATATGAGTGCTCTCCAAGTACAGGTAAGGACATAGAATGGATTGGGTACGGGCCGGGGCTTCCTCGCGGGCAACGGAAGCGAGCAGCGCCTCCCACTCGCCACGGGAGACTCTGCTGCCTGCGGCCAATTCGGACGGGGTGGGAGTGGCCCTATAGAGGACTGCTTCGAGGCTCTTCACGTGTCCCTCTGACTAGCAAAGGGCACAGTGGGGAGCGAGTGGAGGGCGAGCTGATTGTTTTTCATTGTCACTCTACACCCCAGACCGTCGGCGAAGCGGCGCGATGCTCTCCCCACACCCTTTCAGGGCGTCGAGAGGCAATCTTAAAACCGTAGATAGCCTGGGGTCAACGAGGGATATATTGGGTAACCTTACACGCCGGTAATTAAGACCCGAGACGGCGTGCAGTTTTAGTCGGTTCGATTCCGACATAACCACCCCAGATGGTCAACAGGGGTGGTATTCGTGGAGATTTCCACACGATAAAAAAAGGTCTAGCGAATAGTTTACAACAATGTTCGCCTCAGATGTGACCATCGCTCTGGTAAATGGAGTATTACCTCTCATTAATGTGATGTGGTTGCCAGCTGTACCAGCTGTCCCGGCTGTTGCGAGACCATGAGCCGGAGCTGCACGCCAAGCTGGAGGCGCTGGACATCAGCCCCGCGCTGTACGCGGCTCCCTGGATGCTAACGCTCTTCACCAGCCAGTTCCCTCTCGGCTTCGTCGTCAGGGTCTTCGGTGAGTATATTAAGCCCACTATGCCACCAAGGTTTTGATTAAAACTGACTCTTCACCTCCTTAAGGTTAAGGTTTGGCTAATACGTGTAATGAAATGAAATGAAATGAAAATTTATTCGTAAGAGACACTGTGAAGTGTAAGTCGTAATACGGAGAAGCTACCGTCTGACCTTCCAACCTTGAGAGGAAAACCTGCGCAAGAGCATCGTCCGTTACATCACAAATGATATTTGAGCCAATAATACCACAACAGGTGAGGATGACCTTTTTTCCGTGCGAAAATCCCCATGGATACCACTCCGTCGATGGGTGGTTATGTTGGAATCGAACCAACTTAAAACGTACGCTGTCTTGGGTCTCAGTTATTCGGTTGTAAGGGTCTTAAGACGCTGGGGTGTAAGGTGGCCCGAAAGACATTTCCCTCGCACCCCGGCTGATCCAGATCACCTCCGGCTTTAAAATGGCCTAGGTCAGGGGTCTGGGTTCCGTCTCGTCATGCCCTCGGAAAAGGGGGGTAGCTCAGGGCTGGAAGATCTCGATGAAGCCTCCAAACACCATGACTACTGTCAAATTCTTCCATTAATGTTTACATAACCCTCTTCTAGATCTCATCTTCCTGGAGTCGCTAGACATCGTGTTCTCCTTCTCACTGGCTCTCCTCTCAGCTCACAAGGACGGTCTCATGCTATGCGAGAGTTGTGAGGAGGCTGCCGAATACCTCAAACACAAGCTACCGGACTTGGATAGAGGGCTTTATGAGAAGATTATGAAGAAGGTAAGAAACTCTTCATCATCAGGTTATATCTGACTCGAACTGACTAAAACCGCAGACCAACTCGGGTGAGGTATATGGTGGCCCATGAGTTACTTTCCTCGCATCCTGGCTGACCCAGTGCAATCTCTGGTTTCGAGGTTTGGAGAGTGGGGAGGGAGGGGTTAATTTATTTATTTATTTATAACACACAATATAAGCTAACAGTTAGGAAAACCAAAGCGCTTATAATGCTATGCTACTTAACATCTAACCTATTTTCTATGTATACAAATTTAAATTGAAAAAATACATTGACAAGGCACACACATTAAAAGCTAGGAGGGTGCATTCAGATAACCTAAAATATGTAATAAAAAAAGGGGTGACGAAGTACCATCTCCCCTCGCTCCTGATCCTCTTATTTATGGTTCAACATTTCTGTGAAGCGATTACCATTTGACCTACACGACTGCCGCCTGCCTCCCCTTTCCCCTATTATTCTGAAAGAGAAGCATGCAGGTCCCGCCTCCCCAAAATCCAGGGTCACAAGTGCGAGTGTGCCGCCCCTGGTATTGCACACATCCATAGGTCTCGGTGACCGCTTCCCATCTCGCCAATCTTCCCCTCCAACTCCTCAACCCTCGAAGGTCGGTAGCGCGAGTGACATCTCTGTTGTTGCACACGTCAATAGGCCACGGTAACCGCTGCTACCAGGTGGGACGTGTGCTTGTCTGCCGCCTAAAGTGGTATAAAAAAACTCCCCTCTCTTAGATGTAGGAGTTCTTATGGTGTCCTTGTTCAAGGTACTCATGTTGGATATATCGCGGCAACTGTGCGACTACGCAGTCGAGTACGCAGTGCTGAGGGAGGAGATGCCGAGGCTCGCGGCCCTCTCGGAGTACAACAGACAACTCGTCGACGACAAGAATCGGATGACGGAGGAACTTGATGTGAGTGAATTGTTCCCTCAGAAATTTACGCGATAAAAATAAAATTATTTGCCACCTTCGTTTTTACAAATTATACCACTAGCCACAAAGATAGTTCACATGACGCATATGTGCGTCATTGACCGAACTGAGAATTGATTGACGCATATATGCGTCATTAGTTTGGCTGGAACCAATCCCAATGGCTGACGGACGTAGGATCAGTGGGGATTAAGACACGATAAGAAAGAGGTATAAACCTCTTGAGCTTCACTCCTAGCTGCCTAACAGACTACAAAGACCTATAAATATCATTCTAAGTACTTATGTTACTCCATTAAATTTTACAGTCAGCAATGGACGCCATAACCAACTACCAAAAGAATCAAACCCGTCTCGAAACTATCAATAAATCGTTTGAACAACAGCTGAACCTCTTGAGCCGATACATATCTGCGCACCACAAGCAAGACCTACCTATAGAAATAAAGAAAATTGTCCAAAATCATTCCAAAAAACTATCCTTTAAAATATTCTCCGCGAAATTCTCACATAACGAAGATGAAACAGAAGAAAAACCAGATCCGAGGAAAAATTTCAAAACAGGACTCAGTTCTCCGAACTTATTCTCCAGAATCACCAGAGAAGATTCTCCAAAGGACATGGAAAATGAAAGGAGACAGTATATGATGAAGAAATCCCAGTCAGTTCATTCAGGTTTGATCGCGAATATGAAGAATAACCAGCTGAAAGTTCTAGAAGAAAAGAAAGAGGGACACAAAATCGACAATATAACAAATTCCTTAAATGATTTAGGAAAGAAAAGTACAGGATTTTTCGCAAGCACACACGAACAAGTTCGCCAAGAGAGATTGTTTGAGCATCAACTTAAAAACCATTTTGATGAGAACTTAAAAAAATTGGATGACAAACTTAATGAGAAATTAACACCAAAATCATATATCGATGATATTAGCATGTTTCAATGTAGAAAAAGCATGTCTTTAAACCTAAAATCTACAGCCAAAGATGTTAAAATCCATGATAGCGGGTTCGTTACCCCGTTAAGTCCAGAAAATGATAAGAAAGACGATTCTAATTCGGTCATATCTCATCCGTTGAGCGATTGTGATGTTGATATAAAATTTGACGGCACATCTACTAAGTTAAAACAAATAAGGCCTATAATTAAAGCTGTTGATAAGATGTAGTTGCTATACAAGATAATGAAGAAAAAACTACTTATCACTGCAAAGCGATTAGATCTACAAATTTCTTAGGCAATCATTCAAAATAAGACTTTCTCGACATATATTTAAAGTAAAACAACTAAAATCGAACAGAGAGTTCATTACTGTATGTGAGAGAGTGTGAGAGAGATACAGCTCTCTCACACACAGTAATGAAATCTTGTAATGGTGACCCCCAGTCCTGAGACTTTACCTTTAGCTTGCCATCAGGTGAGGTGAAGTCATGTTGTTGTATCCATTTAAAAAAAATACACATTTTTATTCATGATTTTTTTGACTTTATTATATTCGTGCAATTAAAGTCTAAAATGTCATTTTCTTTGAGGTTGATTTAGGGCCTCGATTTTGCAGATTGATCACAAATATTGGACTGTACCATTGTTTCTACAAAGGACACAAAAAATATTATATTAGGGGTGATAATGACAAATTATGAGCATCGAGTGAGCCAGCAAGAAGCGATTCTCACCAAAAAACGCTCGTTCAAATGACGCATATGTGCGTCATATACCACGAAAGAATGACCTAAAATAAAGCTAGGATTGTTGACGCTTTGCATTGAAAACTAGTAATGGTTGTTACCTTGTATCCTGCATACTTAAGAAAACCCACCATAAGATGGTAAGCAAGCCGAAAAAAACAGATATCTTTGATGCGCCGCAAAAATTCTGTGATGTGTCACTGACCTCCCAATATCGAGAGGTAAGCCTACGCCAGAGCCTCGTCCGTCAATTAGTAAGTGTACCGGCTTGTAGGTGTGCCGGCTTGCAGGTGTACCGGCTTGTAGATGAGCCGGCTTACCAGTGCACCGGCTTATGCGGGTGTGCCGGCTTGCTGTTAAAGTGGGCTTGATTACCAAAGGTATTGGTGAGGCCCGTACATCCGAAAAAATGACACCATTATGAGTATTACTCCATTGATTTACATGAGTGTTCATATAAATTAAGTTTAGCTATCATATTTGTGTAATTAGAATCTTTATATAAAATGTATAAGATATGTGTAGTTTCAGTATTCACATCATAGGGTTATTTCTGGTTGCATCCAAGAACTTGGAGTCCGGAATCTGCCTTCCGGTTTTTAGGCTGAGCTCTCAATAATAGACAAAATAGTATTAAAATAGACTATTGCTGTACAGAAAGATATGAAAGTGTACACAAACTATTTCATATAGGTACAAAACTATAAATGCCCCTACCTATGCTCCTTAGATAGTGGGGGTGTTTATAAATGTTGGATTTGAACCGAAATCACACGCCGCAGTATAAAGTCCCAGAAGACATTTCCCCCTAACCTCGGCTGACCTAGGACATTTCGGGATCGAGTTTGCCCCCATAGGGTTTAGGAACCAGTTTCACGTCATGCCTTCGGAAGAAGAGGAGAGGAAGGATGGCCATGCAGCCGACTTGAAAACATTTGTCACCTAGGTAGTCTTTGGACCCTGTACGAAACTGTAGCATTAATTAAGTTACACGGATTTCTTTTGAGAGTATATATTATGTAACGGACGTAACGTAAGCCTACGTATTAGCCAGCCATAGCCATAGCCAAAGCCAAAGCCGCCATGTGACCTTCTTGAACCGCCAGCCAGCCAGTATGTCAGCCAGCCATATATGTTTATGCCATAAGGAAAGAGATGTGTCACATGGAGCCAATGCCAGCCATTAACCAGCCATTTTTGATATACCGATGATTGCAAATATAAAGCGAATAGTCAGCGCTCTGTTACTTTTATTTACCGCCCGTTTTAATTATAATCAAACAGATTGTCACGTGTTGTCTTAAAGGCCCAATTGCAGTAATGTGTTTTATAATACCAATTGTCCAAAACTTCGATTCGCAACTGTGGATGTTCGATTCATAATAGGCCTAGTTATCACATAAGTCTAGAAACGTATACAAAAAAATACACGGACTAAATTACGCCATATATGTATATGTAAGTAGACTGTTAATGCGACCGTTTGTCCGTAAATTTTCCAGAAAAAATAATAGTGTCGCTTATCACTGCTTCCTATAAACCATTAATGTTAGTATAAATAAATGTAAAAGAAATAATATATATTTTATTTATTGCACAATATTGTAGCAGCCGACTGTTGATCAACAAATGTAGCTATGTTGATCGGCTGTTGATCAACAAGTATTGCGATTAGTTAATATCATAAGTATTATAAGTAGCTGTATTATACATACATAATATACACTCACACCTTTTTCTCTCTCCGGGGTAGGCAATAATGAGGTACCTACTAAAAAAGGCAGGTCAAAAGCAGTCGAAACCAGTGAGCTTGCATGTAAGGTTTAATGACAGTAGAGAAAGCGTGTGAAGAATGTAAAGACAGGTGATGATGGCGCGCTGTTGACTTTGCCTACCCCGGAGGTAATATTAGGTACTTAAATATTTTTACACCACAAATCATACTGTATTATAATACAGTATAACAAGGTATACTTGTTTTAGTTATTAAATTATATTTATTATAATGGTGACATATTTTATCTGTTTTGATCAACTTTTAGTTAATCAGTTTTGTTATAGTATTTCGTTGATCAATTAATGAACATTTTGTTGAGCGGTTATCACATTTATGACTTGTGACCTCACTCAGTACCATCGAAAAGTTACAATAAATAATAATCGTTAACTAAAAAAATATATTGGACGATGTTTAGTTTTAGCCATTTTCTTTCTGAAATAAATAGATTTAAATAAAATGATTACGTGGTTTTGTATAAGATAATTTATATTAAATAAGATAAGTTGTTAATTTATACGCGGTAGAAGTAGGAGCGAGAGGTATACCAGCAAAATCTCTCTATAACCTTCTGAAAGACCTTGGCCTGTCGAGAACTGCAGTAAGTTCTGTTTTAGAACGAGTATCTAAGGCTGCATTAACAGGTTCCTTCCAAATTTGGCTAGGCAGGGCGGGAAACTCGAGCAGTGAAGGTGAGCGTTGATGCGCATCTTTAAGGGGGCCTCCTTAAACCAACACCTAGGTCGCAAGTCCTGGGAACTGCTCGGAGTTTCTCCCTCTGCCACACGATGGACCCGGCACCCGCACGATGAATCCATGGAACGCTAAGAAGTTCGTCTCAAAACTATTTAACAAACAAAAAATAAGTGAAATTTACTAGGTACCAATAATCGTGTACCTAAATTGAAATAAAAATATTTAGTATAGATGAATCTATAGATACTTTGCCAACTAAGCTATCCGAAACCGCCATAGTTAAATTTTTCATTAGTACCCTAAATTAGTTGATCAAAAACTGAATCAACAGTCGGTATTTTTTGTTGATAGTAGAAAATATATTTGCTCAAAAATGTTTAATTTTTGAAACAGTATTTAGGTAAGGAAACAAAAATTACCGTTTGGCTTAATTATAGTGGAATATTGTGATCTAATAGGTATACTTATAGTTATATAAATAAACGAATAGTTGTTATAATTTGATGTTTTATTATTTTGTATATCCTTGTAATAAGCAAGCTGAAGTGGCGATGGACTGGCCACATCTGTCGAAGGACCGATGGCTATTGGAGCAAACGAGTCCTAGAGTGGAGACCGCGAATCGGCAAACGGAAAGTGGGACCAGATGAAACGACGACCTGAAAAAGGTAGCTGGGATGGCCTGGATGCGGAAGGCGGAGAATCGGGTGGTATGGCGCACATTGGGAGAGACCTATGTCAAAGTCAAAGTCAAAAATCATTTATTTTATTCTGTATATAGTTTGTCTAATGAAAGCTGGACCAACAAAACCGCGGCAAATTTAAAAAATTTAGGGCAGGTATCACCCGTTATAGTTGGATAAAAACATTTTGATCATGAAGTAAAAGTATGTACCTATTAAAGTTTAACTGGTATTTTTAAAGAATTTCATCGCGCTTTATTCGGTGTCATTATTATTTACATGTTGATTTCTTTATTAAATACTATCTATTGCTCACGACTTCGCCTCGGGAAGAGAAAGAAAAGGTAGCAGGTTTAATCGTGTGAAAATCCCCAACGAATACCCGTTGGCCATCGGGGGTGGTTATGTCGGAATCGAACCGTGTAAAACCGCTGATGTAGTGGAGATATAAGAGTTGCCGAGTGAAATTGGCCTATGAACGTGTGCAAGACATTTTGCCTGTATTATTCCAGACTAAAAACTATCTTCAAGCGGGCTTATAGGAATCAGACGAAGTTCATTTATTAGAAAAAAATATTATTAATTATAATCAAAATTAGATTCAAAATATTCTTCACCATAATCCGAGCTGCTTGATCCATCATCAGTCACACTTATAAATAATTACATTATTTAAATAAATATTGTCGAAAAGTACAAATATCTAATACAAAAGCGAATATTTTTGGATATCGCATCTGAATCTCGTTAATATTTAACGTGAATACAACCAAATACAACAAAGTATCAAAATCATAATGACAACGCACAATCACAGAGAAATGACAGAAGGTGACATTTATAGTCTACTGGTGTTGCAAATCAATAAATGTCGTGGTTCAGCTTTCATTAGTCAGAGTCTAGACCATTTTAAGCGGCACTTACAAAACGTTTAACGTAAATATCTAGCAATGGACGTTTGATTGATTGATTTAAAAGGAGGCTTTTTATGAACTTTTGTGGTACGGAACCCTAAAAATCAAACCAAACATACATACATATGCTCACACCTTTTTCCCTCTGGAGTAGGCAGAGACAACAACCAGCCATCTGTCCTTACATACTTCACTTAGACTAAACATTAAAATAAAAAACAATTATCAAGTATTTAACTATTTTTATTTTTATATCAAACAGACTTTCATTACTTAGGTACTTATTGTAATTCCTATACAAAATATCACAAAACATACTAACACTAAATAATACAATGTCTTTATCATTAATAGTTCATTGTATGAACTATGATATAAACTTAATATTATAATAACTTACGTCGTGTTATGGGGGGTCTAAGCCAACTTTACTTGCAAGCCGGTACACCTGTAAGCCGCTACACTTGCAAGCCGTTACACTTGCTGATTAACGAACGATGCGCTGGTAGCTCTCACATTTATAATATTAGTAGGATAGGATGATAGGATTCTATCCCAACAGGGATACACTAGCTTCCATACAGTGGTTTCTCTTTTCTATAAAACAAAAACAGCAAAAAAAACAATATAAAATATAATACGAAATGTAAAACTGTATGAATGTTAAAATAAGATTGTCATAATATTCAATAATACCTAATACTAGAATAAAATGTCTAAAATAAATAATAAAATGTAAATATAAACATTATAACGTAATTCATTAATTACTGATCAATTACATAATTAATAAAAAATATGATTTTTTATACAAAAAGGACTTTAGAATAATAATTACAATGTAATGCATCAGAATAATTACAGTGTGATGTATAAGAATCATTACAATGTGATGCATTATTACCTATAATGACCTTGCAATACATTAAAATAATTGTAATGTAATGCTTAAATAATGACAGTGTAATGCACTAAAATAATAATGCATTAAAATAATTACAATGTAATCCATTAGAATAATACAGTGTGATGTATAAGAATAATTACTATTATTATTACCTATAATTACTCTGTAATGCATTAAAATAATTGTAATATAATGCATTAAAATAATTGTAATGTAATGCCTTAGAATATACCTATACTGTAATAATCACAATTTGTTCTATAACAATACTGTTACGTTATTATTACAGATGGTTATTTTTATAAATTAATTTTGTACATTTATAGGTTTTTACACACGTGAAGGGTTTTCACACCCGTGAAGTTTTTAACACCCATGGGGGTTTTTACATTCATGGATTATTCCACACCAAGGATTTTTCTTCTTTTGTATTTTTGTGTGTGGGGGGAAGGGTTTACATAACCGTAGGGGTAAAGTACCAATTTAAAATGGACGGGAGTTTGATGGACGGATATATTATATATACAAGTAAGTACGAAGTGCAATGTTTAGACAAATAATATTTTATAGTAACTGTCAAAACTGTACAGTCCAGGAGATATATCATTAACTCAAGACGTAGCAGCACAGTAAGCATACGGACTGTACCACTATATCAAGTTATTTAAATAAAAATCACAGCTCAATTTTAGCCATTCATTAAAAAAAAGTATGCTTTTGAAACGCAATAATAATACTATACTCTCTTAAGAGTACACACATGTCATGATTTTAAACTAACATTTCATGACGTCACAAAATTAAAAAAAAAATAAAAACTAGATCTTACAAAGGCGGTTAGGTACAGTCGCCATTGGTATTACCTTAACAAGTTACCGACCACCTGAGCTATAAAAAAAAATGAAAAAAAAGTTAAATTTGTCCTTTGAAAATTGCAAAAATAACTATACATCAATTAATTTGTAATTGTTTAATGTTCAGCAACTTCTGAGGGAGACTGTACTACTGATAACATCTCGCCTCTTTCCTATGGGGTAGGCAGAGTACACAACTGGTATATTCAACGACAAAAGTAGGTATACAAACTCTAATTTACTTATCGTAGCAAGTGGAAAATGACGTGATTTTATGTATGTATGTATGCATTAGGGTTGTCAACCGTAAAATATACAGTATCTATCTATACTATTATAAAATTGTATAGCAGCTGTGTCTGTACATTGGAGATATTTGAGAAAAAACTTGGGTTACAGATACAGGCACGTAACTTGGCCAGGTTTGGGGTAAGTTCGCGCATCGTGCACTTTGAGCCAATCAAATGATTCAAAGTACGAACGAACGGAACGTTGATTCGCTACAAGACGTCTCTCGGAGACATATCATTGGTCCGTCAAGCGACGGACCAATCATATGTCCGCGACGGCGCAACCGCGTCTCCCGCGACCCGCTCATACCTCAAAGGGGACCTAAAAATCGACCTTTGCGCATATGACGCGTCTGGCCAATTTACGTGCCGGTATCTGTACCTATGTTGATATAATAATGAATGATTTTGTTTGATATAGACGCAAAAACTACAGAACAGATTTTGTTGCGTTTTTCTTTGTTTAAAAGGTTTAAACTTTAATCATAATTGGTTGAGTAGAACCTAAAATACGAAAACCGACATCCACGCGGGCATAGACTAGTTTTCATAAAATACTATATTTTTGAAATGTACTATACTTTTTGGTATTTTCAAAAACTCCATAATTTTAACGACGAAATGTTGACAACCCTATGTAACTACCTATATTGACTGCTGTCGTTGACAGGTACTTTAGTGCCATTGGAACACACAATGGCACACCAATAGGTACCCAGTGGCCACTACTAGGTGGCCCAGCATCATGGGGAAGCCAATTTTGAAGAACTGCATAAATGTGAAACGGTAGCCGTGCTGTTCGGCCACTCCTGCGCATACCACGTTTGCGCTGGCGCCGATCAATGTGCCGTTACCTGGAATTCATTATAATTATCAAAGTAACCGAAACATGAACGTATTATTTTTCAATTTAATTTAGTTATAAGCATGTAAGTATAAAACCTGCGACAGGACGCACCGAGGTCGAGACTTCCACAAAAATGGCGCCGACATGTGTGAGTTAATTTTGGGTTACAATAATTATGTTACCCAAAGTTGATAGAAATGTTATTCCTGGATATTGTTTCTTGCTGTCACTACATTTTTTAAACGGTTTTATTTAACTTGACCTGTTTGTTTGGATCAAATCTAGTAATTGAAATTTGACCCCCTTTCAGTTGTCTGATTGGTCTGATATTTGGCAGAAGTCTTTAGTTCTGATGACAATACAATTTAAAACCGTTTAACTTAAAAAATATTTTTTCATAATTTATTCACCACTTAAACTGACTTTTTTTTTTATGTCGGTCACGTCAACATGACTTCACCTCGCCTGATGGTAAGCTGAGGCAAAGTCTCTAGAATGGGAGTCACCATTGCAAACACCGATAGTGCCATAATGGTGGCTCTCAGCTTGACGGCCTCATCAAATGCTTCTTCACGCCCCGCTTGAAGGACCCGGGACTGTATGAGGAAGGACTAGTTTAGCACTTAAAGTGGCTGATAAGCAAGTGAGCTGACTCTAGTGTCGCCAGTTCTATTCTCGAACGCGTTCTATCTATAATACGACGGCCTCTGTGACGTAGCGGTAGTGCATGCGACTGCTGCTGCTGCAGGGGCGCGGGTTCGATTACCGCTCAGTGCAAATATTTGTATGCATGAACATGTCTATTTGCATTGGTCTGGGTGTTTCTATGTATAATTATGTATGTATTTACAAAAAAAGTATATAAGTATGTTTATCAACATTCTAGAACCCATAACACAAGCTACAGTTTAACTAAGCTTGGGTCTAGGGCGCGATGTGTAGAATGTTGTAGAATATTTTATTTATTTATTATTGTTTTAATATAATTATGTTTTATATGTTCATGATGTGCCTCTTACCTCCTAAACAGGCTCCGAAGGAGAGTGCCCAGATCAAAGGCATCATTGGCAGGTTCAGGGTAGGATTGTTACCCAACGACGTGACCACTCTGACCATCATGGTGGTCAAAGGTATGTTGTCCACAAACGCTGAAGTGATTCCTGAAACCTGAATAAATCAAAAGGCAAATAAAATTGTAATCTTTATTTATAATGTTAAAGGTTTTTTTTCCACTTCACCTCGCCTGATGGCAGGTTAAAGGTAGGTATAGCCTCGGGAATGGGGGTGCCATGTCAATAAGAGCTCAAACCTCCCCCCCCCCCATCTTCCTCTCCAACCCCACCTAAATTCCTCAACCCTCGAAAGTCGGCAGCGCGAGTGACATTCTCTGATATTGCACACGTCAATAGGCCACGGTGACCGTTTCCCATCAGGTGGGCCGTGCGCTTGTCTGCCACCTAAGTATTCAAGTCACGAGTGAATAGGTTCCTTCTAGGCAAGCGTGATTCATCGTCACTTACCATCAGGTGTCATAAAGTAGTATATTAAAAAAGAGCTAGTGAAGTTGATACTTACCCACAGTAGTAGTATAATCGCAACAGCTAACCTCGCACTCTCATCCACTTGGAATATAATACGTTCGGTGATTCCACCAATGAACTCGATCAACCCCAGTTTTGATAACGCCTGTAAAATAACATACCGATTTGAACTGACTTAAAAAAGGAGGTTAACTTTTTTTGCCTCTGTGGTGTACCGGTAGTGCATTCGACTGCTACGACAGGGGCGTGGGTTTGATTCCCTCCCAGTGTCTATGTCTATTTGCATTGGTTTGGGTGTTTCTATGTATAGTATGTATGTATTTACAATAAAAAGTATTTAAGTATGTTTATCCGCATTCTAGAACCCATAACACAAGCTAGTTAAGCCAAGCTTACTCTGGGTCTAGAGAGCGCTGTGTAGAATGTAATCATAATTATATTCATTTACTTATTTATGGTAAATTATTGTCGATAAGAAGTTTTTCAACCACTTACCTCCATAAGCACGAAAAGTGCTGCAAAGAACAGCAAAGTAGACCACTCGATCCTGTGCAGCACTGGCTCCAGGTCCTCACGGTCTGCCAGCGTCAGGAGTAGCAATGCACCCAGGAGTGCCGTCCAGCCCAGGGATACGCGGTCTGGGCGAAAAAAAACCGAAGTGTTTATTTCATCCTGGTCTTTGGACAGTTTGGGCTAGTGGAGAGGAGTATAGGAAACCAGATTGCCGCGGTACTTTTACAAGTCACTTGCAAGCCGGTGCACCTTCAAACCGATATACTTGCAAGCCGCTACAATTGCAAACCGATATACTTGCAAGCCGCTACAATTGCAAGCTGCTACACTTGCGAAGTCGATACACCTGCAAGCCGCTACACTTGCAAGTCAGTACCCTTGCAAGCCGGTACGCCCACAAGCCGGTAGAACCGCAAGGCGTTAGGTGCTATCGTTCCCGTATAGATTTATTTATGTATTTTATTTTATTACAAACTCTATCTTTAGTTAGTAACAAAAACTGTCTTTAGTTAACCATCAGGCGTTATATATAGTGTGTTTCATAAAGAAGGAAAAAAACCGACTTCAACGGACGAAATTGGAATAGGACCACACGGGAAGCGCCAGCTATCAAATAAAAAAAGAATCATCAAAATCGCTTCAACCAGTCGAAAGCTCTAAGGTAACCTAACAAACTTAAAAAAATACAGTTGAATTGAGAACCTCCTCCATTTTTGAAGTCGGTTAAAAAGTTAATTCGCGGTTAATAACCGCGGTAGCCTAGTGGTAATGGACTGCTAAGACGAGGTCTCGGGCTCGATCCCAGGTTCACCATGGCACACACCAATGACTTTTCGATGCTTTTCGAAGTTATGTGTGTATTTATCGCAGGTTTATAAGTGCCCAGTTAATAGCAATAGGCTCCCCACCTATTACATTGGGACCTTAACATAAACTGGCGAAATGTGGGTACTAGCGCATCTTCTGCCTACCCCTTCGGATATAGGCGTGAGTTTATGTTATGTTAAAAAGTGATTGGTACTCACTGAAATCTGGTATGGAGTGCAGGAAGAAAACCAGAACCACAAATATAACTGCCACTGAAGATTTCGCCAATAACACCTTATCTCTGATTTTGTACTGCGGACAAACAAATTTCTGTTTAAAAAAAAAACTAGCTGGAACTCGCAGCTTCGTCAGAGTCATAAATTTATGGAGGTAGGACACGACGGTATCTCCCGTCCGAACTGAGCAGTCCGACTGGGGTAGTACCTCCGCCCTACAGAACACCGCGGGCATAATAACCATCGAGTTGTATTCCCCAAGGTAAGTAGGGTAGCCAGAGCTTACTGTAGGGATTATGTGCTGTTAGCACAGAAGCTCTCTCTTCCCTCCTACCAACCTCTCTCCTATCCCCCCTCTAAACCCCTCCTTTTTTACATATCACTTATGACTTCACCTCGCCTGATGGTAGGCTAAAGGGAAAGTCAAAGGCAGAGGATCCCCATTACATACACCGACAGTGACATAATGGTGGCCCTCAACTTGACGGCCTCATGAAAAAAGTCCTCCAAGGTCGGCAAGCACACGGCCCACCTGATGGGAAGCGGTTACCGTGGCCTATGGACGTGTGCAACACCAGGGACTCACCACTCACGCTGTCCCTGGGGCCACCCTGGAGTTGGTGTTGGGGGGGATTGGGGAGAGGAAATAAGAGGGAGCGAGAGTCTATGTACTGCTGATAGCAAAGAAATCCTCCAATGAGCTCTGGCTACCCTACTTACCGCCGGGAACACAACTCAAGGTTATTCTGGCCGCGGTCTTCTGTAGGGCGGAGGTACTACCCCAGTTCACCTTACACCCTGGCGTCAGAAGACCCTAGACGGCGTGTGGTATTAGTCGATAAGAGTCCGACATAACCTGCCCCGCTGGCCGCGGGGTGGGTATCCATGAGGATTTCCGCACGGAAAAAAAAGGTACTACCCCAGCCGAACAGCTCAGATACCGTCATGTCCAACCTCCACAAAAGTACCGATATTACCATGAGTATGGAGTATATTACCTTATTCTTCATATCAGCCAGCATATTCTCGAAGCAGTCCTTAGGGCAGGCCCTGCGTCGTGACTCGAAGACGAGAGCGTCGAGTTGCACGGTCAGTTTGCGGACTTTCCTCTCCAGACGCTCTCGAACGACCAGCTCGTCTCGAGACAGATGTGGCAGCGAGTCTGCTGCACGGCGCCAGATGGATATCTGGTGGCGGAGATCTGGAGAGATACAGATTGTGAAGTCAAGACATCGTTATATGGTGGACATTCCGCTCATTACGCACGAAACGCTTCAGCAATACGTTCATTATGCGTACAGCTGAGGAGTGGAATTCCCTGTCCGAGTCTGTGTTTCCGGAAAGCTATAACCTGGGAGTCTTTAAGTCTAGAGTGAATAGGTTCCTTCTAGGCAAGCGTGATCCATCGTCGACTACATCGTTACTTACCATCAGGTGAGATAGTGGTCAAACGCGGGCCTAATTTTAAATTAACTATAAAAAAAGAAGTTAGTCGGTCTTTTTTATACCATCCTAGCCTATCGTTTCCTTCCTAACCCTCTCTCCTTCCCTTCAGGGTAGGTAGCGCGTGTGTGACGACCTTAGTGTTGCACACTTCTATAGGCCACGGTGACCGCTTCCCATCAGGTGGGTCGTGTTTGTCTGCCACCTACGTAGTATAGGTAAAAAAAAAGTCAAATGACTTCACCTCGCCTGATGATAAGCTAAAGGTAAAGTCTCAGGACCAGGGCCACCACTACATACACCGATGAGTTATGTTGGACTTTAACTGACTAAAACCGCACGACAACTCGGGTCGCGGCATAAGGACGCGGCCTCTTCTCAGAGGAATCGAGTTCGAATCCGACCGGACAGTACCAATGTGAGTTTCACTTTGTGGAATTTATAATTATGTGCTAATCACATGATTTACCAAAAAATACCGTGAGGAAACCCACATGTCCTAGAAGAAATTCTAAGAACATGTCCGATCCACCAACCCGCATTAGGCCAGCGTGTGTGGATTAAGGTGTAAACCCTCTCAGCTCTCTCGTTAGAGGAGAGGAGACCCGTGCCCAGCAGTGGGTCATAAATGGGTTGCTATCATCATATTTTAATGACACCTACCTTGTATTTCCCTGGGCTCGTTCGTCCTCAGTTTATCCACATCCCGGTACAGGAACCTGAACTGGAAGTATGTCTGGACACACACCAGAAGAATACCGATTGTCATGTGTAGCGTGAAGTTTGTGAAATTTATACCCTGGTGAAGAAAAAAATATATAAGTAATCTTCTTCTAAGTATTTATGAGGAATTTTTGTATTTTTCATTTAGATACGTCAACATGACTTTATTTGCCTGATGGTAAGCTAAAGGTGAAGTCTCAGGATCGGGGGTCACCACTACATACACTGATAGTCCTACAGTGGTGGCCCTCAGCTTGACGGCCTCTTCAAATGCTTTTTTACTCCCCGCTTAAAGGACCCGGGACTGTAGGAGGAAGGAAACACAGACCACTTGGGTAGACACGCATGCATACAGCCCATTGAATTTACTGAATGGCTCCAGTAGATATTGGAAACAAAGAGAAACAACATCTTGGATAATTTTTATCCTGGGTATCAGTACCTTCACTTGACGGCCTCATCTGATACTTTTACAGACCCTTTTTACAATCCAGGAAACTTCAGAGAAACTAGTCACGCTTGAGGAGGTAGGACACGACGGTATCTCCCGTCTGAAATGTGCTGTCCGACTGGAGTAGTACCTCCGCCCTACAGAACACCGCGGCTATAATAACCATCGTGTTGTGTTCCCGCCGGTAAGTAGGGTAGCCAGAGCTCACTGTACCCCTCCTCCCCCACCCCTTCCTAACCTCCCTACCCTTCCTAGCCCTCCGCCCTTCACTTTAGGCTAGGCAGCGCGTGTGTGACACATTTAGTGTTGCACACGTCCATAGGCCACGGTGACCGCTTCCCATTAGGTGGGCCGTGTGTTATATATTAGTACAAAAAGAAACTCAAAATACTTACAGCCTGAATGACCGCTTTGTTCGAAGCTATGATGACGTTAGGGGGATCCCCTACGGGAGTGGCGGTACCCCCTATATTGCTGTACAGCACCATCGACATCAGCACGGGGATCGGATCCAGATCCATTACTTCACAGAGCCTGGTGACAAGATTATTGGTGAGATAGAAAGAATATAAAATTTACAGAAGTAGGACACGGCGGTATCTCCCGTCCCGCCCATAATAACCATAGTGTTGTGTTCCGGGCGGTAAGTAGGGTAGCCAGAGTTCAAAATCCCCCCTCCCCTCATACCCCAATCCTGCTCTCCAACATCCCCCCCAAACCTCACTCCCCCCCTACACCGCCACAACACCAGGAGCGCCAAACTCGCGCTGCCGACCGTGTGAAAACCTTCTTATAGAGCCCATATTGTAGCCAATGTAGACGCTAGGGAAAGCTTCAGTCAAAATTGGCCTGACAGTGAGCGTTACTGCCTTCTCCATTGTCCAGGGTGCACTCCGTGGACATTTCAGATCACGTTTTGATTTCTTTTAAAATGTCCTTGACCTTTAACATCATTGACCATCTCTATTCTGCGTGATACTGATTATCTACTTCTTCAACCTAGTGTTAATCCCAGTCGCATCCAAAGCTTTCACCTCGGAGTCTGGGGTCCGCTTTACCAGTCTTAACTGCGGATTTGGCTGGACCTCGATATTTTTCCGTGAAGCGACTGCCATCTGACCTTCACAACCCAATGGTGACATTAGGCGATATCGAAGCATTGCAGCTAGACCGTTGTTGTTGGACTTTTTTTTTATTCACTTAGGTGGCAGACAAGCACCGTGTGCAACACCAAAGGCGTTACCCACGCGCTGCCGACCCTGAAGGGAAAGGGCGGGGGTAGGAAACGTATACTGATTATCTACTAATATAATTTATTGTACGTCCATCAATCACGGAGTATCAGAATATATACAAAGTGCGGCCTTATCACTAAAACCAATAATTCTTACAGTCAACCTTTGGATGGACACTACTTCACTAAGTATTGTAATCAAATGAAGTAAGGATGCCCCTTTTGGACCCTTGACACCACTGTCTTGCACCACCGGTGGTGTTAAGGGTATTTTTAATACCCATTACACTACCAAAGAGCTACAGCTACACTGGTGGTGTAAAAGGTATTTCTTAATGCCCATTACACTACCAAAGAGTCCATACGAGAGTATTGTTATGTTGTATAGTACTGATTCCATAGTAAATTTTGTTCTTAACGCACGTATTTTTTTTTACAAAAAATAGGCTAAATTTTATGTTGGCACAGCACTAATTTGTCGGTAGTGTAATGGGTATTAAAAGATACCCTTGACACCACCGGTGGTGCAAGACGGTGGACGGTCCAAAAGGAAGGATGCCAACCTCCGGTGCCGAAACGTGGACACTGACTGTGGGGCTAGGCCACAAATTTAAAGTCGCGCAGCGGGCATTTTAGGGCTCATTTAAGATATTGGAGCCCTGCTGATTGACGGATGAATATTTTTTTAGATTCAGACTCGAACCGACTAAAACCGCACACGGTCTCTGGTTCTTAGACACACAAGGTAGGTACACCATAAACTGGTCTGAGGACCCGAAACCGCATGTGACATTAATATGGACCATCGCTCATAAGGCATTTCTCTCGCACCCTGACTGACTTTGGGCCATCTACGGTTTAAAGATGGCCCTATCGAACCCCGGAAAGGGGTGGGCAGGGGTCCTGAAGTCATAAGTATGTTACCTTATAGTGACTGGAGTCATCAGCAGTACTGTGGTCACGTTGTCCAGAATCGTGGATAAGAGGGCAGTGATCACGCTAAGCAGCGTGATAAGAGGCCATATCTTGCCCTTTGTGACCTGCAAAGGAAACTTTAGTGTGAGTACCATGAACATAATAAAACTTACAGACGGAAAGAGTTGAAAACAAGGTTGTGTCACAAAAATGGAGGTGGCTAACCATGTGTGCTTAATAGACGAAGAATCTTTGATCAAAAATATATTTCATCTGGTTATCAGATGAGGGAAGGTCGATCTTCATCGGCTCTCAGCCTATAAGGTACATACATACAAATCAAGCCTTTTTCCCATTGGGGTAGGCAGAGACTACAACTTTTCACTTGCTACGTTCTTGACATACGCGTCTCTCGCTTCTTCATCATCATCATCATTCTCTGAACCTTTTTCCCAACTCAGTTGGGGTCGGCTTTCCAGTCTAACTATGATGCGGCTGAACTTCGATATATTCCGTGGAGCGACTGCCATCTGACCTCCACAACCAATGGTCATTACGACCAATGGCGATATCGAAGTTCTCGCCTCTCGCTTCTTCAACTTTCATAAATTGTTTTGGTCGGTTCGTCAGGTCTTGACCTGGCCTTTCTCTAAAACGTCCTGGATCTGATCAACACACGTACGCCTAGGTAGACCTGAACCGGGTTGCCCATTCACCCTCGCCTCATATATCTGTTTCGTCAATCTTCTTTCACCCATCCTCTTCACATATCCGAACCATCTAAGCATCCCTTTCTCTATCTTGGTCACTACATCTTCAATATAACGTTCAATTATCACGCTGCTCCTCTCTCCTATAAGTTACAGGGTCATAAAATGTCGGCACGTTTGCATTATACTGTTTAATCGCACGTTTAAAATAATTAATTTATACGACAAGACGTCTGCGCGTCATGTGTTTTATCTGTGTTTACAAATGTATATTAGCGCGACAACCAACACGTGCCTATAATGTAGCGATATAGATATTATAGTATCATCACATTGTTATTATAGAATCGCTGAAAGAATGCGTTCCTGACAGGTTGTGAGCGAACGGGCGATGTAACTTTGAACTGGTGTATAATTTACGGCAAAATTTTAAATATCGTTTATTGACCTTATTAACGAGTGATAACATTAAAAATTTAATTACTGTGCCAATTTACAATACACAGATAAATTTTGGGCTAAAATGATTAACAATTAATTAATTAAAAATATAAAATCAATAGTTTTTAAAAGTCATACACGTCAAACTGCGCTGTTTCAAGGTTATGTCAAATGTTCGCTTTCATACGGCTTTCATAGTGATGAGACAAAATAACAAGGCAATTGTAACCGCATATTTTATTAATCTTAATAATAATAATCTGTTGGTTGAAAAATATAAAAAAGAACGGTATAATTTTATAATAATGTAATTTTGTAATAAGCCCCTACCCAAGCTAATAGAAAGAATGAATCATATTTTTATAATGAATGAAATGAATATGTTTTTTTTATTATTTCAGGTAATAACCCATCATTATAATTAATATTCACATAAAATTAAATAAGAATGAAACAAAATTAAAAATTAAAAATTGGAAAAACAAATAGGGCGGATAGATAGCCACATTAGAATAAAATTAAAATTAAAATGAAATCACGTTGTCACAATTGCTGACTGTGATTATTATTATGTTATTGTAAGTTGGGAACAGGTTTAGAGAACGGTTCTAGGTACAAGTTATTTATTGTACATAACTAGTCATGACGAATTGACATGTGTCAGGAACGCATAGTCTCAGCGGCCAAACTATAGTAAATAAATTTTTACTACAAGTGTGTGTAGGAATTGTTATGCTACAAAGGTGTTATAAATAATAGCAACAAATTTATGTCCCACTGCTGGGCACGGGTCGCCTCTCCTCTAAAGATAGAGCTGAGAGGGTTTACACCTTAATCCACACACGCTGGCCTAATGCGGGTTGGTGGATCGGACATGTCCTTAGAATTTCTTCTAGGACATGTGGGTTTCCTCACGATGTTTTTCCTTCACCGTCAGCAGATGGTAAATCATGGGATTAGCGCTGCTCTTGGTTAGGTCAGAAGTTTCAATGGATATCATCCAACTCCATCATCAGATCAACTTGATTTTTTTTTAATACCACTTAGGTGGCAGACAAGCAAACGGCCAAACTGATGTGAAGCGGTTACCTAGTGCATTGAATATTAAGACTTCGTTCACGTAATTCACGGGCGATAACATTGATCAGCTGACGCGCACACTACCTACTTGTATGGACTTAGGACCGGCAGAATACCTTAGTAACTAGTAGATAAGTAGGTACTAGTCTGTAAAGTCAACTGATAATGCAAATATCACCAGGAAGTTGTATTTATTTAAAAATTTTGATTCACAGAAAGAAAGAAAAATTTACCAATGTTTTTCTTTTCAGGTTTATATGTGCCCGGTTAATGGCAATAGGCTCGCTACCTATTACATTGGGACCTAAACATAAACTGGCGAAATGTGGGTGCTAGCACCTCTGCCTACCCCTTCGGGGATATAGGTGTGAGTTTATGTTAATGTTTTTTTTTTCATAAAATCTTGAAGAGTACATAAGTAGCTCAAGCCCCCCTGTGAAGGATGCTCAAATGTAAATAAAATCTTTGTATACTCTGAAGAGAAATCATGATAAAACTTACCTCAAAAGTGAATACAGCTAAGAAATCAAACAGTCCAGTCTCAGCCATGATGGCAACCAGCAGCATCATGCTGAACAGCAACAAGAGTGTCTCGATATCCAACCAAGAGACCAACTCTTCAAGCGACGGTCTTTCACCAGCCAAAGCTAATGCTGCTATAGCTGTAGTGGATACCAGGACAGCAGCCATCGTTCTGTTGATTAACTGTGGGTAGAAGAGTAAAAATATCATCAATGAATCAATTTTATGGAGGTAGGACACGACTGTATCACCCGTCCGAACTGAGCAGTCCGACTGGAGTAGTACCGCCGCCCTACAGAACACCGCCCTATAATAACCATAGTGTTATGTTCCCGGCGGTGAATAGGGTAGCCAGAGCTCACAATCCCCCAATCCCCATTAAAAACCACCCCCTTCCACCAACCTCCCAACCAATCGATTTGAAAATGGTTTTTTTTCTGTAGTTCTATCGCCATCTTTATTTTCGGTAGCGTTTCTGTTACATCCAGTATTATAACATTTTCATTAGCTTAATTAAAACTTTTGGTGGCCCATCTAAAGAATACTGATGTCTAAGTGGTACCCACGACAGACGTTTAGTCCGACTTGGTCCGAGATCCTCCATCACAGCACAGCCTCAGACCAATAAAAAAGTATAGACGGAGTATTGCGCATTTTTTTTGAAGCCAACCAACATAAGACGATTTGATAATCTTATGACGGAATTTGACAGACGCTCGGTTTGGTAGTCTTTGGGTAGTCGGCCGAAGAGCTATGTAAGCGTGTGACGTGTTTTGACTTATGCATAAGAAGCTTCACTTATTTCGTCGCTATTGTTCACAATGGCTCCGTCTATACTTTTTTATTGGTCTGAGACCACAGCTATCTTCGTAAGATTATTATTGCCCGCTGTTTAAACTTCGTCTGTTCAAAACTTAAATATTTGCACACACACTCTAGTAGGCAATCGAGCTCAAAATTACAGCCAGATAGGTCGCATTAAACCTCAACCTTTATTTGCTAAAATGTATTAACCTTGGTTATCTAGATAAGATAAGAATTGCTCTATTAACAGATAATACCTATTTGTAAACACAACTGTAAGTTGCACCTAATCATAAATTTATAAACCTTTAGATTACCATCAGGCGAGGTGAAGTCATATTGATGGTAGCGAAAAAAATTCAGCATGCCTTGTGTAGTGAAATGGTGTAAAAACCGTAATGACAGCGAGAAAAAATATCCAGGAATCACATTTCAATCAAAGAAGTTTCACAAATGTATGGACCTTGGGCCCGATAATTGTACACTACTTAAAAAAATAGCTAGGCAATGTAGTTTTCATTTTTCACTATTCAGTTCTTATAGTGACTCGTATTATGGGCGGAATCTAACTAAATAAACATTTTCTTGCAACACTAAACTGGACTAAAACAATAAAAATGTACTCATATTTTAATAATTTATGCCCTTGAATTTCAGAGGTGAATAAAATATAGTTGTATTCTTGGCAATAATTGTAATATTATGTCTCTTTTTTCTGTATTGTGTACAATTAGGGGGCCCAAAATGAAACATAGCAACGGTGCGGTTTTCGTCAGTTCAAGTCCGACATAACGAATGACAGCGAGGGTAGTCTCCGTGGGTTCAGACCACAGTCATATAAGTCTACAGTAATGGCTGTTGGCGTGTATTTATATGAACGACTCTACAATAAAACTATTTTTTAAATTTTCAACACGTTTAATTTTCAGTTCAATTAAACAGTTATTCACGTAAAAAAATTATAAAAAAAAACAATTCGGAATACAAGTTTTTAGAAATTATTAGCTACTTTAATCAATAAACATTTTTTTATACCACTTTAATACAAGTTAGGTTGGATAATATAGAAAACTATAAGTAATATTTTTTTAATCATTCTAGTTGACAAAAACCTGCCGTCTTGTATGAATCGTCATGTCTGGCCTTGAAAGCGACGGATGAATACTGCATATAGCGGAGATGCGAATGTTAAGATGGATGTGTGGTGTGACGAGAATGGACAGAATAAGGAATGAGTATGTTAGAGGAAGTTTGAAAGTTGCACCAGTGAATGAAACATTGGAAAGCGAGCGACTGTCGTGGTATGGACATGTTATGAGAAGAGATGAAAGTAATGTTGGTAAAAAGGTTCAAAGTATGAATGTAAGGGGGTTTGGGGTTAGAGGTAGGCCTAAAAAGATGGATGAAATGCGTGAAAGACGATATGGAAAGAAAGGGAGTGACTGAGGAGATGACATCTGACAGGAATGTATACTATGGAGGAGAATGACCATGTTGTGCTGACTACAAATAATTGGGACAAGGGCAGGGAGATGATAGATGATGATTCTGGTTTATAAAATCTTTGCTATCTTAACCGCCTGGACTGGCCTGGACACAATAATGTAGGTTATGTTCATACAACGTTAGTATGTCATCTTTGATAACTGCATGCGTGTATACAAACACATATTATACTTACATCTTACATACAATCTATACTTAATTATTGTAAAGTTGAAGACTTTGTTTGTTTGGTTGAACACGCTAATCTCAGGAACTATCCGAATTGAAAAATTATTTTTGTTATCGAGGAAGGTTATATCATCGATTACCTTGCTAATATATCTTCACGCTACTGCCCAGGGGAGTAGAGTAGTAATCATGTATGTCAACGAATCGGGCAAATTTCTATACATTATTTCAAAACTAAGAAATTACGGTGTTTATGGGTTAAGTAATATAAGTGCCACGGGGATGAAGTATGTCACGAGCGAAGCCGCGGGGGACAGCTGTGATACCTAAATGTAAGGTCCGATCGGCTTATAGGTATCCTAAATATACCTATAACGATTCGAACTGACTAAAACCGCATGCTGTCTCGGGCCTCAAACATTGCCCTGGCACCCCAGCAAGCCCCGCGCTATCTGCAGTTTTGAAATAGCTCCTTCAACCCCCAAAAGGAGGGATGGGGCGAACATCGCGGTAATAGCAAGTACCAATAGAATATCTAAGATTTTGTCGTGGAATGTTGACCTAGAAATAAATTCAGGGTTATTTTGTAGATTTCTAAATAAACGCGACTTGATTTTGTCCTCTAAAAATGTTTATAGATTTTAAAAATAAAATTAGACAAGGCGAACGCAATTCGCCACTATAATAGATAACAGAGACAGAGCAAAAAAAAAAGCAGTAGCAGTAGCAGGCCTGCTCCGCGGCTCTCCACGTGTCCCTCTGGTTTGCAAAGGGCACAGTGGAGAGCAGGAGGGCTGTTCCGAGGCTCTCAACGTGTCCCTCTGGCTAGCAGAGGGCACAGGGGAGAGCAGGAGGGCTACTCCGAGGCTCTCCACGTGTCCCTCTGGCTAGCAGAGGGCACAGTGGGAGCAGGAGGGGAGGATTTCCGCATGATATTTTTTTTTTATACCACATAGGTGGCAGACAAGCACACGGCCCACCTGATGGGAAGCGGTCACCGTGGTCTATGGACGTGTGCAACACTAAAGGTGTCACACACGCGTTGCCTACCCTGAAGGGAAGGAGGTAGAGCTAGGAAGGGGTAGGGACGTTATGAAGGGGTACAGTAAGCTCTGGCTACCCTGCTTACCAGCGGAAACACAACACGAGTTATTATGGCCGCGGTCTTCTGTAGGGTGGAGGTACTACCCCAGTCGGACAGCTCATAAACAGAGCAAGCTAAATTAAAGCTTGTAATATAAAGTATCTATCCTTGATGTTTCATCATAATCATTCTCTGAACCTTTTTCCCAACTCAGTTGGGGTCGGCTTTCCAGTCTAACTGTGATGCGGCTGAACTTCGATATTTTCCGTGGAGCGACTGCCATCTGACTTCCACAACCAATGGTCATTATGACCAATGGCGATATCGAAGTTCCAAGTTAGACTGGTAGGACTTTTGTGGGTTCCAACTACCCGTGATGACTGCCATAGATGTTTGTATGGCAACCGGGCCCGACGGCTTAACGTGCTCTCCGAGGTATTAATAAACCTGCGATAAATACACACATAACTTCGAAAAGCATCGAAAAGTCATTGGTGTGTGCCATGGTGAACTTGGGATCGAACCCGAGGTTCCTATCTATCCTTGCTGTGTACAACGCGTTATATCTCTTGATAGACAAGGTTACGACGACGACTGGCGACTTGATGACGCGATCATGTTTACCGCGCAATTCTTTTTTTACAACTTTTTTGTAACCTTGACCTGTATCCATCTTATCAACTTAGCGTTGTTCCCGGTTGTATCCAAGGTTTTCATCTCAGAGCCTAGGGTCCGATTACTCCTTCTACACCTTTTGGTTGGCATTTGGAGCCAGGCCTACCTCATCTGCAAGCCGGTACACACCTTTTTTTACGTGTGGAAACCCCCACGTACCCCTCACCGGGGCTAAACGGTAAGGTGACCGGCTAAAACCACACGGTGTTCCGCCACAGGTAACTATTACGGGGAGAACCCGGGTATACCCTAAAAAGGTAATTCCCCACTGCTAAATGACGGGCAGAGCTAATCTCGAGGTCGGACTCGATTTCCAGTCATTGCAAATAACTATATTTGCAGTGGTCTAGGTGTTTCTATGTATATTATGATAATAAATTAGTATACTTTTTTGTTTTTATAAAAACCAAAAAAGTAAAAAAAAAGTTTGAAGTAGGTATGAATAGTTTGTTCGTACTTCAAAATTGTTTTTGGTACTAGTACCGTAAACTTGTAGTTAAACACAATAATTAGAAAATTTGTGAGAAAATAGGTAGGATAAGTATTTTTATAAAACAATAAAATTAACTAAATTGTAACAAAATTATCAATAAAATTGTAAAAAAATTGTAAATTATTAATTAAATTTGTAACAAAATTATCAATTAGGTAAATTGTAACAAAATAATATATTATGGTAGGTATTTTACTTTTTTTTAAATTTACGATTAATTTAGTTATCTAGGAAGTGTCAGTAGTGGCTGGTTATCAGTGTAATGGACGGAAACTATTTCATACAGAGACACACGAGGCGTAGTGCGCACCTGTTTGAACGAAAAAAATATTATAGCAATGATTTTTGATCGGAAAAAGTGAACATCTAGGACGGGACTTGAACCCGCGACCGGAGCCCTAATCAAATAAGTCCCAAAACTCCTTTGATTGCATTTTACTACTCCTACGTTTCAAATCTGACCATGTTTGCTTACCTAAAAAAAATCGCCCTGTAGGTACAAATAAATAAAATTGGAGTGTCTGATTGTAAAATTTAAATTACCGCTTTCATGCATATGAATGTATATACGGTACACATACCAAAATATATATTTTTAAAATTTTTGTCTGTCTGTTTGTTCCGTCTAATCTCTGGAACGACTGGACCGATTTGGACGGGACTTTCACTGGCAAATAGCTTACGTAATAATGAGTAACTTAGGCTACTTTTTTTATTACATTCCACGCGGACGAAGTTGTGGGCACAGCTAGTATTATACTAAAACTCACCTCAAAAATTATCAGCACGTACAAGGAACACAGCAGAATGCAAGAGTAGATGACTCCCGTGGTCATGTCCAGGGGATCAATGGTATACCCCAGGGTGAAAGGGGTAGTTGTGTTTGAAGAAGTGCTTATTCTGATAGCAAACACCCTGTGGATCGATGAGTTGGTGGACAACTTCTTGGGCTGTTCTGGTTTCCAGCGAATAGTTGCAGTACGAGATTCCCCTTGTGTGAAGTCGATTTTGTCATTGGATTCAAGGATTATTGTGTGGTCGTGGGATTTCTGTGAAAAGAAAATTGTATTATTTTTAAAATTTTGAGAAGGGTTTTTTTTCGTGCGGAAGTACCCTCAGAAGAGGGGAGTGTCTCCGCCAGTCAGCGAGGGTTGTTATCTCGGACTTGAACCGACTAAAGTCGCACGTCGTCTGGGATAAGCCATTACCCTCGCACGCCGGCCGACCTAGGACCATTTCTGGTTTCAAGATGGTCCCCTTAGGATGGACCAGACCAGAACTTCTGTGTTCCCGTCATGTCCCCGGAAAAAATAAAACACCACACCGACGTTTTAGCCTACTTCTGCTAAGTTGACAGTTCAACCTGTCACCATCACTCCTTGTCTGCCACCTAAGTATTATAATAACTCATGTGTTTCCTTCCTCCTATAGTCCCAGGGCCTTTAAGCGGGGTGTGAAAAAGCATTTGATGAGGCCGTCAAGCTGAGGGCCGCCACTGTAGCACTATCGGTGTATGTGGTGGTGACCCCAGTCCTTGAGACTTTGCCTTTAGCTTACCATGAGGCGAGGTAGAGTCATTTTGACGTGTCCTATATAAAAAAAACTCACCAGAACACTACTTGCATCTTCAGGTCGAACATTTTCCGTCATATTTGTCATCAAAGACCATTGTTCAATCCAGATCCGCATCGCAGTCTTATTTAACTTCTCACTGGCATTCAATTTCTTCTCACTTTGCTCTGATAAGAAGGGCCCCCTCAGTTCCACAAGAAGAGCCGTCAGATCTTGGTCCGTTTGGAAGATATAACCTGAAATAGTTCTGAAACTAAATTTCTGTGCTGATAAACATATTGTAACATAACATAACATAACATAAACTCACGCCTATATCCCCGAAGGGGTGGGCAGAGGTGCTAGCACCCACATTTCACCAGTTTATGTTTAGGTCCCAATGTAATAGGTGGCGAGCCTATTGCCATTAACCGGGCACTTATAATAAGCCTGCGATAAATACACACATAACTTCGAAAAGCATCGAAAAGTCATTGGTGTGTGCCATGGTGAACCTGGGATCGAACCCGAGACCTCGTCTCAGCAGTCCATTACCCAGACTACTAGGCTACCGCGGTAACTTATTGTATGGGAAATTTTTGGCGTTCTCAAGGTTTTTTTTATTGTCGATAGGCTCGCGTTTGACCACAATCCCACCTGATGGTAAGTGATGATGAGTTCGACGATGGAGCATTCTTGCCTAGAAGCAACCTTCACTCTTGACTTGATGACGACTCCCAGGTTATAGGATTCCGGAAACAGACTCGGGCAGGGCATTCCACTCCTTAGCAGTACGCATAATTAACGCATTGCCGCCTTTCCTAGTTCCGCGCAAGCCGACCTTACCTGTTAGCCGATATGCCTGCTGATTGTTGGACGAGGCTCAAACCCCTCCCCCCCACCCCCTCCCCCAAACCTCCCAACCCTCTCCCCGCCAGAGTCAGCAGCGAAAGTGTGACGCCTCTGATGTTGCACATGTTCATAGTCCACGGTGACAACTTCCCAACAAGTGGGCTGTGTGCTTGTCTTCCACCTAAGTAGTATAAAAATTCTAGATTTCTATGCGGTACTTACTTTTCACCTCTCCTGGCGCCACCGAGGAGTACCTAGTGATTTCCTCCTTCTCATTGTACATGAGAAACACCACAGTGAAAAATATCCAGACCGCTACCAGCAAAGTCAGCTTTATCAGGTGTTGGCCTTGTTCCATCTGATGGACAAGAAAGAGAACTTATGATATTATGGTATAGCTTCTTTGGCAGTATTCTATCGCCTCTACCATGGCGAGTGTTCCGATGAGCTCTTCCAACTAGTCTCAACCTCTCCTTTCCAATACAGAACAACACGTGCAAGGCTGAGATATCACCCTCATACCATGCAAACAATTCCATCAAGAACCAAGCGGTTCGGTGCCTCTTTTCTATGCCGGACCATCAAAACCTGGAATTCTTTACCAGCTCACGTGTTTCCTTCCTCATACAGTCCCAGGTCCATTAAGTAGGGCGTGAACAAGCATTTGTTGAGGCTGATGTTAGAAGATTTCCAAACTCATCACCTAGACCTCGATTCTGCTAATGGCAAACCACTGTCATGCCACTGACATTCAAAAAAATGCTATTCAATTGTAGACTTTACCGCTACACAATTAGTCTAAAATCAAATGAAAAAATTCATTACACTTTTTCGGACTTTAAACTGATAACAGTAAAGGCCAAACTTAAATGGCATTGTTTTCACAGAATCAAGGCCCTGTTTTATCATTAAAATAAAACAATAATTACCTTCGACTTTTCTTTAGGCGCAGGCGCATCTTCAATGCTGTAACAATAAGGAAATTATATTTAGCCATACAAATACCTACACAATATTGGAGTGCCTGTTTTTGTAACATTAAAATAACAGGTTTTAAATGAATGCAAAGATACATGCATCTATCTGTCTGTCTGTTTGAAAGAGATAATCTCTGGAAAGGCTGGGTCAATTTGGACATGACTTTTGTTGCTACAAGTGAGTTCCCAGCTCTAAAACATGGCCCGCCCGATGGGCAGCGGTCACCATGGCCTATGGACCTGTATAACACCAGTGGCGTCACATTCGCTAAACCAACCCTGAAAGAGGATGTTTGAGGAATTGGGGAGGGGAAATGGGAGGAAGGGTTAGGAAAGATTCTGTGCTGACATCGCAGGAGACTGGTCTGCCCGCTTACAGCACAGAATGCCTCCAGTGAGCTTTGGCTACCCTACTTACCACCGGGAACACAAACCGAAGGTTATTATAGCCGCGGTCTTCTGTAGAGCGGAGGTACTTCATATTTGGATTAGCCGTTCCTGAGTTGGGTTATGGACTGCTGAGACGAGGTCTCGGGTTCGATCCCAGGTTCATTATGGCACACACCAATGACTTTTCGACGCTTTTCGAAGTTATGTGTGTATTTATCGCAGGTTTATAAGTGCCCGGTTAATTGCAATAGGCTCGCTACCTATTACATTGGGACCTAAACATAAACTGGCGAAAGGTAGGTGCTAGCACCTCTGCCTACTCCTTAGGGGATATAAACGTGAGTTTATGTTATGTTATGAGTTGGGAAAAGACTTGGGAGATGATTACTTACTCTTTTTTCTGCTTCTCTTCAGTAATAGGACATTTGGTTCCATTGAAGATAGCGACTTCGTCTCTTAGTATGTGGGTATTATTGTTAAGATGGGGTGCAGAGGCTACGCAAGGTAGGCGCTTGGTCGACCGTGCTGATGCGTGGGATCTGGTTTTCAGTCCTATTATGTCTACTCCACCTAGGAAAGAAATAAAAGTATTAGGAATGAGGGAAGACTTGTAGGTCTTCTTTTTTACTGGTGGTAGAAATTTGATGGCACAAATTCATCTAAATTGGCAAGATTTTGGAGTAGTGTGGGCTCTACTCCTCCAAAACCTTGCTGAGTTAGATGCCGTGCACTATACTTGTTTGTGGCAAAATGCGTCGCATAGAAACAAGTATAGTGTACGGCATCTAACTTGGCAAGGTTTTGGAGTAGTAGGGTCTACACTACTCCAAAATCTTGCCAAGTTAGATGCCGTGCACTATTATATACCGGCGGGAACACAACACGATGGTCAGTATAGCCGCGGTGTTCTGTAGGGCGGAGGTACTACCCCAGTCGGGCAGCTCATTTCGGACGGGAGATACCGTCGTGTCCTACCTCCTGAAAATGCTTCTGTCCTTATATATATATGTCTTATATTTTGATGGAGGTAGGACACGACGCGCGACGGTATGTCCCGTCCGAAATGAGCTGTCCGACTGGGGAAGTACCTCCGCCCTACAGAAGACCGCGGCCATAATAACCATCGTGTTGTGTTCCCGCTGGTAAGTAGGGTAGCCAGAGCTCACTGTACCCCTCCTCCTCCCCGCCCCTTCCTAGCCTCCCCACCCTTTCCTACCCCCCGCCCCTTCCCTTCAGGGTCGGCAGCGCGTGGTTAACGCCATTGGTGTTGCACACGTCCATAGGCCACAGTGACCGCTTCCCATCAGGTGGGCCGTGTGCTTGTCTGCCACCTAAGTGGTATAAAAAAAAAAAATTTCTTCACGTGCTTCTTCTACTGTCATTAAACCTTTCATACAAGCCCGCTGGTTTGAGTTCGTAATGACGTACCAACAATTAGTACCTAAGTAAAGTCCTAATTAGTTACATAACTACTTTTTTACACGTACATACCTAAGTATAATGTAGTTTTGAAGATATCATTAGAGGGAAATTACCCGTCATTATCGGGCTTATGTTTATTCAAAATTACTAAATTATTCAATTTTGTGAGCAGTATCATTATTAGTACTGTCATTACTGTTATTAAGGTGCTCAAAATCATTGTGTTGAGGTTAAGGTTGGTAGCTTAGTGGCTAAAGAGACGGAATTGTGATCTTGAGGTTCAGGGTTCGAATTATGGACTTGTGCTGAGGGTGTGTGATAACAAAGTCGGTACAAGCATTATGGCAAGATTTTAGTGGTTAAAGAGTCAGGATTAAGATCGACAAGTCTAGGGTTTGAATCCTGGGTAAGACACTGCCGATGTATATTGATAGCAACCCATTTGTGTCCCACTGCTGGGCACGGCTCTCCTCTCCTCTAACGAGAGAGCTGAGAGGGTTTAGACCCTAATCCACACACGCTGGCCTAATGCGGGTGTCTTAGATTATTAATAGGTATGTCGCGGGTGGATCGGACATCTCCTTAGAATTTCTTCTAGAACATGTGGGATTCCTCACGATGTTTTTCCTCCACCGTCAGCAGATGGTAAATCATGTGATTAGCACATATAAATTCCAACAAAGTGAAATTCATATTGGTAGGTAGGTACTGTCCGATCGGATTCGAACTCGATCCCTCTGAGAAGAGGCCGCGTCCTTATCCATTCAGCTACCATCGCCATCAATTCAGCTACACTGCCGATGTGTAACCATTCCTAAAGCAATTTAAGTAAGGTGGAGTTGATAGAGATAGAGAAAACTATAATAGTCATTTAGGTTACTAATTTAGTACGGTCTATATTCTTTCATTTTTGAGCTCAGGGTCCGATCTCCTAATTCTTTTACAAGAGCGACTGCCGTCTGATTTTTTAAATAATCTTCAATGTACAGATACAGCTGCTTCACAATTTTATAAACGCAAAGGTATGTAAAATAAAAAAAATATACTTAAGAAAAATAGTGTTTTGTAACTTTTAAGGGTGACTCTACTTTATTATTTAAACACACAACCTGTTAGAAATTTTTCTACACCTTTTTTGAAAGTTGAATAAATATAATAGCAATATTAATTGAGATACAATACAGCTGTTTTCATTATAGCAGGTAAATAAGAAATCTATCAAAACAATCTCCGTTGGCAGACCTAGCACCAACATTACACTGACATACAAATCGCTAGCCAATATAAAAACGAAGCTAACAACCTAGACATTTCAAAGAAAAACAGTCCTAAAATACATCACAAACAGTTCACAATACAGCGAGTTTTCTTCAAACTGCGTTTGCTTTTAGGCTCTTTTGGTTTAAACTGTCGATCAACTCCGCAACAAACTTGTTCACACTGGCTCAAACTGGTTCGAACCGGTTTAGGTTAGTACTTCTAGTCAACGACCTAAGTTGGCATAGCAGTTAAGTTTCTTTGCTCTTGTGTTGTATGCAGTTCATTATCTGGGGTAGATATGTAGTTTTATAATAAACGGACTGTTCCCCGGCTTCGCCCGTGAGATTAGACATAGGTACATCATCATCTTCCTGCCCTCGTCCCAATTATTTGTGGTCAGCGCAACATGTTATTCTCCTCCATACATTCCTGTCAGATGTCATCTCCTCAGTCACTCCCTTCCTTTCCATATCGTCTTTCACGCATTCCATACATCTTTTCTTAGGCCTACCTCTGCCCCTAAAGCCCTCTACATTTTAGTTTAAGACATACATTACATATCTGAGTTAGGTAAATATTTATAAAATTTAGATAAGTAAATAAACGAAGATTCTACCTACGACATCCTCTCTAGATCATCATCTCTCTAGATCCAATGTACCTAAGCATAGTTTAACTAGCTTTTGTTATGGCGATGGCGTCTAGAATACGAATAAGCATACCTACCTACTTCTGCATACTTTTTTACTTAATTTTTGTAATACATACCTACCAACAATCCGATCCACCAACCTGCATTAGGCCAGCGTGTGTGGATTAAGGTCTAAACCCTCTCAGCTCTCTCTTTAGAGAAGAGGAGACCCGTGCTCTGGGGTAGGCAGAGACAACAGACCGCCATCTGCCTCCGTCCTTACATACTTTCATTTATACGATTACCTTATTACAATAACAAGCGAATATTTTCTCTAGATCGTATTATAAATTCTCTTGGAATACAGGTGTGAACTGGTACAGACCAGTTTTAAAAATAGCCTGCGGCACTTGGAACACTGACAAAAACTCTACCTACCTACTTATCTATCTATCTGCTCAGATAGCTCGGCGCCTACTGTAGATCGGTAGCTATATTAGGTATATCTATCGATTTGTATCGAAGAACAAATTAACGATAAGTTGTATCAGTGTTTATCATAATTATAAATCGATAGTTATTATTAATATTTGAGTGAACCCGGCTTTTCAGTCTAACTAAGTATGAAGCGGCCGAACTTCGATATTTTTGGTGAAGCGAATGCCAAAAGCGATGGTAGCGGAATCGATAAGGACGCGGCCTCTACTCACAGGCTAAGCTCTTAGGTATCGAGTTCGAATCCGACCGGACAGTACCAATGTGAATTTCACTTTTTGGAATGTATGTGCTAATCACATGATTTACCATCTGCTAACGGTATAGGAAAAACATCGTGAGGAAACCCACATGTCCTAGAAGAAATTATAAGGACATTCCGATCCACCAACCCGCATTAGGCCAGCGTGTGTGGATTATGGTCTAATGTCATGTAAATTAAGATCTAGTGGTCTACATCTACTGGGGTGGCAGTCTCGACATTTATCGCAACGCCTTAGCTACCAAAATTGGTCGCTAACTCGTAGCGACGCAAACATAACGATATTTGGTAAGTAGTCTCTACTTTCCAAACTAACAATTTTTGTCGGTGTCTTAACGAATATCATCGCAAACTTAACGATTTATCGGTATCTCCATATTGGTGACCATCACAAATGTACAGACTACCGTTTGACGTAAAAATCGTTACTGCAACCGATGTTTGTCGCTATCTTAGCTTGCGATTTCGATAGCAAAGTCGTAGCAATAAAATGTCGAGACTGCGGCCCTCTTAGCTTATCATTATAAGATGGTCGTATGAAATATTAACCTAATGATTATGGATAGGTACTGATTGTGTATACACGGCTTATTTGATAATAATTAAAACAGTACTCTACTGGTATATCGCGCCAACTTTGCCTGACCTTGAGCTGCACATGTTGGAACCGTCACAATATTGATAATCAAATGATTCAGATATTTAAATTAAGTGCTCATTATAACAACAAGTGCGACTTGGAGACTCATAAATAATGGATATCATTTTCTTCTGCATTGAATCTTCTTCAACCTAGCGTCAATCCCAGTCGCATCCAAAGCTTTCACCTTGGAGTCTGGGGTCCGCTTTACCAGTCTTAACTGCGGATTTGGCTGGACCTCGATATTTTCCGTGAAGCGACTGCCATCTGACCTTCACAACCCAATGGTGAGATTAGGCGATATCGAAGCATTGCAGCTAGAACGTTGTTGTTGGACATTTTAGGGCTCCAACTACCCGTAACGACTGCCATAGATGTTTGTATGGCAACCGGCGGCGGCTTAACGTGCGCTCTTCTACATTGAATGAATAGCTAAAAATCTTTTACATGTTTAGATTATGTCGGTCCATATATCGAAGTTCAGCCGCATCACAGTTAGACTGGAAAGCCGACCCCAACTGAGTTGGAAAAAAGGTTCAGAGAATGATGATGATGAGATTATGCCGGCCCAATACTCGTGCACAGTCATACTCATAGCCTTGTCTATTGCACTACATAGGTCCTTGATAGTACAGATGGAAGGGCACAGTGGCCAAGACAACAAGTCCAGACTGACAGACAGGAATAGGGCTGGCTCTGCAATTCACTTAAAAGTGATCAATATAGCGGTATTTTGTTATAGTTTCCTTGCAGCGGCCAACTAAGGTCCGCAGGCGATTTTCTGATGGGAAGCGGTCACCTTGGCCTATGGATGCGTGCAACACTAATGGTATCGCACACGCGCTACCTATCCTGAAGGGGGAGGGCTAGGAACGGGTGGGGAGGCTAGGAAGGGGTAGGGGGAGGAGAGGTACAATGAGCTCTGGCTACCCTACTTACCTATATATATAGACCGAAAGCAAAAAGAATCGCTCACGGACGCGAATCTCGGCATGTCCGGTAACCTATACGGGATCTAATACCACCTGTTATCACCAATTTAAAGCCAGAGAAATGCCTTTTGGGCCTTACACCCCGGTGCTAGAAGACCCAAGACGGTGTGTGTGCGGTTTTAGCCGGTTTGATCCCATCATAACCGCCTCGCTGGCCGCAGAGGTGATAACCGTGGGGATTTCCACACGATAAAAAGGCGTTCCTCTCGCCTCAGAACCCCGTCCCTTATTTAGCAGGCCTTCTTTTATTTGCCGCACCATAAAGACTTGGAATTATTTACCAGCGCATGTGTTTCCTTCCTCCTATAGTCCCGGGGCCTTTAAGCGGGGCGTGAAAAAGCATTCGATGAGGCTGTCAAGTTGAGGGCCACCACTGTAGCACTACTTCCTGAGACTTTGCCTTTAGCTTACCATCAGGCGAGGTCAAGTCATTTTGACGTGACCTATTTAACAAAACCCACAAACTTGCAGCGGTATGGCTATAACCTCAAGAATAATGACAGGGCCTTGTATACCAAAACTGTTTATTTGTGTTGCCATACAGGGTGAAACCCACATGATTGTCAAACATCTGCATCGCCGTGAGTCTTTTGGCACCTGCATTTGACATTGTTATATTAAGTGTTATTTCAATGTGAACTGGAACTAATTTGGATTTGTGAAGCCCTTTGTTCGTTTAGACAAATATATCGGGTATGTGTAAATTAGTTAATTTTATTTTCACAAGTTTATGTCAGTAAAACCTTGGAAATATGATTATGGAAGTTCCATTAGAGACCTTAAATATTTTGTAGTTATGTGAGGGGTTCGTGGCTATGTGATGACGGGTTAACACATTGTAAAGTAAAAGGGTGCTTTTCCACCAGAGATGAGCTATGCAGCTATGCTACGAAGATGTGAAATCTACGCTAGGAACCTTTGCCACCAATACTACGCTAGGTACTAGGTAGCTGTGCGAGGAAGATGTGCATCTTGAGCTATGCTATGTATCGATAGTAGGGAAACGGGAGTGGCCTACTCACCACTCACGATAGCCCATAGCAGGTATCTATAGCACGCATCCATAGCACACATCCATAGCCCGCATCCGTAGCACGCATCCTTCCATATAAAAACATATCTTAGTTGAATCCGTTTCCACCAGTGCTATGTGCCAATGAATATGATTGGTGGATATCAAACGCATCCATAGCGTCGTAGCATAGCACATCTCTGGTGGAAAAGCACCCTTTTTTCCGTGCGGAAATCCTCGTGGATACCCACCCTGCGGCCAGCGGGGCAGGTTATGTCGGACTCTTACCGACTGAAACCGCACGTCGTCTAGGGTCTTCTGACGCTAGGGTGTAAAGGTGGTCCAAAGAGCATTTCCCTTGCACCCCCGGTTAGTTTTAAGCCATAAAATGAAATAGACACTCACCATGTTCCTTCTCGTAATGCTGCTTGAACTGCTCCAACGCAGGGTCGTATTTGATCTCATCAGGCAACTCCAGCCATAGTTGCAGCGCACCAGCAGTCAGATCTCCGCTGGACACCAGGGAATACTGACTCCTGGTCAGATCTTCTCGCCTGTCGGACACACCACGCCAAACTTTCATTTTTTTCACTATATTCTCCATTATAAAACACTTATTTTTTCATCATATTTTCACACATATAATTTTGTCCACTTCATATATTCGTCACGAGTCGTCTGACAAGTGTGGGTTTTCTAAAGTACTGTTGATATTTGACAAAGGAATTTAAACTATTTGGTTGTAGACAGATAATGTATTGGATGGTAAACATTGCTTATAAACTCATTTGTGTGGTATGAACGATCTTTAATATGTTTTTTTTTTTTCACATTTCAGGTGGTTGACAAGCATATCTACGGTTCACCTGATGCGAACCGGTCATCTTGGCCTATGGACGAGTACGAGGCGTCACACTCGCGCTGCCGACCCTGTAAAACCTTCTAATTCCTTAAAGAAACCCATGCTATAAACGTTAAGGAAAACTACAGCAGGGAGATCATTCCACAACTGGCGCGTGCGCGGAATAATAAAGCATTTCCCTCGGATCCCCGCTGACCTTGGACCCTTTAAGATGGCCCCATTGAAACCCGGAAAAAGGGGGGAGGAGGTAATCTATATATACCTATATACTTCTATACTAATATTATAAAGAGGTAAAGTTTGTGTGTTTGTATATTTGTTAAATTGTAAGGGGTAACCTCGGGATCTACTGAACCGATTTTAAAAATTCTTTCACCAATAGAAAGCCACGTCATTCGTGAGTTTCATAGGCTATATTTTATTGGAAAACTGGAATTTACACCCGGGCGAAGCCGGGTCCCGGGTCGCTAGTTACAATATAAAACTAAATATTTTTAACTACTTATAGGTAAACTTACGATGAGACTGTACTGATGGCATCTAATTCACTCAGTTCTAACATACTAGAGTTGATAATACCAGTTATGATTTTGTATATGAAACCTGCAATGAATAGAAAAGGACAGACACTTCAAGCCGTCCTAGTCTCTCTAATGAGACGCTACAAAACTAATAAAGATAATAAGATAGATTTAGTTTAGAAAAAGTGAACTTCCAGGACGGGTCAATGTTTAAATTTAAATAAAAAAATATTGTTATTATACTGAAACTTACAGAGTGTAAAAAACCGCATCAAAATCGGTTCAGCCAAACGTGAGATAAACGCTTTCAAACATACAATACATAATAATTATAATTATGTATAAACACATAGACTAATAACGAAATTCTTTGTATAAACATAATAGGTCAAACCACGGAACATTTGCTTTTTTTTTGTTCTGTAGGTCAATCAGTGAACCTTCTTTGGAAGTCGGTTAAAATTATTGTGACATCATTCATTGTTGCCGTGATGATAGCAACTCATTTATGTCCCACTGCTGGGCACGGGTATCCTCTCCTTTAACGTGAGAGCTGAGAGGGTTCAGACCTTAATCCACACACGCTGGCCTAATGCGGGTTGGTGGATCACATGTCCTTAGAATTTCTTTTAGGACATGTGAGTTTCCTCACGATGTTTTCCTTCACAGTCAGCAGATGGTAAATCATTATGTTTAGCACATTATTATAAATTGTTGCCGTAGTTCGCAAAACTTTCAATAGGTAGATGGCTCCAGAATACGTAAATATCAGGGAATTTCTATAGGACATGTCCAGATAGATAGCTCAGTTAAGTTGGTCAAGGTATTCCACTTGTTCTGGTCACGGGTTCAAATCCCGCAATGAATGTTCAATTTTTCTTAGCTAAATCTATAAAAAGTAAGTAGGTATACTAATTGCTTCAAATTCATTGAAAACTAGATGTCTGTAGTAAGAATTTTTGAAGTATTTTTTCTCTACATAATGTTAAATTTTCATTGGTAGCAAAATACTCAATTTCACAGATATCCACAGAAATATGTCAAGTTAGAAGCGAATTTCACACGTGTTACAAGTGTTACAACCGTATTGACAGTTGTGATGCAAATATAACTTGAAAGAAAGTAGGCAGCTCGTTAAGATGTACGGTTAGCAAATTAAGTTTGTTAAAAAAGAACTTTATTTTTTAAAGAAATAAATAAATTATTTTCCAGCGCATGTGTTTCCTTCCTCCTACAGTCCCGGGTCCTTTCAGCGGGGTGTGGAAAAAACATTTGATGATGCCGCCAAGCTGAGGGCCACCATTATGACACTATCGGTGTATACCTACTTTCTTTATCTTTCATATTTACGTGGCCGATATATAAAAAACCTTATGTTTGCGGAAGTTTATGCGAATATAACACATTGAAAAAGCAACGAAATTCTCAAATCTAACCAAACTAAAATCAAATAACCAATCGAAAGTGTGTCATGAGAAACATAATAGAATAAAATAGAATAGACTAGAAAAATTTGCTTATTTTTATATGGCTTTGCTTGGTTATGTTTTTTTTTTTATTATTACCAAATTATACATGTAGGTACAGTGAAAATATAGTAGCATTTATAAACCACTACGGTTTGTGCCTAATGCTACTTGTCTACTAAATTAGGTAGGTACAACTTCATGTACATAATTATGCTTATTTATATTGAATTTAATTACAAAATGTATGGCTTGCCTGCAATAAATCGCTCATTAAGTATAAGTCAATAATGTCATCATAGGCATATCAATAGATGAATAGCATTTGATAAAAATATATTCCATATTATGGTTATCAGATGGGTAAAGGTTGATCTTTACCGGTCATTATATAGAACGTCGGTTTTCGTGTTTTTTTACTATAATTTCCGGTTCTACTCAACCGATTGTGATCATACATGCATAAAATTTTAAATCTGACTAAACAGTTTCAAACATAAGCCCTCCATCAAAATCTGTTCAGTAGTTTATGCATCCATCACGAACGAACAGACAAGAATTCTAAAAAAATATTTCGTTTGTTCAGAATCGTTAAAACAACCCAAGTTCTTTTTTTATAGGTATCTCCAATGTACAGCTATAAGCGATGGTAGCTGAATGGATAAGGACGCGTCCTCTGCTCAGAGATATCGAGTTCGAATCCGGCCGGACAGTACCAATGTGAATTTCACTTTGTGGAATTTATATGTGCTAATCACATGATTTACCATCTGCTGACGGTGAAGGAAAAACATCGTGAGGAAACCCACATGTCCTAGAAGAAATTCTGAGGACTTGTCCGATCCACCAACCCGCATTAAGCCAGCGTGTGTGGATTTAGGTCTGAACCCTCTCGGAGGAGACCCGTGCCCAGCAGTGGGACATAAATGGGTTGCTATTATAATGTACAGCTTACACTTTACAATTTTCTGATAGTATAGATATTCAAGTAACCGGATAATATCAAGAGTAGTCAAAATCATGTCATTATATAAAAATAATCATTGGTCTGATTTTTTTTCAGCTCGTACCTACGTAGGTAATTTCTCTTCGCACCATGTCATACATGATCAGATAAGTTTGATCGCATGTAGCCAGTCTTAATAGCGTCGCACTAATGATATAAAATATGATTTTAATTATATAGGGTAGTTTCGCCTGTTTTCGACCGACGCCAGTTCCCGACTTTTTTACCGACCTGTTTGCCTAATCGGCGTAGAACAGCAATACCGATACGATTAGAAGCAAAACAAAAATACTGTGGCAATCTCAAATAGTTCGGTTGTAGACACAAATAGATAAAGTGCATATGTGCAAACAGAGTAGGGAGTAAAAAAATACTGAAATATGTGGTTCGCTAAGAACATGACAGAACGCGTGCTTCACTACGAAAAGAAAAGTGAGGAGGTTCTGCAGTTGACCCTAGATTTTTAAATTGTCGTTTTATGTTTTGGACTTGTTTGTTATTTGTACAGATAGATAATGAAGTATAGTATCTATTAAATATAGGAGTTATTGTAAATTTATTTGAAAAGTGTGTCTAATTGGATGGTCGGTAACTGTTACCTCATTTTTGTAGAATACCTAATTCTCGACCCGCACCGTCGAGAATTGGCGTCACCGAGTTCAAACACTTGCATGTTTTTATACATATTGTTAAAGAAATTACTGAACTTAGATTGTGAGTTTGAATCTTATTTACATGAGAATCATGTCAGCCAGTTCGCGACCAGACTTTTTCAAGCACGTTAACAATATCACGTGTTGTAAAACCTAGGTCGAGAACAGGATAGTGCAATTAAATAGGCCTATACCATATTCCGACTACTATTTTCGGTGGGTACATATAGGTATGGACATTAACGGTGAGTACATCTCGCATCATCAGTACGCCGACGACATCATCATAGTTACAGAGTTGCTGGAGCAGCTGAGCAAATTGCTGTACAGCCTAAATGGATCCTCTCGGCGCGTCAGTATTGGTGTATACATACGCCGGAACTGGTTACACCAAGACCAATTGCCATTGAAGGGAGAGTTGTTCAAGAATAATGTCTACCTTGTGCAGGTTATCCAGCTCGGTAGAAACAACTTCGAGTTAAAAGTCACCTTAAGGATTGAATTGGGTAACCTAATTGAATCCTTTTTGTGACTTTTATTTCACAAAGCATTTGGCAAATTACTTCGGCTTACCACATGGCCTCTTCCACCAGTGAATTCTATCTGTTAAAATATACGGTGCCGAAGCGTGGACAACAGTAAGGTTCGTCCACAGCCTAGTCGTGCAGCGGGCTATGGAGCAAGCTATGATCCTTTGAAGGATAATAATCCTGATTCTTTGAAGGATTCGTTATGCCAATGGACTAAAATTGCCGAGATAACTCGCAGAATAAGCAAGCTGAAGTGGCAATGGGCTGGCTACATCTGCTGAAGGACTAATAATGATCGTAGAGCAAACGAGTTCTATAGTGGAGACCGCTGATTGGCAAACGGAAGATGGAACAGTACCTAGGATGGACATAAATGACCTGAAAAAGGTGGCTAGGATAGACTGGAGGAAGGTGAAAGATCGAGTGCTATGGCGCACATTGGGAGAGGCCTACTGCCAGCAGTGGACTGCAATAGGCTAATGAGTGCCATTAAGAAATAAACTTTAATTTTAGTTAGTAAAGGTTGATAAAGCAGAGGAAGAACACTGATTTGTAAATATTATAGTCGTGTTATCAACTTTATAATGATTATTTAACATCAGTTTATTGTGATAACATAATGTATATTAAATTCTGTCAAAATACGGGTTTCATTAGATTACAAATTAATAAATACTAATTTTTTACTTCACATATTTGCCATCTCACCTAATAGTCGAGAACTGGCGAATATAACGTCGAGAACTGGAAATTTCGGTCGAGAACTGGCGAAATCGGCATTTTTGGGTTTATTATTTTCTGTAAAATTATTGCATGATCTTAATGGAAGATAAAGGATATTAAATGAAAATAGACTATATTTACTATGTATCAAAAATATTCTCTATCAATAATTCATATTAATTCAATTTTATTTTTCGTTCCGAAGTTGACAACTCCACTAAACGGTCGAGAACCGGCGAAATGACCCTACTTCCTTCTAAAACATGGCATTGCTCTATTTTTAACATCGGTAGTTTTTTTTATACTACGTAGGTGGCAGACAAGCACACGGCCCACCTGATGGGAAGCGGACACCGTCGCCTATTTAATGGACGTGTGCAACATCAGAGGCGTCACACTCACAATGCCGACCCTGCTAGAAGAGTTGGGGGGGATTGAAAGAAGGGTAGGGATAGAGAGGTACGCCCGGACAGCGGAGGCGAGCAGCGCCTCCAACTCGCCACGGGAGACGCTGCTGCCTGCGGCCAATCCGGCCGGGGAGGGAATGGCCCTCTAGAGGGCTACTCCGAGGCTCTCCACGTGTCCCTCTGACCAGCAGAGGGCACAGTGGGGAGCGAGCGGGGGCCGAACTGATTGACTGCGCGTCGACGGTTGGGTGACAGGACGGCCGCCGGTCACCTTACACTCCACCGTCGGCGAAGTGGTGCGATGCTCGCCACCTCCCCCTTTCGGGGAGTCGAAGGGGCCATCTTAAAACCGTAGATGTCGGACGGGTCAATTCAGACGAGCGATACCGTCGTGTCCTACCTCCATTCGTTCCTCAGTTCTAAGAAAACCCGACTTCTAAAAGTACTTAAAATTAGGTACCTATATTTGTATGCTTCAGATTAAGTACTAATAGAGCTAAATAATACAAACACAGGTGTCCTATTTGTCAGCATACGTGATACTCTGAAACGTAAACGGTGTATAACATTCATAAATATTTAACAGTTCACACCTTGAAAAGTACATTAACTTTTATCCTCGTTCAAGAAGGAGCTGTGTTTATACAGTACTTAGGTACACTAATGTTTCAAAGCGATTTTATACTGGTAACATTTTTTTATTTATTTATTTATACCTTGGGAAACTAACAGCCAATTTACAATAAAATAAATAATGACAGAGAGCCAATTGCAGGTCTCCACGAATAGACATTTATTATTTTGAGATGTCTGAGAGTTGAACAAAATAATAATGACAAAATAATATGCAACTTATTTAACTAAAAGAAGATGTCAATATGACTTCACCTCGCCTGATGGTAAGCTAAAGGTAAAGTATGTGGAATGGAATCAGACAAACCATTACAAACACCGATAGTGCTACATTGGTGACCCTCAGCTTGATGGCCTCATCAAATGCTTTTTTCACGCTCCGCTTAAAGGTCCCGGGACTGTACAGCTGTACACTTACCATGCTTGTCTATAGCCTAACCCCATAGATGGGTGAAGAACGCTAGAAGATCACCCGTTGACCATTTCGGTCTGAAGCCATTATATTATTGCCGATCTTTAGTTAAGGAGTGAACCTTGGTCATCACGGTGTATTAAAATGATATAATAATGAAGATAGAATAATGACAACTACCTCAAAGGCTTAAGAGCTGCAGTGCACGATATGCACATAGATGCACAACCAATTCCGAACAAAATGCATGAAATCGACAATAAACGTATGCACGTCATGCATTATCCTTAAAAGTCATACACTAAAGCCATTATTAATTATAATGAAAATGAAATAAAAGGTTATTTACCTACTTGTTTCGTGCGACTACGAAATAAAAAGTATTTTTTACCTGTTTCAGCTCAAATACCTATCTCAAATCAGTCATCTCGTATAGAGTAGAAGTATGAATTTTATCGTACGTTTACATTTTGATGTTTTGAAATAAACCGCCATAACCGTGGTATCCGTGGGGATTTCCGCACGAAATAAAGATTAGATACTTTTTCTGAACATTTTACAACAGTAAATTTATTTAGTTTCGGTAGCGTTACGCGAAAAAAATATGAAACTATTTTTTTATATAGGACACGTCAACATGTCTTCGCCTCGCCTGATGGTAAGCTGAAGGTAAAGTCTCAGGACCGGGCTTTATATAGGTATCTTTAAGTACTCTTTACTTAATATTATAAAGAGCTATTTGTGAGTTTGTAAATTTGTGATGTGATGTTTTGATATAAACAACTTATTTTTAGGGTTTTCTATAGAATCGAAATAAAAGCACACGTTTTGAAAACATGGGCCTCAAGTGGACCGCGCCGCCTCACCGACGACGGCGAGGGATGTAAGGTAACAGCCGACGGTCGCGCAAAGAACCAGCCCGCTCCTCACCTACTCTCAACTATGCCCTCTGCTATTCAGAGGGACATGTGGAGAGCCTCGAAGTAGCTCTCTATAGGGCCACTCCCGCCTCAGCTGGCATTTGCCGCAGGTAGCAGCGACTCCCCTAGCGAGTGGGAGGCGCTACTTAGAAGTACGGCGCCGCACCCTGAATCTTAAATACATAGGTATTATGAATTTATTTAAAACTTGTTATTTTAATATTACAAACAGACTTACTTTAATTTAATTTGTTTGCATACATCGTATATCTAAATATTATCACAATAATGATAAGTACGTTAATGTAACAGTCATCTGTGTAAAGATTTCATCTCGTTATGATAACAAATTGACATCAATGCAATGTTTGTTTTAGAAACAAGAACGTTATCCTGTATATGTATATATGCCTAGCTGTATTCCGTGGCTTCGTCCGTAGCATACTTTGCTCCCTTTTTTATCGTGTGGAAATCCCCATGGATACCACCCCCGTCGGCCATCGGGGGTGGTTATGTCCGCACGCCGTCTCGGGTCTTAACTATCGGGGTGTGAGGTTACCAAGTAGGCATATTCCTCGCATCACTGACCCCAGGCCATCTACGGTTTTAATGGCCACCTCGACCCCCAAAAGGATTAGGGCGGGCATCGTTCTACCTCGCTAACGGTGGGGTGTAGAGTAATAGGCGCGCACGGAGAATCAGTCCACCCCCCACCCACTCCCCACTGTGCCCTCTGCTAGTCAGAGGGACGCGTGGAGAGCCTCGGAACAGCCCTCTAGAGGGCGTCTCCCGTGGCGAGTGGGAGGCGCTACTGGTATCCGTTTCCCGGGTGCACCGCGTAGAGGGCCCGGCCCGCACCCGGCGTGAAAGCGTACCTAACAGACTTTCGCATTTATAAATATTTAGTATGGATTGACTGACTGACCTGTCGAGTGACCTATGTAGTTCATTTTTTATTTCAGTAATTTTTAAACAAAAATATAATTGAGGAGACGGATGTCATAATTGTGATTCTGAGCCGTGATATTATATTTTTATATAGCCTTCAGTAAATTACCTGTTAGCACGCCAATGGACCACAAATTGTCTCTTTTCGTTGAATATTTTCCCTATAGGTACTGACGTCTGACGTCATATTACACAAGGTAGAGCTAAATGATTTGCTTGTTTAGGAAAAATATTTTACCTTGTGTATATACTAGCTGTCCGTATGTGGATTTCTTTTATTATATTGAACACGTCAGGAAGGGACCTATTTCAGAAATAAAAGTAGTTATTTCAGACTATAATCTAGCCCTGTGCCTATAAAATTTCAGCCAGATTCGTTCAGCTACTTTTTTTATGGTCACGTCAATATGACTTTACCGCGCCTGATGGTATGGTAAGCTAAAGGTGAAGTCTTGGGAATGGAGGTCATCATTGCAAACACCGATAGTGCTACAGTGGTGCTCCTGTTTGACCGCCTCATCAGATGCTTGTTCCAGCCTGTAGAAGGAAGGAAGCACATGCGCTGGTAAAGAATTCCAAGTCTTTATAGTGTGGTAAAGAACTTACTATAGAAATTCGATACCACCATGTGTTCTAATGGTCGCTTCACGGAAAATATCGAAGTTCTTATGTTAGTGTTAGTTAGACTGAAAACCGAGTCTAACTTGGAAAAGTATAATGGTTGGAAAAATTACTAAACAATATTATAATAAACTAAATTGCACACAAACAAAGAACCTCTTTTAGTTTGAAGTCAGTTAAAAGTAAACAATTACGTAGTTAACCTATAATGTGTTACTGAAAGAAATTGTTTAACTAAAGTTATTAAAATAATAGAAAAAAATTGCTCTAACAATTATGACTGGTCTTATTTTATCACCTTAATTAGTTTTTAATCACACCATCATTATAGTAAATTATTTAACAGGATGCGATGACGTCATGTTGTTTTTTCTTACACGAGTTCACAATAGAACAAGCGCTACAGGCGTTACGCGAGTGGTCCTCTAGAGCGCTGCTCCGAGGCTCTCCACGTGTCCCTCTGACTAGCAGAGGGCACAGTGCGGAGCAGGCGGGGGGCAAGCTGGTTCTCCAAGCGTAGGGGGAGGTTGATAATATACCAACTTGTAAATAATATCTTCACAAATAATTATGAAACCGTTTGAGAAATCATCTTAGACCAAGACCCGAGACGGCGTGCGTTTTTAGTCTGTTCGATTCCGACATAACCATTGTATCCGTGGGGATTTCCGCACGAAAAAAAAAATTGATACTTTTTCTGGTCATTTTACAAAAGTAAATTTATTTAGTTTCGGTAGCGTTACGCGAAAAAATTATGAAACAATTTTTTTATATAGGACACGTCCACATGTCTTCGCCTCGCCTGATGGTAAGATGAAGGTAAAGTCTCAGGACCGGGCTTTATATATATCTTTAAGTACTCTTTACTTAATATTATAAAGAGGTAAAATTTGTGAGTACCTACGTGAGTTTGTGAGTTTGTGAATTTGTGATGTTGTAGGTGGCAATCTCTGGATCTACTGAACCGATTTTAAAATGCTTTTACCAATAGAAAGCCACGTCATTTGTAAGTGTCATAGGCCATATATTTTATTGGAAAATAATACGGACCCCTACTGAAACTTCAATAATGTAAACCAAGGTATGAAAAAACTTGCCATTATAAAATAACTTGATGGCAATGGCGACCTCCACGCGGGCTAAGCCGCGGGCGCAAGCTCCTAAAACCGTAATAACAAAAACAGATTAGCTAGTTTTTATCTCTGTCTACCTCAGAAGAAAAAAGTGTAAGTATATGTATGTGTAATGAGACCGGTAGCGCACTGAGACTTAATGAGGCGCAGCTTCATGTTCACATAAACAAATCAAGTTGCGTCGTGTTCATAATCTGAAACTAGATCTATTTACACTTTTTATACACACGCCTCTACATCTTTCATAGGATAGGCAGTATAGTGCCATACCCATTAACAGTATCCGGGCCTCGATTCTGCTAAAGGCAAACCGTAAATAAAAGGCAGACACTAAAAGTACTATTTATTTGTAGACTTAACCAAGGAACAGTTAAAGTATAAAATCAAATGAAAAGAATTCATTAAACTTTTTCATTCGCTCTACAAAATATCATTTAATTTTAGACTTTAAAATGAAAAAAAAAATCTTTTTACCCGACTGCCAGGAAGGGTTATGTTTTTCGCGCGTATCTTGTATGTGTGTATGTATGTATGTATTTAAGTGTCAGTGGCATGACAGTGGCTTGTTTTAACAGAATCGAGGCCCCGGTATTTGATTTAGACAATTAGTTTCTACCTAGGTAGGACACGACGGTATCTCCCGTTCGAACTGAGCCGAGTCCGTTTGGGGTAGCACCTCAGCCCTACAGAAGACCACGGCCATAATAACCATCGTATTATGTTCCCGGCGGTAAGTAGGGTAGCCAGAGCTCACAATCCCTCTTCATTCCCCAATCCCCATCTAAAATCCCCAACCCCACTCAAACTGCCCAACCCTCTCCCTCCAGGGGCGGCAGCGCGAGTGTTACGCCTCTGATGTTGTACACGCCCATAAGCTACGGTGACTACTTCCCATCAGCCGGACCATGTGCTTGTCTGACACCTAAGTAGTATAAAAAAGAGTTAATCTATGGTTTAGGTGGCAATGGTTATTTTTCTTGATACCACTGCCCTCTACAGTTTTTACACAATTCCACTGCAAATAGGTATGTAACTTTAATTTTTTTCACTACTTAAACTAACTGAATCGACTGACGTTTGCCGCGTAGTGGCTGACTAGTATGTGAGTGTGTATGTACAAGTGGGCCGACTCTATTATTCATTATGTATATGGGTTCCTAGTTGTATATTCTTCACAAATTTCCACGTTCAGAACATTAAATAGGATATGTTATTAGAAAATAAAATAGGTATTATTGTGTAGCATTATAATAGTGTTATTTATCAGTCATAAAACCATGTTTTCAACTAAACAATGGTGTATAGCCGTATCCTTCGACAGTTTATTATTTTTTCCTTGTGTACCTACTTGAATATCACTCGTGTCGTACCTATAGGTAGGTAATTACTATGATGCATGCAAAGGGAATGTGTTTGTTTATTTAAATACTAGCTGATTCACCCCGGCTTCGCCCGTGGCGTATTTCGAACCCCGATGCACCCTTATTAACTCACATAATATGCTCATAGTTTATCAGTTTTCCTAAAATATATGGGAATCTACCGGAATTGTTCACATTTATGATTATTGCTCCGCTCCCTTGAGCAGTAGCGTATAATGTGGCTATCTATTGGTGAAAGAATTTTTTAAATCGGTTCAGTAGATCCCGAGATTACCCCTTACAATTTAACAAATATACATACCTACATACAAACTTTACTTCTTTATAATATTAGTAAGTATAGATGTATTCATCTGTCGGTATAGTACCTAAGTACCTACCTATTTTCGTGCAGAAATCCCTGGAGGAGAGGGGATATGCTGACTAAACCGACTAAAACCGCATACGGATTTAAGATGGTCCCCTCGACCTCTGAAAGGAGGGTGGGCGAGCCTCACTCTACCTCGCTGAGAGTGAGGTGTAGGGCGCCCTCTGCTAGTCAGAGGAACACGTGGAGAGCCTAGGAGCAGCCCTCTGGAGGGCTACTTTTTTTTTAAATAGGTTCCCATGGGTTGTGAAAATCTACGCAAGTGGAGCCGAGGGCAATAACTAGTTGGATAAAATAATAACTCTTATCACGGAAATAGGTTTCTGTAGGTCACGCGAATGGGCCCAGCAATTTGCGCAGGCAAATAGCAGACATTGATATTTAGGTCGCATTTTAATCGGAGGTCGCGAGTACGACTCCCGCTTAGTGTAAATATTTATATGCTTAAATATGTCTATTAGCATTGTTCTATGTCTGTCTTCTAGTTCTCAGCTACCTCCCCATCAATTTTCAGCCAAATCGGTCCAGCCATTCACGCGTGATGCCGTGACCAAGGTAAATAGGGATTAATTTTTTTATGTATAAATAGATTAGGTACCTACATAACACATAACATAAACTGACGCCTTTATCCCCGAAGGGGTAGGCAGAGGTGCTAGCCCCCACATTTCGCCAGTTTATGTTTTAGGTCCCAATGTAATACCTAGGTGGCGAGCCTATTGCCATTAACCGGGCACTTATAAACCTGCGATAAATACACACATAACTTCGAAAAACATCGAAAAACCCTCGGTGAACCTGGGATCGAACCCGGGACCTCGTCTCAGCAGTCCATTACCCAGACCACTAGGCTAATTTTATTAGGTACCTACGCCTTTAATTTTAGGTCACGTCAATATAACTTCACCTCGCCTGATGGTAAACTAAAGGTAGTCACAGGAAGGGTCCCCATTACATACACTATTGGGTACCTACCTAGGTACTATTATTATAATCTAACTAAACTCACACAGGCGAAGTCCCGGGCACCGGTAGTTAGCAATATAGGTACCTACTTACTTATTGTACACGCTATAGGTATATGTAGGTAGGTACTTATCTAGGCAACTACCTAACCTAAACTGTTTACATTATAATAATGTATTCCACACAGAATCTTGATAACAATATGAAAATCCATTCTAAACTCAACCTTGTGAACGTAGCAGATAACATTTTGCTATAGCAAAAATCGATTAATAGTTTCTAGAAAAAAACACATTCGTTTGTGTTGTAAACAAGGTGTCTAAACATCTATAAATATAACATAAACAAACTAAAAATACCTTGCGTCTGTATGTATACACAAACAAACATTAATGCTGAACAATTTCTTTAGATAACCCAACTTATCACACAACTATTCACTTTTTTAAAACTATATTTGTACAGTTTTATATTTTCACTGTAATAAAATGGCGCGCTTAATAACTTTTTCGCGACACACAAGTAACAACCGTGTTCGGCCAAGTGCATTTCTGAACTGACTGGCACGCTTACAAAATTATCAGTATATTATTATCATAAGGTTTCCGTTTGTTTGTTTGTATCGTAACAGTGCCAGATTAGTTTATTGAACTTTGGTAATTACTATTAAAGGTTAATTTTCACTGTTAGTAAATAGTTTTGTGTTTCGGAAATTATAAAGGTCGATATAGGTTAAAAATGTTGGGATTATTTATTATTTCCAACAAGAACTAAGCGGTTCAGTGCCTCTTTTCTTTGCCGCACCATAAAGACCTTGAATTCTTTACCAGCGCATGTGTTGTCTTCCTCCTATTGTCCCGGGTCCTTTAGCGGGGCGTGAAAAAGAATTTCATGAGGCAGTGCCACCATTATAGCGCTATCGGTGTATATAGGTATATGGTGACCTCCATTCCTGAGACTTTACCTTTAGCTTACCATCAGGCGAGGTGAAGTCATATTGACGTGACCGATATAAAAAAAAACGTTATTCTCTTGTGCCTACTTTTTTATTTGGTTAGGCGCCAATTTATAATGGCCAAATGTTTTTTTGCGCGGTTCTAAATTTAAAATGGAATAATTTTACATTATTTAGAAGCAACTAGATGTCGCATACGACTCCGCGCGCGTTTATTTTGATTATCACGGGTGTAGGTACGTCCAATCTACTTAACTATCATCCCCTATTTTATCTTGTACCTACAGGTGGACCACGGGGAAAAAAATTACCCGTGGTACAACCAAGTGAACTAAGGTGGGCTACGGGAAACGTTAATTCCCATGGTACACCCAGTTAGGCTGCGGTGGACCACGGAGGATAAATTACCCGTGGTACAACCAAGAGGACTATGTAGGTGGACCACGGGCAAGCACTGCCTATTTCATCACAAAAAAACAAGAAACAAAATTTAACAACAATTTTATCAATTCATTAATACTTCTATCTCTACATCAGAGAACGCTCTACAAAACCAGAGGCAGCCTAGACTATCATAACATTTATAACCGAACTCTCGCTCTTTTTGTCCGTGGTATTTAACCCATACCTACATTTTTTACTACGTAGGTGGCAGACAAGCACACCTGATTAATAGCTGTCACCATGGCCTATGGACGTGTGCAACTAAAGGTGTCACACACGCGCTGCCTACCCTGAAGGGAAGGGGTAGGGCTAGGATGGGGTGGGGGAAGGAAGGGTACAGCGAGCTCTGGCTACCCTACTTACTGGCGGGAACACAACACGATGGTTATTATGGGGCGGTGTTCTGTAGGGCGGAGGTACTACCCCAGTCGGACTGCTCATTTCGGACGGGAGATACCCGTAATTACTTAGTTTTACAAAAATATATAGAAAGTGATTACTACTCTGCTCCCCTGGGCAGTAGTGTGATGATATACTAATAGCCTATTCGATAAAATGAGCTAATCAATTCAACTCACAACGAATTTTATTCGAAGCCTGAATCTAGGTAGGTAATAATAATAGCAACCCATTTATGTCCCACTGCTGGGCACGGGTCTCCTCTCCTCTAACGAGAGAGCTGAGAGGGTTTACACCTTAATCCACACACGCTGGCCTAATGCGGGTTGGGGGATCGGACATGTCCTTAGAATTACTTCTAGGACATGTGGGTTTCCTCACGATGTTTTCCTTCACCGTCAGAGATGTAAATCATGTGATTAGCACATATAAATTCCACAAAGTGAAATTTACATTGGTGCTGTCCGGTTGGATTCGAACTCGATACCTGTGAGTAGAGGCCGCGTCCTTATCCATTCAGCAAACAGATTCCTGAATGTAGGTAATGTACCTGAGATTTTCGATAGAGCCATCGAAATCTTATTATATTTAAATCTCGTGTCACAATGTTTGTCCTCAATGGACTCCTAAACCACTTAACCGATTATAATAAAATTCGCACAACATGTGCAGTTCGATCCAACTTGAGAGATAGGATAGTTTTTGAAACAGATTTCGACATCCACGCGGGCGGAGCCGCGGGCAACAGCTAGTTTATATAATATTTTTGTATCTACCGATTGATATTTGCCATATTAGGTGATTCAATTATCATATACCTACGCACGCAAGTTATAAATAACAGGTACTTATAGGTATTGCTAACAGATATTTACTTATTAGCAACGTAGATATAACTGCAACATGTTAGTTTTGTGTTTACTGTTCACGTCGGTAGTGTAATAGCCGGGATTCAAATCCGGGACCTCCCTAAGCCCTTTTCGCTTCTGTTTGGACGCAAAAAATACTGAACGGATTTGGATGTGTTTTTTTTATTAGAAAGGTCTTGATCTGACTTCTTACGTATGTTTAATTATAATAATAATGTCGTAAATTTTTTTTTATTTTATTTTATTTACTATCGGTTGGTTGGTTTACTATAGAACCGGAGATATACTTGTCGAATAACGCTTAAAATCGATGTCCACGCAGGCGGAGCCGCGGCCACCAGCTAGGTATTTTGTTTATATAACGAGAGTTCATCTGATCTTCTGTTTTCTAGAACTTTCTCGTACTTACGAATGCGTACGCGCACTTTCTACAACCGTTTCTTGTCAACAAAGGGCACTACAATCTCACAAAAATAACTACAAAAAATACTTATAGGTACCTATATAATATATAGGAAGGAAGGAAGCACATACGCTGGTAAAAAATTCCAAGTCTTTATGATGCGGTAATGATTATCATAAAAGGAAAGAAAGGAAGGGTAAACCAAGAAGAACGTTTATGCAACAAGTCAAAGAAAAGATACCAGTTAGATCATATACATAACATACATACATAAAAATCACGCCCTTTACCCATTGGGGTAGGCAGAGACAACATCTTTCCACCTGCTACGATCTTCTTACATCATATCAGGAGGTGAAAGGATTGGCAGAGAAGCTTGATGGCCTCATCACCGTTAAAGCACGTTTTTGTAGTTAAAATGTTGGCTAAATTAACAGCAATTTTTTTTGGTACCACTTAGGTGGCAGACAAGCACACGGCCCACCTGATGGGAAGCGGTCACCGTGGCCTACGGGCGCGTGCAACACCAGGGGCATCACACTCTCGCTGCCGACCCCACAAAAACCTTCTAATGCCCTTCTTGAAGAACCCCATATTGTAGTCGCAAGGGAAAACCACAGCAGGAAGATCATTCTACAGCCTAAGCGTGCGCGGAATAGAATTCCTTTCAATAAATTTTCAAAACTAGTCTAGCTAGATAGTAGATCTGACAGTTGAAAGAAAACCATCTGGCTACTGATTTTATATAATCAGTAGCCACTCACCACTCACGGCCATGCTATTTCTATCGAAAGTAAAATCAAATGTTTACAAATTGTATAGCAAGTTTGAGATGTTTTAATTTCCCAGGCCAGAAAACCGCGGCCATAATAACCATCGTGTTATGTTCCCGCCGGTAAGTAGGGTAGCCAGAGCTCACTGTACCCCTCCTCCTCCCTGCCTCTTCCTAGCCTCCCCACCCTTTCCTACCCCCGCTCTTTCCCTTCAGGGTCTGCAGTGCGTGCGTATCGCGTCACCGACCGGCGCGTTTAACAAACGTGATGTGTATACTGCCGCGCTAATTTAAAGAGCAGTAAGTCGAAAAATACGTTTTTGAGATAATCGCGGTTAAAGTTGCCGATTGAACTTTTGCTTACTACTCCCTTAGGTTTTAACTTTTGGTAGGTTTGATTTTTTCAATATGTAGGTTAAGTGGAGTTCTTTCATGATATATACTTATTAATTGCTATTTATTTGTTTTACTATATTTAATTGACGAAAACTCCTATTATGTTTAGTATGAGTTTAAGCTATATGTACTGATTGCTTAGAATAACGGTATTAAGTACCTTAGTCACTGCTTTAATGCTAAGCATTCCATACATACGATACTAGTAATTTGTATGAAATGATGTGTCACTTAATGGTTAAAAAAAACTGAGATGTTAGTGGAATAGTATTAAAAATAATATATCATTTGGAAGATCGTATAGTTAGGAATCTATACATACCTTAAAATATAGTAAATTACGTATAGGTTTTTTTCTACAAGACTCTGAAAATATAAGTAATTAAAATGAATACCGTATATTTCTCAGGTATTTTTATTTAAGAGTGATGAATAAAACTGAAGAAAAGTTGTGGGATGTGCAAGCAGGATTTAGGAAAGGAAGAGGATGTATGGATCAGGTCTTTTCCTTACGAAGCATAGCCAAAAATTCTTGGCTTAGAGGCAAAAGGTCTACTGCATATTCGTAGACTTGGAAAAGGCCTATGACAGAGTGGTAAGGAATGAATTGTGGTCAACATTCCCTATGAAGGGGGTGAGCAGCAGCTTAATACGAGCACTGAAATCTCTCTATGAAGGTTCCAGTGCTTGTGTGAGGATAAACGGAGCCTGCACAGACTGGTTGAACATCGAAAAAGGTGTTCGACAGAGATGTGTAGCTTCGTCAAGGCTGTTCAACTTATTCATAGATGATTGCTTGAAAGAACTGCAAGAGAGTACGCATGGATTAAGAATGAATGACTTAACCGACAAATGCCTCCTATACGCCGATGATCAAGTTTAGTAATATTGGCATCGTCGGAGCAGGAGCTGCAGGCGATGGTTAACATAATGCATGGTGCCCTTAAAATCAAAGGAATGAAAGTGAATGTAACTATAAGATGGAAGTAATGGTTTTCGAAAGAGAAGAAAGCATGACCAATTGCACAATTTTGATTGAGGGAGAAAAAGTGGAACAAGTTTGTATACTTGTATACTAACTAAAGTTTACGAGAGATGGAAAACATAACTGCGATTTTGAGCGAAGAGTTTTGGCAGGTAATCAAGTGAATGGGGCGCTGCATAATTTTATGAGCAGTCAAAACGTGTCTAAAGAGGCACGTCTGGCTGTACATGGAGGAGTTCTCGTTCCCACACTTATGTAGCGTAGTGAATGTTGGATGTGGCAGAAAAAGTATGAAAATAGATTGAATGCTGTAGAAATGAGAAGTGAAGCATAGCTAGAGAGAAGCATAGTTAGAGTAAAGTTGATGAACCGAGTGAGGAACAGTGTGATAAGGGAACATTGCAGAATGGTTCAAGATGTAGTGACTGAGAGAAAGGGATGCTAAGATGGTTCGGACATGTAGAGAGGATGGATGAGAGAAGATTGACGAAACAGATATATAAGGCGAGGGTGAATGGGCAACCCGGTAGAAGCCGACCTAGGCGTACATATTAATCAGATCCAGGACGTTTTGGAGAAAGGTCAGGTTAAGAGTACTCGCAACTGGCAAAACAGCTATGAAAGTTGAAGAAGCGAAAGGAGTATGCCAAGATCGTAGCAAGTTGAAAGCTGTTGTCTCTGCCTACCCCAATAGGAAAAAGGCGTGATTTGTATGTATATAATGTATGTATGTATGTATTTTTATTTTGGTGTTTTGTGTTTAACTCACTATATTTTATACCTGATTCTATTTATTTATTATTTCTGTTTGAAACTACTTGTTTTGAAATAATAGCGAAGAGTAATAAATAAAAGAAAATATAATTACAAAGATCAAACTCACCCTCACTAGGTTTCACCGCACTGACTAGCTTTAAAGCGATACGTGCGCGAGCACCTCTATCCCAGACCACCCCGAACGTCTATTTTCTTTGTAAAAATGAATATTGAGTTTAACTTACTGTAGATATTTATTGATATGAGCGCAGCAGAATCAGTTCTTAGTATTATGGTAATGTCAATTAATGAAATAATTAACTATCTTTGCTTGTAACCGTAGTTACACTAGATACTTGCTGCTCATATTATTAGTGAGATCGTGAAAAACTAGTATGAATATGCTTATGGTAATAGCAGTACGTCGGACTGTTGCTTATATACTTAGCGATAAGGTAGATAAGCTTGCAAAATATGATTGACAAAAAAGCAGAAAGTGTGATTACTGCTGACATTGTAAGTATCCAATTGTCAAAAGTTTTTGATTAAGCTCATTTACACAGCAGTATGTATACGTACGGTTTTTATTATTAGCAAAATAGAATAAAGATGTCAGAGGTATACTAATTACCACGGTGTAAGTATACTTCCTCTTTTTGTGCTAAGAAAAAATAATAATTTCATGGACTTGTTGCTGTTATGCTTAATAATATTTCAGGTTCTATTGAAGCTAGAGAAACGGGAGTAAGATCAGATTATAGAGCATTACATGGCGATTCAGGAATGGTACTTAACTCATTTTTGAAAAAATACGGCTTACTGCTCTTAACGTTAGCGCGGCAGTATAGGCTCTTAGTGATGTGAAAAAATTGTAAGTATAGATTATAAATATTGTAAAAATGTTACTCACAATGCATCCTCCCCACACTGCTTGTCATCAACCCTCAGCGATCGCCTTCTCCAGAACTTTTTAGCTTTATTTTCCCTCACGCTTGTGAACGCGGGTCCTTTCAATCTGTATGTAAAATCTTTAATATCTTCATCCTCAGATTTCAGTTCTCTTTCCGTATTCTCTACTATAATCTTGGGAATTTTTATAACGTCCACTTCAGAATTTAATTCCGGTTTGAAGCCATTTTCTGTTTGCTCGTACGCTTTGTTGATAACTCCAAGATTGGCCGCCATTTTGTGGAATCTGTAATTAATCAGATGATAGATACATTATCTTAATATCAAAAAATCATCATTGATAAGAAGAAATAGGTATATTTCGATATTTTCCGTGAAACGACCGCCATCTGACCTCCACAATGCATTGGTGATATCGAAGTTCTGTAGTTAGATCACTTATTGGAGTTTTAAGGCTCCAACTATCCGTAACGACTGCCATAGATGTTTTTATAACAACCGAGAACCGGTAAATGTTCATTCATGCACACAAATATTTACACTGAACGGGAATCGAACTCGTTACCTCCGACGTAGCAGTCAAATGCTCTACCGCTACGCCACGGTGCCGGTGGTCGTCAATCGTTCCTAGTCAATCTGATTCAAATGTTGACGTTTAGTAAATCATTGCTATGTCAATTTTATCAGGCGTTTGCAAGTTGACTGAGTACTAAACTTGTAACTTATATTTACAGCAAGTGTCAAAACAAAAGTCAATTATTCATATCTAGGTTCAAAAGTGGGACGTTAGAGAGTGTTAAAAGTTGATGATGAGTACGAAATCACCTTTTTTTATAAGTTGTAAAGCGCCTGATCGTAAAGCTAAATAAAATAACTTTACACTGACTGTAAATAAAAAAAAAAAAAAAATATTCAGAAGGCGCTCACAACCATAATTATTTATAATACTTAATATATTATTATAAACTATCTTATAAACCTGAAGTCCGATTGTTTGGATCAAGCGCTAATCGCAGGAACTACTGGTTGGAATTAAAAAGCTTTTGATAGCCCATTTATTGAGGAAGGTTTTAGGCTATAGGTACACCTATATCTACAATCTCACAGCTATTACTCAGGTCTGGGCCGCGTTTCGGCGGTGGTCCATTTGCTTATCTAGTTTTAAATATTTTTAAAGTTGACGTTTTCCGACGTGGACGTGGATGTGGTCCGAGAGGAAGTTCCGTCTTGCGTCTAATGGTCTCCTACATAATAAATGATTTTTGACTTTTGACTTGACTAGTGTCCAGGAGAGCGGAGCAGTGATCATAATATTATGTCAATGCAAGTACTTATTCCAAAATGAAAATATTTCGTTCGTTAGCCCGTTAACCCAACCCCAAGTTTTTTTTAATATCTCCAATGTAGAGACACAGTTACTGTACTATTTTATAATACGAGTAGAGTAGTTTATGATAGATATCCAGTCTAATATACAATAAGTATAATTGAATACTTAATAGAACTAGTAGGTAACTTACGGGCATGTTTGGGATAAATTATCTAGCTACCTTAGATAACAGATAACAATTTTTAACATTTTATTTTGTTATTATTGCACTCTGGGACTCGTTTACTCCAACTGCCATCGATCCTTCGACAGATATGACCAGCCCATTGCCACTTCAGCTTGCTTATTCTGCGAGCTATGTCGGTAACTTTAGTTCTTTGTCGGATGACCTCATTGCGAATTTTGTCCTTCAAAGAAACTCCAAGCATAGCTCGCTCCATGGCCCGCTGCGCGACTTTAAATTTGAGGACTAGCTTCAGTCTAAGGGGGTCAGTTACTTGGAATATTATGTTAAACTAATAACGAAAGCGACTGTAAGTTTGTACGTGCGGCATGTGTTTACACGTTTAGACTGTGGTGCTATTCTGCAATATTATTCAAATTCGGAGTCTAGTTTCACTCAATCGAAAAAGCTTATTTTGGGTTTGGTTATAGATCTTGCATTTTAGCCCAGTAATTTTTGGTTTTATCTGCGGAAAAATTCTGTGGCGTAGCGGTAGTGAACGCGCTCGCTGCGCAGGAGGCGCGGGTTCGATCCCCGCTCAGTGCAAATATTTGTATGCATGAATTAGGTATTTGCATTGGTCTGGTCGTGCCTCAGAGAGCAAGTTAAGCCGTCGGTCCCGTTTGCCATACAAACATCTATGGCAGTCGTTACGGGTAGTTGGAGCACTAAAAAGTCCAACAACAACACGGTCTAGCTGCAATGCTTCGATATCGCCTAATGTCACCATTGGATTGTGAAGGTCAGATGGCAGTCGCTTCACGGAAAATATCGAGGTCCAGCTAAATCCGCAGTTAAGACTAGTAAAGCGGACTCCGAGGTGAAAGCTTTGGATGCGACTGGGATAGCGCTAGGTTGAAGAAGATCTGCGGAAAAATTCCTAGTGAGCTGAATTTTGGTATAAGTACACCTTTATAACGACGTTGTAATGAAGATGTGAATAGAGCTACAGCGCTGAGAAACCTGAGAGTGCTGGGAGTGCACGTATACTTATAGATACTACTTCTGCTGTCTTTTTAATCGACTTCAAAAAAGGAGGAGGTTTTATTTATTTATTTTATTTATTTATTTATCAGGTCTACCAACAATGTTTTACATCAAAGCATAGGTAAAATAACAGTAATTAAGGCTAACTTATTACAATGTAAACATCACTCAAAGGTTCTCAATTCGTACGCTATTTTTTTGTGTGTATGTTACGCGATAGCGGCGCCAACAATGGGTGGGTTTTGATTTTTTTTTTTTGAAAGAGGCTACTTCTGAGGTGGTCCCATATCCAGGGTATCAGGATCCGTTGCTGGGAACTTGGGAAAATCGAGGGAAAATCATCAAATTTACGGCAAAAATTCTGTTTTTGATGCCTTTGTACATAATAAACCCCATAAATAGGTATTTTTTTTATTTCTGTACACTAAAAAGTAAAAAATAAAAAATAAAAACTACGTTTTTAGTTTGTGAAGTCGGTTTTTTAAACGTAGTTATAATATTTTGTAATTGTACTTGTACTGAAGTTTCCCATCGAAGTGAGAGTCGATATCGAATTCACACATTACAGAATAGCACTGCCATACATATTTATTCGCGACGTGTTCATTGTTTTTGTAATTTCACGGGGATCCATCACAAAACGTGACATGTACTTGTTTATAAATAACTCAATACGCACGTGTGTAGTGCGTACGGATTACAGAACAGCAAGAAGTGTGAATAATTAGACGCTTCAGACCATTTGCCATAACTAATTATCTTTAATATATCTTTATATTTTATCATCATTCAATTCAGATGTCAGCCAGCTTTGTTTGAAAAGAATGATTTAGGATTGGAGTCATGTAGATTTATTGGGTTATGTAAGTTATGTTAATGCCTTACTTTAAGAAAAAAAGTTAAATAAAATTAATTGAAAATACCGTGGGATGAAAGTGGAATAAAAACTGGGATGAGTAAAGAAATTTCAAAATGGGACGAGAATTCGTGGGATGAGTACAGCATAACCGGATTTATCAGGTTAAATCTTTTATTACCCTACTTAGTAGACGTGGGTCTTTTTTTTCGTGCGGATAGTGGAGTGAGTGAAGAGTGGAGTGGAGAGTGGAAAGTCGAGTGGAGAGTCGTTTTATCAAAATAGACTTGGTGGCGATACTGCCTTCCACACGGGCGGAAACCAGTTAGGATTTATATGTATAGGAGATGAATTTTAGAAGAAGGATATACTTAGGTATCCTTCAACGAACCTCAACGAAACAGAGTGGGCTTCGATTCTGCTAAAGACAAACCACTGATATACCACTGACACTCTAAAAAATGCCATTTAGTTGTAGACTTTATTGTTATCAGATTAAAGTCTAAAGTCAAAAATTGATATTTTGTAGAGCGAATGAAAAAGTTAAATGAATTCTTTTCATTTGATTTTAGACTTTAAATGTATAGCGATAAAGTCTACAATTAAATAGCATTTTTTAGAATGTCAGTGGTATTACAGTGGTTAGCCTTTAGCAGAATCGAGGCCCTTCCAGGTACGCCTAGAAGAGATGAATTTTGAAACACGCCGTTTTATTCATTAATTTATTAATGTGATTGATAGCAACCCATTAGGGTTATTGGACGATTCGCACGAATTGAACTCGCACGAAACGTGCGAGTCGACTCCTTTAAATATTTATTTATTTTCTGTAGTCGATTCGCACGAAGTAAATTTATTGGTGTGCGAATCGCCTCCTTCAAAAATATGTATTAGGCTATTGGCACACATTTCATTTTAAAGAATAAAAAAATAAAAGTACAGTCACCGAAATAAAACTTACAAGTAAGAATATGCATTAAATAATTTATTGCATATTATATTGTGATTAACACAGTGTTATGTGCTAGCAGGAAATCAAAGTAGTGCGCAGACGATTGGCACCCATATTGTGTTTTATGAAATGGAATGACCAGTATGGGGTAAAAATGAAGTAGCTTGGCTTGAGTACAGAAGTAGGAAGAGTTAAATATATCAAATACAAAATGAACACACCAATTAAAAATAGGTATCTGTATTAAATAAAACTAAGTACTAAACATGCTATGACTAAACTCAGGCAAAAAAAGCTGTTATGTTTAACGAGCAAATCAACAATAACAAATCAAGTTATAACAATAATATAACTTACTTCTAATTCGTATACAGGTTAAAATATAAACGTAAGTATTATAAAAATAGATATTTGGCTTTAATCACAAAATAAAACATTTAAAGACACAATATGTATTAATAACAAATATAGCTTAAGCTGTGGAATGATCTCCCTGGTTTTTCCTAGCGGTTAAAATATGGGGTTCTTCAAGAAGGCCATTAGAAGGTTTTTGCAGAGTCTGACGCCCTTAGTGTTGCACACGTCCATAGGCCACGGTGACCGCTTCCCATTAGGTGGGTTGTGTGCTTGTCTGCCGCCTTTCTGCGGAAATTCTGCGGAAATCCCCATGGATGGACCGCGTCGGCAATCGGGGGTGGTTATGTCGGGATCGAACCGACTAAAACCGCACGGTAAGGACTATCGATTTTTTCATCATTAATTTAATTATTAATATCAAAATTAGCCCTGAGATTCCTTTGAGCAACACTTTTTGCTATTCCTCACAGTTTCCTTACAATATTAGGCCATCTACGTCCGGTTGAAAAATGCACCCTGTATTATCACCTTTATTCACATTTTTTAATATCGGTCACGTCAATATGACTTCACCTCGCCTGGTGGTAAGCTAAATGTAAATTCTCAGGAAGGGGTCCCTATTAAATACACCTACAGTGACATAATGGTGGCCCTCAACTTGACGGCCCCATGAAAGAAGAGGTGATTGTCGTCGCAGCACTGCGTGACAAAGCGCAGATATTGGTTTAGACTACGCCAATACCCACTGGTCCCACAAGTGCTGCGACAAACATCACTTCAAACCCGTTATATTTCCACTAAATATAGAACTCTTTTTCCAAAATATAACTTTTGTAAATCATTTTATACAATACCTAATCATACCCTTTTAATTAGAAGCACCGATATTTTAATTGCCAATCTTAAGAATGTGACAGACATTCCTTTCATTACTGATTTTAATTAATTACTATTTCAGTCATGCGCCGGTCTACCGTTGTCGTTCTGTAAATTTCGTTTTAACAATTAGGTAGTCTTTTAGACTTTTTATCCGTTGCCTTATGAATAACCATAATTATTATTATCATCATAATAAAGGCCCTTTTTTAACAAATGGAATGACTAGAATCTTCGGCACGGGGAGTACTTATATGGGTTCTAGCACTTTGACTGCCTTACTGAAATGCCTGATCAAAGATTTAAAAATTTAAAAATCCCATTTTTAACCTGATCCGAGAGCTAAGCCCGGAACCTTATACACATCATTCATGTTTTATTACCACTGTACCACCACGATAATCGTATCATTATTAAATTACGAGCAATTACTGTCTTGCTCTTTAGATGACCCATGACCAAAGCGAGTGATCGTGATAGCATATAGAGCTTTGTCTTTCATTTTCCCTTAGAAGCGAACATTACTGTCTTGCTCTTTAGATGACCCATGACCAAAGCGACTGATCGTGATAGCATATAGAGCTTTCTCTTTCATTTTTCCTTAGAAGCGAACATTACTGTCTTGCTCTTATTGTTTTGTAAGTATATAATAACCGTGTAGATATTCCAAGTTTTAAGTGATAATTGTTACTTATTTAATGCATATTTTTCTTACATCCAAGTAAATATCTGTTATTTAAACTTTGATTAGTGTTAGTTTTATTTCGGTGACTGTACTTTATTTCATTTTTTATTCCTTAAAATGTAATGTGTGCCAATAGCCTAATACATATTTTTGAAGGAGGCGATTCGCACACCAATAAATTTACTTCGTGCGAATCGACTACAGAAAATAAATAAATATTTAAAGGAGTCGACTCGCACGTTTCGTGCGAGTTCAATTCGTGCGAATCGTCCAATAACCCCCCATTAACGTCCCACTGCTGGGCACTGGTCCCTTCTCCTCTAACGAGAGAGCTGAGAGGGTTTAAACCTTAATCCACACACGCTGATCTAACGTGGGTTGGTGGATCGGACATGTCCTTAGAATTTCTTCTAGGACATGTGGGTTTCGCAAATTTTTCCTTCACCGTCAGCAGATGGTAAATCATGTGATTAGCACATATAAATTCCACATAGTGATATTCATATTGCTACTGTCCGGCCGGATTCGAACTCGATACCTCTGAGTAGAGGTCGCGTCCTTGACCTTATCCATATTTTAGCTATGCCATCGCTTTTTAATGTGATAAGGAGGAAAAATATAGTTAGTCACACTTATGAAATTATGAAGGTAAATAAATCGTAGGTACCTATATTGAATATTAATTTCTAACAAATAAATTAAAATAATATGTCACTTAGTAACTAAATATACAAGGCGATAAGAATACAAATTGTTAATAATACTTGTTAGCAACTTATTAGGTAAGTATTTAAAAACAGCTGCAAAAATAATGTGCCATTTGTTCAGCTGTGAGTATTGTGACAATTATGTATTCTGGGGTATAATCAAGGTGTACAGTATGTGGCGAAACTATTGTCCGATAAATGATATTTTTAAGCTATTGTATAGCTTTTATAGCAGGCTTTGAGGGGACCGAGTCAAGAAATTCCGTAACGAAAATTAAAACCTAACAGCTCCCATTGTCGCCCAAGTTTCAACCTTATTTCAAGTTTAGTAACAATCATAATTAAGTGACTTTTTGAATGATTAAACGGAAATGTGGCACGTATTACAAGCCAACATTCCTTTCAAGGCTTTTAATCATTCAAAAAGTGACTCAATCAGCTGTAACCAAGAACATTAGAAATTTCCTTATGGCTGTAACCAAACCATTATCTTCTAGGAAATCGGTAAAACGCCATCTATCGAGCACGCATATAACTTCACAAATAAGTAGTATTCGCTTAGTTAGAAAAGGTATTGAGGAGTTTTGGCGCCAACGCAACGCTGAAAAAGACACATCGGGGCATTGTATCATTTTCTAAAATTAGTGTAAAATGTAGTAATTATGTGTAAAAACGGTGGATTTTTAAACTTAACATCTACGGCAATGTGCACGAGTTTGGGAAAGTGGTATATTACCGTGAATTGTGCTTTTCAACATTGATTCCAAAACTCCATAGAAGCCTCTAGTAAAGTGTCCACTATTTTACTGGGGCAAGACTATGAAGGAAGACTGACTTGACTATTGACTATGAAGACCGTGACTTGACCTTGACTGTGACTAAATAACGAAAACGCTGCATAATACATTTATATGCAAATTATAATACTTGTTTGTGGCAAATTGCAAAACAAAGAAGTCATTAATAAAATAAAAAAAGTATTGAACATTTAATCTTTAATGCATATTGATTAAAATGGTATGCAATAACTTTAACGCGGCACTCCGCGTGCCACACGTATTTTTTTTATATATCGGTCATGTCAATATGTCTTCACCTCGCCTGATGGTAAGCTAAAGGGGTCTCAGAAAGGGGGTCCCCATTACATACACCGACAGTGACATAATGGTGGCCCTCTACTTGACGGCCTCGTGAAAGAAGAGGTGATTGTCGTCGCAGCACTGCGTGACAAAGCGCAGATATTGGTTTAGACTACGCCAATACCCACTGGTCCCACAAGTGCTGTGACAACCATCACCTCAACCCCCTTTTATTACTAGCCTATGTTGGTTTCAAACCCGCGGCTTTATTCGATGTATTTTTCTGTCGATTTGTTAATACGGGCCTATTAAAATGTAACAAAAATACAAATGCATTGTGTTATTATTATCATTTTCAAATAATTTTCGACACTGTTTCAAGTCTGCTAATAATTCTATAATGCAATTAAAAACAAAAGTGATAAAGTTAACATCCGCATTCTACGAGTAGGTATACTTGAATGTAAAATACTCGCCGACGAGGAAAGACAAAATAAAAATGTGAAATTCTTTAATTTATTTTATTTTTAATTTATTAAAGTAACGGAGGTAGGACACGACGGTACCTCCCGTCCGAACTGAGCAGCCCGACTGGGGTAATACCTCCACCCTAAAGAACACCGCCCCATAATAACTAGGTATCGTATTTTGTGTTCCCGCCGGTAAGTAGGGTAGCCACAGCTCACAATTCCCCCCTCTTCTCATTTCCCAATCCCCTCCTCAACCCTCCCCCTTCCAAACTTCCTAACCATCCCTACTCCAGGGTCGGCAGCGCGAGTGTGACGTCCTTGATGTTGCACACGTCCATAGGCCACTGTGACCACTTCCCATCAGGTGGGCCGTGTGCTTGTCTGCTGAGTTATCTTAGTAGTATATAAAAATAAGGTTTTTTTATACAACTTGGGAGGCAGACAAGCACACTGCCCATTTGATGGGAAGCGGTCACCATGGCCTATCGACGTGTGCAACACTAAGGGTGACACACACGCGCTGCCTACCCTGAAGGGGAGGGCTAGGAAGCGGTGCGGAGGCTAGGAAGGGGTGGGGTGGGGTAAGGTGAGATGAGTTCTGGCTACCCTACTTACCGGCGGGAACACAACACGATGGTTATTATGGCCGCGGTGTTCTGTAGGGCGGAGGTACTAGCCTAGTCGCAGCATTAACCGTAATGACATCCACGCGGGCGGAAAGCTATTAACATATTAGGTAAGGTCAGTACGGGGAAGTGTGTCATACTTTTTGCGAAGTTTACTTTGAACATAAAAATCACATATTTTTAGGTATAATTTCTAAATCTCGGTGCAAACAAAATATGATATGGTTCATAATTGGCTGAAAACAAAGTGTTTTAGTCAATTATATTCATTAGGAATTAGTTTTTAAGTACTAATTGTAAATGACTATGCTAGACACACTTTCCCAACAAAGTGAGGCAAGTGTGACTACGTCTTTCGTGTACAATAGACAGTTATTTTTAATTTAGAAATGCAGTGTTTAAGCTACTCGATCGTGTGAACGAATCAATTGATGTTAATACTACGTAATATACTGTGTATGAATCTTTCAAGGTTGTAAAATTTATGAGGTAAGTGTGTCATATTATGTTGGGCAGGGATAGAAAACATTTTTAGGTAAAAGTCATAGCTGATGGATAATCTTCACTTTTATTTAGAGTTTAGTAAAATTAATGTTAGTACCTAATATTAAAAGGTACTTATTGAAAGGTAAGTAGGTATTCAAATGAAATATAAAGGTAAATTTTCTTGCTCCTACATTTTTTTTTGTTTCTACAAGAAAATTTATTTTTCATCAATAAAATAAATTTTAGTATCTTGCATAAAAATTAAACAAAGCTAATAAGTAACAAAATCATACAGAAAATATCAACATATTTAAAATTTTACCTTTCTTACTGACTAACACTTTTAGTGTGTACAGGTACCTACAACCTTCCAGAGATAATTAGTCCAATACAATATAAAATTGTTAACGAAATAAATAATTAAGATTACTGTCTACAAACAAAATTACAAACTATTATACAAACAAAATTATAAACTTTGCCTTAGAAATTATATAATAAATTAAATCAAACTCAATGTTTTTAACCTCTGACTTGGGGCAAGTGTGTCATATAGACACACTTGCCTCATGGAAAGTAGACACACTTTCCCAGTCACTTGATTTAGAGGTTCGATTTTTTGAATGGACGTAATTCTCTCATTTTCAACAATTCCGACAATATTATAGGAGTAATAATAAGTTTAATTAGTATACTAACCACTTATGGGTACAAAATACACTGATTTACACAAAAAACCAAGATTTTTATGGATTCAAATGGGTGATGTGAACTCTAATTCGTCTTACAAAATGTGACATTTTTTAAAATGGCGATAGCTTCATAAATGCTTGACCAGTGCCATCTAATTTTAAATTATGTAACTAGATATTGGTTTCCACACAAGAACAGATGGCACTTTCATCAAAAGCTCTAATAGTTTCCGTAATATAAAGGGCAGTTACACTTGCCCCATAGCTACACTTCCCCGCACTGACCTTACCTACTTATAAAATAAAATACGAATACACATTAAAAATGCAGCATCCGTTTCTTTGTGTTCGCCATACCTACTCCAAAAGAACCGATTAGATCGATTTCAAGTTATTGTTCGAGTGTAAGGTACCCTTTTTAGGGGGGAAATTCCCAATGGGGTGGTTATGTCGGACACGGACCGATTACAGCCGCACGCCGTCTTGGGTCTTCAGATGACGGGGTGTAAGGTGACCCTTTTTTTTCCGTGTGGAAATCCTCATGGATACCCACCCTGCGACCAGCGGGGCAGGTTATATCGGACTCTCACCGCCTAAAACCGCACGCTGTCTAGGGTCTTCTGACGCCAGGTTGTAAGGTGGCCCATAGAGCATTTCCCTCGTACCCTGGCTTGACCCGGGCCATCTCTGGATTCGAGATGGCCCCCTTGGATTTGGGAACCACGGTGTTCCCGTCATGCTCCCGGAATAGGGGGGCCTCGGCCTACTTCTGTTAGGGTGACAGGCGGCTCCACCCGTCACCCCCAGGCCTGCGCTCATGAAGGCCTACGGCGTCAGCACCCGCCGCCGTCCGGGAGAGCCCTGTGTAGCCTCTCCCCGACCCTTTCAGAAGGAAGCGGTGGCCAACCACGCGGCGGCGCTCTGTACCATCGCTGCAACCAACACCGGCCTGTCTTGGCACCTCCCACGCCGGGCACTCAACCAGCGTGTGCAGCCCTGAGTCCTCGCCCGCATCGCAGTGATGGCACTCAGGTGTCGGCTCCTTCCGGATCAGATACAAGTAATCCCTGAAGCACCCCTTAGCAGAGATCACCTGCACCAGTGAGGCCTCTCCAGCCAGTCCTCAAAGACGGGAATTAGGTGGCAGACAAGCACACAGCCCACCTGATGGGAAGCGGTCAGCGTGACCTATGGACGTGTGCAAGACTAAAGGTTTCACACACGCGCTGCCTACCCTGAAGGGAGGGCTAGTGAGAAGGCTTAGGACGGGGTGGCGGTTTCGATGGTGGAATATGGTAATATTAGGATAGAAGACAAAATAATAGCCAATATAATACCTACCTAACATAAATCACATTTTTTTTGTTGGTTTGCAATTTTTACTTCACTTTGATTTAACTCAGGACTTATTCAACTTTCAATTAAAACTACACCATAACTAATTCTACAATATCGTTAACATAAACGGTTATTATTAACCACTATTAGGTAGGTATTAATAAAACGCACGGTATATAAATAAATTAAAACTTACTAAAAATTAACGTACAAATTTTCGCGCAACCGACGTATTATTGAGTTGATTTCAAGAATTGAAATGAATAAAAACTTGTGTACTTACTGGTATTCTTATGTGAACAAATTTTCTATTCGGTTCACACGTGTTTTTTTCTAAAGATCCTCGATGATATATGAGGTGAATTTATAATTTGTCGCAGTAGTGTCACATTTAAAACCAGCTTTAGGTACCTATTACCTACTGGGTCCAAAGTACTAGCTGTTGCCCGCGGCTCTGCCCGCGTGGCCGTCGATTTTCGTGTTTTTTAATATAACACCGGTTCTAATCAGCTGATTGTGATCAAATATACGTAAGATTTTGAGTCTAACCAAGATCTTTTTAATAAAAAACCGCATCAAAACCCGTTCAGTACTTTTTACGTCCATCGCGGTTGTAATTGGTTATGTATGTAATTGGTAAAAACGACCTAAAAACGAAGCGCGAGCAAAGCCACGGGCATCAGCTTGTATAAAAAGTAGCCTATATTTTACCCAGAACCATGGACTATAAACGTACCAAGTTTGATCAAAATCCCTCCAGTAGTTTTGTGCACACTTGGATCAAAAACTTAAAAATTTGAACAAAAGACCACGTGGTTTTCCACGTGAGATGGCATATCATTAATGTGTGTTAGGCATGGCCCAAAGAAGCTACCCTGTGGTACCCCATTTTATGAAAATAAAATTTTGCCCTCGTATCGATATTTTCTCCCTAAATATTGCTTGTGATCATCAAGATAATGATTTTTAGATATTGATTAATAGATCAATGCAGCTATTATACATAAACGTCTAGTTTATCTAAAAGTATCCCGTGGTTGAGACAATCAAAAGCTTTCCTTAGATCATATCTAAATTATAAGAGACTAAATTTGATGCTCTTTTCTACTACTTTACAAAAAGAATAGAATATCTTATACATAAATTACATTTACATACATATTTAAAATTTAGATAGAAAGCACATTAATTACTTAGGAGTATCATTTACTATTATTTATTTTAAAAAGCTCTTAAAACTCCTAGGTTTATGTACACCAAAAATGTTGGAAATAACGTTTGGGAAACAAGTGAAAAACATGAGTACAATGGATTTATTGTCAAATACGAGCTCTTCAAGAAATATAAGGATGTAATTGTTCAATTAACGGTCATTACACTTTATTACCAACTTTTATTTAACTTGCTCTGTTTTTTGTTAGATTGTGACTTTGTAAGTTAGAATGAGTTAAATTTTCATAACATACATAACATAAACTCACGCCTATATCCCCGAAGGGGTAGGCAGAGGTGCTAGCACCCACATTTCGCCAGTTTATGTTTAGGTCTCAATGTAACAGGTGGCGATCCTATTGCCATTAACCAATCACTTATAAACCTGCGATAAATACACACATAACTTCGAAAAGCATCGAAAAGTCATTGGTGTGTGCTATGGTGAACCTGGGATCGAACCCGAGACCTCGTCTCAGCAGTCCATTACCCAGACCACTAGGCTACCGCGGTTTCATCGCGTTATCGATAGGTTATCACGGTTCAAATTTTCACCTAATTAGAACCACTTCCTGACGTTAGATTGGACTCAAATTTGTTGTAATTTTGCGTATCGTCGGTAACAACACGATGTAATAGTACTATGAAAGTGGTCCGGTATAGCTTCATTTGTTTTTTCTTGGCCTATAGGTACTCTGATACTGCATGATATTTATTTAGAGTCTGAAGATAGGTGTTTTTTTTTATACCAGTTAGGTGGCAGACAAGCACACGGCCCACCTGATGGGAAGCGGTCACCGTGGCCTAGGGACGCGTGCAACACCAGGGGCATCACACTCGCACTGCCGACCCCAAATATAACGGTGTTTTAGTTCAAAAGTTTCTACTTCCGAACATAAAAATCAAGTTAATATCCATCACGTTTGGGTACTTTTAATGCCTGATTATGCACTCACTAGAAAAAATATTATTTTTATAATAATTATTCATTTTGAAATTTTCAAACAAGTCATCAGTGGTGTGACGTAGCGGTAGAGCGTTTGACTGGTAAGTCAGAGCTTGTTGTGGGTTCGATTCTCAGTGCAAATAATTGTGTAAGTACATGAACATGAATATAAACTTCTTTGATCTGGTCGTTCCGGAGATTGCCTCATTCAAGCAGACAGAAATACAGACCTAAAATTAAAAATAGTTTTTTTTAGCAGCAGCGTCTCCCGTGGCGAGTGGGAGGCGCTGCTTGCCTGCGGCCAATCCGGCCGGGGTGGGAGTGGCCCTCTAGAGGGCTGCTCCGAGGCTCTCCACGTGTCCCTCTGACTAGCAGATGGCACAGTGGGGAGCGAGCGGGGGGCGAGCTGATTGTCTGCGCGCCGACGGTTGGGTGACAGGACGGCCTCCTGTCACCCTACACCCCACCGTCGGCGAAGTGGCGCGATGCTCGCCCCACCCCCTCCTTTCGGGGGGTCGAGGGGGCCATCTTAAAACCGTAGATGGCCCGGGGTCAGCTGGGGTGCGAGGGATATGCCCATTGGGTAACCTTACACCCCGGTTACTAAGGCCCGAGACGGCGTGCGGTTTTAGTCGGTTCGATCCCGACATAACCACCCCCGATGGCCGACGGGGGTGGTATCCATGGGGATTTCCGCACGATAAAAAAAAAAAGGGTCAACTGGGTAGCGCGGGATATGCTCTAAGTAATCTTACACCCCGGCAACTGAAGACTTGAGACGGCGGCGTGCGGTTTTTATCAGGTCTGAGTGAGACTTAACCACTCCTGCTGGTTGACAGGGATGATATATGAAGGAACTTCCGCACGAAAAAAGGCATTTGAAACAGAATTCGCAATCCACGCGGGCGGAGCCGCGGGCAACAGCTAGTAATATTAGTATAGATAGGCTCGCGTTAGACCAGAACCTGTCCTGTCTGCTCTCCGGTAATACAGACTCTTGCAGAGCATGCATTCCACTCTTTAGCAGTACGCACATTAAATGTACTGCCAAAATGTTTTACTCGTATGCGTATGAGTGCTAAATGAGTGCTAAAATTGCAAAGTATATTTTAGACTTGAGTACCTACTCCAAAGGAGAGACAAGGAAGATCATTTGGATGCAGATTTATCAAAATATTCATGAAAAATCTGAAAAAACGGTCGTTAAAATTAAAAAAGTTAATTACTTAGAAAATAAAAAAACTCGTCTACGTGATATAAAATTAATAAGAAAACCGCAAGCTACCACGTTAGATGGCCAATGCCAATTGAATACCTACCCAGTACCCATACTATCCTATTCATATTCGTATCTTATTACAGGCAACAGGTTTTACTACCAGTTCGCGCTAACTTTGCCGCTGTCAAATGACGTCGGTATAGCGTTGTCTCACTGAAACTGGAACTGAGTGAGGTAGAAAACGCTAAACGCGTGACAATCGGCAGCGGCAAACTTAGAGTGAACGAGTAGTAAATAAATGCATAATACCTATATGACGATACACATAACAAAAAATCTCCATGGATACCACCCCCGTCGGCCATCGGGGGTGGTTATGTCGGGATCGAACCGACTAAAACCGCACGCCGTCTCGGGCCTTAGTAACCGGGGTGTAAGGTTACCCAATGGGCATATCCCTCGCACCCCAGCTGACCCCGGGCCATCTACGGTTTTAAGATGGCCCCCTCGACCCCCCGAAAGGAGGGGGTGGGGCGAGCATCGCGCCACTTCGCCGACGGTGGGGTGTAGGGTGACAGGAGGCCGTCCTGTCACCCAACCGTCGGCGCGCAGACAATCAGCTCGCCCCCCGCTCGCTCCCCACTGTGCCATCTGCTAGTCAGAGGGACACGTGGAGAGCCTCGGAGCAGCCCTCTAGAGGGCCACTCCCACCCCGGCCGGATTGGCCGCAGGCAGCAGCGTCTCCCGTGGCGAGTGGGAGGCGCTGCTTGCCTCCGTTGCCCAGGTGCACCACGTGGAGGTTCCGGCCCGCACCCACCCAGTTGACCCTGGGATGGGAATTGTTTGATTTATGATGCCTACAGCCACTTTCTATCATCGCACCGCTCGCCACAGGCAGGGAATTCATCCCCACACGTTGCATCCGTCTGCAGTGCGTACTGTAAGGTTTGAAAAAAAATTCATTTCACGCACGCTTAGGCTGTGGAACGATCTCCCTGCAGTGGTTTTCCCTGGCGGCTATAATATGGGGTTCTTCAAGAAGGGCATTAGAAGGATTTTGCAGGGTCGGCAGCGCGAGTGTGACGCCCCTGATGTTGTGCACGTCCATAGGTGCATAGGTCACATAGGTGGGCCGTGTGCTCGTCTGCCACTTAAATGGTATAAAAAAAAGCATGATGACCTTACCGAACCCCGGAAAAGAGGGGATGGGGTGACAGGGGGTACAGAAGACCGCAGCCATAATAGACATTGTGTTGTGTTACCGCCGCCGGTAAGAAGGGTAGCCAGAGCTCACAACCCCCCTCCCTATCTCCCCAATCCCCTCCTCTGACGTCCGATTTCAATAACTCAAACAGTCTTTAAATAATTTTTACACAATATTATTGAAAGTCTTGATAAGATATAATTTATTTGGATGGGAATACAAAGATATACCTTTTTTTCCGTGCGGAAATCCTCATGGAAACCCACCCCGCGGCCAGCGGGGCAGGCTATGTCGGACTCTTACCGACTAAAACCGCACGCCATCTAGGGTCTTCAGACGCCAGGGTGTAAGGTGGCCCAAAGAGCATATCCCTCGCACCCCGGCTTGACCCGGGCCATCTCCGGATTCGAGATGGCCCCCTCGGGTTTGAGAACCACGTGGTTCCCGTCATGACCCAGAATAGGAGGGAGGGGGCGCGCTGTTGCGCGCCGCCGCCTCGGCCTGCTTCTGCTAGGGTGACGGGCGGCTCCACCTGTCACCCCCAGGAGGACGGAGGTCGTCGGACCCCCGACGCGATAGGCGTCCGCGCCCGCCTCCGTCCGGTAGAGCTCTGTGCAGCCTCTCCCAAACCTTTTCCGCCGCCTCTTTCTCGAGTATCACTTGCTCGCAGAAGGAGGCGGCGGCCAACCACGCGTCCGCACTCTGCACCATCGCCGCGATCAGCACCGGCAGTGTGAGGACTCCCACCCCGAGGGCTGCCAGGAGGGCCTGTCTCGGCACCTCCCACGCCGGACACTCTGCCAACGTGTGCAGCCCTAAGTCCTCGCCCGCATCGCAGTGATAATACAATGATATACATAAGGAAACATAATCTTAGATAGGTATAATTCGCGAGACAAACGACGTCCTGGCGCGAGCGGATTGTTTTGCAATAATCCATGATTGGTGAATTTGAGCTCGTCCAGTGCAGTAGCACCCGTGCTATCCTCAAAGGCACCCAAGAAAACTGTACTGCGTGTATAGAATAGCCTATGTTACTCACAGATAATGTGGCTTTCTATTGGTGAAAGAAATATTGAAATCGGTCCAGTAGTTTCGGAGCCTATTCGTTACAAACAAAAAAACAAAAAAACAAATCTTTCCTCTTTATAATATTAGTATAGATAAAGAGGTAAAGTTTGTGTTTTTGGATATTTATTAAATTGTAAGGGGTAATCTCGGGATCTACTGAACCGTTTTTAAAAATTCTTTCACCAATAGAAAGCCACATTATCCGTGAATGTCATAGGCTGAATATCATCACGCTACTGTCCAAGGGAGCGGAGCAATAATCATAAATGTGAGCAATTCCGGTAGATTCCCATACATTTTAGGAAAACTGATAAATTTATTATGAGCATTATTATGTGAGTTAAAAAGGGTGCATCAGGACTCGAAATACGCCACGGGCGAAGCCGGAGTGGGTCAGCTAGTTACCAATATAAATAAACAAAAAAAAATATCTTATATCCAACGTTGATGTTATTCGTATAAAATATAGCCTATAACACATACAATCAGTTCAGTTTTTAGAAGCTACAGTGGAACATACGTAGACACATTAGACAGGTGAACACAGCCATACTACTGACACGCACCGTAGTTTAGAAAAAAAAAACAGGCGGTTTATGCTCTTTCACATTTAAATTTTATTTTTTCACGGGCCTAACTAGAATGCAAATCGCATGTCAACCGCATAACAATCGCATTGGTGTCTCATGCATGGCTAACTCCGGTAACAAGATTTTTGCCAATGTTTTTGTATTATTACACAACACTTTTAATGGTTAAGATAATTATAATACTGAAGTATGGCATAAGTATTTTTTTTCTGTACGGAAAGTACTACATGAAAATTATGATAATCATCCGGGGTCGTGCTAGGTAGAATCACACACGAAAGAGCCAGATTTAAAAGAAATATACTTAAAAGAAAATTGAAGGAATGAAAAACAAATGCATGTAGTGATGTTAAGATGGATGTGTGGTGTGACAAGAAAGGACAGAATAAGAAATGAGTATATTAGAGGAAGTTTGAAAGTTGCACCAGTGAATGAAACATTGAGAAACGAGCGACTGTCGTGGTATGGACATGTTATGAGAAGAGATGAAAATAATGTTAATAAAAAGGATCAAAGTACGAATGTAGAGGGTTTTAGGTGCAGAGGTAGGCATAAGAAAAGATGTATGGAATGCGTGAAAGTCGATATGGAAAGGAAGGGAGTGACTGAGGAGATGACATCTGAAAGGAATATATGGAGGAGAATGACATGTTGCGCCGACCAAAAATATTGGGACAAAGGCAGGAAGATGATGATACCTTGGAACCTTTGAAAATTGAAGCACCAAGTGGGAAGTGTGTCGAAACACGAACGGAAGGTACCTATGAACAGTGTGAAAAAACAACAGTCAAATGTGAATTTGATACAGCTCTCTAGAGCTTCTATTGTTGACGGAAAGGACAAACAGATATTTTTTCGTGATATACACTCGAGAGCAATGAATCCGGGTCACTTAAACGAAGAAACTGGTTCTAACCTACGCAGACCAGGAACGGGCAGAACCAGGTGTACCACAGCACGAGAAGACCGATACTTGGTGAACACCATGCTTCGAAATCGCTTTCTCACAGGAACTGAACTCACCAATCAGTTTCGACGCCTCGGAGGAAGTAACCCAAGTGCATGGACAGTAAGACGTCGGCTTGCTGAATCTAACTTAAAACCCCTTAGACCTGCAAACGGCCCTAAACTGGAGCGTGGGCATCGTATTTCGAGACTAAGATATGCCCTGTTTCCTATTTTTGTTTTAAGGAGAGATCAGCAGTTTTTTTCTTTATGTAATTTTGTGTTAATAAAATGTATGGTGACTCATATTTTTTTTACTTTCATTTAAGGAGTATTACATTGTCTATTAAATACAATTTATTGCATTAACCTATCATTTTTAGTTTCCGAGATTTTTAACATTCTTTAAGTGACCCGGATTCATTGCTCTCGAGTGTAGGTAACTAAAGCGTTACTTGTGCTATAAGAGTATTTGCTGAATTTTACTGGAACGATTCCAGAATTACACGACCACATGCTAAAACATTTTTTTATACTACTTAGGTGGCAGACAAGCTCATGGCCCACCTGATGGAAAACGGGCACCGTGTCCTATGTACGTGTGCAACACCAGGGGTATTATACTCGCGCTATCGACCCTGAAAGGGAGAAGGGGCTAGGAAGGGGTGGGGTAGGGGAGCTAGTAAGGGGTCGGGTGGGGAAGGAGGGATGAGCTCTGGCACCGGGACTGTAGGAGGAAGGAACACAAATGCGCTATTGTTGCCGTTTTTTTATTTGATAGTTCTTGGTCAAAATTAAAATCTTTTGCATGTTTGCATGTAAAAAAAGTTGGAAAATACCACAGAACAAAGAAAAATCCTTAGGACTAGAAATCGTATGGGGGCGTGTTTGTGTCGCCAAAAACCTAAGTGTAATTGCATTTACCTCACACATATACACTTGTGTATGTGCACAACGCAGGCTAAAATAATCAAAAAACAAGTTTATGCGATTGATTTTAAGGTTTATTTTCCTATAAGTTTTCACGAAATATTTACTTCAATATTCTAGAAGTTTCTATACCTGTCCAATTCAGGATGCTAAATGATAATTTTGACAGTTCACGTCTATGAAGTATCGTATTTTTATATACAAAATAATACCTCTAAAATTATCGTAGCACATTGACAAGTACCGCCCACTTTTCATAGTGAAGCGTCTTGCAAGAATTCAGCACAATTGACTATGACACACAGGAATCGAATGAATCGAACTTAAATTAATTTATTGAAATTTTTAAGTACTTATCTACTACAATTTTTTGTAATATAGCTAATAATAATATAATATAATAATAAAAGTGGCTAAGTATAATGCAAGACATAATTACGGTAGGTACCATAAAACTTCTCTTTTATCATTCTGAAATAAGTTACCTAAAATAATAAAAAAATAAATGCTTTTGTGTTTTTATAACTATCGATTCCATATTCTACGGGAACGATAATCGAAAATCGATTAGATTCATTTTCGATTATACTATATGGGGTACACTACTTAGAGCTGTCAAAATTATCATTTTAGGTAAGTTTGTGAAAAATGTACGACAGAATGTGGTGTCCGTATTTTGAGTTAAGTTAATTTCATCCTTACCATTGTTATATTTAAGGACTGATTTGCAATACAATACAATTTTAGACATCTATTGGTGAAAAGCAAAACTATAATGTACATTGATTTTGCTATTGACCGCTAGATTGGGGTATTATTGGGATAAATAAATGTGTACTCTATTCCAACGTGGCTTAAACATAATTTTGTTGTATATTACTTTAAAATGGGGGCAGATTTGATGGTACTCTGTAAGCATCATTGAAGTTTATACCTTGTCAAAACGTACTTTAAATTCATTTTCAGTAAAATAAGGTGTGTAGTTCTGCTCTTCTTATATTTTAAGGTAAAATGTATGCAACCAATAAGACGTCCTATAAGTCTGTGTGAGTGTATTTTTTGGCGACAGCTATTCCTTTGTATTTTTACTTAATTACTACTTCTATGGTTTTTTAATGTTCTGTGGAAAATACTTACGAAAATGTTGAAGTGAAGTTTCTGTAACAATCTCGGAACTCACAAAAGAGGTAATACCAAAAAACACTTTTAAATATAAATTATAAACTTCTTAAAATAAACTGAACACACACTTTACGACAGTAGCGCTAAAATAATACTACTTAACTAAAAGTATGAATAACAATGATTACAGTATGACAGGCACGTCTCTGTTTTGAAACATGTGCTTGACACAATCGGATAGACGCCTTCTTTTCTAAACATTCAACTTCGGTATGGTTATGAACAGAATGTAATTGGGTTCATAACTATCGTAACTGCGGTTCAATAGTACCTATTCAAAAGAATTTCACGAAAATTTAGACGTACGGCAATGCGCCATGGTGGATATTCCACTCAAACGCACGAATCGCTTCAGCAATACATTCAAGCGCACTGCTAAGGAGTGGAATGCCCTGTCTGAGTCTGCGTTTCCGGAAAGTCTTTAATTCAAGAATGAATAGGTTGTTTCTAGGTAAGCGTGATCCATCGTCGACCACATCATCACTTACCATCAGGTAAGATAGTAGTCAAACGCAGGTCTAACGACTATAAAAAAAACAATGCCAGCGAAATCAACTAAGTGAAATAATTGGGGACCTAGCAAAGGTCCTTGTGGAACCCTTGCATTTTATAACAACTTTTGGGCTCGGAAAAGTACTAAATAAACGCTATATTTGCTATCTTCGCTAATGGTCTTACTACTATGAATACGAGTGGAGAAGGAAAACCAGGAAACACTTATTTTTCGTGTGGGTTTTTTATACTACTAAGATGGCAGACAAGCACACGGCCCACCTCAACACGTATGCAACATCAGGAGTTTTACACTAGCGCTGCCGACCATGGAGAGGGGAGGGTTGGGAGGTTTGGGGGGAATTGGGGGATGAGAGAGGGGATTGTGGCTTTGACGATACTACTTACCGCCGCCGGGAACACAAAATTATGGTTATTGCCACGATCTTCTGTAGGGCGGAGGTACTACCCCAGACGGACTGCTCAGTTCGGACGGGAGATACTGTCGTGTCCTCAACCTCCATAATCCCACGGATACCACCCCCGTCAGCCATCCGAGGTGGTTATGTCGGAATCGAACGGACTAAAACCGCACGTCGTCTCGGGTCTTAAATTACCGGGGTGTATAAAGTTACCAAATAGGCATAGGTATTCCTCGCACACCAGCTGACCCCGGGCCATCTACGGTTTTAAGATGGCCCCCTCGACCCCCCGAAAGAGGGGATGGGGTGAGCATCATGCCACTTCACCGACGACGGTTAGGTGACAGGACAGCCGCCTGTCACCCTAAACCCCACTGTCGTCGGTGCGCAGACAATCAGCTCGCCCGACGTTCGCTCCCCACTGTGCCCACTGCTAGTCAGAGGGACATGTGGAGAGCTCGGAGCAGCCCTCTAGAGGGCGACTCCCACCCCGGCCGCAGGCAGCAGCGTCTTCCGTGGCGAGTGGGAGCCCCTGCTCGCCTCCGTTACCCGGGTGCACCGCGTGGAGGTTCCGGCCCGCACCCTGTATTAACTGCACCTCAGTTTGACTGTGGCCGTGCCCTAATTCATGGCAATCTCAATGCATATTATGTGAGTTGCTGCTAATTTATTTTAGGCAGGCGTTTTTGCATAATGACGTTACTTATTATAAGTAGATGTACTAACTGACCGTACGTAACCTTTGACTATATAATCAAAGAATGTATATGTAACTAACCGCGGTAGCCTAGTGGTTTGGGTAATGGACTGCTGAGACGAGGTCTCGGGTTCGTTCCAGGTTCACCATGGCACACACCAATGTCTTTTCGATGCTTTTCGAAGTTATGTGTGTATTTTGCAGTTTTATTAGTGCCTCGGAGAGCACGTTAAGCCGTCGGTCCCGGTTGCCATACAAACATCTATTGGCAGTCGTTACGCAGAGCCGAGCCCACAAAAGTCCAACCAGTCTAACTTGGAACTTCGATATCGCCATTGGTCATTATAGACCATTGGTTGTGGAGGTCAGATGGCAGTCGCTCCACGGAAAATATCGAAGTTCAGCCGCATCACAGTTAGACTGGAAAGCCGACCCCAACTGAGTTGGGAAAAAGGTTCAGAGAATGATGTACGAGTATAGTATATTCTGTGCTTAGTCTGTTAATCTCATGGAGCTATTATTATGAAGGTTTATCTACCGAAAATTTATTTTCCATAAGCACGATTCGTATTAAATATTTTTTAGGTATTTTTTATTTAAGTAGTTATAATGACTGCACCCCATCTGAAGGCAAGCTGAGGTGGAGTCCAAAGAGTAGAGCCCGGCCGGATTAGCCGCAGGCAGCAACGTCTCCCGTGGCGAGTGGGAGGCGCTGCTCGCCTCCGTTGCCCATGTAGTGTGACGCTCCTGGTGTTGCACACGTCCATAGGCCACGGTAGCCGCTTCCCATCAGGTGTGCCGTGTGCTTGTCCACCTCCTAAGTGATATGAAAAAAAATTCTCATAATTAGGTACCTATGCTACTTTTCGTTCATAAATAAACCACGCGTTTGGTTTTACTAATGCAATTTGGTTTGGTAATAATTCGCAAATTAGCGATGGTCATGGTTGATTGGTTAGGGCCGTTTTCAAAATTGTTTAATTTATCATTGTAAGTACTTCATTTTGAACATTGTTGACAGCCTGTAGCGTAGTGATAGAGAACGCAGCCGTTGCGCAGGAGGCACGGGGTCGATCCCCGCTCAGTGCAAATAATATGTATGCAAGAATATGGGTATTTGCATTGGTCTGGTCGTGCCTCGGAGAGCACGTTAAGCCGTCGGTCCCGGTTGCCATACAAACATTTATGGCAGTCGTTACGGGTAGTTGGAAAGTTCAACAACAACGAGCTGCAATGCTTCGATATCGCCTAATGTCACTATTGGGTTGTGAAGGTCAGATGGCAGTCGCTTCACGGAAAATATCGAAGTCCAGCCAAATCCGCAGTTAAGACTGGTAAAGCGGACCCCAGACTCCGAAGTGAAAACTTTGGATACGACTGGGATTAACGCTAGGTTGAAGGTTGAAGGATTTCATTTTGTACAGCCAGTAAACCGAAAAATGTGACTATTTTTATCAGACTGCGCCAGCGAGGGTAATGTGATTCATGCGTATGTATGTAATGTAGTTTTTGTTCCACTATATAAGCCTAATGGTGGTATTTTGTGCTAACGGCTGGACGGATTTCGATGAATGAGGTCTCAAATGAAAGGTTTGCAGCGCCCGATTGTCATAGTCATACATGAAATGTGAATAAAACTATAATTTTTATTTCTGGTGCTAAAATGTATGTTACCTAAAAATATTTTTATTCAAACTTATCGTCTTGATTTCAAAAATATTATCTACTAGCTGTTGCCCGCGGCTCCGCTCGCGTGGAAGTCGCTTATTGCATCCACTCCCACTCCTGCTCCCACTCCTGCTCCAGCTCCTACTCCCACTCCCACTCCCACCCCCGCTCCCACTCACACTCCCACTCCCACTGCCACGCACACTCCCACTCCACGCACACTCCCACTCCCACCCACACTCCTACTCCCACGCACACTCCCACTCCCACTCCCACCCCTGCTCTCGCTTCTACTCACACTCCCACACCCACGCACACTCCCACTCCCACCCCTGCTCTCGCTTCCACTCACACTCCCACACCCACGCACACTCCCACTCCCACCCCCGCTCCCACTCCCACTCACACTCCCACCCCCACTCTTACTGCCACTCACACTCCCACCCCTACTCTCACTCACACTCCCACTCCCACGCCCACCCCCCCTCCCGCTCCCACTCCCACCTCACCCCCACTCTTACTGCTACTCACACTCCCACGCAAACTCCCACTCCCACTCCCATAAACCTATTTCTGATGATAACTAATCTAAACTCAAAAAAAGTAATATTTTTGTTAATAAATACAAAAAAAAAACTTAAAATCCCTAAAAACTAATATAACACAACAATCCACTAATCTTACTTGAACCCCACTCATAATTAACCTATTCATAAAAAACATAATTTCATCTAAATAATTTATTTATTTAATATTTATGCAACACAATGTTAATTAGTAAAGAAAATGGAAGGTGGAAAGAATAGTACAATTATTATATATTTCACAATTTAATTTGTACCTAGTGTGATGAGGTTCATATGATTATACTATTGTACGTCTTATCAGACATGCTACGGTGATACTTTTATGTAATTGACAACATCTTCTCTCTACCTGTTACCTTTAAATGAATTTTGAATTTTGAATTTTGAATTTTGAACTGCGGGTGACGTAACCTACGACAAACTTATTATTTGCGGTTGGTACAGTAATCGGGTCTAGGAATTGAACCGCAAAATTAAATTTGTCTTTTATTGTATGTACTTTTCCGAGATAAAAAGTATCCAGTGTGCTGCCCAGGATATTGAAGAATAATTATACCAAGTTTCATCGTAATTGAACCGGTAGTTTTTGCGTGATGCCTGAACAAACAGACAGACAGACAGACAGACAGACAAAAATTTTTTTAATCACATATTTGGGTTCGGTGTCAGTCTAGTAACACCCCCTGCTATTTTTTATTTTTTTATTTTCAATGTACAGAATTTTCACTTCTACAGATTTATTATAAGTATAGATAACCATGTAGTTACGGCATATAACCATATGCCGTAACTACATAACTAACGTACCTAACAGTATAAAATAAAATACTTAAATGATTAAATAATAAAACCCGACTGCTGTTGAAAAGCCTGAAACAAGTTTGATAGCAGGCGGTACCCATTCGGAAATCATAAACCAACAGAAAATTAATGGGTACCGCCTGCTATCAAACTTGTTTTCGGCTTTTCAACAGTAGTCCCGACTGCTGTTGAAAAGACTGAACCGAAAAGAAAAACGGAACTTTTTTATTTTTTAACATAACATACATAACATAAACTCACGCCTATATCCCCGAAGGGGCGGGCAGAGGTGCTAGCACCCACATTTCGCTAGTTTATGTTTAGGTCCCAATGTAATAGGTGGCGAGCCTATTGCCATTAACCGAGCACTTATAAACCTGCTATAAATACGCACATAACTTCGAAAAGCATCGAAAAGTCATTGGTGTATGCCATGGTGAACCTGGGATCGAAACCGAGACCTCGTCTTAGCAGTCCATTACCCATACCACTAGGCTACCGCGGTTATTTTTTAAACATTTCTTTTTATACTTCCTCACACTGCTGTAAGTGCGGAGGAGATTCTCTCACTACTGTGTTGCTAGCTTACTCGTTTCTCGTTAACCGCCGGCATGGACAAGTACCTTACGGGGATATCGAGTTCTCGATTCGACATACACGTAGTACTCCAAACTCGCATCTCGTCAGTTGCGAGTTCGGAGTTCTCGTGGTCTGACGATATAGTCGGGTGCGTGCGCGTTTCATTCGTATGTATAATTAATTGTTTTGTGATTCAGGGTGACAAATGCGGACATATTGTTAATTCATAATATATGTGGCGTTGTTCATGATGTTTATTTTGCAGATAAGTTATAGATTGTCGTTATATTGAATGTGTTATCAAACTAACACAACGAGGCTATTTGTTGTTTAACCTTAGACATTTAGAACTATACTAGCAGTTTCCCGCGGATCCGCCTCGATTTTTCCGTTTTTGCAAGCTTTTATTTAGTGTCACCTGTCCCGTTGTCTGTAATCAAATCTTGCAAGCCATTTTTCGACCACTTCTGGTTATCAGATAGAGCTGAAATTTGCCATACTTTTGTAAGTCCCATGACAATGTAATAAGTACTGTATAAAAGTTTTTTTTTCAAAAAGGTTTTTTTTAAACAGCAGCTTGTTTGACTATATCTCCGGTTCTACTGAACTAATTGTGATCAAACATGCGTAAGATTATAAGCCTGAAAAGAAACTTTCAAACAAAATAAATCACAGTAGTGGGGCCCACACTACTCCAAAATCTGGCCACGTTAGATGCCGCGTATTAATATTCCAAATATTTCAAGGACTTCCCTTTGTTTAAACTAAGGCTACAATATAATATATCAAAAAGTTATACAAATTACAGGCGCCATCTGTATTAGCTTAACACATTCCAAGTTGTAAGGTGTGAAAGAAACATTCAGATACAAACGGCTACTCACACACCTGCCGCGCCGGGGCAATCTAGGAGCAATGTGGGGATGACCCTAACTGCCACCTATCTAGATTGTCCCTTCTTGCCTACACACAGGTGCCAATTAAGGGCATCGCCGCACTTACACCCTAGATTGCCCTTGCGGCAGCTGTTAGGAGGTAGGACACGACGGTATCTTCCGTCCGAAATGAGCTGTCCGACTGGGATAGTATCTCCGCCCTACAGAATACCGCAGCCATAATAACCATCGTGTTGTGTTCCCGCCGGTAAGTTGGGTAGCCAGAGCTCACTGTACCCCTCCTCCTCCCACCCCTTCTTAGCCTCCCCACCCCTTCCTAGCCTGCACTATCGCTACGCCAAGAGACCGTCAAATTCACATAAGAAGGTTTTTACAGGGTCGTCGGCAGCGTAAGAGTGACGCTCCTATGTTTTATCGTACGGCAATCCCCATGGATACCACCCCCGTCGGCCATCGGGGGTGGTTATGTCGGGATCGAACTGACTAAAACTGCACGCCGTCTCGGGTCTTAATTACCAGGGTGCAAGGTTACCTAATAGGCATATCCCTCGCACCCCAGCTGACCCTTGGCCATCTACGGTTTTAAGATGGCCCCCTTGACCCCCTGAAGGGTGTGGGGTGAGCATCCGGACAGTACCTATAGGGAAAAGGAAAATATTTAACGAGAAGAGACAATTTGTAGTCCATAGGCGTGCTAACAAGTAATTATGCCAAGGCTATATTATAAAAATGTAATATCACGGCATCATAATCATAATTATATCAGCCGTCTCCTCGATTATATTTGTGTTCAAAAATTACTGAAATACAAAAAAACTAGGTCACTCGACAGGTCATTAGAAGGTTTTTACAGGATCGGCAGCGCGTGTGTGATGCCCCTGGTGTTGTACACCGCTGGTGACCGCTTCCCATCAGGTGTGCCGTGTGCTTGTCTAACATCTAAGTGGTTTATAAAAAAATCTACACTGCCAAGTCAATTAAAAACCAAAAAGGACTCCTCCGCGACTTCGCCGTGACATTCTAAGCGTGTCCAACTCGCACTTGACCAGGGCCTCGATTCTGTTAAAACAAACCACTGTCCTGCCACGGACACTTCAAAAAATGCCATTTAATTTTGGACTTTACTGTTATCACGTTAAAGTCTAAAATTAAACGATATTTTGTAGAGCGAATGAAAAAGTTTACTGAATTCTTTTCATTTGATTAAAGACTTAACTGTATAACGGTAAAGTCTACAATTAAATGGCATTTTTTAGAGTGTTAGTGGTTGGTTATGACAGTGGTTTGCCTTTAGCAGAATCGAGGCATTTAGACTTTTTCCATTTGTCTAGGGGGGCTTCCCCCCTAGACAAATGGAAAAAGTCTAAATCGCAAACGATCGCTTAGAAAACGAACGATTAGGTCGACCAATCACATCCCAGCTCGTCACCGGTGTACGATGCGCGCGCCGCGGCGGAATCACGAGCTGGAGTGTGATTGGTCGACCTAATCTATACGTTTCCTTAGCGATCGTTTGCGATTTAGACTTTTGCCACTTGGCTACGGGCCCTGTTTTCGTTGTTATTGATGTCTCCTTTTAACCATTTACAAATGGACGCTCATAATACAATAGACCTATTTTTTTTAATTGTAAAGACTTGCTCGCCTAATTATGAGTAATTTGTAATTAGAAACGCTAATATATTTAGGCCGGAATTTAAGTATCTACATAATTTTTTTTGTCAATTTGCATTTACTAAGCGATATGAGAAGTAGTCCATTAGCGAGTCGGTTGCCATAATGAGAATTAGCCCTAATGCGTCTAAACCGATCAATTTTATTTCTTACTAGCTTCCGCCCGCGGCTTCGCCCGCGTGGAGGTCTACAACTAGACCTCCACACAGACTACATTTAGAGGACTAAATCTACGCATATTTGATCATAATCGGCTGATTAGAACCAGCGATATAGTTTTTTTTTATACGACGTAGGTATGTGGCAGACAAGCACATGGCCCACCTGATGGGAAGTGGTCACCGTGGCCTATGAACGTGTGCAACACTAAGGGTGTCACACATGCGCTGCCTACCATAAAGGGATGGGGGGAGGGCTGAGAAGGGGCGCAGAGGCTAGGAAGGGATAGGGAGGAAGGGTACAGTGAGCTCTGGCTACCCTACTTACTGACGGGAACACAACACGATGGTTATTATGGCCGCGGTGTTCTTGTAGGGCGGAAGTACTACCCCAGTCGGACAGCTCATTTCAGACGGGAGATACCATCGTGTCCTACCTCCTTGAAATAGTAAAAAAAACGTGAAAATTGACGTCCACGCGGGCAGAGCCGCGGGTAACAGCTAGTCAATAATATATGTGTACAATCTATTATCATCATTAAACAATGCACTTGGTATGTCTTGGTCTATTAGCTTACACAGAGCAGTCTGTGTTGTGATCTTAGATCCGGCGACTGGGCCGATTACGCTTTACTGTGTGAGTTGAATAATAAACATAATATTATACTGAAACACTACAAATTTACAAAAAAAAGTGCATTTAATGTATATCCATATATTCGAAAATCTATAACATAACTAGCTGTTGCCCGCGGCTCCGCCCGCGTGAATGTCGAAATCCGTTTCAAAAACTATCCTATCTCTCAAGTTGGATCGAACTGCACATGGTGTGCGAATTTTATTATAATCGGTTAAGTGGTTTAGGAGTCCATTGAGGACAAACATTGTGACACGAGATTTATATATATTAAGATTATACTGAAACACTACAAATTTACAAACAAAAAGTGAATTTAATGTTTATCCACATTCGAAAATCTATAACAATATGTACAAAATACAAGAAGAGTTTTTATCAAAATCCGACCCGTGATTCCTTTGAGTACTTTTCACTTTGCCCCATAGTTCGGGCCACCCAAGGCCCATTATTCACCCCGGGATAGTGATATTATCTCCCTGCTGTGGTTGCCCTTTTTTTCGTAACCCGTGATTCCTTTGAGTAACTTTCACTTTGCCCCATAGTTCGGGCCACCCAAAGCCCATTATTCACCCCGGTATAGTTATCATCTCCCTGCTTCGGTTGCCCTTTTTTTCGTACGCATACGATACACAGCTGACCCCGGGCCATCTATGATTTTAATACAGTAGGGTGAGAGGCGAACGGCCTATTAACTCTACAGATTTTTTTTTTATACCTACCACTTAGGTAGCAGACAAGATTTGAATGAACACCGCAATCAAAACGACTTATTCGCCAACTCGGCACTTAAAACTCGGCCGATCAGTTACAGATATATTATAAGTATGTATTAGATGTTAACTTTTACAGATTTGAATAAAAACCAATCAAAACAGCATCTGAACATAACTACTACAAAATAAAAATCAATTTAATTTGGAGTCCACAATGAATTGATGACTACTGTATGCTATGGAAAAGCTGTTGAACAGTGCGAGGGAATGGCGAAGTGGACCTGATAGAGACGTAGATATAAACCGGACTGAGTACTCCCTGGTTTCCGATGGAGAACTCACAGATGGCGCCCTGCAACTATGGCTCAAGCAACCTAATGAAATCAAGAATGATAGCGTGTTTGAAGAATTTAAACAACATCACGAGAAAGAAAATGGTAATCTATACCAACACTTCTTCAAGAAGGGCATTAGAAGGTCGGCAGCGCGAGTGTGACGCCCCTGGTGTTGCACGCGTCCATAGGCCACGGTAACCGCTTTCCATCAGGTGGGCCGTGTGCATGTCTGCCACCTAAGTGGTATAAAAAAAATACTAATATTATAAAGTGGTAAAGTTTGTGACAAGTTTGTGTCGTTGTATGGGGGTAATCTCTGGATCTACTGAACCGATTTTAAAAATTCTCTTACCAATAAAGCCACTTCATTTGTGAGTATCATAGTGTCATATATTTTATTGCAAAATAATACGGACCCCTACTAAAACTTCAATAATGTAAACCAAGGTATGAAAAACTTGCCATAAAATGTCTTTTATCGCATGCGCTGCGGAAACTATGAATGTTATATAACAAAAAGATGTTCTACAATACCGACCTCCACGCTGGCGGAAGCTAGTTTAATATAATATTCTATTGTAACCACCATATTTATTACTAGCCTGCAGCTCGCCCTCGTGGACGTCACCGCGTCGTGCGTCCGTTGCGTCAGATTTCACTATTTTTAATGAGTATATCTCCGGTTGTATTGAACCGATTGTGATCAAACATACCTAAGATCTTAAGTCTGATCAATACCTTTTAAATAAAAAAAACTGCATCAAAATCCAATCAGTAGTTTCTGCGTCCACTACAAACAAAACAGACAAGAATTCCAAGAAAAATATTTTTGTGTTCCGAATCGTTCGAATCGAATGGAGGTCACTATTTATGGAGTTCACTTCAGCTTACCATCTGGCAGGGTGCAGTCAATCTAACGAACATAAAAAAGCATATAATAATTTTCAGGTATTGTAGAACAAGTGCCTCTGAAAGCCTTACGAAATCAAGGCACCAGGCTTCAGTCAGTCCATTCTGCACCAGATCTTTGTGAGAACGAATATGCTGAGCAAGAAGTGGTAATTCTCAACAGCTTTGCGCAAGAGACGAAAGAGGAGAAAATGTACGTATATAGACTAGCTGATGCCCGTGTCACCACTCGCGATATGTCGCGTATGATTCTATTTTTTGGTCATTTCCCTGACTAATGAACCAATTGCAATCATACATACTAAAGTTTTTTAAGTCAGACAAAGACACTTTATACCTCCTATAGTCCCGGGGCCTTTAAGTTAGGCGTGAAAAAGCATTTGATGAGGCCGTCAAGCTGAGGGCCGCCGCTTTTTGGCAGTCGGGTAGTAAAAAACTGCAACAAAATCAGTTACTTTTTACATCCATAGCGAACAAAGTATATTTAATCTGACCCAATTAATTTACCATTGTGTAATAGTTAGGTAGGTATATTTATAGATATTTAAATTCTTATAATTTTTACAGTCTTGAAGATGGAGTGCAGGATCCTAAAAAGAAAACAAAGGTAGGTAATAATTTGTTCCCTAAATCTAATTTAATTTATGCCATGATTGTAATTCATTCCATAATTTCAATGTAATTTAATTTATTCATTCGATTCATTTATTTAATCAAAATATAGATAGATTCGATTCTAAATTTTCCTTTTAATCTATGAATTACACCTAGATTTCAATTTAATTTAATTCATCAATTGATTTTTTATTTAATTTGACTTAATAATCTGTTTGACATAATATAATTTTCATTTATTTTGATTAGGTATGTAAAACTATCAAAAGTTTTGTTTAAGTTACACTTGTTAGGTACTAACCCAGATATGGATCGTGTGTTATATGAATTAAAACTATTTTAATTTGAATTTGAATAAGTAATAGGTATCTTGGAAGTTGTTAAGTACCAAATCTAAATCCTTGGAACCTGGAATTAATTGGTTGATTGATTAGTTCTTTACCTAATTTATTTATTTACTACTTATACTAATAAAAGGTGATAAGAACTTAAACAGCTTTATAATTTTTATACCGCAGATGACACAAGCAGGGCACAAGGTTAAAATAACACTTCTCGTAGGAGTGTGGATATTCTTTACGATCGTGTTCTTCATGCACAATGAGAAGCAGGAAATCATTAGGCACTCTTCAGTGGCTCCAGGGGAAAATAAAGGTTAAGGTAAAATTATAGTAAGTCGTTTGTGGACAAGAATTTCAACTTCCTAACTTATTTGGGATTGGTAGCTCAGTTGGTGAATTGTGGGCGGTTTATCAGGGTTTTATTCAGATTTTTCGAGTTTGGTTTCTACACGAAGCATTAAATTCTCACTTGACAACAAATTTAATGAAAATTTACTTCAATTTGATGTTCTTTTTAATACTAGTTGGAAATTACTAGTATTCTTAGCTACCCCTCTAGCTAAATTACTTTTGTTAGGAGTGGACTCACTTAGAAAGTGTTTCTGGGATCGATATCGCAACCTCTAAATCTAAAGTTCGACAACTTCGAGAAGAAAATTGAATAGTCTAGTTGCTAACTAAACTAGACTATTTCTTCTTCACTTTTGGTTTCTTTGATTGATTAAAATTGATGGGTTGATTGATTGGAATTAATTGATTTGTTCCTTCGTGCCCTAACAAACTTTAAGGGCTAGATACCTAAGATGCAACTTATACTATTTTCAGACTACATTTTCAACACAAACGAGGCAGAGATATCGATACTGCTGAAACTAACAGGTCCCTTCATATCAGAACAGTATGAGAAAAAGTTGAATGACAGTGTTAAGGCGAATATGACTGCGATGCGCGTCTGGCTGGAGAGGCGACTCAGGCAAGATGGGGTAGAGAACCCTGAAGTAGATGATGGAGTTCACATACAGGTTAGTTCTTGTAGTGATTTTCTGATCGGAAAAAATGGATGATCATTTTTTCCGATCAGAAAATCATTGGGAATAGTTAGCTATTCAAAAATTAAAAAACCCGACTGTGTAAAAAACTAAAAAGAAAAAAACAAGCACTTAGATGTACTGCGTGGTCTAGAAACATGACAACTGAACAGTCGGGATCCAATATTCGACATATTGGATCCCGACTGTTCAGTTGATATGTTTCTAGACCACAGGACATCTAAGTGCTTGCTTTTCCTTTTTAGTTTTTGGCAGTCGGATAAAAAAACTGAAGCACAAATATTTTACAGACATCTCCACCGTGGACAATAATCCTGAAAAACGAGAATCAAAAAGACTTCCAAGAAAGCGAAACGCATTCAGCTCTTCTCAAGCTGGATTCTGTAAACAGCAATGGCAGCATATACGCCTTGAGAATAAGTTCCAACTCCAATGCTACCACTCCTTTCACTCTTACTTATACGATAGACCCCTTGGATTCCACTGCTGGTATCATTTATGCAGTAGTACTGCTGTGTGCTTTGTATATCCTCATCGTATTTGAGGTAAGTCGTTATTATGGCCGCGGTCTTCTGTAGGGTGGAGGTATTACCCCAGTCGGACAGCTCATTTCGGACGGGAGATACCGTCGTGTCCTACCTCCTAAAAAAGAAAGATTGGTGCAAGGATTCCATCTCATCTCTTATGATGAATAGCTTCACTTCACGTCATCTCTTGTCTTCTCAATAATTTTCTATACCATACGTCTTCCAGATCATCCACAGGACCATGGCAGCTCTCCTTCTATCCACAGCGTCCTTAGCAGTCTTGTCCATAGCTGGTGAAAGACCGACACTGACTGAGCTTGTGACGTGGGTAGATGTAGAGACTCTTCTACTGCTGTTCAGCATGATGTTAATAGTTGCTGTAATGACGGAGACTGGAGTGTTTGATTATATTGCTGTTCTGACCTTCCAGGTAAGAATTTACCAGGTTGTGGGCCGGGAAGGTACCACCGTGCACCTTGCGAAAAACCCTCCATAGTATAAATCCAACATCGGTTGGATTGCGTTCAGGGTTCAGCAGATGCATAGCCGGGCTTGAGGTGATAGTTGTCGCAGCACTTGTGGGTCCAGTGGGTATTGGCGTAGTCTAAACCAATATCTGCGCTTTGTCACGCAGTGCAGCAGGGAGGCTAGGAAGGGGTGGGGGGAGGAGGGGAGTTTCACTTACAGTGAGCGCTGGTTACCCTACTTACCGGAACACAACACGATGGTTATTATGGGGTGGTGTTCTGTAGGACCGAGCTACTACCCCAGTCAGACAGCATTTTTCAAGAAGTAGGTATTGGCAGACTTATCAAAAATCAACCATGTTTTGTCATTATCAAACAATTATTAATATTTCAGTTCGCAAGAGGCAAAATATGGCCGCTTATTACGATACTGTGCGTCATCACCGCCATAGTATCCTTACTGCTTGATAACGTGACTACAGTGCTATTTATGACTCCAGTAACCATACGGTAAGTCCTTTTCATGGCTTTGGAAAACCTACATGAAAAGCGAGCGCGAAGATTTGATTGAAAATCTTGTGGGGTCCTAAATACCCCATAGGACTAGTAGTATCTATCTATAAGTTCAGAAATGTTATGTTTTAAAAATATACTATTACCGAATCAGGGCCTCGATTCTGCTAATTGTATTTTCCCTTTTATTTTATTTTTAAGTGGAGGGTTGATGTAGGACACAGTGTTTGTAAGTGCATATTCAGCAAATTCCAATCGCGGCTCTGCGGCATCGAACGGTCGCATGGCAGTCACCTCTCCATGCGCGCACGAGTCACTTGCGCCCGACCTCAACCCTTCCGCGATTATAAATTAACAGTGTAACCTTGTACTTAATCGCAGAAATACAGTTACAGTTCTAACGTAGCAACTTCTATTTAATTCACCCTTCTGATCACCGTGAACTACGAAAAGAAGCCACGGGCTTCGTGGGGTCGTAGTTGCAAGTTACAACAACAATCGTACCTTACACACATCAACACATAAATCCCACAAGGCAAACCACTGTCTCAGGTCAATGGTTCGCTTTAACTTACTTTTGAATGTTTGACCAGGCTCTGTGAGGTAATGGATCTGCACCCTATTCCTGTACTGATGGCCATGGTACTGTTCTGTAACCTGGGAGGCACAGCGACACCTGTCGGGGACCCGCCGAACGTCATCATAGCTTCTAACAAACTTGTTGTTCAGGCCGTAAGTACCTATGCTAATTTTTTTTTCTTTCGTTTGCGGTGAAGCCGTGGAGCAAGGATCGGCAACTAGTTTTAAGTGGGGTCCGAATACTCCGCATAATTTTTTTCGAGAAAAACCCGTTTTAACCGACTTCAGAAAACGAGGAAGTTCTCAGTTCGTTTTTTTTGTTTGTTACCTCAGAACTTTTCACCCCAAAATTTTTAAGAAGGAGAAAATCTTCTGAAAATGAATTAAAAAAAATACTTCAGGTAAACCCATATTTAGTATCCTCATTCTAGAACCCATAACACAAGCTAGTTAAACTATACTTACTTTGGGTCTAAAGAGTGCTGTTTAGAATTTTGAATGAATGAATGAATAAGTGATAATTTTTTTGCTCTTGTTAATTGTAGCGCGGTAGCCTAGTGGTATGGGTTTGCGAATGGACTGCTAAGACGAGGTCTCGGGTTCGATCCCAGGTTACCATGGCACACACCAATGGCTTTTCGATGCTTTTCGAAGTTATGTGTATTTATCGCAGGTTTATAAGTGCCCGGTTAATGGCAATAGGCTCGCCATCTGTTACATTGGGACCTAAACATAAACTGGCGAAATGTGGGTGCTAGCACCTCTGCCTACCCCTTTGGGGATATAGGCGTGAGTTTATGTTATGTTATGTTATAATATGTAAATTGTAGAGTATTTATTTATTTATTTTTATATTTATTTATTCTTCTCCAGGGTGTAAACTTCACCAATTTTACTTTACACATGACTCTCGGCATCCTGCTCGTCTGTGTCCAGACCTATGTCTATCTCAGATACATATTCAGGGATACCTCAAAACTGAAATTGAAAGAATCCAAAGAAATCTTAGGTAAGTAAACTTTGCAATTTTTATGGCACAGTAGGGTAAGCACGAAATTACATTCGAATAGTAAGCGTATCGTATTCATCCGTCGTCCCCGAAGTAAGCCGTCGGTCCCGGTTGCCATACAAACATCTATGGCAGTCGTTACGGGTAGTTGGTGTCCTAAAAAGTTCAACAACAACGGTCTAGCTGCAATGCTTCGATATCGCCTAATGTCACCATTGCGTTGTGAAGGTCAGATGGCAGTCGCTTCACGGAAAATATCGAGGTTCAGCCAAATCCGCAGTTAAGACTGGTAAAGCGGACTCCAGACTCCGAGGTGAAAGCTTTGGATACGACTGGGATAAACGCTAGGTTGAAGGTTGAAGAGTTAGCGTATCGTATTCATAACTAGGCACTGGAAACAGTCAATATAATATCGCTATCCGGTATTTTACGTGAAGCGACTGCCTAATATTCTCTATCTTCAGATATTCGTCAGCAGCTTTCGACATGGCGAGGTGCAGCCGACTCCCTCCCACAACTGTCTCGTGATAACGCGGTGGTGCGCGGGCGCATGGAGTGTAAAATGCAAAAGCTTAGCACGCGACTAAACGCGCTGGTGTTGGCATCACAGCGCAGGGCTTTCCCAAAAGAGAACTATAAGACAATGTTCGCTGACTTGCAAAGAAAGGTATATACCTCTAATATACAAGTGTATATTAATACTAGCTGACCCACCCCGGCTTCGCCCGTGGCGTATTTCGAACCCCGATGCACCCTTTTTAACTCACATAATAATTATGCTTATAATTTATCACTTTTCCTAAAATGTGTGGGAATCTACCGGAATTGTTCACATTTATGATTATTGCTCTGCTCCCTTGGGCAGTAGCGTGATGATATTCAGCCTATGACATTCACGGATAATGTGGCTTTCTATTGGTGAAAGAATTTTAAAATCGGTTCAGTAGATCCCGAGATTACCCCTTACAATTTTACAAATGTACAAACACACAAACTTTACCTCTTTATAATACTAGTACCTATAGATTATAAAGACAGGCCATATTTTTTCAGTCTAATATACAACGTGTAGATTTGCATTTGAGCATCCTTCACAGGGGGGGCTTGAGCTACTTATAGCCATCACAAATTCACCAGTGCATTGAATATTAGGACTTCGTTCACATAATTCACGCGCGATAACATTGATCAGCTGACGCGCAACTACCTACTTGTACGGACTTAGGAGCCGCAGAGTACCATAGTAACTAGTAGATAAGTAGGTACTAGTCAGTGAAGGCAACTGATAATGCAAATATCGCCTGGAAGTTGTATTTGTAAAAAAAAATTAAATCAGTATATTTGCCCTAAAAAAAATTACCTAGTGTTTTTTTCATCAAATCTTGTAGAGTACCTGTAAGCAGCTCAAGCCCCCCTGTGAAAGATGCTCAAATTCGAATCAACACTTTGTATTTTAACCGTACACGAGTACAATTAAATGATAATACTTATGCAAAGCTTCGATATCGCCTAATGTCACCATTGGGTTATGAAGCTCAGATGGCAGTCGCTTCACGGAAAAAATCGAGGTCCAGCCAAATCCGCAGTTAAGACTGGTAAAGCGGACCCCAGACTCCGAGGTGAAAGCTTTGGATGCGACTGGGATTACCGCTAGGTTGAAGAAGAAGAGTACTATTAAAATCTATATTCTTCCAGTACACGATAAGAAACAAAGCCCTTCTGGTGAAATGTTCCTTGACCCTGGCGTTCGTCGTGGTGGCGTTCTTTCTACATTCCATACCGGAATTCAGTAAGTAAAAATTCCTATTATACTCCTGGTCTAAGAACCTATGTCCGCCAGATCTACGCGATAATATAAAAGCTGAAAAAAAAATATAGAAAAGGGTGTTCAGCTAGGGTGCGGGCCGGAACCTCCACGCGGTGTAACTCAGACAACGGAAGCGAACAGCTCCACAGGGCACGCTGCCTGCGGCAAATCCGGCCGTAACGGGAGTAGTCCTCTAGAGGGCTGCTCCGAGGCTCTACATGTGTCCCTCTGACTAGCAGAGGGCTTACAATATGGGGTTCTTCAAGAAGGGCATTACAAGGTTTTTACAGGATCGGCAGCGCGAGTGTGACAACCTTGGTGTTGCACACGTCCATAGGCCACGCTGACCGCTTCCCATCAGATGGGCCTTGACTTGTCTGCCACCTCAAAAAACATACCGCAACTGGATTTTGAACATATTTTACCCTCTGGTTAAAATTAGACTAAGTTATGTTACCTCATCATATTTACCTACAACATAGGTATTTTTATTGTCCATAATTTTTTGAGGTTATGTTACATTTTCTAAAAATACTTGGAAACCCGGGTTTTGATTCTAAAAATGGCAACTATAATTTGACATTTGGCTATTTTATTATACCTCCTAAAACAACTTTGAAGTTGAAGCAATATCGTACGGCGCTACATACTGCCATGGTCATTATTCTTTAGATTGTCTCTGATTCTAGATCGTGTGTCTCTGAGCTGGACTGCTCTGCTCGGCTCCTTGCTGCTACTGACTCTAGCAGACCGTAAGGACTTGGAACCTGTTCTGCACAGAGTCGAGTGGTCCACCTTACTCTTCTTTGCAGCCCTCTTCGTGCTTATGGAGGTAACATCTGAGCCTGCTAAAGGCAAACCACTGTCATGTCACTGACACTAAAAATGCTATTCAATCGTAGACTTTACCATTGTACAGGTAAAGTCTAAACTCAAATGAAAATGTCATCTCATCAATATGACTCTACCATGTCTGATGTTAACGTGAAGTCTCAGGAATGAGGGTCACCATTACAGAGTGAATAATATAGACAGAATTGAATCATGGAGGCAGGACACGACGGTATTTTCCGTCCGAACTAAGCAGTCCGAGTAGGGTAGTACCTCCGCTTTACTAACAGAACACCGTGCCTTAATAATGCATCGTGTTCCAATCCCCCCCAAACTCCTCTTTCAGGGTCAGCAGCGCGAGCAGTCCCTTTAAGTGGACCGTGTCCTTGTCTGCCACCTAAGTCGTATAAAAATATTACAGGCGTTTCCAACGTTTTTCTGATCGGAAAAAGTGATCATCCATTACAGGCGTTAGCCAAGCTGGGTCTGATAGACTACATAGGACAGTTGACCGAAGCTCTGATATTACAAGTTGATGAAAGCGCTCGTCTTGCTGTTGCCTTGGTACTCATGGTGTGGGTATGTATCTCGTTTATTAATCTCTCATTAATATTTCTAAGAACTCTTCTTGTATTGTCTTAATATTTTATTAATCGAAAAATTTACAGCAAGTAATTATAATTAATATATTAAAACTAAAACAAATTAAAAAAGGTTAAAAAAACTAGGTCCCCTCGGCAGGGTGCCTAGGATGCAGGCAGCATTCCCGCGCTGAAATTGTCATAATATAATATTAGTGCAGTATAAACCACACGTTAAATAATTTAAATTGTTTATAATGTTTTTGATTTTTCATAAGCGTTTGATACTTACGCCATCTTTTATTCATCTTATAATTTAACCGGGAAAAAGTGGTTCTCACTATCCATGCAAGAGCTCTTTGAAAACTATCTCAGTAATACTTGGTGCGTCAAAATTATAATTTTACTACCTAGTGAAATTAAATCACGAAATTTCGGAGTGCCTCAAGGTTCAATAGTTGGGCCCACACTATTTTAGTATAGAAAAATAATCCGTGAAAGTAATTTATGTTACACACCCGTTGTGGGTACCTACTTTTAACAGCAATTCCCTCACCTGATAAATCTATCCTACAGCATACCAGCACTTAAAATGCATTAAAACACATTGTTTCAGGTGTCAGGAATCACATCAGCTTTCGTAGACAATGTTCCATTGACCACCATGATGATCCGAGTGGTAACGTCTCTGGGAACGAACCCCACACTCAACTTACCCATGACGCCGCTTATTTGGGCACTGTCATATGGAGTTTGTTTAGGAGGTTAGTAGATATTCGATCTATTTAAAATTAGCTGTTACCCGCGGCTCCGTCTGCATGGACGTCGATTTTCACGTTTTTTGACTATATATAACTATTATCTCTGGTTCTAATCAACCGATTGTGATCAAATATGAGTAAGATGTTTGACGGCCTCTGTGGCGTAGTAGTGCATGCAACTGCTACGATAGGGGGCGCGGGTTGGATTCCCGCTCAGTGAAAATATTTGTTTGCATGAATATGTCTATTTGCATTGATCTGGATGTTTCTATCTAATAATAAGTATAATATTTACAAAAAAGTATTATTCTAGAACCCATAACACAAGCTATTTAAACTTACTTTGGATCTAGATAGCGGTGTGTAGATTGGCGTAGAAATATATTTTTTTTCTATTTTCGCATCCTCACTTTAAAGCATGTTCTTCAAGAAGGGTACCTACCACAAGGTTTTTACATGGTCGCCGGTGTTACACACTTCCATAGGCCGTGGTAACCGCTTCCCATCAGGTGGGCCGTGTGCTAGTCTGCCACTTAACTGGTATATTATTTCTTTTCAGGAAACGGAACGCTAATAGGAGCGAGTTCGAATGTGGTATGCGCAGGACTCGCAGAACAGCACGGCTACCGGATCTCTTTCATGCAATTCTTCAAGTTTGGCTTCCCAGCTATGCTTGGACATCTTGTTATAGCCACTAGCTACCTGTTAATTTGTCATTGTGTGTTCGAATGGCATTGAGTTTAAAATAAATCATGGCTTTAATTAAACAATTTGAAGTTATTTCAAGTTTTTATTTAACTTGCTCTGTTGTTAATTTAATGAATGTCTTCAGATACGACGGTATCTCCCTTTCAAAATAACATGATGGTTATATTTCTCTGAAGATGTCAGCTATTTTCTCGCATACTTATAACATATTTTATCCAATAGTTTCTTCATTATTTGATACGATCTTCTTTCTTCTGAAAAGAAAGATCGCTAAATTAGTTATCGCGGTAAGTAGGGTAGCCAGAGCTCACTGGAGGGATGTGCTGTCAGCGGAGAGACCAAAGTCTCCTGCGTTGTCAGGACAGAAACTCTCTCAACCACCTCCAACCTCCAGGGTCGGCAGGGTGTTGCACACGTCGATAAGCCACGGTAATCGCTTCTCATCAGGTGGGCTGCGTGCATCACCTAAGTGGTATAAAAAAAGAATAAAAATTATATAGGTATCAAAAGAGTAGGTGATGAAAAAAAAATGATTAAGTATACTTAATTATCAAAAATAGCCATGAACACAGCACACAGAGAGACAAACAGACAAGAATTCTAAAAAAATACTTTTGGGTTGGAACATTACCCAAGATTTTTTTATATCTGTAATGTAGGTACAGACATGTTCGATCCACCAACCCGCATTAGGCCAGCGTGTATGGATTAAGGTCTAAACCCTCTCAACTCTCTCGTTAGGGGAGAGGAGAGCCGTGCCCAGCAGTGGGACATAAATGGGTTGCTGTCAAGTTCAGACACAGTCACTTAACATTTTTTTTAATAGTACCTACTTATAGACAGTAGTGTTACCTGTTGCAGCATGGAAAGTCCCAAAACTTCTGGTCCCGTCCATAGTTTTCCCCATCCTGGATAGTCTGAGGCATATCCTTGCCCATGGATTCTGGGAGAAACAAACTTAGACACCCACCGAAGATTCCCAAGATTCCCAGGATGAGCAGCGGTATCTCTCTGGCTACAGTTGCCTGAAAATTATTTTTATGTAGTTGATGGGAAGAGGAATACGGATATAAGAGAATGTTGAAACGAGAATTGAGAAGGTGGTTTGGGCACGTAGAGCGAATGACACACCAAATATGTAAGGCACATGTAGGTAAGTGGGCAGCCAAGCCGAGGTCAACTTCGCAGAGTGTACAATTACCAAATTAATGAGTTATTGCAAAAATGGCAGGTTGAAGAAACTCGAAACCGACGGGTTTGCATAAAAGGCTTAATGACAGTAGAGGAAGTGCGTGAAGTATGTAAGGTCAGAAGCAGATGGCGGGCTGAACCTACCCAGGAGGAAAAAAGGCGTGAGCATATGTGTATGTATGTATATTTACGGTCGCTTATATGTGTGATTAAAGTCAAAGATGCCAACACTTACCAAGTATACGATGTAGGGAGTCAGTATTGTGGCCACATAGCCACTGATGTGTATGATCGCAAGACCCTGGGCGCGGACCACGGTGGGCAGGAGTTCTGCCGCGTACTGCATCCCGATATTGAATGATATATTGACGGCAAAGCGGCCGACAATTGCCAGAGAAGCTGATTGTATACCTGATGAAAAACATGGAGATTTATAATTATTTGGAAGACGGAGGTAAGATAAGAGGAATCGAACTGAAACGAAATGAGCTGTCCGACTGGGATAGTACCTCCGCCCTACAGAACACTGCGGCCATAATAACCATCGTGTTGTGTTCCCGCCGGTAAGTAGGGTAGCCAGAGCTCACTGTACCCCTCCTCCCCCACCCCATCCTAGCCTCCCGTCACCTTCCTAGCCCTCCCTCCTTCCCTTCAGGGTAGGCAGCGTGTGTGCAGTGACACTCTTAGTGTTGCACACGTCCATAGGCCGTAGTGACCGCTTCCTATCGGGTAGGCTATGTGCTTGTCTGTCACCTACGTAGTAAAAAAAATAAAAATAAAAAGGTACATATACATAGACCGTGTATGTTTGTGTAGCCCTATAGTGTTCAAAACAAACTCACCTATGGGAGCCGTTGTTGCCAAAAAACTAAAGATCCCGCTTATAGCCATACTGCCAAAAGCTAGCCAACGCCGACCAACACTGAAAAAAAAACATTTTTTTCTAAACTATTTGTTAAATGAATTAGGTTAGGGAAAGTGGCTACACCTAGTTCTAACCTGCTAAAACTAGGTGCAGCCGCACTTCGGGTATACTAGGTTTAACCAAGAGTAAGTGGCTACACCTAGTTCTAACCGGCTAAAACTAGGTGCAGCCGCACTTCGGGTATTAGCCGTAACTTATATATCTTTTCAATGATGCATGTAACTTACATGTCCAGTATGGAGATGAGAAGTAGATCAGCAGGAAACTCGGTGAATGTGGCAACACTGAACGTGACGAACATGTCAAGACCTTGGAAGGACACACAAACGGTTTCTTTAGTATGATAATCTGTAACTACTATTATAAAATTGTAAAATGGCTGTATCTGTAGGTAAATTGGAGAAAAAAATACTTTGGAATATGTTATATGAACGATTCTGAACACAAAAGGGGGAGTGGGTCTCCCCTTTTGTGTTCAGAATCATAGGGTCTTAGCTGCTGCCACGGCAAATACCAGCCGAGGTGGAAGTGGTCCTTTAAAGGGCCGTGTGCAACACCAGGGGCGTTACACTTGCGCTGCTGACCTTAGATGGTAAGGATAGGTTGGGGGATTGGAGAAGAGGTAATGTTGTGAAGCTGGTCACATACCTAAGGTCCCCACGTTCCTGACATGGCCATCAAAAACCATGGCTATGGACATCCAAATGATGACCAGCAGTATAGTGTTGCGACGAAGCCGAGGAGTGCGCAGCAGATCCAGGACGCTGTAGTTCTTCAACTCCTGTTCTAGTCTGGCCATTTCTGTAGCGGTTACCTGTTGAAAAACCGTAAAATGCGAAAGGGTATTTTCACATACGCGGTGCACCCAGGCAACGGAGGCGAGTAGCGCCTCCCACTTGTCACGGGAGACGCTGCCTGCGGCCAATCCGGCCGGTGTGGGAGTGGCCCTTCAGAGGGCTGCTCCGAAGCTCTCCACGTGTCCCTCTGACTAGCAGAAGGCACAGTGGGAGCAAGCGGGGAGGGGGGGGCTGATTGTCTAACAGAAAGGCCGCCTGTCACCCTACACTCCACCGACAGCTAAGTGGCGCGATGCTCGCCCCATCGTCAAGTGGGCCATCTTAAAACCGTAAATGGCCCGAGGTCAGCAAACCTGTTCCTATCATTTGTGTAGTAGGGTATGTCGTGGAAAAAGCCCTTACTCTAAACTCAGCAACTATATTGTCAGGTATCTTCTTTCTGTTCCATCTCTCACATGTCTTTATAATCTTAAGGGCTTCATCTATTCTGCCCTGAGCTATCAGCCATCTGTAACAAAATATATCTATTAGTATTTTCAATATTCCTTCGTAGGTACCCCCGCTGACCCCGGGCCATCTACGATTTTAAGATGGCCCCCTCGACCCCACGAAAGAGGGGTAGGGCGAGTATCACTCCAGCTCGTTGACAGCGGGGTGTAGGGTAACGGGCGGCCGTCTTGTCACCCTACACCCTACCCCGAGTGTGACGCCCCTAGTGTTGCACACGTCCAAACGTCCATTGACCATGGTGACCGATTCCCCTCAGGGCTGTGTGCTTTGTCTTCCACCTAAGTGGTATATTGAAATCTGAACCTACCTGGCACTCTCTGGGACCACCCAAGGAGTAAGAACTGCCAGCGCCAGTGGAGCGCTAATAACCAAAGTATACATCCTCCAGTCGTTCATTCCAATCGCAATCCAGGGTAGAATGCAAGCAGCAAATGTGAAGTAAACAGCAATTGACATGTTCGCCACAAACGTCCGCCATTTTGGACCCACATACTCCAAGACTGGAAAAAAATTTTTGGTGATAGAACCTTTTTTGCTTCGTGTAGAAATCCCCACGGATACCACCCGTCCGCCATCGGGAGTGGTTTTGTCGGATTCGAACTGACGAACAGCCCGTCTCGGGTCTCAATTACCGGGGCCTAGCAAAAGGCATTTCACTCGCAGACCAGCTGATCCCCGGTCATCCACAGTTTTCAAATAGGCCCCTCAATCTCCAGAAAGGGAGTAGGGCGAGCATCGTGCCGGTTCGCCGACGGAGGGGTGTAGGGTGACAGACAGCCGTTCTGTTACCCCTCCGTCTGCGCTCGGAGAACCAGCCCACCCCCTCCTTAGTGCTTTACCACCTGGCAAAGCACTAAGGAGTATTGATAAAACTTTGAAGAAAGTCACCTCCAAAATAAATTTCTACGTTTTTTAAGTATCCTGAATGACTGACTTGTGGGAGCATTGTCCAGAATGTCTGCATGTGTTTCCTTCCTCCAATAGTCCCGGGTCCTTTAAGCGTAAAAAGCTTCTGACGATGCCGTCAAGCTGAGGGCCACCACTTTAGCAATATCGATGTATGTACTGGTGACCGTCGATCCTGAGACTTTGCCTTTAGCTTTCCATCAGGCGAGTTGACAAGTCAAATATAAAAATAACGAAACACTTACCGACGATATACATGACAACAAAACAGTTATCATAAGCAAGACCGACGATGAAACGGCAGAGGCAAAACGACCAGAAATCATTGGTGAACATCGTGCCTATGCCACCGGCGAAACCCACCATGTTTATACCTGAAAGGAGAATACAGTTACTTGGAAGGCTGACTTAAAGGAGGATTGGGGGATGAGGGGGGATTGTAAGCTCTGGCTACCCCACTTACCGCCGGGAACACAACACGATGGTTATTATGGCCGCGGTCTTCTGTAAGGCGGTGGTACTACCCCAGACAGACTGCTCAGTTCGGACGGGAGATACCGTCGTGTCCTACCTCCGTACTTTTGGCTTACCATCAAATAAGGTAAATTGAATAAAAGTACACTTACCTACTAAAGCAGGTACTCTTCCATATTTATCAGCCACCCATCCGAAGACAAATCCTCCAACAATGGCGCCACAGAAGAATATGCATTGAGATGTAGCCGCATAGCTGTCCCTTTCACACACCCATCCTTGCTACACGAGGAAAAGAGATTGTTATAGGTACTTATGCGTAGAAATTGCACGTATTGTTTTTTGGTTATGAATAAAATTATAATGAACGCAAATATAAGTACCTATATTTTTAGAATTATTGTCTATTTCTCAGTCGACCAACCAAGCGGTTCGGTACCTCTTTTCTCTGCCGCACCATAAAGATTTGGAACTCTTTAACAGCGCATGAGTTTCCTTCCTCCTATAGTCCCGGGTCCTTTAAAGCGGGGTGTGAAAAAGCATTTGATGAGGCCGTCAAACTGAGGGTCACCATTATAGCATTATCGATGTTTGTAATGTTGACTCCTATTCCAGAGACCTTTAGACTTACCATCAGGCGAGGTGAAGTCATGTAGACGTGTCCAATATTAAAAAATCGACCACCGCTCGGGCGAAGCCGCGGTTATGAGCTAGTAATAGTAAAAAAGATATACCTGTGTGGCTATGGTTTCATAGGTCACATCGCTGTAGTTAAATTCCCATCGGTCACACGGTTTCACTCCCCATGTAGGGTCAGGGTCCTCGGTGCCGTTCTTCAGCACGGTGCTCCAATCCACATCATATACTGAACACCTGTCAGCTTTATTGTTCTTTTCGGGAGCAGAGAGGTGACGCCTAGAAAAAATCTTCTATATAAATAAATTAAGTAATTTTTTTTAAGTTAAACGGTTTTAAAGTTTTCTGCCAAATATCAAACCAATCCGAATATACTGAAAGGGGGTCAAATTTCAATTATTGGATTCGACCCAAACAAACAGGTCAAGTTAAATAAAAACCGTTTAAAAATGGTATGTTTTACCATAGTTTCACCTAGTTACGAGTATAACCTATTAGTTACCATCATGTTTCATTTATATCAATAAAAATCAATTACTACAATTTGTCCGCGCATCACTTGATAAGCCAGTTTCTATAACACGCCATACTTATAAATGCTGATTTTGATTTTGACATCACAACGCGTAGCGTTAATGATTCTGGATTCAGGCCATTTTTTTCGTGCGGAAATCGCCATGGATTCCAACCCTCGTCGCCGCCCGCCGCTTGCTCCCCACTGTTCCCTCTGCTAGTCAGATGGACACCTGGAGAGCCTCGGAGCAGCCCTCTAGAGGACCATTCCCACCCCGATGGCTTCAGACCCCTGGTAAGTGTTAAAAAACCAACCTTTGTTCCACTGTCAGGTTCCCAAGCTCAGGCACATAGCACCAGTAGTCTTCAGGCACCACCGTCATGAATATTTGCCCGAAGTAGACGAACGCGAAGAAGAAGGAGAACGGTATCATCAGCAAGAACAGGTAACGCTGGTACCAGCCGAAGTCTCCAAGGTACGGCAGCAGATCATCCAGGTCCTTGAGCTGTCTCCTTGGAGAGCCATTGACTGAAACAATAATAGACCTTTTTTCCGTGCGGCAATCATCAAGCTTCCTTCCCCCGTGGCTAGCAGGGCAGGTTATGTTGGACTCTTACTGACTAAAACCGCACGCCGTCTAGGGTCTGCTGACGCCAGTGCGTAAGGTGGCCCATAAAGCATTTTAATCGCACCCCGGCTTGACCCAGGCCATCTCCGGATTCGAGATGCGCGATGCGAGATGTTTTGGGAACGACGGTGTTCCCCTCATGCCCACAGGAAAAGGGGTGGGGGTGCGCCGCCGCCCCGGCCTGCTTCCACTAGGGTGACAGGCGGCTCCATGGCACTTCGCAAGTGTCATTACTCTTCGTATTCGTGGGACGCTACTGTTGATCCTGGTGTACAGGAGATCCAGTAGAGGGAATGAGGGGGGAGTATCCCGTTTACCCAATATACGATTACATTAATAGAGGTAGGTATATACTAACCAGGTCCTTGGACCTTCATTTCCATAATATCAGTTCCATGGGGCTTATGGTCCGTCCCCAAGCTGAAGTTTTTCTCATGTGATTCCATTTTCGAAAAGGATTTTCAGCTTAAATGACACTTTTCCTGACGTTTTTCTGTTTACGGAGACACGAAGGTGGATATTTTGAACTGTAACAAGATTCATTTACAAGATGTGTAGATAAAAATCAACTAGGGCCTCATAGCTAGGCTGTGTTACGATGGGTGACCATTCTTTTAACTGATTTCAAAAAAGGAGGAGGTTCTCAATTCGACCGGAATTTCTTTCATGTTTGTTGCCTCAGAATCACAAATAAAAAAAAATTATCATTGACGATTCTTTTTTTATTTGAGAGCAGGCTTCCCATGTGTTCCTATTTCAATTTGATCCGTTGAAATCGTTTTTTTTCTTTGAAAAGTTTTTAAAACACCGAGAGTCCTTTTTATATCGTGTGAAAATCCCCACGGATACCGCCCTCGTCGTCCATCAGGGGTGGTAATGTCAGAATAGACCCGCATAAGGTCTTAATTACCGGGGTGTAAGGTTACCCAATAGGCATATCCCTCGCACCCCAGCTGACCCCGGGCCATCTATGGTTTTAAGATGGCCCTCTCGATCCGCCCGAAGGGGTATTGGGGCAAGCATCGCGCCACTTTGCCGACGGTGGGGTGTAGGGTGACAGGCGACCGCGGCGCGCGTACAATCAGCCTGCCCCCGCTCGCTCCCCACTGTGCCTTCTGCTAGTCAGAGGGAAACGTGGAGAGCCTCAGAGCAGCAATCTAGAGGGCCACTACCAGCTCGGCCGGATTGGCCGCAGGCAGCAGCGTCTCCCGTGGCGAGTGGGGGCCGCTGCTCGCCTCCGCCGCGTGGAAGTTCCGGCCCGCGGCCCAGTCCCACCCTGAGGGTCACGATGTATTAAGAACGGTCTCCCATCCTAAGACTGACTGACTAGTTTGACTTTACCTTTAGTGTTGACCTACTCGGTACCACTTAGCCGCGAGTCCCTCTACCGTCATTATAACTAAATATTTTATTTGACATTTAGCGCCAAGGTATTACGATCAACAATGTACCTACTTATTTAATGTGTTAATATTCATGATCTCATCACTTGTCTGTCTGTATATTTTTGTAATTTGCACCATACATAAATGGTAGGTTCATGGTGATGTTATATTATATACCTATAGCCTTCCTCGATAAATGAGTTATTCAACTCAAGCATAATTTTTCATTTTTTTTATATTAGGTACTCAGGTGGTAAACAAGCACACGGCCCACCTGATGGAAAACGGTCACCGTGGCCTATATCACACTGCTGACGCTGCCGACCCTTGAGGGTATTGGTTGATGGGAAGGGGGGGATTTGTCCTGGCTAGACTACTCACCGCCGGGAACACAACACGATGGTTATTATGGCCGCGGTGTTCTGTAGGGCGGAGGTACTATACTACCCCAGACGGACAGCTCAGTTTGGACGGGAGATACCGTCTTGTCCTGCCTCTAGCAAAATTCGGACCAGTAGCTCCTGAGACAACCTAACAAACAAACTCTTCAAGTTCATAATATTAGGATAGAAATGAAACTTACCACAAGCTTCCGTTTTTATTGCGACAGTCACAAATTAATGATTTAGGTATTTTATTATTACAAACACACGTTCTTAGACGTGTGTAGACGCTGGCCGCCTGAAGTTGAATGAGTTAATTGATATGATACAATCTCTGTGATATTTTAACAGTATTCACGTTTATAAAAAGTATTAAAAGCTTACAGTCACTTTGTTTTATTTAGTACTAGCTATTGCGCGCGGCTTCGCCCGCTATTTTTTTTGTTTAATTTTTTGATACGGAACCCTAATTCTTATTCTAAACATTGATGTTCGTTGCTTCTTTTATTTGCGCACCATAAAGACTTGGAATTCTTTACCAGCGCATGTGTTTCCTTCCTCCTACAGTCCCGGGGCCTTTAAGCGGGGCGTGAAAAAGCATTTGATGAGGCCGTCAAGCTGAGGGCCGCCACTGTAGCACTACCGGTGTATGTAGTAGTGACCCCAGTCCTGAGACTTCAACTTTACCTTACCATCAGGCGAGGTAAATTCATTTTGACGTGTCCTATATAAAAAAAATGTAGCCTTTTTTTGGATGAACCGCGCCCAGCGGGGCAGGTTATGTATGTCGGACACTTACCGACTGAAACCGCACGCCGTCTAGGGTCTTCTGACGCCAGGGTGTAAGGTGACCCATAGAGCATTTCCCTCGCACCAAGTACCTATCTCTTTGTTATACGTATCAGCTATCTGCCAGTGAAAGTCATGCAGTCGAAATCCTGCCGTTTTAGATATTAGCCAGAACAAATAGACAGACAGAAAAACTGCAAAAAAAAAATTGTTTTCATTTATGTACCTATCCACTGATGGTTTTTACATCACTGCACTTGCACTGAATACTTAATAATCAAAAAGCGGTTATTTTTAACCGACTTCAAAAAAGGAGGAGGGAGAAGATACTCAATTCTTTTGGTTCTCAATTCGACTGTAGGTACTTTCTTTTATAAATGTTTGTTACCTCAGAACTTTCGACTGGGTGAACAGATTTTGATGATTCTTGTTTTATGTGATAGCTGGCTGATCCCATTTTAATGTGGTGCGTTGGAGACACTCAAATTTTATTATTTGTACAGACTAAGTATCCAGTGATAGGCAGTTATTTAGGCAGTGTAGGTACAAGTTTAATTATGTATGTACTTATACCTTGTCTAATTTAGGATGATAATTTTGACAGTTCACGTCTATGAAGTATCATATTTTTATCAAAGAGATGATACCTCAAAAATTATCGTAGCACATAGACAGGTACCGCCCACTTGCCATAGTGAAGCGACTTGCAAGAAATCAGCACAATTGACTGTAGACAAATGAATCGAATGAATCAAAATAAAATTAATTTATTGAAATGATTAAGTACTTATCTACTACATTTTTTATAATATAATTAACTAAGTATAATACAAAACATAAGTACTATACTATAAAACTCCTCTTTTGTCATCCTAAAGTAAGTTACCTAAAATAATAAAAAAATAAATGCTTTTGTATTTTTGTAAGAATCGATTCCATATTCTATGGGAACGATAATCGAAAATCGAAAGATTCATTTTCGATTATACTATATGGGGTACCCTACTTGGAGCTGTCAAAATTATCATCCTAAATTAGACAAGGTATAGAATTTTATTATATTGTGTAATTTCTGATAAGACAGACACACAGGCGGTTGTTGTTTAGTTATTATAAACTACGTCTTATATAATAAACAACAGTGCTAATAATTGTATTTAATGAAATTTAAACCAAAGCCAAACACAACTATCAATGTTTGTGCGTAAGAAGACGTCATTTCTCACTAAATTAAGTAAATATTTAACTAGGTAAGTACGGCTAGTCTAAATCTATTGCTATTAATAATGATTCTTAGAAAATAGTACCTACCTATAAATAATATTATATAGCTTGTCTATAAAGTCGTGAAATTAAATGAGGGCGCTGCTGAACTTCATGTAGCAACCCTATATAGTGCGACTAAAATGATCTTGATACTAGAAGTTCGTTCCTAGTAAAATGAGTTACTAAAATAAAACACATTATGCAGTCATAATATTGTTTCTGTTTTATTTATTAAACCAGGTGCAGTATAAAGTTTTGACCCAGATCTAGAATAAAGTTATTGAACCAGATCCAGAATAAAGTTAGTTCAAACTCAAACTTAATCATTTATTAAATTCAATCAGTTACAAAGAATAATCACTCCGGATTCCAAATATTAAATATTGAATTGCTTTTCGTTGCCACTTTCAGCAGTACAGTCACCACTGTCACCACAAATGTTCAAGTTATTCATTTCTTTCTTCGGCCGACCTTTCATGTGTTTCCCAGGAGTTTCAAACTTTCCATCATTCTTAAAACCTTCGTTAAGTATCCGCCAACTGTACTCTCTGATTTTCCTGTATAAATAAATAAATAAAAAGCCTTTTATTTCTTGCCAATAATTTGAACATAGAATTTGTATATATTTTATTTCCTGTAGCAGGGACCCCTCTCAGGTAAAGGCCTCCTCCAAAGTTTGCCACTTAGCACGATCCTGTGCAATACGGTGCCATTGCTTGCCCGCTATATTTTTGATATCATCTTCCCAACGCATGTAAGGTCTTCCCCTGTGTCTTTTGCCGGGTGGTCCCTTCCATGTTGTGACCGTTCTGGTCCATCTCTGATCTTTGAGCCGAGCTACGTGCCCGGCCCATTTCCATTTTAGTCTTAAGGCATAGCTTACAGCGTCGATCGTTTTAATTTTTGATTTTATTTCTATATGGCGTATCTTTTGGATTTTTTTCACATTCATTATACTGCGCTCAATTCCTCTCTGACACGTTATAATCCTATTACGTATTTTATTCGTAAATTTCCATGTTTGACATGCATAAGTCAAACATGGAATGAGGCATGTTTCCATAGCTTTCTTTTTTAATGGTAAGGGCATATCACTTTTAAATATCTCTTTATAACCCCAGTACTTATTCCATGTGAGCTTTATTCTCCTCTCAATTTCCAGCTGATTACTGTTTCTCTTGAACCCAACTTGTTTGCCTAAGTAGATGTATTCATCTACATATTCTAATGGTTGCCCGTCTATTGTGATGATTGGTCTCGTATTGGGTCGGTTGGTCATTAATTTCGTTTTGGTAGTGTTCAATTCCAGGCCCACTTCGCTACTGGCCTTGTGTAGAGTTTCAATCATGTATCGTAATTGACTAGTAGTTTCTGAAAACAAGACTATGTCGTCTGCAAAACGAAGATGACTTAGGTATTTTCCGTTGATATACAGACCCTGACGGTTCCAGTTTACCTTTCTTATTATTGATTCCAGGACAGCTATGAAGATTCTAGGGGATAGGGGGTCACCCTGTCTCACCCCTCTTTTCACTGGAAAGCTTGGACCCGTTGTTTCTAGTCTAACTTTGCTGGTGTTACCACTGTATATACTTTTCAATATATCAATATATATTTTATCTACGCTTTGTGATTGTAGAGTCTCCCATATGTTGTTGTGTAAGACGGTGTCAAAAGCTTTTTGGTAATCAATATATGCAATGTGCAGTGGTCTCTGATTTTCCTGGTACTTCTCTATGATTAATTCCAAGGTGTGAATGTGGTCCACAGTTGAATACCCCTTTCTAAAACCAGCTTGTTCGATAGGCTGGTTTTGTTCTAGTGCTGTAGTAATTCTCTTGTTGATAATCGTAGAAAATAGTTTGTATAGAGTTGATAATAGGCTTATAGGCCTATAATTACCAATATCTTTTGGGTCTCCTTTTTTATAAAGCAGAATAATAGTAGATTCAGACCACTGTGAGGGAGTTACCGAGGTTTCTAATATCCTATTAAACAGATTTGCCAGCGGTGTTACAAGTAGAGTACCAGCTGATTTCAGTGCATTGTTGGTTATATTGTCGGCGCCTGGACACTTGTCAGGTTTTAGTTGCTGTATTACTGCCATAATTTCATCGCAATCAATAAACTCTATATGATTTTCAAGTCGTTTACACTCGTCGCTGGTATCGCCACGCAATTCCATTGATTTTTCAGGATACAGGCTTTCAGAAGGCGTACTGTATAATTTCTTGTAGAAATCTGTTGCAATATGAATAATTCCCTCGCGATTGTACGTAGTTTTACCTTCTTCATTCAGTCCTTCAATCCATGCTTTATTGGTGTGTAATGCTTTGTACCCCTTTTTCAGGCTTCCGTTATTTTCTAAATGGTCTTTAAGGGTTGTTAATCTATGATTTTTATAATCTATTTTTATGTATCTGCTAGTAAGTTTGTATAGCGCTTTAAGCTCATTTTTCATAGACCTAGATTTATTTTTTGTTTGTTGTAGTTGTTGTTTTCTTTTTATTAGGTTTTTTGTGCGATCTGTTAGTATGCTATTGGTGTTTGTAATGTAACTTTGAGATAATCTTACATTCTGTAGGCTAGTTTGTATAGAGATTATTATACTATCGTAATAGTCTTGTACTGACTTTGTCGGGTCCATTGTATATAGATTTGATAGTTGTATATTTAGTTGTTCTTTAAATGATAATATTTCTTCCTCATTTTTGAGCGCGCTGTATTGTTTTGTTACATATTTAGCTCTACTTTTTATTGGCTTCCTTAGCGATATAACTGCTCTTAGTAACCTATGATCTGAGGGGTAAGTTAGGTTTAATGTGTCAATATTTTGAAATATTTTTGGCTGGTTTGAAAGGATAAAATCTATTTCGTTTTTATATTGACCATTGGGTGAGCACCAAGTCCATCGTTTCTTTGATTTCTTCTTAAAAAATGTGTTAATAATTGCTAATTTATTCTCTAACGCAAAGTCTATGAGTCTCTGTCCTCTGGCATTTCTATCCCCATATCCATATTGTTTCATTACTAAACTTTCATCCTTTCTAGGTTCACCTATTTTTGCGTTAAAGTCTCCCATTAAGACGAAGTCTTTGTAGGCAGTCTCGATAGCCCCGTAGATACTTTGGTAAAATAGATCTATTTCGGCTTCCTCTGCTGATTCCGTAGGGGCGTAGGCTTGAATGATTGTCAGATGTTTCCCTGATATGTTTAGGTTTAGTACTGCCAATCGCTCAGAGATGCCAATATAACTTTCGATGCTCTGTTTGAGGCGTTTATTGATCATAAAACCAACTCCATACTTTCCTGGCGTTTGCCCGGTGTGGCATAAAATAAAATTTTCGTGCTCAGTAATTTTATTTCCTAGGCGTCGTACCTCTGATAGGCCGATGATATCATACTTTATGTTCTTTAGAGCTTCATTAATTTCAACTATGTGTTCTTCTGATGAAAGTGTTCTAGCGTTATAAGTTGCAATGTAAAGATGATGTCCCTTTTTTTCTGTGTACTTTGATTTGCTTGTAATTATATCCTTTGGAGGGTTATGGTCATAGTCTTCCACGGTGACCAGCCGGCTTGGAAGATGTGATTTGGTATTTGTTTTTGATTGTTTACTGTTTTTCGTGGGAGAGGGCAATAATTGCTATTGTTTGTTATTTATTTGAGGGCTTAGTTGGTTATTTGTGGTGGTAGTTGACTGATTTTTGATTGTTAGGAAACCGAGTATTCCTGGTTTGATAACCCCCTCTGATACGCTTGACGATCTTTGTATTCCTGTACAAGTTTTGTTTTTTTTTTGAGCTTGTACTTTTGGATCGGCTTGTATGGTATCATTGTTTTTTGGTGATATTGGAAGAGCCCTTTTTTTGTTGTTTGAACTATCCGTGTTATTGTTGTGAATTATAAGCCTGTCATACTTGATGGTGGCGAAATTTCCTTTTTCTTTTTCAATGTTCACTTGTTCTTGTAGTTCTCTCCTCTTTTTAAGAACATGCTGTGGGTAGTCTTCTTTTATGTAATAGGTGGTGTCTTTTAATACATTTCTGTTTTTTAAAATTTCTATTTTCATGCCCAATGTAGCTAGTGTTACGGTGATCGGCCGGGGTTTTTCTCCTTTCTTTCCTATCCTTCTGGCCTCCTGTATGTCTCTATGTTCTAGCCCCAAGGAGAAATATTGGTTTATGAAACTTAGTATACTTTTCCCTAGGTCTGGATACGATTTTTCAATTTCCGCTAAACCAAAAATGACTATGTTCCTCTGTCTTGCTTGTTTTTCTAAGAGATATAGTCTTTTTTCTTGATCTTCCACCTTCTCTTTAAGATCCTGATACTTTCCATCCATTGTTTTGAACCCCTCCTCCAGTGTACTATTTATACGCTGAGTAACCCGTTCCGTAACTTCCTCTGCTGATTTCATAATTGTTAATTTTTGTTCGCTTAATTCTTTTTGTATATTTTTCAGCATATTCATAACTTCTTCCATGATTAGCGGTTATATTTATATATTTTTGATATGAATTATAATATTGTGCCAACTTGTATTCTACTAGTACTGCCCTCTGTTGGTCAGGTATGGTACTAGAGAGCGTGACAGTTGCTTGGTGGTTAACGGACCGATGCTTTCAAAGGTTCTCACTAGATGGCGCTGTTATATTAATCAAAACTGCACAATCATTTGTATTCATGCAACTATTTTTTTATTATTTTCCGTTTATGCATGAATGTTGTGAATTATAGTCTTTGCACTTTGTTTATTTGTTTATTAAAACCACTTTAAACAATTTAATGCAGGAAATGTCAGTAATGTTCAGAGTTTGGATAGGTTTTACTACACTATTTTTGCACTGTTATTAGTTCATTATTTGCTGTTATTGGCTTTTGCCCACATTATATTTTGATAAACACTTATTTATGGTTCTGTCGTACTTGTTTTTAGTGTTAAATATCACTTTTTTATATTTTTAAACTTACACTAAATACGCAGACGATGTTCACCGTGGCACACTAGCGCCCTCTCCCATTTTCCTGTAAAGAGTAAAAATAATCTATACATCTATACATCTATACATAATAATAAAATGGTAGGAAAGTCAAAACTGTACATTGAATATTTTTTTAAAAGAATACTTGGGGTGTGATCTACAATCGATACCGAAGCCAAAAATATAGTTTTTAGAATTTTTGTCTGTTTGTCTGTTTGTCTGTATGTATGTCCGGGATAAACTCAAAAAGTACTGCATGGATTTACTTCAAATTTGGCAAGAATATTGTTAGGAAGTCGGGTCAACACATAGGCTACTTATTATCACGCTCTCACCTACGGGGAACGAGCAGTGAACGTTTATATCTTCAACGCATTCTGTAACAACGTGTAATCTAAACACGCATATTTGAATGGTGTTATTATGTTAAACATGCTATAAGCTAGCTTCACACTATAAGTAACTTGACCGATAAATTATATAATAAAAAACAAACTTAATTTTGCGGTTCAATCCGTAGACCCGATTACTGCACCAACCGCAAATAATAAGTTTGTCGTAGGTTACGTCAGTCATAATATAATATAGGTACATAAAATTCGGGGATGATTGGTGATCAATACCAATGGTAAAAATGCAGTCAGTAATTTTTTTGTCTTTCTTTCTGAAATGCTCTAATAGGCCCCCTTTTTTTCCGTGTGGAAATCCTCATGGATACTCACCCCGCGGCCAGCGGGGCAGGTTATGTCGGACTTTTACCGACTAAAACCGCACGCCATCTAGGGTCTTCTGACGCCAGGGTTTAAGATGGCCCATAGAGCATTTCCCTCGCACCCCGACTTGACCCGGGCCATCTCCGGATTCGAGATGGCCCCCTCGGGCTTGGCATCCACAGTGTTCGCGTCATGCCCCCGGAATAGGGGGGGGACGCTTCCACGCGCCGCCGCCTCGGCCTGCTTCTGTTAGGGTGACAGGCGGCTCTGACGGAGGTCGTTAGACCTCTGACTCCTTCGTCACCGCCGTCCGGGAGAGCTCTGTGCAGCCTCTCCCGAACCCTTTCCGCCGCCTCCTACTAGAGCACGCAGAAGGAGGCAGCGGCCGACCACGCGTCCGTACTTTGCACCATCGCTGCGATCAACACCGGCAGTGTGAGGACTACCACCCCGAGGACTGCCAGGAGGGCCTGTCTCGGTACCTCCCACGCCGGACACTTGATCAACGTGTGCAACCCTGAGCGTCGGCTCCTTCCGAATCAGACACAATTGATCCCCGAAGTACTTACCAGAGATCACCTGCAGCAGCCGGTACGAGGGGCCCCCGTGAGGTCTCCATGACGGGTCTTACCGCCGCTATAACGGCGTGCCCCGCGCTTTTTTTTATAGTCGATAGGCTCGCGTTTTCCCAAGTCAGTCCTTCCACTCCACCACGGTATCCTGGCGGAGCTGGGCGTGGACGGCCTCAATTACTCGAAGCTCCAGGTCCAGTCCCCGCTCCCGCGCCTCCTTTCGCCACCAATATAGGCATAACGCGCTGCGGCGCTCCCAATGTATGTACATACACCTGTTACGGCTATTCAGGGCCTCCGCCCAGATCGGGCACGCCACCGTTAAGGGCCATGGACCACACGATCCCCGCGTAGAGCCTCCTGCGGGAGTCATCCGGCCCCCTCATGTTGGGCAACAGCCGCGCCAGAACGTTGGCCCCCTTACACCCTGGCTTCAGAAGACCCTAGACGGCGTGCGGTTTTAGTCAGTAAGTGTCCGATATAACCTGCCCCGCTAGCCGCAGGGTAGGTATATATAAGGATTTCCGCACGGAAAAAAGGCTATTTTTTCCGGACAGAAAAATCCGCGTGTCAAGGTTTAAGGTAGGTCATCATTTTTTGGTTATATCTCCAGTTCTAATTAGCCAATTACAACCAAACATAGGGTAAATTTTAAGTCTAAGCAAGAACTTTCTAATAAAAAAAACCTCATCAAAATACATTTAGTAGTTTTTACGTCCATCGCGATTATCGGCTTTTGATAGGGTCTTTTTATTAGGAAGGTATTGGTTAGACGAGTGGAGTGAAGAGTAGAGTGGAGAGTGGAGAGTGGAGGAGTGAGTGACGTGGAAAGTTGTTTTATTAAAATAGACTTGGTGGCGATACCGACCTCCACGCGGGCGAAGCCGCGGGCGGAAGCTAGTCATTTAATAAAATTAATTACTGAATGGCAACAAGTTATTGACTTGAAGCAATTGTTCAAATAAAAAAATTGGTACAATAACAGATTGAACGACTTGTACCATCATAATATCAAAAATTTAGATCGTACTATAAAAATGACCTACTATAAAATATTTTTCTAACCTAAAAATATTGAATGTAAACAATGCGTTTTTTGCCTTCAAATCGTAAATTCAGTAGATTTGTAAGTTCCGATAGATTCAAAACAAATAATAACATTATTACATACCCATCAAAGATGCTGTTCGCCCATAAACGTCCTCTAAATCCCATAAAATTGTCCAGCTTAGTAGTCCGTGATTCATCGCTGGAAAACTTTAAAAATCACTTCCCATGCACCACTCTGATTTACTTTACTCATTTCTCAACCTTTCATGCGTAGTTTGGTCTCAATGTATTGCAGTTTAATGAAAACAATAAAAAATACGAGAAGAAAACTGGTCCACTATACGATATTCGACGATAGTGTTGACAACTGACGTACTTATGTTTGGTGTTGCCACTCACATGTTTAATGTTAGTTCCTCAAACATTCTTTTCACGACTAAATAGACAAGCTATACCTGTACCTAAATCTCTTTGAAACAACAAAATAAAACTATCTTTTGATTTATAAAATATTTATTTATATTATTATTTATATTATCTATGTCAATGATTACTTATCTATACCATTGTCTGAAGGGATTAAAAGGCAAGTATTCAGTGTCGCGAATGTCGTGATAAATTAAAATAAATCTGAAAAATAAAATTACTTGTCGTGTTGTCAAAAGTGTAAACGCAAAAATTGAATGTCCAAACATTATAATAGCGAAATTATCAGTATACCAAGATATTAATCATCCGAAACATGTACATTAAACATGCGATAGCAAAATAAGTCAACCGTTAAGTCGTCTTTCATTGTTAATAATACTTTTCACGGATAATATCGGTTGAAATATTGGCGAATATGGATGGAACTTGGGTTCTTATTTTGTTGGCTCTGGTGATGCTTGTGGGGTCATATTTGGCTGGAAGCATACCTTTAAATGTCTCGATGTCAGAGGTAAGTAAAGATTTAAGTTAAACATCGATAAATATTAAAATTCGTTGGTAAAAGTGCAGCCATCTGCAGTTCACTTCCGTACTTTATTTTGAAATATTTACGCAATTATTGACAAAACTAGTGCTTATTTCACGTTCATCATATATAAATTGATTGCAGTTTTATTTATTGATTGATTTAAAGTCGAATCTCATTAGGTATTATGTTAATTATTGCATTGTACGACCTACTTATTTTATTTATTTATTTAGTTGGTACTGTAGACTAGCTGTAACATATATTATAACATATATTCTAACATAACAACTTACTCTTCACTATTGTAATATATTTAATGAATCTGTTCAGTTTATTGACAGACCCTGTATGTAAATATATATATTTATATATATTTTAGATAGGCTAAATAAACTAGAAGATAAAATAAACAATAAAAAATACCAAAAAAAAAACTTTTTTTATATGTTTCCAATGTACAGCCACAGATAATAATGATATTGTTTTAGGACAAACTACAAAAAGTCACAGTATTCGGTGCAGGACTTCTCGTAGGAACAGCTTTGGCAGTAATTATTCCTGAAGGTGTCCGATCGCTGTTCAGTGAGCGAGCCCATCCAACAGTTGTGGCTAAAGACTTCACTGCCGAACCCCCTGAACATAATGATGACTTGCATTCCGTTATAGGCATATCCCTCGTTTTAGGTAAGGTCATTTTTTTTACTTACGTACTAGCTCTTGTACTGAAGAGACTTGGATAAGTTTAAACTGAATAGGTTAAGTTATTTATCCAAGATTTTTTTTCTGATGGGCCTATGGACATGTGCATCACCTGGGGTGTCAGCGTCACACTTTTGCTGCCGATCCTTTAAAAACCTTTTAATGCCCATCTTGAAGAACCGCATATTATAGTCGCTAGGAAAAACCACAGCAAGGAGATCATTCCGCAGCCTAAGCGTTCGCAGAATGAAATTTCTTTCATACCTCACAGTGCGTACAGTACCTCACATTAGACCTCTATCTCACCTGGTGGTAAGTGATGATGTAGCTGTCTCAGAAATAGGGGTCACCATTACATACACAAATAGTGCTATAATGGTGGCCCTCAGCTTAACGGCCTCATCAAATGCTTTTTCACTCCCCGCTTAAAGGACCCGAGACTATAGGAGTAAGGAAACACGTGAGCTGGTAAAGAATTCCAAGTCTTGATGGTGCAGCAAAGAAAAAAGGCACCAAACCGCTTGGTTCTTGAACGAATTGTTTGGATGCAATAGTTAAAAAGTTAGTAGGTATACTAAAAGTCCATTTTTTTTCCAGGGTTTGTGTTTATGCTACTGGTAGACCAGATGTCAGCTCGGTTCAACGACCAGAGTAACCCTATCGAGAAGAACGTCACAGCCACCGTTGGACTAGTAGTACATGCTGCAGGTAAGGAGGCAGCCTAACGATCACATTGTAACACCCAGACCAATGCAAATAGACATATTCATGCACTGAACGGGAATCGAACCCGCACTTCCTGTAGTAACAGTCGAATGCTCCGCTACGCCACAGAGGCCGTATGTGCCCTTTATCGATCGGACATTACTTTCGTCACATACATTATGAAAAGTGTCGAGATTTCCTTTTATGTCACAAGCGTGTTATCAGCTGATAATTTTATCAAACGTGACATGTTTATGCTGTTATGGTGATAAGTGTAATTAAAACTTATAACACGTATACTTTGTAATAGCAATCGTAATGATAAGAAATAACCTTGTGTAGTCGCCATCGGATTTAGCTAACACATACAAAATTAACGAACACCTTTTTTTTCGTGCGGCAACGGCCCCACGGATACTACCCGCGTCCTGCCGTCGTAATTATAAACGCAGTAATCGACATTTTTCCGTATTCCTGTTTTTATCGAAAATGAAGTTGAGAGATACGTATTTGACATTTGGTTAAAAAAAGAATTAAGAAAATCTTATGAAAGTTAGTAAAACTGTAAGCAAAAGTGCAGAATTATTATGATTTTCCTGGGAGTTTGTTAAATAATGTACAAGGATAAAATGCAGTACTAATGTCTATACTATTAATGTAAATTACAGTATTAATCTTATCGTAGAGATAAATGCAGCATTCGCATAATGAACTGCATTTTAATGTTGTACATTTTATGTTTCTATGAGTCTTTTCCAATATACTATTAATTTAAATTGCAGTATTAATCTTATCGTAGAGCTAAATGCAGCATTCGCATAATGATATATTATAATGTTGTACATTTTATATTTCTACTAGCTGTTGCCCGCGGCTCCGCCCGCGTGGATGTCGAAATCCGTTTCAAAAACTATCCTATCTCTCAAGTTGGATCGAACTGCACATGGTGTGCGAATTTTATTATAATCGGTTAAGTGGTTTAGGAGTCCATTGAGGACAAACATTGTGACACGAGATTTATATATATTAAGATTAAGATCAGTCTTTTCTACATTCCTTTGCCTATAATTATGTGTCCATGAAATGAAAATGTACTGCACTTATAGAAAATTTAGTTGATCGCTTAGTTTCGATATACTAGAACTAAATGCAGTTTGGATTATTTTCTAGATATAAATGCAGTACGAAGCACAAATACTGCATTTCACTTTTTAAAATATCAAATATAAACTCGTCAGTTTATTAGTATGGATGTATGTACTAACAATGATATAATGTTCTGTTCACAGCCGATGGTATCGCGCTGGGTGCAGCGGCCACCACCTCCCACGCGGACGTGGAATTAATAGTATTCCTTGCCATCATGTTGCACAAAGCGCCCGCTGCTTTCGGACTTGTCACTTTCTTATTACACGCTGGACTTGAAAGGTAAGCCATCATAGAAATATTAAAAAACCTCCAACCCCCCAAACTCCCCAACCCTCCCCCCGCCAGGGTCGGCAGCGTGAGTGTGACACTCCTGATGTTGCACACGTCCATAAGCTATGATGAACGCTTTCTGTGCTTGTCTGCCACCTCAGTAGTATATTTTTTTTGCGTAGCAAATGATTGTAACTTTTTTTTTTTAATACTACTTAGGTGGCAGACAAGCACACGGCCCACCTGATGGTAAGCGGTCACCGTGGCCTATAAACGTGTGCAACACTAAGGGTGTCACACACGCGCTGCCTACCCTGAAGGGAAGTGGGGAGGGGTGGGAAGGAGCGGGGAGGCTAGCAAGGGATGAAAGGAGAAGGGGTAAAGTGAGCTCTGGCTACCCTACTTACCGGCGGGAACACAACACGATGGTTATTATGGCCGCGGTGTTCTGTAGGGTTTCTTTCGCTTTTTATTCTTCTTTCCTTCATCTTTCTTTATTTTCGACTTACTGCCTTTTGTGTTGTTAATTTACGTCTAACTAAGCTATAATTTATTTTTCTCTTACAGAAATAGGATAAGAAAACACCTGCTAATATTCTCATGCGCAGCTCCCCTGCTCGCGTTGCTGACGTACTTCGGCATTGGAAACGAAAGTAAACAGACCCTTAGCGAAGTTAACGCCACTGGTAAGCTTATATTGAAAACTAGCTATTGACACGAGACAAAAATGTACATTCGTCCATATTTAGTCTTGAGATATTATCTATGTATAACCTGACGTCTGAAAATGTAGCAGTGGAGTTTGTTGCGCCGTTTCTTCTCCACTAGCGCCTAGGAAGCGGTGGTAAACTTAGTATTAAGTAGCTTTTGACGTCAAAAAGATGTAATTACGTTACACTATTTTGAAAAATAAAGAAATTGAAAATTGAAATTGAGCTTCCGCCCGCGGCTTTGCCCGCGTGGAGGTTGGTATCGCCACCAAATTTATTTGTAATGTGAAGCTAGCTTATAGCATGGTTTTAACATAATACCTAACAACATTCAAATATGAGTCGTTAGATTAACGTTGTTACAGAATGCGTTGAAGAAATAAAGGTTCACTGCTCGTTCCCCGTAGGTGATAGCGTGATATAGCCTATGTGTTGACCCGACTTCTTAATAATATTCGTGCCAAATCTGAAGTAAATCCATGCAGTACTTTTGAGTTAATCCCGGACATACAGACAAACAGACAAAAATTCTATAAGTTTTTTTTTTTCAGGTATAGCCATGCTGTTCTCTGCCGGCACCTTCCTATACGTGGCAACGGTCCACGTACTCCCAGAACTCACACATCCACAGTCGCATACGCATACCTTATTACCAATGCAAGATGGCGCCGCACCCAAAAAGGGCTTTGGAGGTCTTTTGCTGTCAGAAATGATAATTTTAACTGTAGGAGCTCTTCTACCCTTGTTATTGACAATGGGACACAAGCACTGATCGCCGATGTTCTTGTAAACTACTAAATAAGCAGCTAGGAAATTATTTTGACTAGTTTTCGCCCGGTCGAAATTCGACCAAAAAACGATAGTCGAAATTTGAGCAAAAAAAAACGACATTGGTCGAAATTCGACCAAAAAGCGTAAGTTGGTCGAAATTCGATCAAAAAACGTATTTTGAGGAACGCTTGAGTCAAGATGGAAAAAATAAAATATTTTTTTTAGTTAATAATATCTTTATAACATGTCAGCAGCATAACGAAAAATGAATAAAAAATTGGTTGACAAATAGGAGAATTTAAATATAATTTAATAATAAATAAAATTGACTTTAAAAAATAACTAAAAAAGTAAAAAATATAGGGCCAATATGGGCTCACAATATTTGGTTTATACTTTTTGCATACATATTTGGGCATAAAGGGCGTATAACACATTGAATAAATTGTGCAATACGCCCTTTATTGGCGTTTTGCACATTTTATTCAATGTGCTATACGCCCTTTGAGCCTATAGTTATCGATATTTAATCGTGCGTTTTTAGCCGGTTTCGTTTCGATTCTGACATAACCACCCCTTATAGTACACGGGTGTGGTATTCGTGGGGATTTACGCACGATAAAAAGGTACTTTTTAGACTTCGATCCTCCGGCCTACTGTGATGCGTGCTCTCAAAATTGCGGAACGAAGTATATTGGTTAATATTGTATAATGAAAATAATATAGGGATTATTATTTAATTAATAGTATTAATTTAATAACAGAACTCACGTGTTCTATCAGCACACATCCCCCCTCCCACTCCCTATACCTCAGCTACCCTATACCCCCGAAACCCCCTTGCATAATTGGCAGTTGGCAACGCGAGTGTGACGCCCCTGGTGTTGCACACGTCGATACACCACGGTGACCGCTTCTCATCAGGTGGGCAGTGTGCTCGTCTGCCACGCAAGTTGTATAAAAAAAATATTATCTCTGTGCAATCATCATCTACTGATGCTGACTGTACAATTTTCGTTCGCATTTAGGCCTGAATTATTGTACTGTATTGTACATTTGATGATGTTAAATTAATTAATAATAATTAAAGTATTCTTCATAAGCAGGTGTGTTGCCATCTAGTGACGGGCTCAAGCACCTCAGAATTTATTATTTTAAGACTATAAAATAAACTATACTGAACAACATTATTATTACTTTGCATCGCTTAACAGAAATTGTACGCTTATAGCCATTGCGCTTTAAAGTGGAACTCAAAGCTTTGATGGTGAAACGTAAGCGTTTGGACAGTGGGACTTAAATGCTTTTACATTGAAATGTAAGCGTTTTGACGCTTAGACGTAAGCGCTTTAACGTTAGATCTAAACGCTTTTTCCGTTAAACTTAAGCGTTTTGACGCTTTGACACTGAGAGATAAGCGCTTTAGCTTTGAGTTTTAAGCTCTTTTAAATTGAGACTAAACGCTTGAGACGTAAGCGTTGTGACTATGAGACTTAAGCGCTTGGCGCGTGTCAAAACGCTTACGATGAAACGTAAGCGTTTTGACACTGCGACATAAGCCTTTTGACAATGAGATTTAAGCTCTTTTACGGTAAAACTTAAACGCTTTTACGGTGAAACGTAAGCGTTTTGACATTGCGACGTACGCGCTTTGACGATAAGACTTGATCGTTTTGTCAGTGAGACGTTAAAACTTTGACAGTGAGCATTGAGTATCCCTCCTCCCCCCCCCTCTCTCTCTGTATCTATCTATCTATCTTTCTTTCTCTCTCTTAATTTAAGAGCACTACTCTTTTCCGTGGAGTATTCACCAAATTAGTATTTAATTGTTCGCTGTTATCTTGAAAATTTTAAGAGGGGTTCTTGGAGCCAAAAAATACCCGCTTATTCGAACACAGATGCATGAACAACATAACCGTTTTGCACCTGAGACGCATGTTCGCAGTTTTATACTCCTGACTGGTTTATCTTGGCTTTTACGAAAGCAACTACGTTCTGACAATCAATCAATGGGTGACTTGACGAAAGATATATAAATTTAAGGAGTTGTGAGTGCGTGTGTGTTGACACTTGTATAATAATAATAGTTATCTAATAATAGAACAAAATGTTACTGTCCAAAAGTTAAATTTATTTTTGTGATAATATTTAGAATTACCGTCAGTTCCTCCAATAATTTTCTAAGATATAATTTGTTTCAATACCTTTGTTCTGACAATAACAAACGCACAGACTGAGACTTTAGCTTACCATCAGGCGAGGTGAAGTCATATGACTTGACCGATATAAAAAAAAAGACTTATATAGTGCAGTCTTTCAAAAGTTATGCGCGTACATACATTTCGGTGATTCATTTTTATTACCCGACTGCCGAAGAAAGGAGGGTAATGTTTTATATTTTACAGATTAAACCTTTGTTTTACACTTTCAAATTTTAAGGACGTTATTACACTGAAATATTATTTTAAATAGGGTAGGCAGTATCGTAGAGATTCGTAAGTGCCAATACGGCATTTTTATATGTGAAATTATATAAAGTTATGTATAAAATTGTATGTACAATTGCATTGATTTCTGTAAATAGATTTTTGTATATCAGGTGTATGTTTGTTTATGTACATAAATATTATATGAATAAAAGCTTGTATTATAAAATAATAAGTTTTATTTAAAATATTTTACTTTTTTGAAGCAATCGGGCCTCGGTTCTGTTAAAGACAAACCACTGACACTCTAAAAAATGGCATTTAATTGTAGACTTTATTGTTATCATGTTAAAGTCTAAAGTAAAATGATATTTTGTAGAGCGGATGAAAAAGTTAAATGAATTCTTTTCATTTGATTTTAGACTTTAACTGTATAACTGTAAAGTCTACAATTAAATAGAATTTTTGGAGTGTCAGTGGTATTACAGTGGTTTGCCTTTAGTAGAATCGAGGCCCAGGTACTATGCTAACTTTTCATATACGTTTGAATCAGCAAAACAAACGAGAATTTCATGACGGAACCACACTTCGCTATTCACCGTTATTCACGTGTATACAACGAAGTGGGGAAGGCCTATTCGTGTATATTTGCTTTATTCACACGAATATTCGCCTTAGTCGCTCTTATATGACGAATTGTGAATGGTTTAGTCGTCTATAAGAATTTCGTCGAATACATTATAGGCGAACAGCGAAGTGTGGTTCCGCCATCAGCTGGACAAGTTCAGGTAGCTAGTATTTCCTAGAAATAGACCCAGTATAGACTAGAAAAGGATTGGTCAGGGGTTCAAATCCCGCACTGGCATACAAACACCTCGATTCTGCTGCGAAAAAATGCTATTTAATTGTAGACTTTACAGTTACACAGTTAAAGTCTAAAATCAAATGAAAATAATTCATTAAACTTTTTCATTCGCTCTACAAAATAACATTTTTTAGACTTTACATGAATAGCAATAAAGTCCAAAGTTAAATGGAGTTTTTTGAAGTGTTTTTAACAGAATCGTCACCCAGCGCGCGTTCTACCATAGGTATCAGTATACACATAACCCGCCAGAGCTCACTGGAGGGATTCTGTGCTGTCAGCCGGGAGATCAAAGTCTCCTGCGTTGTCACCACAGAAATTCCCTCCCCCCTCCAGGTTCCGCAGCGCGAGTATGACGCCCCTGGTGTTGCACACGTTCATAGGCCACAGTGACCGCTTCCCATCAGGTGGGCCTATTGCCTGTCTGCACCTAAGTGGTAAAAAAACCATAGTTCTTCAACCTAGCGTTAATCCCAGTCGCATCCAAAGCTTTAAGCTCGGAGTCTGGGGTCCGCTTTACCAGTCTTAACTGCGGATTTGGCTGGACCTCGATATTTTCCGTGAAGCGACTGCCATCTGACCTTCACAACCCAATGGTGACAAAAACCATAGTTATCAATTTAAAATGATTTATTTAATTAATAATACATCATTGTAACAACAATAATCTCAATTAAATACTTATAAAAATTACATCTTAAATTAATTACTAAATTATCACATTTTTTTTTATTTCCCTGTCAGTTTGGACGGATATTCTATCCTAAATATGTAGGTATATATACTAAATAGGTATGTACCTACTAAAAAATGATATTCTGTAAAAAAAATAGCTTAAATATTGAATTTCATACAGGTTTCTTTAAAACTTAGCACTTTCTATATAACGGAATCCCATACAATCAGACACAACTATATTGAATTTTTATGCGTCTATCTTAATTTTTTTTTCTATTTCACCCCTGAAGGCGAAATGTGGGTGCTAGCACATCTGCCTACCCCTTCGGGGATATAGGCGTGAGTTTATGTTATGTTATGTAGGGGTAAAATTTTGAAAAATGCTGAGATACACTTGTTCATTTATTTCTAATCAGAAGAAGGTAGTATGAAATTTCATGCGTCAACTTTGAAAATTACGGACAATCAAAAACGTTCAACCCAATTTTACCACCTTAAGAGTGAAATTTCTAAAAATCATTCCAAGTGGATGCCTAACATAAATAGCATCTACTGCTAACATTTCAAGTTTGTAGGTCCAGCGGTTTAGGCTTTGCGTTGATGAATCAGTCAATCAATATACTTATATACCTACCTATAGATAACGTGCACACTGTGTGCTACAATAACATTTAGAACGGAAGATCCGCGGCGGAATATCCGTCGAATATAGCATATACTTTACAATAAACTAATATAATCAAGACGTATATTTACAAAGCTAGGACTTAGCATACATCAGTGATTTGTTAGAAGTGAAATTAACGGTTTCAGTAGAAAATAAGCCAAAAAGAAAACTAAGGTCAGCACAACAATCTTCAGTGTTTGATGGAGATAGTAGAGTCTGAAACAAAAAAATTGCTATACATTTACACATTTTTATATCATTTATCATTCTCTGAACCTTTTTCCCAACTCAGTTGGTGTCGGCTTTCCAGTCTAACTGTGATGCGGATGAACTTCGATATTTGCCGTGGAGCGACTACCATCTGACCTCCACAACCAATGGTCATTATGACCAATGGCGATATCGAAGTTCCAAGTTAGACTGGTTGGACTTTTTAGTGCTCCAACTACCCGTAACGACTGTCATAGATGTTTGTATGGCAACCGGGACCGACGGCTTAACGTGCTCTCCGAGCAACTAATAAACCTGCGATAAATACACACATAACTTCGAAAAGCATCGAAAAGTCATTGGTGTGTGCCATGGTGAACCTGGGATCGAACCCGAGACCTCGTCTCAGCAGCCCATTTCCCAAACCACTAGGCAACCGCGGGTTTTATATCAGTTATATGGCAGATAAATAAAACGCCAATCATTTTATGTCAAAGTAAATAAGAAGTTTTATTAAACTTACTTGTTCCATTTTTTTCTTGCTTCGGGCAATGTGGAGAGGTCATCTTTGATCAGGTACACTCGAAGTCCTGCAAAGGAAAAGAAAGAAATAACATAAAATAAGTTATTAATTTTAATAAAAAACCCCCGACTCACAAAAAAGAACCTGCAAAAAGTAAAAAATAACTATTACATTATGACCTATCTTACCTATCTACCCTTAGTATTGAACCTTTATTATTATTATAGGTAGCTATATTATTTACGTATTCATATTTTTACTAACAGTTTGTCTCGTCGGGGACCGCTCACCTAATCATAACCTAATCGATGCAACGATTTGTCTCGCAAGATCTAGAGCGGTACCCCGACGAGACAAACTGTTAGTTAAAAATATGAATACGTAAATAATATAGCTACCTATAATAATAATAAAGGTTCAATACTAAGGGTAGATAGGTCATAATGTACTAATAGTTATTTTTTACTTTTTGCAGGTTCTTTTTTGTGAGTCGGGGGTTTTTTAAATTTTTAATTTAATTTTTTATTTTATGCTTTTTATAGGGGTAAATTAAGTATAATATTTAGCTAATTCATTATTTAATGTCAACATACGTATAGTCTATCAACAATTATTCAGAGCTAATGCGCATTGCGCGGAGTGTGGTTAGGTTATAGAAATACATTCCACTCCTCATATCTTTCGAATGGCTAAACCGATTTTCATAAAACTTGCGGTATCGTGATGTATAAGTTATGACCTTTCATTTGATACCAAACACGGGTATATTTGAACACATTAAATTTTTCATCACCACTCTCACCCCTCATATCTTTGAAATGGCTGAACCGATTTTTATAAAACATAGCTAAGAACACTCTCCCCTAACCCATCTTTCAAACAAAAGAAACAGAATCAAAATCGGTTCATCCGTTTGGGAGCTACGGTGCCACAGACAGACTTACAAACACACACACACACACACACACACACACACACACACACACACACGTCAAACTTATAACACCCCGTTCGGGTTTCCGTCGGGGGTTAAAAAGGCTAAGATTTCTAGTCAGTGCATAACCAGACAAATCAAATGAGCCTAAACATGACCGGTTTATCTTATTTAGTTCAGAAATTCCTATGACCGCTTACCGTCTCCATCTTCAGCTCCTAGATGGATGGCATATAGCATCAGAGTATTTGCCGCGATAAAATAAATGAGTCCAAATATGACGGATTTATCTTGTGGTGTTCAGAAGTTCCTATGACCACTCAACTTCGCCATCTTAAGATCCTAGATGGATATCTTAAGATCCTAGATGGATGTCATTTCGATCCCCACTTGACATAGTTTATTGACTTCCATTTTTTTTCACTTACGTCATGTCTTTAGTGACACTTGCCGGATTAAGAGGAATCGGTTGACGTGTGAATCATAAAAATCAGTCCAAGCGTTGGTTCTGTATAGTGCTTCAAAGAAACATACAAACATACATACATAGGCTGATAAACACATTACCACACCACTCCTTTGCGTCGCACAGTCTGATAAAAACATCCATACATCCATAATTCTTACAAACTTTTGCCATAAAGTGGAATAGGATAGTATAAATTTTTTTTTATATAGGTACCTTTATTTATATTGACACGAGACAAAAATGTACATAGGTACATTGAAAATGTAGCAGTGGAGTTTGTTGCGCCGTTTCTTCTCCACTAAGCGCCTAGGAAGCGGTGGTAAACTTAGTATTAAGTAGTTTTTGACGTCAAAAAAATGTAATTACGTTGCACTATTTTGAAAAATAAAGAAATTGAAATTGAAATTAAAATATACTCACCAACCAAGAAAGTCTCGCACATATGTTCCCAGGAGAACTCTCCCATGCTGAACGGGAATACCATTTTGTCGTCCTCGGACAGCGAATTCCACATGTTTCTCACATTCATGTCTGAGAACCGCCACTCTTGCGTCGAGAAGTAGAACAGGATATTGGCTAGTTTCATCACCTTACTGTACAGTTTTAGCATCCTGGAAACACAAGTTTTTTTTTTATGCTAAGTAGGTGGCAGACAAACACGGCCCACCTGATGGGAAGCGGTCACCGTGTCCTATGGACGTGTGCAACACTTAGGGTGTCACACACGCGCTGCCTACCCTGAAGGGAATGGGAGGCCAGACGGCAATCACTCCCATGAAAGCCGTACAAATCAAATCAAATCAAAGCCTCAGATGGGAGTTTTGCCGCACCATAAAGACCTGGATTTCTTTACCAGCTCACGTTTTTCCTTCCTCCCATCCCGGGTCCTTTAAGCGGGACGTGAAAAGGCATTTGATGAGGCCGTCAAGCTGAGAGCCGCCATTGTGGCACCATCGGTGTTTGCAATGGTGACCCCATTCCAGAGACTTTACCTTTAGCTCAAGGTGACTGATATAAAAAAAATGGGAACAACGCTAAGATGGTGATGGGTGTTGATTTTTTTTATACTACGTAGGTGGCAGACAAGTGATAAAGTGATAGATCACATACGCTCTTCTCTTTCCAGTGATAAAGCAGTAGGAGTCGATCAGCAGCGCTGGCAAGTAATGTAGGAAGAAGTTGTAGAAGAGGAACATGTAGTAATTCCTTGTGGGAGTCAAGCCGTAGTACCTGTTGAACAGAAAGGGTTAAGTACTAATTATTTAGATCGGAAAAATAGAACATCTAGGACGGGAATTGAACCCGTGACCAGTCGCTTACAGGGGGAAATACGCTGACTAACAGAATTAACTGGACATACACATACATACATATATACAAATAACGCCTTTTTCCCATTGGAGACAAAGACAACCTCTTTTCACTTGATTTTCTGATCGGAAAAAGTGTGATCATCCAGGACGGAATTTGAACCCGTAACCAGTCCCTTACAGGGGGAATGCTCTGACCAACTGAGCTACCTGGACCCATTCTAGATGTTCTAAATTTTCCGATATATTCTACGGCTTAGGGCGCCGGTGGAGCCATCTACCGTAATTCGTTCAAACTACGGAAACTATGAACAATGAAACGCCCTACGCAAATAACAGAACATAAAAATATCAGAACATAACATACTTACCACACAGCCTTAGTAGTCGGTTTGTTGATCCCGTATTTCCTGTTTCTCTCGATAAAATCTCCCCATGTTAAAGGATTCTGTGCTCCGGAGACGAAATTATAGATCGGTATATGTGATGTTTGGCTGTAGAAGAAAGAATTAAAATTAATGTAGGTACTTTTAATCAACTTTACTTTTCTTTACGGAGGTAGGACACGACGGTATCTCCCGTCCGTATTGAGCAGTCCAACTGGGGCTGGGGTAGTATCACCCTACAGAAGACCGCGGCCATAATAACCATCGTGTTGTGTTCCCGGCGGTAAGTAGGGTAGCCAGGAGCTCACAATACCACCCCTCATTCACCAATCCCATCTCCAAACTTCTCAACCCCTCCCCCCCAGGGTCAGCGCGAGTGTGACGTGCGTGTGTGTGTGTAGTTAGGATGGAGTTGGGTGAGGGGAGGCGGGTTGAGCTCTGGCTACCCTAATTACCAGTGGAAACATAACACGATGGTTATTATGCCCGCGGTGTTCTGTAGAGCCTAGGTATTACCCCAGTCGGACTGCTCAGTTCGGACGGGAGATACCGTCGTTTCCTACCTCCTGATAAGATGGTGATGACTTACTTTTCCTTATAATTCCTGGCGGTGTACCAGGCGGACGCCAGGATTGCGTTCACGCACAGGTCCACCGGCACCATATCAGCCACCTTCTCCTCATCCATGTACATAGTTCGGAGTACCTGGAAAGAAAGGCAGTTCAGCACTTATTTTCCAGTAGAAATCTAGAAAGCTGAAGAGTTTGTTCGTTTGGTTGACCGTGATGTCAGGAACTACTGATGCGAATTGCAAAAATACGGGACTAGAATTGATCTATACATAAGTATAATCTTATATGTCATGTACCTATGGTATTTGTTCAAAACGCCCGAAAAGCCGTGTGTTTTTGTGTCAAATATCCCGGAAAAATTTTCAGGTTAACACTTATTTAACTCGCCCGTTCCCTTCAGGGTCGGCAGCGCGTGGGGCTACGCCCTTTGTGTTGCACACGTCCATAGGCCACGGTGACCGCTTTCCATCAGGTGCTCGATTCTGCTAAAGGCAAACCACTGTAATACTACTGACTCTCTAAAAATGCTATTTAATTGTAGACTTTACCGTTATACAGTTAAAGTCTAAAATCAAATGAAAAGAATTCATTTATCTTTTTCATTCGCTGTACAAAATGTAATTTGACTTTAGACTTTAACCCGATAACAATAAAGTCTACAATTAAATGGCATTTTTAGAGAGTCAGTGGTATTAAAGTGGTTTGTCTTTAGCAGAATCGAGGCCCAGGTGGGCCGTATGCTTGTCTGCCACCTATGTGGTATAAAAAAAACTAAGTACATCATTATACGACATTGTATGAGTAAAATAGAGACAGGAACCACTTACTCCTGTGCCAATGCCGACGATCACCCCCGTGGGACCATACACGCTGTCCGTCCACCCGCGCACTGGCTCTTTATACGTTGATACAACTAAAATAATAAAAAAATCAAATATTCGATGGCCGTTGGACCAAACGCATCCTGGAGTCGAGGTTTTCAGGTCGTCAGTCCACCTTTTAGCCAAGTGGACTGACGACCTGACAAAAGTAACTGGGATAGACTGGATGCGGATGAGCGGGACGTATGGTGCACATTGGGAGAGGCCTATGACCAGCAGTGGAATTCGATAGGCTAAGATGGATATAACAAATAAATTGAAATATGTATGTTTGTGATATTGAAATAAAAGATACCAAAGAAATACAATACTTAAAGTAAAAGACATTTTTATATGTTTTTTAGGTCTGATAGATTTAGTTAATGTCCTTAGTGGCTGGATCTATTTCGACGGGATTCATTCTGCAGATAGCTGTTGTTATAAGGCATAACTTAAGCTTTTTTTTAATTCCAAGAATATCTTTGTGTCGAAGTTCGGCCGTTTCGAAGATAGACCCTCCTTCCTAGCCTCCCACCCCTTCCTAGCCCTCCCCCCATCCCTTCAGGGTAGGCAGCGCGTGTGTGACACCCTAATTATTGCACACGTCCATAGGCCGCGGTGACCGCTTCCCATCAGGTGGGCCGTGTGCTTGTCTAAAAAAATAGATTCGGAGGAGAATTGATTCCAGCAGTAGATCTATAGTGCTGGTATGAACTTACCAATGGAAGGTCTGACGATGCATATAGGTAATCCTTCGCCGCACTTCCTGACAGCCTCCTCAGCAACTGCTTTCGTGAGGCAGTAAGTGTTGGGACGTTTTCCAAGAAGACTGTAAAATAATGGTAAAAGCTGAACTACATATTTAACCATGAATCGCACTCTCCTTCGCTTCTTTCCTTTTCTATCATTCAGAACCAAAGTCAAAGTCAAAAATCATTTATTCTGGTTAGACCAATACATGCGGCACTTACAAAACGTCAAAATCAAAACTATCTAAAAACTAGAAGCAAATGGACCACCGGTTCGAAACGCGGCCCAGACCTGAGAAGACTCCGGCAAGAAACTCAGCGGGCTGTTTTTTTTTATTGGTCTATTTACAAAAATTGCCTTAGTCTAGATACAGTATTAGTTTGAGTAACATAGTTGTGTGAACAGTTCATTTCCAACCTTCATTTACTATTGGCAGGTGGCCGTCCTGTCACCCCCCACACGCGCTCAAACGCCTGCTTTGCCCACTTTTCGTCAGGCGGCCACGTGGGGAGACTCCGAGCAGTCCTCGACTCGGCAGTTACTAACCGCAGGTGGCAGCGTCTCCCCTGCGAGTGAGAGGTAGGTACTGCCGCCTCCGTTGCCGGGTGCTCCGCTTGGAGATTCAGCCCCACGAACTCCATAGGTATCTACTTCCCATGTTTTATCGCGTAAGATATTTATAAGGTTAAAATAACACTTACGTTGGTAATATACTTTCGATTAAGTTCTCATCTATTTCAGAGACCGCTTCCAAAGCTTCCGCGGTCATTGGAGGCTCGTAGAATCTGGGAATTAAAAAATAATAATTTATACTAACGGCTACGCCTGCGTGGACGTCGATTTTCGCGTTTTTTTACTAAGTAAATCTCCGGTTCTAATCAGCCGATTTTGATCAAGCATGCGTAAGATTTTGATATTTCTAATAATAAAACCGCATCAAAATCCGTTCCGTACTTACAGATTTTGGTGCGGAAATCCCCACGGATATCACCCTCGTCGGCCACCGGGGGTTATGTCGGAATCGAACTGACTAAAATTGCTCGCCGTCTCGAATCTCAATTACCGGGGTGTAATAGGCAAATCCCTTACACCCCAGCTGACCCCGGGCCATCTACGGTATAAGATGGCCCCCTCAGTACTTAGTACTATGATCGCGTTAATTCCCGTTAACATTATAGGTACTATGGGCAGGTTGAGGTAGGTTGAGGAGGTAGGACACGATTGTATCACCCGTCTGAAATGAGCAGTCCGACTGGGGTAGTACCTCCACCCTAATAACCATCTTGTTGTATTCCCGCTGCTAAGTAGGGTAGCCAGAGCTCACTGTACCCCTCCTCCCCCACCCCTTCCTAACCTCCCCACCCCTTCCTAGTACTAGCCGTCCACCCTTCCCTTTAGGGTAGGCAGCGCGTGTGTGACACCCTAAGTGTTACACACGTTCATAGGCCAGGGTGACCGCTTCCCATCAGGTGGGCCGTGTGCTTGTCTGCCACCTACGTAGTATTATAAAAGGTACTTACTTTTCCTCAATATGTCTAACTTGCGTGTTGGAGAAAGCAGTGGACACATGTGTGAAAGCCTTCAAATTCCTGCATTCCTTGGCCAGTTTGAGCACTTCCTTGGTGCCTTTTACATTGATCGCAGTAGAAATAGATAGCTTTTCATCAAATTTCACTGTGGCTGCTGCGTTGATGATAATAGTTACCTGTAACGACATCTATTATTGAAAAGCTGAACTAACAAAAGCAAACTGTTGATAAATAAATTTTGTAGGAATATTAAACTACAAACCACCTTATTAGTTATATACTTATTTTCTTCTCTATGGCACTTGTGTCTATGATCTTTATATCTGTTCTGTCAATTGTTCTTAGCAATAAACGGTTGAACTATCTATTTGTTCCGTATTCTAATTACCTTTCCACAGGTTATGGGCATAATTATAACTAAAATAGACCGAAGTTTAATATTTATTGCCGGAGAGAAAGTACATTGGTCAAATTCGTAATTTTACAGTTTCTCGGAATTTTCAACACCTCGTCAAAATGGCTACGGCAAGCCTCCAAATTGAAAAATTAGCCGGACGAGAAAATTATTCCACATGGAAGTTTGCAGTAAAATCTTATTTGGAACTTGAAGATTTGTGGGAATGTGTCGATCCAGGCACCGATGTCGATTTGAAAAAGGATACGAAAGCCAAATCCAAAATCATTTTATTAGTTGAACCTATAAACTACGTCCATATTGAAAATGCCAATACATCTAAGGAAGTTTGGACAAGCTTAAAAAATGCTTTTGAAGATTCTGGGTTATCAAGAAAAGTCGGCTTATTGCGGGATTTAATAAACACATCACTAGATAACTGCACGAGTGTTGAAGATTATGTGAACAAAATAATGAGTACTGCGCATAAATTACGAAATATCGGTTTCGAAGTCGAAGATCAATGGTTGGGAACACTCATGCTGGCAGGTTTACCGGATAATTATAAACCTATGATCATGGCTCTGGAGAGTTCTGGAATAAAAATATCGGCTGACTTCGTGAAAACAAAACTTTTGCAAGAAGTGAAAGTTTCAGATTCTTCTGCGTTCCTCACAAAGCACAAGAATACCTCTAACAACAATAGCAGTAACCATGCTAAGTCAAAAGGAAAAGGCCCGCGTTGCTATAACTGCAACAAATATGGTCATTTTAAAAATCAGTGCACAATGAAGAAATCTAATCACAATACATTTTCAGCAGTTTTTTCAGCTTACAATAGTATTAATGAAGATGAATGGTTCATTGACTCAGGTGCCACCATGCACATGACAAGACGCTCTGACTGGATATATGATTTACAACCATCTCCGATTCAACAGATAATGGTGGCTAATAATGATGCAATCTCCGTGCAAAATATGGGTAAAGTAAATATTCTGACCAGTTTTTGTAAAGATGCAAGTCCTATCCAGGTGAGAAATGTTTTATACATTCCTGAGCTTAGCGCAAACTTGTTGTCAGTCAGTCAATTAACCAAAAATGGCTGTAGAGTTGAATTTACTGATATGGGCTGTAATATATATAACTCCAATAAGATTCTGGTAGCAAATGCAAAGCTTACCAATAACATGTACAAACTAAACACAGTTACTGAAAATGCTTATATTACTTCATGTGAGAGTAAGACTGATATTAGTACATGGCACAAAAGGATGGGTCATTTAAACTTAGCTGATGTAAAGAGGTTAGAAGCATGTGCTGAGGGTATAACTATTACCAATAAAGAAGTTGATACCGTCTGTGTACCCTGTTGTGAGGCTAAACAAACACGATTACCGTTTCCCCATTCTGGTTCAAGAGCTAAAACATTACTAGAAATAGTGCATACCGATCTATGTGGTCCGATGGAGACACCATCTGCTGGTGGTGCGAAGTACTTCATAACTTTCATAGATGACTATTCCCGTAAAGTATATGTATATTTTCTCAAGAACAAAATGGATATTAAGTCGGTGTTTAAAGCTTTTAAAGAAGAAGTAGAAAATGAATTGGAAAAAACAATAAAAATAGTAAGAAGTGATAATGGTAAAGAATATGATAACCAAACCTTTTCTGATTTCCTAACAGCTTCCGGCATCAAACATCAAACTAGCACTCCGTACACACCAGAGCAGAATGGCGTAGCAGAACGGATGAACCGCACACTGGTGGAACGTGCTAAATGCATGTTATTTGAAGCAAAGCTGCATAAACGATTCTGGGCAGAGGCAGTAACTACTGCAGCTTATGTCATCAATCGATCACCATCAAGAGTTTTGGATCAGGTAACACCCTATGAAAAATGGACGGGTAAGAAACCAAACATTTCACATTTACGGATTTTTGGTTCAAAGGCCATGGTGCACATACCAAAACAAAAACGTCTAAAATGGGATCGTAAATCAAGAGAATTAGTATTTATGGGATACTGTGACAATACAAAGGGTTATAGGTTATATGATGCAATAAATAAAACTATGATTATCAGTAGGGACGTGATATTTATTGAGAAGTCGTTGAATAATAATGATGGTATCATACCGCAACCACGGGTTGTCAATGTTCCTCTAAATTCAGAAAATGATGACACACCATCTGTCAGCAATAGCCCAGAGACTGATTCACACTCGAGTACTGAAACATCTTTTGATAGTTGTGTATTGAATAATGCAACTAATGATGATACTTATTATCCCAGTACAAGTGATGATAGTACCGATGAGGATATCAAAAGGAATATCACTTTAAGATCTCATAAAAAACACAACAATTTCATGTGTGTTGAACAGCTTTCAGATCCATTGACAGTTGAGGAGGCCTTGTCAGGCACTGATGCCGTACATTGGAAAAAAGCTATGAATGAGGAATACCAGTCTTTATTAGAGAATAATACTTGGGAACTTACAGATCTTCCAGAAAACAAGCGTCCTATATCGTGCAAATGGGTTTTCAAAAGGAAGACTAATGAAAATGGAGAAATAGTTAGGTATAAAGCAAGGCTTGTTATTAAAGGCTGCTCACAAAAGCCTGGGATAGACTACACTGAAGTATTTTCGCCAGTTGTAAGGTATGCCTCTTTAAGATATTTGTTTGCATTGGCAGTGAAATTCGATTTGGATATCTGTCAAATGGATGCTGTATCAGCTTTTCTTCAAGGCGACATAGAGGAGGAGATTTATATGATACAACCACCCCTGTATGACAAAGGTAAACAAGTATGTCGACTGAGGAAATCTTTATATGGGTTGAAGCAGGCCAGTAGGCAATGGAACAAGAAACTAAGTTCTACATTGAAAGGAATGGGTCTATCACAGAACAAGCTTGATCCGTGTATTTATTATAAAATTGTGGATAACAATGACATGTTATTCTTGGCTGTGTACGTTGATGACATTATTTTATTTACAAATAATGATCGCACAAAGAACTATATTAAAGAGGAACTTAATAAACTTTTTAAGATAAAGGACCTAGGAGATATTAATTATTGTATTGGTATACATGTAGAAAGAGATAGGAAGAAGGGACATATTTATTTAGATCAGAAGAAATACATACAAGAAGTGTTACATAAATATGGCATGTCTGATTGTAAAAGTGTTAAGACTCCAATGGATGTTAACACCAAATTTAAAGAAAAATCCGGAGAGTCACGAATCTTAGGTGACATCCCTTATCAAGAGATTATTGGCTGCTTATTGTACATTTCTCAAATTACAAGACCGGATATAAGTTTTGTTATAAATATGTTGAGTAAATACAATAATAAACCTGAAATGTCACACTGGATGGCTCTGAAGCGAGTTATGCGGTATTTAAAAGGCACTGAAGAGTATAGATTAAGTTATAAACAAAATACAGAAGAGACTATGACTCATGGCTACTGTGATGCAGACTGGGCAAGCTCAGAGGATGACCGGCGTTCTTGCACTGGTTACACATTTTTGTTTCAGGGAGGAACAATCAGCTGGAACTCAAAACGCCAGCCTACTGTTGCTCTCTCCACCACTGAGGCAGAGTACATGTCTTTGTCATCATGTGTACAAGAGGCTATGTGGCTGAAACAATTTCAAGAGAGTTTTTGGCCTATATTGAAGAATGAAGGAATGATCATCTACAGTGATAATCAAAGCTCTATAAAACTTTCAGGTTCTGATGGCTATCATTCTAGGACCAAGCATATTGATATTAGGCATCACTTTGTACGAGATAAAGTTGATGGAGGGGCCATTGACGTGAAGTACATACAGACCGATATGATGGTTGCTGATGCACTAACCAAAGCAACATCATACCCAAAACTTACTTATTGTGCTGCTAAGATGGGATTGATTTGTGTTTAAGGGAGGATGTAGGAATATTAAACTACAAACCACCTTATTAGTTATATACTTATTTTCTTCTCTATGGCACTTGTGTCTATGATCTTTATATCTGTTCTGTCAATTGTTCTTAGCAATAAACGGTTGAACTATCTATTTGTTCCGTATTCTAATTACCTTTCCACAAATTTGCTGGCATTCATTGAAGAATTATTATTCATTTGTCTGTCTCCGAAACTTATGATCAGATATGATAGCAACCCACTTATGTCCCACTACTGGGCACGGGTCTTCTCTCCTCTAACGAGAGAGCTGAGCGGGTTAGACCTTAATCCACACACGCTGGCCTAATGCGGGTTGGTGGATCGGACATGTCCTTAGAAATTATTCTAGGACATGTGGGTTTCCTCACGATGTTTTTCCTTTACCGTCAGCAGATAATAAGTCATGTGATTAGCACATATAAATTCCACAAAGTGAAATTCACATTGATACTGTCCGGCCGGATTCGAACTCGATACCTCTGAGAAGAGGCCACGTCCTTAACCATTCAGCTACAATCGCTTATCGTCAGATCTCTTTACGAAATTTGAATAGGATCATTTCGGAATAAATATGTCTTAACAAAGAATTAATTTTGCAAATCCGTCTGTTTAGGACAGACATTACATATAAGTAAAAAAATGAATCAAATAACGTTTGCCGCGTAGGGGCTGACTAGTCTATGAGTGTGTGCGTGCCGCCGTATAAGCATCATGGTTAAGCTTGTCGTCAGTTTTATTCTTCAACGCGTTCCATCCGTACGCTTTACACATCCATGGATTCAATATTATCTCTCACTAAATAAATATCGTAGGTATTTTACCTTACTGGTCAACAACTTTCTATCGTCGTCGCTAATGCCTAAGCCTTTCAGTTCCATGTCACCAACGATGGGTATAACTTTGTAGATGCCTTTAGGATTTACCTCGTGAGCTCTCTGGAATAACTGGAAAATACCAAAATAAATATAGCCGTCGCTCTCACAAAAGCCAATAAATCAATCAATAATTGTTATGGTTCTCTGTCCTGTCACCCCCGTCTGCGTTTGGAGAACCAGCTCACCACCCTCCTGCTCCCCACTGTGCCCTATGCTATTCAGAGGGGCACGCGAAGAGGGACACTCCTCCTATGGGAAGAATTTACTCGGTGGCACAATTAGATGGCACAAATTTGCCTCAAATTGGACCGGGTAGGTACCATCGTGCACTTTTGTGAAAAACCCTCCATAGTAATCCAACCCCGGTTGGATTGCGTTTAGGGTTCAGCAGGTGCATAGCCGGAGCTTGAGGTGGTGGTTGTCGCAGCATTTGTGGGACCAGTGGGTATTGGCGTAGTCTAACCAATATCTACGCTTTGTCATGCAGTGCTGCGACGACAATCACCTCTTCTTCACCGTCATGTTGAGCTTACCATCAGGCGAGGTGAAATCATGTTGACGTGATAGATAAAAAAAAGAGTGGGAGGCGCAAATCGCCTCCGTTGCCCGGGTGCACCGCTTGGAGGATCTTGTTTTTGACGGCCTATGGCTCACGGGATTCGTGGGGATTTCCGTACAAAAAAAAGATACATACGTACATATGCTCACGCCTTTTTCCCACCGGGTAGGCAGAGACAACAGACCGCCATCTGGTTCTGCCCTTACATACTTCACGCGCTTTACTGTCATTAAACCTTTCATGCAAGCCCGCCGGTTTCGAGTGCTTTTGACCTTTGCCTTACATATTTGGTGTATCATTCGCTCAGTATTCATTCGCTTCATGTGTCCAAACCACCTTAGCATAATCCTTTTCAATTCTCGTTAAAACATTCTCTTTCAAGCATCACCATTCTCGTAATCCGTTTTCCTAATAACATAACATAAACTCACGCCTATATTCCCGAAGGGGTAGGCAGAGGTGCTAGCACCCACATTTCGCCAGTTTATGTTTAGGTCCCAATGTAATAGGTGGCGAGCCTATTGCATTAACCGGGCACTTATAAACCTGCGATAAATACACACAACTTCGAAAAGCATCGAAAAGTCATTGGTGTGTGCCATGGTGAACCTGGGATCGAACCCGAGGCCTCTTCTCAGAGCTACCGCGGTACCTAATAGGGTAATATAAAGAAAAGTAATTTGAATATACTTACAAAGTCATCAAATAAATCGTGTAAGCGTGCTTTAGCATCTTTGCCTTTCTTATTTCTGATCAACACGTAAATTGTGTCTATGTCTCCACACGCGCGGATCAACTTTTCAATGAGAACTGGAAGATGAACGGACAGTTATTACCTACCTTAATAAGTCGCTCTTAAAGTACCTAATCGCAAACTTCTTATTACTGGACTAACGACAAACGTGTGTTAAAATGCCGGTCCAGAAAACTTGGATATCGTCGCGCAAGTTAATTCAAAAGTAAATGATTAAAATGTATTGTTGCAATAATTGCAAAAGCTTTTTGTATATAGTCCGACAAAAGCAGTGTTTATATAAACGTGCATTTCGTAGTACGCGTCCTATTTTTTCGTTCGGGTAATATAATTTTGACAGTTCGATGAAAATATTTACCTACGTGACATGACGTTTGTGTGAAACTTTTTTCGGGTAAAGTTTTTATGAAAATATTTTGCAATATTCATTGTTAATTTCTGTAAATTGTCATAAAATCGTGATGTGAGAGTGTAATATGTATCTATAACACAAGGATTAAAAATTTAAGGTGTGTATTTATTGTGAATTCACATTATAAGGTGTCATCGAAAAGTTAACGTAAAGTTTATTCAACCTTTTATTATTTGCGGAAAAGTTGTACGTTAGTTCTAAAGCTACAGCTAGAGCTTTAGAGGAATTATGAAGTAAAATCTTCAATCAAAGAGGGCAACATGCCAACTAATTTATACTTGTGATCTAGTTGCGCATAACATATTATATTTTTGAGAATCTTAAGGTGCTTTACAGGGCTTATTCCACTTTTCCCCGTAGACAATCCTCGTTGATGGGGATTATTGAACTTTTTGTTCACTATTCCCCGTTGACGCAATATTTTTATATTATCCTACTGGGGATTAGTGAAATGTGAACACGTTGCAACCCAATATATTCACTCACACATGGTTAGTCGCCGCCATTTTCGTGTCACACTCACAGCCTCGTATTCAACGCCTTCCGTTTGTAGATTTTGTAGGTTCATGGGTATAAATGGGAAGTTTGGAAAAGGCTCGAAGGATTGACTTATGTAGAAATGTGCACTGCGCACATTTTAATTAAATTATTGTTTTGTAACACAATCTATCGTGATTTCTTTGGTACAAAATTATTATTTACGTGTATCGGTTTTCCCCCCAGCCCCGGCCCCATTGAAAATCTACCAAACGTCGGTGATTTTTGTAATAATAAAATAACACCTAATTATTTACGATAGAATCTGTTTAAAAAAGATTTATTTCAATGTCTCTATATTTTTCATGTCAACATTTTTAAATACTTGCCTCTACTTATCTAACTATAGCTTTATTTTTTGTTATATGATAATTATCATAATTTGTTGATTAAAGACATGTAGGATTAACACTGATTACCAAGTATTCAATGTCTTTAAAAAAGAAAAATAAGTAAAAAAAATAAAACCAAACCCATCAAACGAAATTTTCAAAAATATATGATTCCGGCCAGGATCGAACTGGCGGCCTTCTGCGTGTAAAGCAGATGTGATAACCACTACACCACGGAACCAGTTACACTTTTTAACGAAATTATAGTACCAAAACTACACACAAGTATCTACGTAGCTCTGAATTTGGTAAGCCAATGCTGTTAGCTCCAAGAATGAAAAAAGAAGGAAAGGAATACATTAATAACAGGATGAGACTGTTAAAAATATAACAAAAATAACAGGAAAAATAAACTAATCTCGATTTTAAGAATGGGCGTGAAATGGGGTGCATTTTAGGTTTTGTCCTGTCAAACTCTCTGCTGTTCTGTTACTTACATGTTATTTAGGATGTCACATAGGAACAAGAAGTTAATAGTATAGTAGGCAGTAGGACATTTCGATTTTATCTCTCTCTAGAATTTTTTCCACTATTTTTTTACCCCATATAAAAATAGACGTTTTGACAGTGTTATTAATTCCTGTTTGTTTTTTTTTCCTAATTATGTGTCAGGTTGTATATCTAGATATTAATTAATACTAAATAAAAATACAGTAAAAATATTGTTTTTTTTTATTTATGAATAAAGTACGAAATAAAACTGCAATCAAATTATATTATCTATTATTTAATATATTACAAACACCAATAAATACGATACCATTACATTTTTAAATAAATTATAAAAATATATTTAAAAATTAAATAATAATTAGAGTACAACTTTTTCTACGACACGACTCGCCTTCAAGCTTATCCTGCCATCTGTAAACATTTAAAACATTATTATTACCATCATTTATGTAAATATCCTCACTATCACTATCACTATTACCACTATCACGACTATCACTATCACGACTATCACTATCACGACTATTGTTCGCAAACGCCTGCAAGATAAGTGACAGCAAAGTGCAGGTTGCGTAAATGTTGCTACATTATAATTATTTCTAGTTTAAATTAAAAATTCTACATTACTAAAAACATAGTAGGTACACATATTTATCAAGACCTTAATTCACTATTTAATTTGCGAACTCAAATATTACCCTTTTACCTATAACTATCACTGCTTTCAGTAAAAGTAGTGATTAGATAGGTAGTAGGTAAGTTGTTAAGGAACCGGAATATTACCCCTTTACAAAACACTATTTTTACAAAAAAATTATGAATATTTGAGAACGTGAATATTACCTCTATACAACTATCACTATTTTTTGTAAAAAAAAATTAGAATAAGTACATATTTGAGACCCCACATATTATTCCTTTACTGCAATTAAGTATCACTATTTTTTGTGCAAAGAAACTGATTATTTGAGAACCCACACAATAGCCCTTTACAATTATCATTATTTTCAGTGATAGTTGTAAAGGGCTAATATTCGGGTTCTCGAAATGAACAGTGAATTAATATCTTGATATGTGTACCTACTATATTTTTAGTATTGTACATCGTCGTGATAGTAATTTCGTCACAAAATCTAAAACAGCAGAACTTATTCTAGAACCAACCAACATCAAAAAGCACACAATAAATTTTTATGTCTTATCGTAGCACCAGGATAAAAAAATGTAGGTAGGTACTCACCCCTTCGGTAATTCCTAATAAAAACCATGCATAATAATTGAAATAAAAACACATACACACACACACACACAAAAAAGCAAAATTACATTACATAAAGCATAAAACACACACATACCTACACACACTTAAGGCGTAGGAAAATGGTGATAATGATACTTCAATAAAACACATGCAAAATTACATTTAACGCAAAAATGGGAGATATTTAAAAAATATTTGGGTTATGTTATATTTTTGAATCCTTGCCTGTTTGTGTGCGATGGATTTGAAAAGTACTGAACGGATTTTGATGCGGTTTCTTTTGTTTTAAAGGTCTTGGTCAAAACGTCCTGGGATCTGATTAGAATATGTACACCTAAGTCGGCCTTTACCGGGTTGCCCATTCACCCTCGCCACATATATCTGTTTCGTCAATCTTCTTTCATCCATCCTCTCTACATGTCCGAACCATCTAAGCATCCCTTTCTCTATCTTGGTCACTACATCTTCAACCATACCGCAATGTTCCCTGATCACACTGTTCCTCCTCGATGGTAGCTAAATGGATAAGGACGCGGCCTCTACTCAGAGGTATCGAGATCGAATCCGGCCAGACAGTACCTATGTGAATTTCACTTTGTGGAATTTATATGTGCTAATCACATGATTTACCATCTGCTGACGGTAAAGGAAAAATATCGTGAGGAAACCCACATGTCCTAGAAGAAATTCTAAGGACATGTCCGATCCACCAACCCGCATTAGGCCAGCGTGTGTGTATTAAGGTCTAAACTCTCTCAGCTCTCTCGTTAGAGGAGAGGAGACCCGTGCAAAGCAGTGGGACATTAATGGGTTGCTATTGCTGTTCCTCCTGCGCCTACGCAAAGTCAAGTCCGTTGCGTCAGTGAGTGTATATGCGTCGTAAAATAAAAAATACGGAACTTGTTTCACAAACAAATTCAATATCGCTAAAACCAGTTTTCTTGTAATGAAGTATTATGATCTTTAAAACAAGAACTGTTTCTACTAGTTTATTGATATCCTAGCCGAATCCCGCGGCTCTGCCCGCGCATATGCCTATTATCGTTTTTACCCGACTGCCGAAGAAAGGAGACTAATGTTTTTCGAGACTATGTATGTATGTATGTACATTTCTCTGACACGGCCTACAGCCTAAACGGCCTGACGGATTTTGATATGCGAAGTATCATTTGATTTGTCATGATTGTGTGAGTGACCCCAGGTATTAACGTTTATTAAAATTTCAAAATGGCGGATTTTTGGCGCTAAAATGAAAATCTTGATAATTTTTACACACTAGAAAGTCCACTCTGGTAAATAGCCAGCTTAAGGTAGGTACCTATTCATAACTAAAAAGTATAAAATAAAATAAAATATTGAAAAAATAAAAAACCCGACTGCGTAAAAAACTAAAAAGAAGAAAAAAGACAAGCACTTTAGATGTCCTGTGGTCTAGAATCATAACAACTGAACAGTCGAATCGGGATCCATTGAAAAATTAGATTGACTGAGTTGATGTTTCTAGATCACAGAAATCTAAGTGCTTGTTGTTTTTCTTTTTAGTTTTTTACGCGGTCGGGTTTTTGATTTTTTTTATTAACAAACGCTTTTTATTAATCGCTTTTATTTAACTTGACCTGTTTGTTTGGGTCAAATCTAGTAATTGGAAATCGATTCCCTTCCTGTATAAAAGCATAAAAGTGTTTGAAATTAAAACTATTTGTTTCTTAATTTACTTAAAATTGTAGAAACTGCAACTGCAACTCCAAAAAAAAATAATTTTGTGTTCAGAGTCATTCATGTTAAATAACCCATGTTTTTTTATATCTACATTGTACAGACGCAGCTACTTTACAATTTTATAATAGTATAGATAAAATCCTGTTTGATTCGCTCCTATTATGTCATGTTCGTACTATTTTAAGCACATGGAATGGAATGCAAAAATCATTGACTTCTAACCTATCTGTCGATTAAAGATTGACATAATAAAGATTGGATTGTGTCTTACACACAGAATGATTAGGAGGACGCACGTATTAACAATTTTTGTCTTTCTGTGTTTGTTCCGGCTATCTCTCAAACGGCTGGACCAATTGTGACGGGATTTTCACTGGCAGATAACTGATGTAACAACGAATAACTTAGGCTACTTTACTTCAGTAAAAAGAGTCCCACCAAAAACATAAATGTAAGAAAGGAGAGCCAACTTCAATACAAAATTATGCTTGGCTGTGGGCTTCGCCGCAAAAAGAATGGAGATCTAAATGAGTGCCAAGTTCTATGCAAAATCGAAATATGTATTTATAGGAACAAAATAACATTATGAACAAGTATTAAACTCTATTTCTTTGTTTTATTGGAACCTATAACAATTGCTGTTATTTAAAAATGTGAGATCATAAAGTAAATAGATTAGATTTGACATGATTGAGTATGATTTGATCGCCAGTACAGCTAGTTAAATAATAAGACAGTCAGTCTAATAGTATCATATCGGCAACTGAATCTCAGTTTATTATCACTGAAGATCTCTAGAAATCTCCGTGACTTGCTACCTACTTAAATGCTAATGAGGTATGTCACACTTAAACCAAACTTAAGCACACAGATTATGTGTGTATTTCTCAGATTTAAATCAATAGAGTTCTGTTAGTATGAAGCAAATATAAACGTTCATTATAACGTAAAGACTTATGGCCGTTTTTCACAGTAGGTACGTAATTCGTGCGGATTATAATACGCTTCGCTGCGATTCGCTTCGGCACGTAATACTTACAGGGCAGGATTTGACATTCCCTAGGCCCTTTTTAGAGAAAATCTATAGCGAATTTTACAGTAGTACGTATGACAACTGGGACCGACGACTTAACGTGCCCTCCAAGGCACAGGATTTCAATAACAAATAGTGTTTAAATGGCTAACAATATTGAGATATCACACGTACACACGACAATCGCAAGCAATAATAATATTACGAGTCCAAAAGTTTATGCGTAATAATATACGAGTCCAAAAGTTTGTGGATATTTTCATAAAAATTATCTAAAATATTATAGTTCTTTTACATCGACTAACAATCCTGAGACTTCTTTAGCTTACCATCAGGCTAGGTGAAGTCATATTGACGTGACCAATATATAAAAAAAATGAAACAAATGTTCAATTCATTCGGAAAATAATTTGGGACTCCTCTCAGACCTCTAAATCCAGTCCTGATAATAATTATAGGTGACACTTTTGAACTCGCAGTAAGCAAAAACACATGCAACTTACCTTTCCCAAGAAACCCTGAACCCCCAGTCAAAAACACACACTGGTCCTTATAAAACCTCTGTATTTCAGTCTTTGGCCCTTTACCCTTGGTTAACTTCTGCTTCTCTTCTTCTTTAGGGTCTAACTTCTCTTCTTCCGCGTAATACGAGTCGTTCTGACTGTCAGGAACGAATTCGTGGTCTTCTGAATAGTCTAAGATGGGCGATACTGGATTCATGGCTTGGCTGTCCAATTCGGGGTTATGGACCGTGTTTTCCAGCTCCTATAGAAAAAAAAGGGTTCTAAATATTTATAAAGCACTATAAATTTACGGGGACTTTTCTAGAGTGTACCTCACAGGTCCCCGCAATATGCTGTGATAGTGATAACGATGATGGTTGTGGTGATGAAGATCATTATGTTGGTGATAATGATGAAGATGATTATGTTGGTGATGATGATAGCAGTGATAATAATAGTGATGATGATGATAATTACGTTTGTGAAAATGATGGTAACGGTGATAGTGTTGATAATGATAGTCCTGCCATAGTGGTGATAATGATGGTGATGATGATGATGATGAAAGACGTACAAGCAAGTTATCCTGCAACTCCTTGCTCAAGTTTCTGACGTTCTCCAACTCTTTGAGCTGCTGTTCTGTAGGCTTGCCGTACACATCAATGTCGATCTTCTCCCCTCGTATTTCTGCTTCTATCCACCTCTCCATCCTCTCTTGGGTAGGACCTGTCTGCAGGAGAGGAGATTCTTCTAGCGTGTGATTCATTCTGTGGATAAGAAATAAAATTATAATAAGTATTAGGATTTAGGATAAAGGCGTTCCTTCATGTCTGGGGATTTCCTTCTTAAGGTCATACCCGGATACCTGGTGAAAGACTCAAGTGGACTGAACACAGTGTAGTTTTAGTCGGTTCGATCCCGACATAACTACCTTACCAGCCCTGATGAGGTGGTACCCGTTGGAGGTTTCCGCACGTAAAAACAAAAGAAAATGTGTTCCTCCTACTCAGTCCCGGGTCCTTTAAGTGGGCCGAGAAAAAGTAGTTGATGAGGCCGTCAAGCTGAGTGCCACCACTGTAGTACTATCGGTTTATATTGGTGACCCCCGATCCTAAGACTTTGCCTTTAGCTTTCCATCAGGCGAGGTGAAGTCACAAGTACTATCTGTGATTTTTCAAATAGATAATAATTATATTAAAATAGTTGGTCACTGGTTGTACATCAATGTGTTATATTCGCAAAACTTGTGCAAATGTCACACATTGCTTGTTTGCCACCCAAGTGGTATAAAAAAACTTCCCCGCCCTTCCGCGTGGACGCAAGAATCTAAAACCACTCGGCCAAAGTCACAGGCACAGTATAATCATTCATATTGACGGCCCCTGTGGCGTAGCGGTAGCGCATGCGACTGCTACGACAGAGGCGCGGGTTCGATTCCCGCTCAGTGCAATTATTTATATTGATTATTAGGTTTATTTGCGTTAGTCTGGGTGTTTCTATCTGTAATACAAAAAAGGATATAAGTATGTTTATCAGCATTCTAGAACCTAACACAAGCCAGTTAAACTAAGCTGTAGAATGTCATAGAATATTTTATTTTATTTATAACCTTTTTTTATGTTAGTCACGTCAATATGACTTCAACTTGCCTGATGGTAAGCTAAAGGTAGTCCCTGGAATGGGAGTCACTATTACAAACACCGAAAACATTAACATAACGCAAGTATTTTTTTTAAACAGTTTTATTTAACTCAACCTGTTTGTTTGGGTCAAATCTAGTTATTGAAATTTGACCCCCTTTCAGTTGTCTGATTGGTCTGATATTTGGCAGAAGTCTTTAGTTCTGATGACAATACAATTTAAAACCGTTTAACTTGAAAAAGATTTTTCACAATTTATTTATATTTCCAATATACAGACACAGCTACTATACAATTTTATTATAGTTTATTAAATCAATGCGGATACGACGTGACGTTAAAATAATAATCCCGGAGGTACATTTACCCCGGAACAGGTGATCAACCAGTTATTAAGGTATACCCTAATATGTAAATCTCAAGTCATAACATTTACTCTGAGATCAAACAGCACGCAGTACCTACAGCGAGTTGTGATAATAATCTACTTCATTAATTCACCAATTTGTATTGCAGTCTTGTCTTTTAGTTGCACCTGCACAAAACTACCGCAATTTATTTTTTATACTACATAGGTGGCAGACAAGCACACGACCCACCTGATGGGAAGCGGTCACTGTGGCCTATGGACGTGTGCAACACTAAGGGTATCACACGCGCTGCCTACCCTGAAGGGAAGGAGGAAGAGCTAGGAAGGTGACGGGAGGCTAGAATGGGGTGGGGGGAGGAGGGGTACAGTGAGCTCTGGCTACCCTACTTACCGGCGGGAGCACAACACGATGGTTATTATGGGGCGGTATTCTGTAGGGCGGAGGTACTACCCCAGTCGGACAGCTCATTCCGAACGGGAGATACCCTTGTATTCTACCTTTTTTGGGAAAATCCCCACGGATAATCCTCCCAACCCCGGTTTTTTCGTGCAGAAATCCCACGATTACCACCCTTTGGCCATTTGAGGTGGTTTTGTCAGATTCGGACCAACTGAAACCGCACGCCGCGCCATCTGACGCTGGGATATCACCCTCATACCGTGCAAACAATTCCATCAAGAACTAAGCGGTTCGGTGCCTCTTTTCTTTGCCGCACCATCAAGACCAGGAATTCTTTACCAGCTCACGTGTTTCCTTCCTCCTACAGTCCCGGGTCCTTTAAGCGGGACGTGAAAAAGTATTTGATGAGGCCGTCAAGCTGAGGGCCACCATTATGACACTGTAGGTGTATGTAATGGGGACCCCTATCCTAAAACTTTACCTTTAGCTTACCATCAGGTGAGGTGAAGTTATATTGACCTGAGCGATATGAAAATAAATCTCTAGTCTTCATCTTCGGATGACCGTGCGGGATCACCCAGACTAAAACCACCTGTCACCCCCAGGTCTGCGCTCATGGAAGTTACCGCAGTACCAACTGGCCAGGCCAATCTTAGGATGGGTGGGTGTTAACATCACGTACGCATACGTAAAGCGTGTGTTAATAAAAACAAATATATAATTAACAAATAACTTCCTCAAACGACCGCCATGTTTACGTTACTTTACAAACACAAATGTCAAGTAATTGTAATTTTGACAATTTGACATAATTTTTGTTTTGTATGTTAACTGTTATAGAGAAACTAGCAGTTGCCTGGGGTTCCACCCGCGTCTGATAATCATCTAAGGGTGATATGAGTGGTCAAGTATCTGCAGGTATTTTCGCACGAAAAAAACTGGACCGATTTGGACGGGACTTTCGCTAGCCGATAGGTAATATTATAAGACGCAACATTGGCCACTTTGATTTTAAAAAAACAATTGGGGTTCTACTTTAAAAAATACCCTTAAAAGTCTAAATTTTGTCGATGTCTTTGCACCGACTCGAGTGGTTCAAGTTGGTATGCAGGTACCCCGGCAAAGAGGTTACAGGGGCATTGCTGTATCTCTGAATTTAAGTATGAATATATCCGAGTATATGATTCATGTGTTTAAAATTCTTATAAATCTATACTAATATTATAAAGAGGTAAAGTTTGTGAGTTTGTGAGTTTAACACCCCTCCTTACACCTGGTTATAAGGTCAACAACCTAAACATCGAAGAGATCTAGATATTTCTATAGCACGTAATCGCGCATAGACCTTTAACTGTGTCACTATAAACCTTCACTATAAACCTTCCGAGCGACATCTACCGACTACAAATGGCATGTTTAAAACAACAATGGACATCGCAACGTTTGAGAATAATTACTATTATTGAACAAAAGGCAAATCTTTAACGACATAGCTGTTTTATGTGTATGCGGAAGATAGCAGTGAATTGCAATGGGTTGTTATAATATGTATATACCCTGTCAATATCTTTGAGCATTTCCCTCGCACCCCGGGGTCAAGTTGGTGCACCTGGGAATATTCAAGTCACGAATGAATAAGTTTCTTCTAGGCAAGCATCTCATCATCAGCATTCATCGTAGACCACATCGTCATTTACCATCAGGTGAGATAGTGGTACATAAGCCTATCTTGAATAAAAAAGAAACAGACTGGCGAAGGCGTTCATTTCAAGGTTAGACATAGTTATATCGCCTCTAGTCTTCACGTTTTATAGCTTCCGCGTCTCATCAGGGTGGGTCGTACGCTTGTCTGTCACTAAAGTAATAATAAAAGCATTACCCTCGCAGTCGGCTAAAAAACTTCGAAGGTCAAAAATATAAAGCTAAATACGGAATACAGGTTTTGTCTAACCTTGGTCTTAGTGCCTAGAACTAAAACTTGGCATTTACGAGGATTTGTGAATTTAAAAAAAACACGACGGAATTTTTAGTTCTTCAAAATATAAAAAAAACTTGCAATTTAAAAAAAAAGATGGTCACTTGTTTGTGATCTTCGAATTTAATATCAGAAAAGTAATTTATTAAGTCAGAGGTCGCAGGTTCGATTCCCGACCTGTGCAAATATTTATACATGTGTATTTGTTGCTTCTATCTTCCATTCTATAAAATTAAAAAATTGTGATTGCGCATGAACATACTTTATATACTTATATACAAAAAAATCACGCCTTTTTCCCATTTGGAGTAGGCAGAGACAACATCTATCCACTTGCTACGATCTTGGCATACGCCTCTCGCTTCTTCAACTTTCATAATTGTTTTCATACATGCACGTCGGTTGCGGGTACTTTTGACCTGGCCTCTCTCTTATATTTTTTTATGTATGTAGAAGGTATGTTTGTATGTAGGTATGTATATAACCTTAACCGCTCAGTCAAAAAAAAATAATGCCGAATAAACTTGTCTTTGCTTACTTAGGAATACTTAGTAGGTGTCATACAAGGTTACTTGGGGCCCTAATTTACATGTAAACTCATTAATAACTGAACACATTGCGTACAAAAGAATATATTACAATTACTATTATAAAATTTGTGAAGTAGCTGTATCTGTACATAGGAGATATTAAAAAAAATCTTAGGTTATGCTATAATTATGGGGTGCAGGCCGGAACCTCCACGTGGTGCACCTGGGCAACGGAGGCGAGCAGCGCCTCCCACTCGCCACGGAAGACGCTGCTGCCTGCGGCCAATCCGGCCGGGGTGGGAGTGGCCCTCTAGAGGGCTGCTCCGAGGCTCTCCACGTGTCCCTCTGACTAGCAGATGGCACAGTGGGGAGCGAGCGGGGGGCGAGCTGATTGTCTGCGCGCCGACGGTTACACTACACTACACTCCACCGTCGGCGAAGTGGCGCGATGCTCGCCCCACCCCCCCCTTTCGGGGGGTCGAGGGGGCCATCTTAAAACCGTAGATGGCCCGGGGTCAGCTGGGGTGCGAGGGATATGCCCATTGGGTAACCTTACACCCCGGTTACTAAGGCCCGAGACGGCGTGCGGTTTTAGTCGGTTCGATCCCGACATAACCACCCCCGATGGCCGACGGGGGTGGTATCCATGGGGATTTCCGCACGATAAAAAAAAAGGTTATGTTAATATGAAAGATACTGAACACATTTTTTTTTTTAATTTAGTCTGTTTGTTTAATATCATAGACATTGCAGCAATGCGTCCTAGTAAGTATATTAATAATGGAAGTAGGACACGAGGGAATCTCATATCTGAAATGAGCTGTCCGACTGGGGAAGTGCCGACTTGTACGTATAATCCCGGGTTCATTAATCGGGGCGTGAAAAAGCATCTATCGAGGCCGTCTGGGTAGAGTCCACCATTCGAGGCACAACCCCTGGAATAGTAGACACTATTTTATGGACTTCACCTCAGCTTACCATCAGGCGGGGTGCAGTCAATCAGACGGGCTAAATATAAAAAAGTATAAGCAAGCGGAATGAGACTCGAATGTCAATTTAATATCTCTAATTAAAAAACAGAGTATAGGGACAGTTATGTCGGATTTGAACCCACTAAAACCGCACTCCATTACGTATCTTCAAACGCCGCCAAGGTGTAAAGTCATCCAAAAAACATTGCCCTCGCACCCCGACTCTGTATTTAACCTATAATTAAAAAACATTACTCTTCTTACTTCGGCAGTCGGGTAAAAAATTAGGGCAATAGAAGGTTTTTACAGGGTCGACAGCCAGAATGTGAAGCCCGCTTCCCATCAGATGGACCGTGTGCTTGCCTACCAACTAAGTAGTACAAAAAAATGGCGAACTATTCTTTACCCAAATTAGTCGATTACCACAAATTTAGACTGTTAGTCATTTTAATATTTTGACCTTGAGACAACCTATAATTTCATATTAGGCGGTGTTTTTAATACGTCATAAAATAATAGGTACAGTCAGCCTCAAAAGTAGATGATCAGGGCCTCGATTCTGTTAAAACAAACCACTACTGCACACTACGGACACTTCAAAAGAATTAAATTTAATTTTGGACATAACTAAAAGTCTAAAATCAAATGATACTTTGTACTTAGAGCGAATGAAAAAGTTTAATGAATTCTTTTCATATGATTTTAGACTAACTGTATAGCGGACATAGCGGTAGTCTACAATTAAATGTAATTTTTTAGAGTGTCAGTGGCATGACAGTGGTTTGCCTTTAGCAGAAACGAGGCCTAGTTTGTTGTGAATTGTGAATTGAAAGTATATTTTTTAATAAAAAATGGTTTTAAAACACTTAAGAGGCTATTGTGGAAATATTTCTATTCGCTTTTTATATGTATTATTAATGATGTAATCATTATTAACTTTTGATGCTGGCTGTAGTTACCAACTTTATAATTATTGTTTGTTTGTCAAAACCAATTTGGTGGATAACAATTTTGTTATGCTGACGGTATCTATTAATCATATTTTAGGAATACAGGTATATAATTTACTAGTTCTACTATTGTATAGAAAAAAATACAATATTTGGTGTGGTCACTGTATCTATATTTAACTTTTTTTTTAATTACGAGACTAGTTTTTGCCGCAGACTTTACCCGCGTGTCCGGTATTTAATTGATTGTTTTAATTTAAGTAAAAAAATAGCAAATATACTTAGGTACTATTCCCGGATTTAACCCGAAAAAGCGTTCGGCTAAGATCGGATGTGCAATATCAGGACCTCGATTCTGCTAAAGGAAAACCACTGTCATTCCACTGACAATCTTAAAAATGCTATAATTGTAGACATTACCGTTACATACAGTTAAAGTCTAAAATCAAATAAAAAAGAATTCATTAATAAACTTTTTCATTCGCTCTACAAAAATCATATAATTTTAGACTTTAACCTGATAACAGTAAAGTCCAAAATTAAATGGTATTTTTTGAAGTGTCACACTCGCTTTGCCGATCCTGGAGGGGAGGGGCGTTGAGGAGTTTGAGGGGGGTGTTAGGGAAGAGGATTAGGGAGATGTAGAGAGGGGTTGTGAGTTTGAACTATGTACTCTATAAAGGAGAACAAACAAACATACATTGATTTTTAAATACGTATCCGTACAGGCAGAACAATTTGTAACTACATCTTTATCGACTCAGCATTTTATAGACACGCGCGTTCCAATTAATTTGTATAATTTCTACACACTAACAATGAATATTTTGATCAATTTCTTGATAATAAATTGTTATTATCAACTATTGACACGTACCGGTATTTGATAAGAAATACTTTGGCTGTCTCTGTAGCGTAGTGGTAGTGCATCGAGCGCTAGGTTCGATTCCCGCTCAGTGCAAATATTTGTATGCATGAATATGTCTATTTGCATTGGTCTGGGTGTTGCATGTAAAAAATGTATATACTTATAAAAAAATATAAGTATATTTATCCACATTTTAGAACCCATAACTATGCCAAGCGCTATAGGTACTTAGCTTCTATAATATGGAGTTCTTCAAGACGGGTATTAGAAGGTTTTTACAGGGTCGGCAGCGCGAATGTGACCGTTTCCCATCAGGTGGGCCGTGTGCCTGGCTTCCTAGTTGATATAAAAAAGTATCATACAGATCCGTTAGCCGTTGGCTAACTTTAACTAAACGCAGATGCTGTAGTAAACACCCTAAAACATAATATTAACCGAAGAGGCCCTGGAAGAATACCTTGTGGCACTCCATATAATATATTATTTATTTTTAAATGAATTTATCGGTAACTTTGAAGATTTTACAAATCCTGTAAATGATTATAATTTCTTTACCTTGGTATTAACTCAATATGGTTACAAATATTACCTTAATCTATATAAGTATTCATACACACAGTATCAAAGGCCCTTGACAAGTCCGTGTAAAGTAAGTACTATTTGTAGTTTTTGATTGTCTATTCAATACCATACATAGAAAATTCGATATTCCTTAAACCGTTCTGATTTTTAAAGAATAAGTTCTTGAAATTTCACATATAAGGAATTCAAATTGTTTTGACTTCAAAATTGATTTTTATCTTACTTATGTGGTAGAAAAGCACACGGCCCAGCTGATGGAAAGCGGTCACCTTGGCCTATGGACTTGTGCAATACCAGAGGCATCACACTCGCGCTGCTGACTCTGAAAGGGGGAAGGTGGCTAGGAAAGGGTGAGGTATAGGAGCTACGAACTTTTGCGGTGGGAGAAGATACCGTCATGTCCTACCTCCTTTAAAAATAAATGTTACTAATCCATCATAGCAGAGTGTTTTAGTCCCTAATAAATATATTGATGTAACTAGCCTGGCTGCAATCTATTCTCGGGATTAAAACTATTTCATTATGTTATCCCAGACTATAATCTATCTCTGTATCAATTTTACCCCGATCTGATTCGTCGTTCTGGCATGATTGAATAACAAATAACCATCCGAGCTTTCGCTTTTTCCAATCATCAATATTTTCATATTATCTTAAGACTATATTAAGATAATATAAAAATATTGATGATATGGTCTAATTGCAGAACATCAATATCACCAGTGGGTTGTAGAGGTCAGACGGCAGTCGCTTCACGGAAAATATCGAAGTTCAGCCGTTTTGTAGTTAGATTGAAAGCTGACCCCAACCTAAATAAATTCTAGGACATCTCGGACAAAGTAAGCATAGCTCATCTAGCTTACATTTTGGATTCTAGAATTCTAGAACATTCAGAGATGTTTTTTTTTGGAAATACATAATGTGCATAAACATACTTGTACCTACTTTTAGATTCCCCTTTTTTGAAATACGTAAGTACATATACATTATAATATAATTATGCTGATGACATTCATATGCATTTATTCACAATCTGTTATTGTTATTTTCATTATGTTCTGTTATTTTAATATTACAAACAGCTCTTACATATTTTTTTGTATAGAAGATTTTGTATATTTCGAAACTTCGATATCGCCGTTGGTCATATTGACCATTAGTTGTGGAGGTCAGATGGCAGGCGCTCCACGGAAAATATTGAAGTTCAGCCGCATCACAGTTAGACTGGAAAGCCGACCCCAACTGAGTTGGGAAAAAGGTTCAAAGGTTCATTCCCGAAATTATTGGAAACTATTCATAGTTGCTACGCCCAAGTTTCGAGTGTTAACAAGTGTCTACGCAGACGCATATTAATCAAAAACTGTTGCTTGTACCTATCCATAAGTTAATTATAATATATATATACCATTTATTTTAAATAGGTACAATTTAAAATTCTGATTACACAGTTACGGAAAGTTCGTTTCTAATGAAAAATATAATTCGATTGTATTTGAATTGGTTCAGAAATTACGTATTCATGTTATTCGCATGTCAAAGTCAAAGTCAAAAATCATTTATTCTAGACCATTGAACGGCAATTACAAAACGAAAATATTTAAAACCAGATAAGCAAATGGACCACCGGATCTGAGAAGGCAAGAAACTCAGCGGGTTGTTTTTTTGATCTATTTACAACACAGAACATTAAGGATTTTTCAAGGATTTTTCTTTGTTCTGTGATTTACAATCATTTCCTTAATAATAATCTTAATATATATAAATCTCGTGTCACAATGTTTGTCCTCAATGGACTCCTAAACCACTTAACCGATTATAATAAAATTCGCATATCATGTGCAGTTCGATCCAACTTGAGAGATAGGATAGTTTTTGAAACGGATTTCGACATCCACGCGGGCGGAGCCGCGGGCAACAGCTAGTAAATAATAAATTTCTAAGCTTGTTTATCGTCTAAATAATCTAATCTAGCCTCCCGTCCCATTCCTAGCCCTCCCTCCTTCCCTTCATGGTAGGCAGCGCATATGTGACACCCTTAGTGTTGCACACGTCCATAGTCCATTATCTGCCACCTACGTAGTATAAAACAAACCTAAGTGGTTCAAAAAAACATTGATCTTAGTAACTATTTAGATAATTAAAATGATTTATATTTCGATATCAATATAAAAATAGAAATATAGAAAATTACCATTAAAAACCACTTCGAATTATGTCAAAAAACAATATTCAAACTGCCAAATAAACAACAACGTTTGGAAAATTTGTAGTTTTTTTTTTATCAAAGTCTTTGTTAATATCTATTTTCATATAGCTAAAAATAACTTTTGCCGGAAACCATACGTGCTTAATATTTTTCTTCTTGAATATATTATAATGAACCTTTTATAGAATAAAATTTCCATAATATCTGCGTAGAAATTGTGTTGTAAAGTTGTCATTATACTCTGGGCCGGATTTAGGAGATGGTGTCTGGGGTCCTGGGTCCTCTTTTTTTAAATATCTCCAATGTATTGACACAGCCACTGTACAATTATAATAGTATAGATAGATAGATTATTATTATTCATCTATTTAACATGCCTATGATGAGTTGCCCGTAGGGATTGCAATCCAGCAAAGTGGGATCCAGCTGGATCACAGAACAAAGAAAAATCCTTAGGACAGCTGGATCCAGCATGATTCTAGGCCCTGCAGGATCTCGCAATCTAGGTGATGCTTGCGGATCTGCGATGCGAATCCCCAAGCATCACCTGGTGCAAATTTATTCAAATTGACTGGTTTATTTATTACATATTTTAGAAAGAAAAGAAAGAAAGAAAACTAACTTTACTTTTTTTAAATTTTAATTTTTTAATTGTAACATAACGTACAATTAATTATTTGGTAAGAAAAACCAATAAACTGTTAGTAAGTAATTGGAGGGATCAGGTTATGCAACCCCACACTAACACACGCCTATAACTACGCTAAATTACTTGTATTAAAATTGAGTTCGGTTGAATAATGGTCAGGATTCGAACCCTGGACCTCGCGATCGTAATGCCGACTCTTTAACGACTAAGCTACCGACGCTTTCATCGAATATTTAAGTTTAATGGATTAATAGTGCATAATTAAAATCAACTGACTTCAATTTTTTATATTAGACACGTCAACATGACTTTACCTCGCCTGATGGTAAGCTAAAAATAAAGTCTCAGGACCGGGGGTCACTACTACATACACCGATAGTGCCCCGTTTAAAAGACCCGGGACTATAGGAGGAAGGAAACACATGTCTGCCACCTATGTAGTATTCAAAAAAAATCCGTGGGGATTTACGCACGAAAAAAAACGGTATCAAACTTCCTTTTTTGAAGTTGGTTAATGAAAACCTAAAAACCAACACAACATTTTTAAAAACCATAAACACTTACGTAATTTTTTTCTTTCTTGTCTCTCACTAAAAACTTTGTCACTATACAAAATTATTATAATTATTATTGTTACTAACAAGCACGTCTGATAACTATTGAGGCTAGACGTCAACTGTGACGGCATGCACTTATAATGCTGAATAAGGATTTAGAATAAAAATCAGGGGCGCGCAATCATTGGTTGTATTTTTTTGTCTTTTAATTTGGACACTGAAAGTTAAGCGCTTCAAGCGTAAATAGACCAAATAATTACTTTTTGGTTTGTTTATACCGCTTAGGTGGCAGAAAAGCACACGTCCCGCCTGATGGGAAGCGCAGCAGGCGTCACACTCGCGCTGCCGGCTCTGAAAGGGGAAAGAAAATTTCATTCGACGTCGTAAAATGAATAATACTGCATACCTCTGTGAGCCCATTTCAGCGAACAGGCATGATATTATGTTATGAAATGAATGATAAATCCTTTCGGCCACCTATGTAACTATGTTTTGTAACCCGTTACAATAGAAGAAAATGTTCTCCTGTTCGTCCACCTATATAATAACTATGATTTACATTGTAACCGCAACGATGGTACAAAATCAAATCAAATCAAATCATTTATTTGTGTAAACACGAGTCAATAATATGCATGCAAGATGGTCAATAATTTAGTTAAAGAAAACGTTTTTATCTTTTTTTAATAACAACTGGGCACTGCTTGGAAATTATTAGTCCCTACACATTTATAAATAAAAATATATCCCATCTGATTAAATTGTGTTTATTTTATTTATTTTTTTATTGTATTGAAATATGTATGTATATAACGACAATATATGTTGGGAGTTGCTATAATTATAAAATGTTGTCGACTCCTGTATCGCGCTAAGTGGGATTTCACCTTATTTGCAGAAATCCTGATTTTGTTTGATTTTAGTAGATTTGATCTTAATAAAACATAAATACACAAGAACCATTCAAATATAATATTTATATATATTATATTTTTAAAGTTAGGTCAATGACCTTTCGAAACCAAAGATGGCCTTTTTTATCGTGCGGAAATACCCATGGATACCAACCCCGTCGGTACCGCACGCCGTCTCGGGTCTTAATTACCAGGGTGGTAATTTACCCAATAGGCATATCCCTCGCACCCCAGCTGACCCCGGGCCATCTACGGTTTTAAGATGGTGGACCCCTCCCCGACGGTGGGGTGTAGGGTGACAGGCTCCTGTCCTGTCACCCAACCCTCGGCGCGCAGACAATCAGCTCGCCCCCCGCTCGCTCCCCACTATGCCCTCTGCTAGTCATAGGGACACGTGGACAGCCTCAGAGCAGCCCTCTAGAGGGCCACTACCACCCCGGCCGGATTGGCCGCAGACAGCAGCGTCTCCCGTGGCGACTGGGAGGCGCTGCTCGCCTCCGTTGCCCGGGTTCACCACGTGGAGGTTTCGGCCCGCACCCTGCTTGTCTGCCACTTACGTAGTATAAAAAACCTGATCTTATTTATGACAAACAGACAGTTCAATTTCATTTATTCGTATAGATATGGATCAATGTTGTGTTGATACTTGTATTTTGGACATAATACGTATTGACAACATAACGGAAGTTGTTATTCTTACTATGTTGTTGGCATTACGTATGAGATTATTAATTCTTTGTGTTTGATAGTTTAAAAAAAAAACTAGTTGACCGCCCGAACTCCGTTCCGCCTTAGAATCAGGTTATGTCAACTTTGACGAGCTCTGTTTCTTTTTTACTACGTAGGTGGCAGATAAACACACGGCCCACCTGATGGGAAGCGGTCATCGTGGCCTACGGACGTGTGCAACGCTAAGGGTGTCACACACGTGCTGCCTACCCTGGAGGGAAGGGAGGAAGGCTAGGAAGGGGTGGGGAGGCTAGGAAGGGGGGGAGGAGGAGGGGTACAGTGAGCTCTGGCTATTCTACTACCGGCGGGAACACAACACGATGGTTATTATGGCCGCGGTGTTCTGTAGGGCGGAGGTACTACCCCAGTCGGACAGCTCATTTCGGAAGGGAGATACCGTCGTGTCCTACCTCCTCGTACAGGTAGTGCATTCGACTGCTACGACAGAAAGCGCGGGTTCAATTCCCGCCCAGTGCAAATTTTTGTATTCATGCAATTATGTCTATTTTTTTTATCGGTCACGTCAATATGTCTTCACCTCGCCTGATGGTAAGCTTAAGGTAAAGTCTCAGGAAGGGGGACCCCATTATATACACCGACAGTAATTTATTGGTGGCCCTCAACTTGACGGCCTCATGAAAGAAGAGGTGATTGTCGTCGCGGCACTGCGTGACAAAGCGCAGATATTGGTTTAGACTACGCCAATACCCACTGGTCCCACAAGTGCTGCGACAACCATCCTGCATGCATTTTCCTGGGTGTTTCTATATAATGATAGCAACCCATTTATGTCCCACTGCTGGGCACGGGTCTCCTCTCTTCTAACGAGAGAGCTGAGAGGGTTTAGACCTCCACACACGCTGGCCTAATGGTTGGTGGATCGGTCATGTCCTTAGAATTTCTTCTAGGACTTGTGGTTTTCCTTCACCGTCAGCAGATGGTAAATCATGTGATTAGCACATATAAATTCCACAAAGTGAAATTCACATCGATACTGTCGAACTTGATACCTCTGAGAAGAGGCCGCGTCCTTATCCATTTAGCTAACATCACTTTTTCCTGTATTTTATCCTCTAAAAAGCCATGTTGTCTTGTCTCTACCTACCGCAATGAGAAAGACTCGTGTCGTGAATATAATATGTATTATTATATGAACAGAATTTGACTGTCTTTGTCTTTGCTGACTATAATATCCTTATAACTTTGCATATAGATCACCGGCCAAACTTAAAACTTTAATTAAAGAAATTTATGGAATACAGCAGTATATGAGGTCAAGTAACAAACAGACTAACACGTACGCGTATTTGCATACATTAATATGTAAAATGTATAAATTTCAATTGAATTATATTCTCATAAAGGCAAAGGTCGAGAATATTCTGTCGGAAAAGTGGTGTAGGTAATAACAAGTTCAAAAACAATTATATTTGCTATTGAAACCGATACCCGTTACTTAGTTGCAAATGGATGTATAATTGAACCTACCTACTCATGGACGTATTAAACCTATAGATTAGTTATTCTGTGCTTATGGACTGAATACTAGAGTCGGCCATACACACACAAGGCGGTAGCGTTCAGTCGCGTATGGTCAAATTCGCAATCAGTCAAATTCATAAAATCGCTACTAGTCAAAATAGCAGATAGTCAAAATAGCGAACCGTGAATATGGCAAGTCGTCATTATAGCAAAGCGTCAAAACAGTAAACCGCCAAAATAGTAAAGCATCAAAATAGCAAACCGTCAAAATAGCAAACCGTCAAAATAGCAAAACGTCAAACTGTTGTAGATGGATTTTGTTATGCTATTCGTTTATACGACGTAGATATGCTAAAAGATATGTCTTTATGTATTATTCAAGGGTCTTAACCCTTATCGTGGCAAGATTCCTTTTTTCAAGAAATTTTAAAAAAATGTATACAGGTTACTTCTTTGGGCTATAAAAACCACCAACAAAACAAATAAAAAAATCATAATATGAAAATTTTGGAACAACAAGATGTATATTATTCTATACGTTGCTACACGTACAGTGACTATCGCATTTTTAAGAATGTATATTATGCTTATTTAAGAATGTATATATTAAATACCTTATGTAAAGTTTTTCGTGTTGATTATTAATAAATACTATTGAACCTTAATTTTAATTTTATAGTTTATTTAATAGTTTAGTAACCTTTAGGCGCGATTGGTTCAATTTAATATATAAGACGACGGATTGGTATAGGTACATTACTCTACGAGCTACTTGTGAAGTAAAATATTCGACCGATTGCGATCATGACTGTTTGCGAATTTGACCGTTTGCGATTTTGCCTGTTTACGAACTTGACCATTTGCGATTAGAAAAAAATGCAAATATGACCATTTGCTATATGGACCAATTGCTATTTTGACAGATCGAGATATGAACCAATCGCAATTTTGACTTAATACAATTTGGACGGTTTTTCAGTCATTTGACCGATTGCAAATTTGACCATACGCGACTGAACGGGCGGTAGGACACGACGGTATCTCCCGTCCGAACTGAGCTGTCCGACTGGGGTAGTACCTCCGCCCTACAGAACACCACCCCATAATAACCATCGTGTGGTGTTCCCGCCGGTAAGTAGGGTAACCAGAGCTCACTGTACTCCTCCTCCCCCCACCCCTTCCTAGCCTCCCCACCTCTTCCTAGCCCTCCCCCTTACCCTTCAGGGTAGACAGCGCGTGTGTGTCACCCTTAGTGTTGCACACGTCCATAGGCCACGGTGACCGCTTGCCATGAGGTTGGCCGTGTGCTTGTCTGCCTACCTACGTAGTATAAAAAAAACAGTGCCAAAAGGCTATAAAATCCAATATTATTTAGATGCTTGGCTAGAGCTGTTCGCTCAATTATGATACAAACTTAAGCAAATTATTGTGTATATTTAGACTAAGTAAATGTCACGTCACACTCGCACTGCCCACCATAAAGAGTATCTATCTATCTACGATATCTATCGAGTATTTATCCAGCGTCAGAATGACCATAATAGTCAGGGTGGCATTGCAGCATTTGTCAGCCGGGTCCCCCACCTGCCCGGGCCCACAACGGGCCTGGCTTGCGGCAACTTTGAAGAAAAACCGAACCCGAACCAGCCCCGGGCTTATGTTCAGCCGCCCAAACCTACCCTGTGTCTATTTATCTTTGCTTACTGTATGTAACTTAACGTAGAGCTACCGTAATAAAACGCCTTAAGTGAAAAAATAGCAAAAGTTGTAGGTACTCAAAATAATTAAAAAAAATTGTAAGTATAGCGTTGGCTTATGTGTCAACAAAAGAACAAACTATATTAATTTATACTAATTAATAATATAAAGCTGTAGATTCTGTTTGTTTGTTTGGTTGAATGCGCTAATCTAAGAACTACGGGCACAGAATTCCTAATAGTACGGCTCCGAATTGAAAAATATTTTTTTACTGGAATAGTTTATTTATCGAGGAAGGCTATAAGCTATTATCATCCCGCTACTGCCCAGGAGAGTGGAGGTAGAAGAGGCGTGAGCATGAATGTTTGTGTATATAAAATTGAAAAATAAAAACAATTTTAGTTAATATAACTATGTTATAACACCTCTCTGGCTTCTTTTACCGATATAATTATTCCTGTTACGACGTGTGACGCTCTTGCAATATGATAGCGCCTAAAATTTTTATATAGCAATACGCACAACGTTTAAATGTTTATTTATTTGAATTAATAAGTGAGCACTCAGTACAGCCATTCATGGTTGAATATTTTAAATAGGGAAATCAAATCAAAGACAATTATCAGTGATAACCTACTATTTACTATCAAAGCTGTGTAACCTCTACCAATGTGAGTATTCTCCACTCTACCAATTCGTCCCGCTCTCTTCTTTTCTATTCAGAACAAGACGTGCAGGGAAAACTTCTGTTATTATTAGGCTAATATTTTAAAGTGTTGTAGTCAGTACCATACACACATACATACATAGTTTTTCCCATTTGGGTAGGCAGAGACAACATCTTTCCACTTGCTACGATCTTTTCATAAACCTCTCGCTTCTTCAACTTTCATAATTATGAAAACATGCACGTCGGTTGCGGGTGCCATACAGAGACGTTAGAAAGAGAGAGAGAAAAAATATTGCTGCAACATGTTCCAAAGATCAAAGGTCCCAGTCACTAACTAAATTTTGCCGTAGCTTATAATGGATCGTCATGTGGCCTTGAAAGCGACGGATGAAAAACAACTGCATGTAGCGGAGATGCGAATGGTATGATGGATGTGTGGTGTGACGAGAATGGACAGAATAAGGAATGAGTATGTTAGAGGAAGTTTGAAAGTCGCACCAGTGAATGAAACATTGAGAAGCGAACGACTGCCGTGGTATAGACATGTTGTGAGAAGAGATGAAAGTAATGTTGTTGAAAAGGTTCAAAGTATGAATGTAGGCTTTAGGGGCAGAGGTAGGCCTAAGAAAAGATGGTTGGAATGCGTGAAAGATTATATGGAGGGGAGTGACTGAAGAGATGACATTGTATGGAGGAGAATGACATGTTGCGACGACCACAAATAAATTGAGACAAGGGCAGGAAGATGATGATATTGACTTAACTTTAAACTTTCTAGCTTGCATCATTATGGAACCTCTAGTGTCGTGTAGTGACGTCCATCACTCAAATTAGATAATCAGTTTATACGATACTTATAAGATTGTTGTTATTCGAATATCGATACCTACATAGAAGTGACTTGTTAGAGAGTATTTCAATTAAATTTTGACTATTTTTGAATATTTTCAGGTAGGTACGTCCAGGAATTTTAGCTCACGATATGCATTTTAATAGGATTGTGCATTATCTAAAATCATGTCTAAAAGCTTAAAAAATTCTTATTAGAAAAAAAGTCATAATAATCTATCCACCCACTTTTTAAAAAAGGAACAAAAAATAAACTTAAACAAAATCACTTTGGTGAAATGTTATCGATGTCACAAAATACTTAATAGATGTCGCCGATGCAACTAATCGATTCTAAATAGCATTCCACTCCTCACTGATGTTAGATTTCGCAGAATATGAAAGTAATGAAGCATATCTACTAAAAGAGCATAAGTTATATTTTCTCAGAGAAAGTTGCACTTTAAGTAAAGTACTACAGAGTTCAAAATTCATATTCATATTTCCTACATAAGTCTCAGACAGGGATAAAATACGCTTTAAGCGAATGGCACTCACACATTGGAATGAAGATATAAAATATACCTAACGCAAGTACAATTTGGACCTTATATTTACTTTAAAGAAAGTTGCATATGAGTTAGCAAGTCCTTGAGCTTAAAATTCAAAAATTGGGCAATTTTGACCACATGGATCTCCACACTTTATATTTTTGGTAACAAATGTTTACTAGCATTAACATAAATTACATCTTATTCTTTAGATAATAAGGTTGAAATTTAATTGATAATGAGTTGCTTTAAAGACAGTTTAACGACAGCGAAAGTTGTATTCGTTCACGTTCGAAATTTGTATTCAGTTTGGCGGCAAAACTCACGGTCGCTGGTCATGTTTCAATTTTTTTAATAAACTTTTTATTTATCTATGCAAGTGATAGCTATGTGATATTGAAATAATATTAGTGTATTTATAAATAAATAAAGTGTACAGTGTCTCTAATTATTTAGTGTAAAGTGCATACAAACTTCTAAAATGTTTGTGGAATTGTGTTTTATGTTTTTCTTCCTACTTTCTTATGGTGAGTTATTCAAATGCGTTTTATAGATATTTGAGTGTCAACCAGTGTCAACATAGGCACTTAGGTAAAGTTGGTTAACGACCGGACCATGGCTATAACATGGCTATAACTTACATAATAGCCTAAGATAAACTCTGTGGCTATTTGTGCCCTAAGCCTAACCATTACCTACATTTTAATAAAAATAATCAAACAGACAATAATTTAAGGACCGTGGATGTGGAATGATTTCTTAGCGGTGGTTTTCCCAAGCAACTACTTACAATATGGGGTTCTTTAAGAAGGGCATTAGAAGGTATTACCTACAAGGTCGGCAGCGCGAGTGTGACGCCCCTAGTGTTGCACACGTCCATAGGCCGCGGTAACTGTTTCCCTGATGGGATGGTGGGTCGTGTGCTTGTGGCATGAAAAAAAGAAAAAAAATATTAGATGAGAAAAGGTGAGATATCCCTAAGTACAGTCACAGGTAACTTAGTGGTTAAGAAATCTGGCCATCGAGATGTCACGGGTTTGACTCCTGACCATTACAACCCCTTCCTAATACGAGCAATTTAGCTTAACTGGAATTGTTAGGAGAATATTGGTAACTAGCTTCCGCCCACGGCTTCGCCCGTGTGGAGGTCGGTATCATAACGACTCATCACTCCACTCATTACTCCACTCTTCACTTCACTCTCCACTCTCCACTCCGCTCTCCACTCTAATCTCCACTCCACCCTCCATTCTCCACTCCACCCTCCATTCCATTCACTCTGGTCTCCACTCGTCTAACCATATAACCTTTCTAACAAAAAAATGTGCCAACTTTAAATGTAACCGAAATTGGCTTTCAAAACATCATTTATTTTGCAAAAAGCACTGGGATCTTACCATGACGGTCTAATAGCAATACAAATGCGATGCAGTTCAGCTGAGGGAAAGAGATGGAGGTATAAATAGTGCATAGCGCCATCTCTTTCGGATGATGAGATATTTATAGACATTAGTTCCTAGAATCGTTTAAATTAAAAAATTAATAGCATTCATAAGTAAAAGTTGTTAACTAATGTATTAATAACTACTTCACAACTTCTAAACATGGACGTGTAAAACGAATGGACGGAACGCGTTGAAGAATACAACTGATGACACTAGAGTCGGCCCACTTGCAACAAGTCACTACCCCCTTCCTAGCTCCCTCCCCCCGCCCCCCAACCTTCAGGGTTGGCAGTGCGTTGATAAAAATATACCGGAATTGCATTTCATTCTTTGTCGCGTTGCAACCTAAAAATCGCTCGTCAGACATGATTAGCCATCCCGCTATTTTTGCGGTAAGCTCCTTTTTGACGTATCGGAAAGGCTGTGTATGGGGAAGAGAGACAACAATATAGGACGCCATTGCGCGTGGATGACAGTCCTGCAGTGCGCGCTCTTTCCCTTTCTCTTCCAATATCTTTTTTACACGCGCGTTCTTCACACGTGAATCGGCGTATAGGTCGTGCGTGTAAAGACAGCTAATGTCTCATCTTGAGCGCGTTCCGTCCGTAAATTTTATACGTGCTTCTAAACACATTGAAAGTGTTACGCCGACCGGTTACTAAGTTAGGCACAAATAATTATTGACTCGATTATGTAACTTGTACTTTCTTCAGTAGTTAAGTTAGACTAGGTACATAACTACATATAGGTACTTATTGGTGCTGATTCTCAAATCATTGGCAGTAAAACGGAGGTAGGACACGACGGTATCTCCCGTCCGAACTGAGCAGTCCGACTGAGGTAGTACCTCCGTCCTACAGAACACCGACCCATAATAACTAGCGTGTTGTGTTCCCCAAGGTAAGTAGGGTAGCCAGAGCTCACAACCCCTTTCTCCCCGTTTCCACATCCAACGCCATCAAAACTCCTCAACCCCTCCAGGATAGGCAGCGCGAGAGTGACACCTCTGATGTTGCATACGTTAGACCACGGTGACCACTTCCCATCCCATCGGCCGTGTCCTTGTTTGCCACCTAAGTAATTAAAAAAAAATTATCATTATCAGAGTGTTAGTACCGATCCCACATCCATCAGAGACACTTGGTCGAGTGCACAGACCAGGTTACAACGGCCTCCGTCCTCCATAAGCGCAGGTCTAGGGGTGACAGAAAGAGCCGCCTGTCACCCTAGCAGAAGCAGGCCGAGGCGACGGCGGCGCACGAAAGCTCCCCCCCTCTTTCCTGGGGCAAGACGGGGTCACCGTGATTCCCAAATCTGAAGGGCCATCTCGGAGTGGGTCAGCTGAGGTGCGAGAGAAATGCCTTTTGGGCCTTCCTTTACCCCAGCGCTTGAAGACCCAAGGCCTTGAGGCTTATGATTACCTTGATGATAGCAACCCATTTAATTCCCACTGCTGGGCACGAGTCTCCTCTCCTCTAACGAGAGAGCTGAGAGGGTTTAGACCTTAATCCACACACGCTGGCCTAATGCGGCTTGGTGGATCGGATAATATCCTTAGAATTTCTACTAGGACATGTGGGTTTCCTCACGACGTTTTTCCTTCACCGTCAGCAGATGGTGAATCATGTGATTAGCACATATAAATTCCACAAAGTGAAATTCACATTGGTACTGTCCGGCCGGATTCGAACTCGATACCTGTGAGTAGAGGCCGCGTCCTTATCCATTCAGCTACCATCGCTTACGATGACCTTACTTATCAAAAATTACAACAAAATAGCTGATAAAAAATACAAAAATATAATAACAATATATGCATAACGTTACATGTTTAAAAGAGAAAACAAACCAAAAAAGAAATATAATTACTTTAGGTTACATTATAATATAACTACTATGTGAAATGCTATTGTATAATTAAGTAATGTAACTGCTATTTTTTAGGCTAAATAATTATGTTTTAAAAAAAATAATCGTTCATTACTTATTCTCCGAGCCTTAACCTAACTCAGTTGCGGTCAACTTTCAGTCTAACTGCAAAATGGTCAAATTTAGATCTATGTTCCGTGAAGCGACTACCATACCTCCACAATATACAGAACACCGCGGCCATAATAACCATCGTGTTGTGTTCCCGCCCGTAAGTAGGGTAGCCAGAGCTCGTTGTACCCCTCCTCCCCCCCCTTCCCTTCAGGGTAGGCAGCGCGTGTGTGTCACCCTTAGTGTTGCATACGTCCATAGGCCACGGTGACCGCCTTCCATCAGGTGGGCCGCGTGTTTGTCTGCCACTTTACGTAGCGTTTTCTTAGGGCTACCTAGGCCTGCCTTGCCACTTCAACTAAGTATCCGTATTAATAGCCACAGATGTTCGTATGGCAACCGGGACCGATGGCTTCACGTGAAGCCCTAAGAAAAGAAGTCTGACTACTGGTCTAATAATGATCCTCAAATATCTCCAAGGGGTAGGTGATGATTGTTTTGAATGAAATATTGCTGAAATAGTTTCTTTTTTTATACTACGTAGGTGGCTGACAAGCACCTGACAAGGTGATGGAAAGCGGTCACCGTGGCCTATGAACGTGTGCAACACTAAGGGTGTCACACACGCGCTGCCTACCCTGAAGGGAAGGGGGGAGGGCGGGGAGGCTAGAAATGGGTAGGGGGAGGAGGGGTACAGTGAGCTCTGGCTACCCTACTTACCGGTGGCGGGAACACAACACGATGGTTATTATGGCCGCGGTGTTCTGTAGGGCGGAGGTACTGTCCCATTTTGACAGCTGATTTCGGACGAGAGATACCGTCGTGTCCTACCTCATTGTCTTTTCTAGTGAGTAAATTACATTGCAACTAACTTAATAGTTAGTTAAAACAAATTTTAGTTGATAATTTGTTATATTGAACTTTGATTAGTCTAAGCATTGGAACATAATATATTTAAGGCCATTAATAATAAACCGCACGTTCTTAAGACCTCAAAAGTGACGTAGTTACGGCTCGGAATTATGTGAGGTTAATGCACGAGGCCACTGCAAAGTCATACGCTCCTTTCTCTGTTCACCCTTTGAAGGACATAGCGTAATATTAACGTATAAGTTAGTTAATAACCTCGTTGCTTTTAAACAATTTTCAAAAATATTACTTTAAAGAAATGAATGTAACTTACATAGCGCTATTTAGACATTCATGTAGCAAAGCTTATCTTGTAAATATGAGTTCTAGAATGCAGATTAACATGTGCGCGTAACCTCGCTAAAATTTTCGATACTCAAGCAGATTTCACCTGTGAGTTGAGTCGAAGGGGCCATTTTAAAACCGTAGATGGCCCGAAGTCAGCTGGGGTGCAAGGGATACGATCCCCGAGACGGCGTGCGGCTTTAGTCGGTTCGATTCTGACATAACAGCCCCTGATGGCCGAGCGGGGTCTTATCCGTGGGGATTTCCGCACGATAAAAATAAGAAAGGGGCATCATACTCATTGCCGACCCTGTAAAAACCTAGTGCCCTTCTTGAAGTTCAGCCGTTTAGTAGTGAGCCTCTACTAAGATGTTGAAATGAACGCACGCGCACGCAAGAATATACCCATCCATAAATCATTTCTGCATACTTTTTTGTTGTTACACGTAATTACAACAGCCAGTCTGTATGTATGTCACGCGAGAGCTCGCGACTTGAGTAATTCACACAGGTTTTGTCACAGTTTAGCGACTTCTTATCGTGTCAAGGATGTTCGTGTAGCGTCTTATTGTGGATGGGTGACCCTTGACTTCCGTTAAGTGTCTTGATATGATTCGATCTTCTATAGGTATTGATCTTTATTTAATTTTTCAGATATTAATTTATACTCTATACTTATTATAAAGCTGTAGAGTTTCTTAATTTTTTTTATATGATTCATCAAAATCACTCCAGTAGTTTTTGATCCTTGCCTTCACATACAGACAGACAGAAAGACAAAAAATTACTGATTACATTTTTAGCATTGGTATCGACCACCAATCATGGACCGTGTGCTTGTCTCCCACCTAAGTAGTATAAAAAAAAATCAGCGAGTAATGTATTAATTTTTTTTTTAATTCTCCAGATCTGAACTGCACTGCTGCACCTGCGAATATAAGGCCAGCTGTTGATGAACTGGATCTGAAGACCCTCCGCTATCCAAGAACTGGGCGTGGTAATGTTATTGAACTGAGTTTAGCTATGCTTGACCTTACGTTTCACTTTATAAATTCTAAGAGCGGCTTTCACCAGTTAGTGAGAGATACACCAGCTGCTGATTGCTGGATGCAGTTGCTCCCGTAAATGTCATGATTAACCAAATTAAATTAAAGAAAGTACTTACAAGCTTTGGGTGTTACCGGGGCTAATGCTAATTAATGCTTTAGTTTGTAAAGTACAGGCAACGTTAAAAGTAGACGGTCATTTTCGGATTTAAATTTTAAAAATCTGCATGCTAATATATTATAATCAAATCTTTAAAACATATATATAAATGTAGCCCACTACTACACTCGTACCTAGAACATTGACCATTCATAAACCTGTTATTTTAATCTATCTATCTATACATATAATAAATCTGTAACTGATCGGTGTCTGTACATGGAAGATATTATGAGAAAAAAAAATATTATGGGACTTTATGAATGTAATAGATGCCAAAACAATAATTTTTAGAATTTTTGTCTGTTTGCCCGCAAATTTTTTTGCGCGCAAAAATCAAAAACTACTGAAGGGATTTTGATCAAACTTGGTACGATTATAGTTCATAGTTCTGGGTAACATAAAGGCTACTTTTTATACAAGCTGTTACCCGTGGCTTCGCCCGCATTTCGATTTTAGGTCGTTTTGGTCATATCTCCGGTTGTACTTAACCAATTACATCGAAAAATACGGTACATTTTTAGTCTGAGCAAGACCTTTCTAATAAAAGTACTGAACGGGTTTTGATGCGATTTTTTTATTAGAAAGGTCTTGGTTAGACTCAAAATCTTACGCATATTTGATCACAATCGGCTCATTAGAACCGGCGATATAGTAAAAAACGCGAAAATCGACGCCCACACGGGCGGAGCCGCGGGCAACAGCTAGTATTAAATAAATACACACTTCAATAAAATTTTATTTATTAGTATGTATAGGTAAACACGGACTTTTATTGAACTACAACTTAAGTCGGTAATGTCCATCACTCATTATCATTATGCATTTCATAATAGGTAGTGTTAGTTTTCATTTAATTATCGCGTTATGCCACTAATGCCAAACTTAATAAGTCATTAGATCTAATATTGAGTCATTAGATCTACAAAACATTTTGAAACAGTAATAAAAACGCAATAAAAATGTTTTTGTTTAACTTCCTACATTACTTACATACATAATGCTCACGCCTTTTCCTCCCCGGGGTAGGCAGAGACAACAGCGCGCCATCTGCTTCTGGCCGTACATACTTCACGCGGTTTTTGTGCGCGCAAAAATCAAAAACTACTGGAGGGATTTTGATCAAACTTGGTACGGTTATAGTTCATAGTTCTGGGCAACATTATATATATAGGCTACTTTTTATACAAGCTGATACCCGTGGCTTCGCCCGCGCTTCGTTTTTAGGTCGTTTTTGGTCATATCTCTGGTTCTACTTAACCAATTACAACCAAACATACGGTAAATTTTTAGTCTAAGCAAAGCAAGAAGGCCGACTTATGTTGTCAGTTGTAATCTTTAAAGCGATTCATAGGTTTATGCACTTACCTATATAATATATTGTTAATACACTACTGTCTGTCTGTCAGTATCTAGCATGTTCAATAGCAACCCGAGATATCTCATGTTTGTCTTTTATCTTCCAGGAACAGGAGTACTAATTATCCCCGAAGAGTTGCCATCACTGTTATCCGTTGCCTACTCCAATATACCACCCATCAAAAGAGGTATGTCAATACTTCCTACTAGTATTATAAACGCGAAAGTTTGTAAGAATGTATGACTGGATGTCTGTATGTATGTTTGTTACTCTTTCACGCAAATGGATCAGGGGCCGCAGTCTCGACATTTATCGCTACGACTTTGCTGCCGAATTCGCAAGCTAAGATAGCGACTAACATCGGTACTAATGATTCTTAGTCTGTACATTTGGGATGGTCAGCAATACGGAGATACCGATAAATCGTTAAGTTTGCGATAATATTTGTTGGGATACCGACAAAAATCGTTAGTTTGGAAAGTAGAGACTACCAAATATGTTTGCGTCGCTACGCGTTAGCGACCGAATTCGGTAGCTAAGGCGTTGCTATAAATGTCGAGACTGCCGACCCTGACTGAAAATTGAGATAGATTTATAGTCAGGAATAATAGCTACTTTTTATCCCGGGTACAGGTTCCCGTGGGTCACGGTAGCGGGAACAAAATTCGTGGGTAACAGCTAGTCCGTACTAATATTATAAATGCGAAAGTAACTCTGTCTGTCTGTCTGTCTGTCTGTTACGCTTTCACGCCTAAACCGCTGAACCGATTTTGATCAAATTTGGTATAGGAGTAGATTAGACCTCGAGAATGAACATAGGCTATGTTTGGTCGCGATAACCGACATCCACGCGGGCGGAGCCGCGGGCAACAGCTAGTAGTATATAATTTGCATATTTGAAGGGATTAAAGGCTAAGTCGTTCCAATTGCAAGGCTGAGTTGATTACAATAGCCAAAGAGCGAGTAATCAGCAATTATAAAACCGTTTCTCTCGTCCTACAGATCTGAAAAACAAATCTATGTATTATTCAGGGCGTACTAAATAGTGTACTTATTTGAAATTTTTAATAAGACAGAGGAAATAGTAGTAAAAAGACTAACACACTCTCATTTTTATAAAAATACCCCTTTTTTTTATTTAGTCCGTCAATTGACTTAACCCCGCTGGATGGTAAGAAGCTAGGGTAAAGTCCAGAGGGTACGGGCCACCATTCCAGACACCATTCGTGCCAAAACGGCGGTCCCTACCTTGACGGCCTAGACAGATGCCTTTTCACGCCCCGCTTAAAGAACCCGGGATTGTAGGAAGAAGGAAATACGTGTGCAGGAAGTGCATTCCAGTTTTTAATATATTATTTTAATGGAGGTAGGACACGAGACGGTATCTCCCGTCTAAAATGAGCAGTCCGACTGGGGTAGTACCTCCGCCCTACAGAACACCGCCCCATAATAACCATCGTGTTGTGTTCCCCAAGGTAAGTAGGGTAGCAGAGAATCTCACTCAACCCTCCCCCCTCGCAACCTCTGTACAATTCCTTAGTATTGCACACGTCCATAGGCCACGGTGACCGCTTCCCATCAGGTGGCCGTGTCCTTGTCTACCATAAAACTGTAAAAAATAAATTAACAAGACGGGTTTCTCATTTTAGGTACAGACTCGCGCGTCGGATTCGGTTTCGCTTTCGGAAACCATGCTGACTTCCAAGTGATGCTGGAACTGGGTCCTCAGACCAACACTAAGGCTTTGGGTAAGTTTTATCACCCCGCGTCTTGATAGGTTTATCTTGACTTTTACTGGAGTGACTGTCGTCTGAGAAAGCCTGCGCTAGAGCGTTGTCTTTATTTTTTTTATTTTTTTTTTATTCATGATAGGCTTACGTTTGACCTCAATCTCACCTGATGGTAAGTGACGATGTGGTCTACAATGAATCACGCTTGCCTAGAAGCAATCAGCTTGTGTGAAACCGCTTTCTTACATCAGATTGGGATTAAATTTGGTATGTGTATGCGAACCAAGCGGTTCGGTGCCTCTTTTATTTGCCACACCATAAAGACTTGGAATTCTTTACCAGCGCATGTGTTTCCTTCCTCCTATAGTCCCGGGGCCTATAAGCGGGGCGTGAAAAAGCATTTGATGAGGCCGTCAAGCTGAGGGCCACCACTGTAGCGCTATCGGTGTATTTAGTGGTGACCCCCGGTCCTGAGACTTTACCTTTAGCTTACCATCGGGCTAGGTGAAATCATTTTGACGTGTCCTATATAAAAAAAATACTTGTGTATATTCCGTGATAATACGACAATATGGAGTACCGCTTAAACTGACAGATCGACCGAATTGGCCGACGTTTGCCGCGAAGTGGCTGACTATGATGTGAGAGTGTGCATGGCGACTATATACGTATACGAAAGTGGGCTGACTATGTAGCGTCATTTTTTTGTTCCCATGGCTCCGTCCATAGTTATTCCTAGGTCCATGCCTATTGCAAGCAGTCCTCACGCGCGATAAAAAAGTATAAAATTAAAAAAGAACAGTCATAACTTAGAAATGTAAAAGTCAAATTATTTATTTTTCGACCAGCTTCGTAGTAACGAAGCTGCATGGTCTAAAGATGGAATCGGAAGGTATCCATAACCTGAATTGAACAAGATAAGCCAATCAAGATTCAGAGTGTCATTTCGGGATTGGGGGACCATACGGCAGTTCATGATGATCCTCAATCATATGACAGTCGCTCCCATAAAATTCAAATTAACCAACTTGTACATTCTAAAAATAATGTTTAAAAACAATTGCAATATTGTTCATTGTTTCCGTAGTTCGAACGAATTACGGTAGATGGCTCCACCGGCGCCCTAAGCCGTAGTATATATCGGAAAATTTCGAGCTTCTAAGATGGGTTCAATAGCTCAGTTGGTCAGAGCATTCCCCCTGTAAGGGACTGGTCGCGGGTTCAAGTCCCGTCCTGGATGATCACTTTTTCATAATAGTTAGCATGCAATTGCTTAAAATTTTCATTCAATTATTTAATTGGTTTAATTCCAGATGGGACTGGATTCCAGCCGACTTCCACAAACACCAAGCGTCAAGCTCCATCACCACCGAAGATCACTAAAAATAGAGAAAAGGTACTAACTTCACTGCAAAATTTGGTTTCTGAGATATTGACCCCAAGGCCAGGCACCACAAGACGATGCTGAAGGCCGACGGCCGAGGCGAAAGTTGCCCTCTGAATAACCAAGGGCACAATGGAGAGGGTCCGAGACGCCTCCCCCCCCCCCCCCCCACTTTTTTGATCTTTTTTATGGGTGGTCCCAGTTGCCGGAAGAAAAATATTTAAATTTAATAAAACCGGCAACTGGAACCGCGGTCCCAGCTATTGCGGTCCCAGTCGCTGGAACCCTCATTTTTCCGGGGACAAAACGGGTACACTGTGGTTCCCCACCGTGGAGTCATCTGGTCAAACTGGAGATGGCCTGGGTTAGCCGGGGTGCGAGAAAAATTCCTTTTGGGTCACCTTATACGGCTTATACCATATTCGAAAAAGCGTGCGGTTTTAGTCGGTCCTAGTCTGACATATATGCCCAACAACCCCTGTTGGCCAGTTATGTCTTGCTCGTACGGAACATTTCGTGTACAAATCCGACTCACACTTGACCTATTTATTTTCAATAAATAAATCAATAGCTCATTTCATTTCCTCATTTATGTTACAGCTTTTACAAACCGAAGCCAGCAAGTACCTCCAAAACTGGGCCCATAAGATGAGGAACCCTCAGCCAGAAGACTCTGACCCTCCAAGACCTGGAGAGGTGCCTAACCTTGAAGAGTCCATGGTCGAACTAAAGAAGAATGAGAAAGGAGAATATGAAATTCACCAGCCCCAACCAGGAAACCTTTCTTCAAAGATTCTGGAAGATTTGATAAAATTGTACAAGGTTAAAAGTGAGGTCGCGAAAAAGATGGGTGAGCAAGAAAGGACAGAGGATGAAATCAAGAAGATAACAGAAGATTTGTCTAATGTAGATATGGATTAGGAATTTTTGAGTTTTGACGTTAATAAAAAATTGAACTGAATTACCAGCTTTTTTTAAGTCGGTTAAGGATATAAAAAAATTTCAACAGAATGTAGAAAATCTTATCAAAATTGATTTAGCTTAATGGAAGATAATAGCATACAAACATACTGGGCCTCGATTCTGTTAAAGGCGAACCACTGTCATGCCACTGACACTCTAAAAATGCTATTTAGAAAGAAAGAAAGAAAGAAAGAATAAGTTTATTTAATTGTAGACTTTACCGCTATACAGTTAAAGTCTAAAATCAAATGAAAAGAATTCATTAAACTTATTCATTCGCTCTACAAAATATCATTCTATTTTAGACTTACAATTAAAAAAAAATTTTTTAGAGTTTTTAACCAACCTCAAAAAAGGAGGTTCTCAATTCGACGGTATTTTTTATGTTTATTCAGAACTTTCGACTGGGTGAACCGATTTTGATGATTCTTTCTTTATTTGATAGCTGGCGCATCCCGTGGATCCCATTTCTATTTGGTCTGTTGAAGTCGTTTTTTTTTAATCATTATTCGCGCTCCATCGTGCTGGTACGAGTACAACTTTTTAAACGTACAGATTTAAAAAAGTATTTAAATCTCATTAGTGCGTTATACAATTAGGTACCTTTTTTTCGAAATCCTCATGGATACCAGAGGGTAGCTAGACCTCGACGCCCTCCCACCCCCCTCCCCATCCCCACCTTCAACCCACCCTAAACCCCCCCCCCCCTCCATGGTCGGCAGCAAATCCCTTGTGTTGCACATTGCACACGTCCATAGGCCAGGGTGATTGCTTCCCATCAGGTGGGCTGTGTGCTTGTCTGTCACCTAAGTACTTAGTATAAAAATATACCTGTGTAGGTATCTCATCCTGGACAGAATTAATAATAGGTATTATTAGCTCTGTGATCTTATATATAAGTACTTACATCAAAGGAATTTTGTATATTTTTTTTATTAAATTGGTGTTAAATCTTGTTGTTTCATTTTATTTCTTTGCTAGTAAATATACGAAAAAGTCCAACAACAACGGTAGCTGCAATGCTTCGATATCACCTAATGTCACCATTGGGTTGTGAAGGTCAGATGGCAGTCGCTTCACGGAAAATATCGAGGTCCAGCCAAATCCGCAGTTAAGACTGGTAGAGCGGACCCCAGACTCCGAGGTGAAAGCTTTGGATGCGACTGGGATTAACGCTAGGTTGAAGAAGTACTTATACTCAAAAATGAAAGGTATGCATCTCCCGGGTGTCAGGGTACATGAAATGTGGACAAAAAGCCATAATTTTGATTTCTGGTTCTAAAAAGTAGGTATATCGTCGAAATTTTTTTTAATCAAACTAATCGAGTAGAGTATCAAAATGAAGGAAATTTGACAGGACGGCCGCCTGTCACCCTACACGGTACACCCCACCGTCGGCGAAGTGGCGCGATGCCACCCCCCCTTTTGGGGGTCGAAGGGGCCATCTTTAAACCGTAGATGGCCCGGGATCAGCTAGGGTGCGAGGGATATGCCTATTGGGTCACCTTACACCCCGGTAATTAAGGCCCGAGACGGCGTGCGGTTTTAGGTTCGATCCCGACATAACCACCCCCGATGGCCGACGGCGGTGGTATCCATGGGGATTTCCACACGATAAAAAAAAGTTATCACGCGCTGTAGGTATTTATCGCTGTAGGTATCTATCTATGACAGGCGCCATAAGTTTTTATACAACTTTATATTAATGAATACTCAATAAACATGTAATTACCGTGAGAAAATTTAACAATAGGCACAATGCTAGATCTTGTAATTTGTCTCTGTGTACAATATCGCCTTGTGCCAGCTAATTTGCGTATGGATATGGACGGATGTCTAGTGGGATGAACTGTGTTTTTTAAATAACTATGTGCAGAAAATTATATGTCTGTGTGTTCGTGTTCATACTCAAAAGTAAGTATAATTCAATTTTACCATGATTGCATAATTATAAAAAGAGTTAATTTGCATTTGAGCATCATTTAGCTAGGTATTATATTCTTCAAGATTTCATGAAATAAATTGTGATTTGTTTTCATTTCAAGGACTAGATGTGACACAAACAAACAGGTCAAGTTAAATAAAACCGTTTCAAAAACCATTTAACAAGTAAAATAAAAACATGTTAATTGTTGTTTTGTTGTAAAAATGAAAATTATGCAGTGATTATTATGAGCACAAATCGGTAGTTAGACAAAGAATAGGATTTAGAATTTTATGTAAGCCAATATGGACCCCGCACTGCATTCTCTGTTTAAGTATATTATAAGCTGATTTTTTTTAATAATACCTACATTTTTAAATAAATACAACTCAGATACAACGTTACTATGCGATTCACGTAAGTTGATAACTGTCATAATGACATTTTGATTCCCGTTGCTTACTTCATTGCATAAAGTAAGGTCAGCAAATACATTTTTTACATCACTATTCCATCTGAGATAAGTACATACAATGATAATTACGAAATAAGCTATCGGTTCTTTTTTATATTTATTTATTTTTAATCGGGCGGTAACACTTCGAAGCCGCTTATTTTATCGTTTGCACTGTTATCGGAGCCGCACGAACAATTTCACGTGCTCGTGAATGTACCACTGTGCCTTCCCTACTCATTTTAAGCAAATTTAACTGTACCTAACAAAATAAACTTATCAAAACAATAACAAAAGTCTATAACAAACACAATGTAACAACAAAAGTCAACAAGGACGCAACAAAATGGAGAAAATCGGAAATATATATCAATGGCTTTGGAAGCGTAATTAGCGGCACACTATGACACCAATCAATTATGAACTATTATTATAAACTATTACTAAGAAAATATGTTATGTATTTAAGGAAAGAAAATAAAAATCAAGTCGTTGTTACCATAACAGGTATGAACCTATCCGACGCGCCGTGAAAATTTTGTTGCTAGCTGTACAATTTTGATGAGTACGGAATGAAGTTGCCGCGAACGCGATTATCTTCTTACTTGAATCGCATAGTAAGATGACATATTAATAATCTAAGGTTAAGATGATGATAATTAAAATAGTTAATATAAAATTTGAGCTGAAGAGAACTTCCAGGACGGGAATTGAACCTGCGACTCTTATCCCTAGATAGGTAATTATATTTGGTGCTTATAAATAATACGCAGATCTGCCGGTTGATGGACTGGTGATACCAGAGGACGTGCCAGCGGGAATGGCAGCCATTTATGGATTTGCTCCACCGTTACACATAGGTAAGGCAATTATTGAATAGGTATATTGGACGCTTTTTACCCGACTGCCGAAGAAAGGAGGGTAATTTACGTACCTTTACACCTACTTTTTAAGACTGCTCTACACGATCGGTAATTGTCTTTTGCAATAAAGCCAATCTAGTAGTTGCTACCTATACTATACTACATGCTAGTCATTGACTTGTCTGTAGGCACATAACATATTATGTACGAGTGTGTATTTTAGGTAATGACAACCGTTTTGGGTTCGGTTTCCGCTTCGGCAACCACGCTGACTTCCAAATACTGTACGAGTTTGGACCTCAGACCATCACTAAACCTTTGCGAACTTCGAGTAAGTGGTTCGACTTCGTGTTGGTATAGGTATTTTAAAAATTCATAATATTTGAGATTAATGATATGACTCTTTCTTCATCCGAGCACCAATCCCGCTTGCATGTTTATATTTTGACGTCTGGAGCCCCCCCTTCCCCTATAGGTACAAATATTGATTATCTTGGATTTTACATGGGCAACTGCGGCAGGTTTTGGATCTAGATCAGCCGCTGTCCCGTCAAAATCGGCCCAGCAGTTTTTAACGGGAAGACGGCTGATCTACACAGATTATCTTCATTGAAATAGACAGAAAGACAGACCAAAATTTTAAATATTGCTTCTTTTTGTATGTATTGTACACACATTCCTATGCATTCATTCAAAACTTGTTTTTTTTTTTAATATTGCAACCCAGACCTACCTATAAATTATTTTTTCAGAGACTCGTTCAGCAAACCGCCAAAGATTCGCGCGACGCCGTCCTATCCTGGAGCTGCTGCTGAGGAGTGGCTTCCTAAAGGACATTGCATACGTCAACCACCTCATTTATGATCGTGATAAGGCACCTCGGTAGGAAGGCGGTACCAAGCGCGGGCACAGGGGGCGGAGGCCCAACTGACCCCCGAGACAGAGAAACCAACTGTCTAAGCGGACCCCTGACTCACAACACAACATTATATGAATTAACTTTACTTTTTTTTAAAATCCTAATACAGTGGACTACTTTTTTCTCGTGCGAAAATCACCACGAAAACTAACCCCCGCCGGCCATCGAATTCTACGGGTTCTCACGTTCGGGTCCGACGGTAGGGTGTAAGGTGAAAGCCGGTGGTCTTGTCACCGTCCGTCTGCGCTCGGAGAACCAGCCCGCCCCCGCATGCTCCCCACTGTGCCCTCTGCTAAATAGAGGGATACGTGGAGGGGCTCTGAGCAGCCCTGTAAAGAGCCACTCCTGACTCGGCCAGCATTTTCCGAAGGCTTCAGAAAGCTGCCGTATAGATATAAATAAAAGACAATTAAATTTATTTTTTTATTTCTCATAAAAACGTTTGACCAACTACTGTATATTATAATTAAAGTAGAACTCCCGCCAAGTCTGCCTAATTTTTTTAATTACATTAATTCAAAATGGCGAAGCGTGTATGTATATATTTGCGTAACGATTGACTTGTAAGTAAGCGTTGGTAAATGTATATGTAGATATAAAAATTAATTGATTATTATGAAAATATTTTTAGTTATTCAGGAAATATTTTTACCTTAATATCTAATGACAATTATTTTCTAAAGTAGACTAACCTTTGGGACGTCCCCTTTGCATGATAGCCTAACCCTTAGATTACAATAATCTGACTACAATAAATTCCTTAATTTGCACTTTTTAGGTACAAAACTAACACTGCAACTGCGATTTATGTGCAGATCTTTGCACAGAAATGTCTGCCGATCTAACTAGATCGGCTTTAGGGACATGAAGACCTATCGTTGTTATTGAGTAGTACCTACTTGCTAAAAATGAGTAGTTTTATTATTTCTTACCTACAATAAAAAAATACCGACTTTGAAATGTTACCACACGGGAAGCGCCAGCTACAAAAAAAAGAACCATCCAAATCGAAAATTCTGTATTTCTTCCTGTAAATTCTGTAATCCATGTATCTGTCGATAAAGGTATGTACTAGTTTAGTCCCATGGGTTTAGCCATGCAACGGTTCAATGCTGTAATCCAAGCAGTCAGTAAGTATCCCTGACCAAATAAGTTCTTTACATAACATAATATTCTTTAATAAAAAAACCTGTTTAATCTGGTGGCAACCCTAAAGCACTTGACTCATCAGTCACGCTAGAAAACAATTATCTCATTTAGAATAGAGAACTTATCTGTTTTAAAGAGGTTAGCGTGTTGAAGGAAAGCCGCTAATACGTTGATGGACCTTGGATTTCGTTTGAAAGAGCTCATGCAGAGCACTTACGTGAATATTCAACAGTTTGAGTTAGTCACTATAGTATGCTACTATTAAATGTTCTGAAAATTATTAAATCGTTTTCATAAGGGCAATTAACTTCAAAAATTTAGGGATACCTATATAGAACAATAATGCAAAGCTGTACAAATAGACTTGGCTCTTAGGTGTCTAAAAGCAGCAAAAGACAGAATTACTTTTTTGTAATCAATTTTACAAGACTAAAATAAATTGAATGGAGCAAGATATTAAACTTTATCATAGATATTAATGAGCTAGTATCGAATAAGTTAATCTTGTTATGACTTCAGAGTCAAGTACCAAAACCAAAAATAACAAATAAAAACCAAAAACAAAAATAAATTCAATATAATTTTATTTCGCCTAAATTTAAAATTAGTGTGCGGTGTTGCTATACAAAAAAAAAACAATATTACAAAGTCCAGTTACTTAAAAATACAAGAAAAAATATTAACTTAACATTATTTATAATAGTTTTAAAATTAGTCTTTTACACAGATGGCAAATTGAACATAACAAAATGTTAAATTACTTTAAATTTTTTCTGGTACAGTTTACAACGAAATGAGTCATACATTTTAATTTATTTACAAATAATAATTAACACTTAACGTTAAGGCAACTAGTTGACTGACGAAATGAAATGCAAATAATATTTTTATGTTATTATATAATTGTATGTAAAATGACAATCAACGTTGATTATACGATAAGTGTTAGAAGAATGTATGGTTTAACAGCAACTTTTGAAAACTAAAGTATGGACGAATTATTGAACCAGGAACGAGACGCTTTCAAGCGACTGTATCTAGTAGCAAAACACAAGTCGTTAGCTAAACCATTCACAAATTCAGTTTCATAAATCTATAATACACTTTTATGCGATAAGTTACAGAAATCCGGAAAAAAAATATGCAAAAATGATGTAAAAATACCGGAGAGTGTAACTTTATTTTGTGACATTTCCCATACAAAATCTTAAAATCTATTTTCTCTATACATTGGACATTTTGGCGTTATAGCTCACCACGTTTTATTTGAAGATTACATCTGATATTTAATTGTGATATTCTTTTAATGTCATCGTTGCTATAACACTATTTTAATTAGTGTATAAAAACGAGGCACGAGAGATGACTGTTCACTTTACACTTTAAAAAATACCCGAGAAATGTGTACAGAATATTCAAAACTCTATTACAGATGAAAGCACGTAAATTGGCCAGACGCGTCATATGCGCAAAGGTCGATTTTTAGGTCCCCTTTGAGGTATGAGCGGGTCGCGGGAGACGCGGTTGCCCCGTCGCAGACATATGATTGATCCGTCGCAGACATATGATTGATCCGTCACTTGACGGACCAATCATATGTCTTGCGACGTCTTGTACCGAATCAACGTTCCGTTCGTTCGTACTTTGAATCATTTGATTGGCTCAAAGTGCACGATGCGCGAACTTACCCCCACTACTCCAAAACCTGGCCAAGTTACGTTCTGTACTTAAGTTTGGCATGTAGACTAAACAAACATCTTTGTTTATAAATCAATAACTAAAATTATAATGCCATTTTAGATACGAACATTTTACAATTAAGTGGACATTTTTAAAATATACATATTTTATTAACAAATTCTAAACATTGGACATTTCTGTAGGTACAATGTGTTTTCGGTAGCCATCTCGTCTTGTATAGTGAATAGTAGAGAACATTATTTCCTCTCTTACTAAAGACAATTAAATGACTAGGTCAATATTAACATTTTCAGCGTCGGACTGGCCATATATAGTCAGGGTCGTATTGGCCGGCCGGGCCCTAGCCTGCACGGGCCCCCCACGGGCCTGGCTTGCGGCAACCTTAAAGACAAACCGAACTAACAATACCAAAAAACTCAAAAATTCGGTTGCCTGGGTTTTAGTTAATTTTAAACCCGATAACCGGGGTTTTCAAAAATGAAACGGGTTTTGATGCCGTAATCCGGGTGGATGACCACAAGCTCTGGCCTCGGGCTTGGGGTCACTACCCGGGCCCTTCCGTCCCAGTCCGACCCTGAACATTTGTGAACTACAAATATTGTTAAATTATTATTTTTGATATACAAACACACCAGATCCAATTCACTTACAAATCAAATAATTGCGAAGTAGTTTTTGTCTTTATAATGTCTTTTTTACTACAATAACCATTATATTCATAAGCTTCACGTTACTTTATATATTTTAAAACAAATTTTAATATTACTTATATATCAAATATTAAAAAACTGGACAGCCGATTCATAATATACAATTAACATCAATTTTTTTAATTATTTACGAAAATTAAATAATCAGATTACAAATTTTGAATTTTTGTTTTTTTTAGTCATTATAATTTAGTTTTAGTTGGACTAATGACATGATTATATAAATGATAATATACTTAAATAGCTTTTACATAATTAAGGTAAATTTTGATAGTAATAATGTCATAGTAAGTAGCCGTTTTGTTTCAATTCACACTTTAGGTGAAATTAGGTAATGATTTTTCAAAATAAATAGGTAGGTAATTAAAATTTCTTCAAATGACACTTTAAGTGATAGGAATGAAAAAAAAATGAAAAACAGTTCAAAATAGAATTTCAAATTATAGTTTCAAAATATTTGATAGTCAGTCATATTTGGTTTAATTAATTTGTAGCTATGAAATTAAATTAATAAATAAATGCGTCAGGGATGTTACGAATGATAGATTATTATCATGAATATGTTATTATAAAATGATATACTGTCACCAACAAAAGTAGTTTAGACACCAACAAGGGAGGGGCACTCATACAAAAATGACCTTGAAAATTAAACAAGAAATCAGATTGTCATACAAAGATGAACTTGAAGATGAAACAGAACTGAAAACCAGATAATAATTGATAGAGCACTTAGGAAAGATTCTAAAACCGCATTTACACAACAATCAGTAATGGCTAAAATCAGTTAAATCTTTTTTTTTATATTTAGTCCGTCAATCGACTTTACCCCGCTGGATGGTAAGAAGCTAGGGTAAAGTCCAGAGGATACGGGCCGCCATTTTAGACACCATTCATCCCAAAACGGCGGTCCCTACCTTGACGGCCTAGACAGATGCCTTTTCACGCCCCGCTTAAAGAACTCGGGATTGTAGAAAGAAGGAAACACGTGTGCGGGACATGTACTTAGTTTGTGATAGGTAATGTTTTGACAATTTTTTCTTTTCGAAGGACATTGCCATTACCTACTAGGCTGAAATTTATATATTGAGAGAGACCTATATCCAGCAATGGACGACGATAGGATAATTTATTGATTGATTGACAATCAAAGGTGAAATAAAGGACTTTTGATGTGTACCAAATTAATGGATAAACTCTGGTTCAATGATAGTTTATGAAAGGTTTTAAGAGTTAAGATTGCCATAAATTTGAATTGTGTTAAACCACTTTTCTTGTTGACTGTACATCTGATGATGTCGTTTTTTTTAAATACACATGATTTCGTAGAATATTGTATTCCTCACATAATTGGAATGATAAATAAATGCTAAGATTATACTATAGGTTACGATAAAATAAGATTTTGTTTTTTCTTAAACGGTTCGGTGGTGCAGCGGTATCGATTGTAACTGCTTCGAAGCTCGGATTGGACAGTTTAGGTTTTAGGTATAGTAATATTTTTCGTTATGGCAACTGTGTACCCGTATAAATTTTGGCCGCGTCTAGTTGAAAATGGTTGTACCTAATTATAGACAGAGTTATATTTTACTAATGGAATCGCTTTGAAGCGAATACAAACAAATTCGAATGGCAGGGAGGGACGTTATAGTAATAGGAATAGGTAATGTTTTCGATGTTCGAGCATCGCTTGCAAGCCGCTCAACAGGTTTATATATCATTTTGCACGAACGGTCTTTTTGAGAATCGAAGCGGATACGAATCGCTTCAATTCACTTTGAAGCGATTTCACTGGTAAAATGTCACTTTGTCTGGAGGCCTATGTCTGATTTTTTTCAAAAGGAATCATGTAAGATTTTGTTTAATCAAAACAAAACATCGAAACACCTTGCAAGTATATGTTCTCTCTAAGTTTTATCAGAAAAATGTGTATATTTAGGAATATATTTCAAATATCGTTCAATAGTGAATATTATGAGGTTTTCAAATTCTACATTCAAATATCATAAAATAAATAATTTGTGTTTTCAGACATCATATAAACTAGTGTTTCGATTTTTTCTGATGAGAAGTATAATATATTTTATCGTTTACTTCGGTTCTAAGAAACTTACTGATGAAAGCTGCGGTAAGATAGCATTCATACACACATACATACACTTTCTCCTTTCAGGGTAGGCAGAGACAACAGCCCGCCATCTACTTCTGACCTTACACACTTCACGAGCTTCTACTGTTATTAAACCTTTCATGCAAGCCCGTCGGCTTATAAAAACAACTCGACTATCGTAAAATGGGCTAAACGTACATGGTACCCGGCTTTCAATTTGGCACTTCGGGAAGAAGAGTGAGTTCGGATAAGATCGGCTTTCTTCGGTTTTATATAGCGTTTTCTCTATCGCACAAACGCATTTGAACAGCTGAACACAATAATATTGGAGTGTGTTTGTAATATTAAAATAAGCGCTATTTACCAAGTTCATTTCGATGGTATATATCAAAACTACATTTTTAAAATTTTTGTCTGTATGTCTGTTTGTTTGTTCCGGCTAATCTCTGAAATGGCTGGACTGATTTCGACGGCACTTTCACTGGCAGATAGCTGATATAAAAAGGACTGACTTAAGCTACTTTGATATTGGAAAAAGAATCAGGGTTCCGTGTAGCAAAAATTTAAACCTTAAAAATACGCGGCCACAGCTCACAGTAAGCTCTATAAAGTTATCAAACTGTCTGTCAGTCCGATATACAAAACGGAAACAAACCGATTTTCACCGGACTCTTAACCGTCTCATCGCATAATGTCCTCCATTTTGGGAAAAGGACATTTTGAGAAAGGACGTTATGAGAAAGGACATTTCGAGAAAAGGACATTTCGAGAAAACGACATTATGAGAAAGGACATTACGAGAAAAGGACATTATGCGATGAGACCCTCTCAACTCTTGCCCGACTTACCGAATCAAAAAGCCGGTATTCCCCGTGTCTTTATCCTCGAAACTTAAGTTTACCATCAAAAGAGTATTAAATACTCGCCACAGAAAGCGACCGGTAACTTTTTTCATAAAAAAAAGCTTCGTCATATTCTGTTCATCTATCACTTTGTACAATTGTAATGTCGGCATCTGATTTAACCTTGGCTAATGGATTACTCGTTTTACACTGTAGTAGTTTAAGATCTGGTAAGAAATATATACCTGGTTGTAGGACACGACGGTATCTCCCGTCTGAAATGAGCTGGGGTAGTACCTCCGCCGTACAGAACACCGCGCCCATAATAACCGTCGTGTTGTGTTCCCGCCGGTAAGTAGGGTAGCCAGAGCTCACAACACCCCACCGTCAGCGAAGTGGCGCGATGCTCACCCCACCCCCCTATTTCCGGGGTCGAAGGGGCCATCTTAAAAGCGTAGATGGCCCGGGGTCAGCTGGGGTGCGAGGGATATGCCTATTGGGTAACCTTACACTGCGGTAATTAAAACCCGAGACGGCGTGCGGTTTTAGTCGCTTCGATTCCGACATAACCACCCCTGATGGCCGCGGGGTAGGTATCTCGGATTTCCGCACGATAAAAAAAAAAGGGGGAGTCACACTTTATTTAGAGAGATTTGTTTCTTATTATTGATCCTATCTATTCTTCTTCTGTCTTTTGGATAGTATATCAAATTTTGCTTGCCAGTGTGCCCTAACATAACAAGTATATGATGTTATTTTGTAAGGGATAAAACCTTTAACATAACATAACATAAACTCACGCCGAAGGGGTAGGCAGAGGTGCTAGCACCCACATTTCGCCAGTTTATGTTTAGGTTCCAATGTAATAGGTGGCGAGCCTATTGCCATTAACCGGACACTTATAAACCTGCGATAAATATACACATAACTTCGAAAAGAATCGAAAAGTCATTGGTGTGTGCCATGGTGAACCTGGGATCGAACCCGAGACCTCGTCTCAGCAGTCCATTACCCAGACCACTAGGCTACCGCGGTTTTAAAAACTTTAAGGGCACAATGACAGCCTCTTAGGGTCTAAAGGTATATATTTCTTATACTGTATCTTGTCTACTGTTACGAGTAATACCTATAACTTGACATAATCAAGAGGTTAAACCAGTCGTCAGTTCTATTCAATATACTGCTGACTGCCCATCTGTTTCTATAAATTGTTTAAAAAGACAAACATACAGCCTCCTGCGCATTGGGGTAGGCAGAGACCACCATGTTTGGTTCACTATCCTGGCATACTCCTTTCGCTTCTTCAACTTTCATAATTTGTTTTCATACATGCACGTCGGTGGCATTACTGAATCGGGCACCTGGATTTAATCATAACATAAACTCACGCCTATATCCCCGAAGGGGTAGGCAGAGGTGCTAGCACTCACATTTCGCCAGTTTATGTTTAGGTCCCAATGTAATAGGTGGCGAGCCTATTGCCATTAACCGGGCACTATATATGGATTTAATCTTGACCTGGATTCGCTTTAAAACGTCCTCGATCTGATTCAGTCAGTGCGCAGCGTTAAAAGTAGAGAATCGTTTTCGTAAGTAAGACGAAAGAGAATAAGGTATACATACAAATCACGCCTTTTGCCCATTGGAGTTGACATTTTTTATTTTTCACTTTTTAGTGTACAGAAATAGAAAAGTACCTATTTATGAGGCTTATTATGGACAGAGGCATCAAAAACAGAATTTTTGCCGTAAATTTGATGATTTCCCTTCGATTTTCCCAAGATACCCTGGTTATGGGACCACCTCAGAAGTAGCTTCTTTGAAACAAAAAAAATTTCAAAATCCAGCCATAATTGGCGCCGCTATCGCGTAACATACATGCAAAAAAAAATAGCGTACGAGTTCAGAACCTTCTCCTTTTGTGAAGTCGGTTAACAATAAAGGGAATAAGGGATAAGAATTGTATTAAATTGGCCTCCATGTACAATTTCACATCGCGGACAATTTTTCTTTATACAACGTAGGTGGCAGACAAGCACACGGCCCGCCTGATGGGAAGCGGTCACCGTGGCCTATGGACGTGTGCAACACTAAGGGTGTCTCACACACGCGCTGCCTACTGTGAAAGGAAATCAAAAATGCAGGTGGCGTTTAAGGGACCTGCCGATTGCATACACCACCATAAATATCATGAATTACGAATTATTATATATGCGCATACGCAATCATTATAACAGTATAAATGCCGGCAAACATTTAGGGACTGTAGGTATTATATTTGACTCATTTATAACAACACCTGTTTCCAAACTCAATATTAACTACTTTTTCACCAAATTACCACCGATTTTCAGGTATTTTAACCCATAAACACTGTCCACAGACCTAAAAAGTTCCTTCAAAACATAAATCACTTATCTTGTCTTTTGATCAAACATACACTATACACGACAGCACAAAAAAGTCGGTGTAATGTGTTCGAGTTATTCAACACTTATTATTAAAACTTGGTACACTGATCCCAATACTAGCTCTCGTTGCCGGGTTCTCTCGTGTTCGGCGGTAAGCTCTGCGGCTGTGAGAACTGGTTCACCATTTTACTCTGCATCATATTGAGGAGGATGTCGGAGTACTGTTCTATGAGGGATAGCGCAGGGTTGCCGGTGTTGGAGGCTTCTGGAAAAAAAAAAGTATATTATGAGACTTTAGCTAGCCATCAGGCGAGGTGAAGTCATTTGGACGTGAATATTTTTTTATACTACTTAGGTGGCAGACAAGCACAAAGCCGACTTGATGGTAAGCGGTCACCGTGTGTCACACTCGCGCTACCGACCCTGGAGGGAGGGGCGTAGAGGAGTTAGATGGGGGGGAGGATTGAGGAACTGGTATGGGGGGTGAGCTCTGGCTAGCCTACTTACTGTCAAATCCCCCCCCCCCCCTTGGATCGGCAAGCTTTGTGCTTACACCCCGGCGTCTGAGCACTCAAAACAGCGTGCGTTTTTAGTCAGCTCGAGTTCGACATAACCACTCAGCTGGCCAGCGGCATCTATAGGAATTTCTCTAAAGGCGGTGTGTACGTACCCTTGGCTACGAGGTGGTCAAGCTTGAGCCGTGTATTGTCGGCGTCCCGGCGATAGTCCCCGTCCGTAGAGGACAGGCTGCTGGGCGCGTCCGCCGCTCCGTTGGGCACCCGGCCCACGGCCCCGCGCAGGACCTTCTGCGTCTCCAGGATAGCTGCTTCCAGACCTGGGGGGAGATGGATATTTGGTTAGCTTATGACCTATTTCGACAATAGCCAAGAACATCAAACTTAACTATAATTTTACTGTCCTATGAACCAATATGAAAATAGGTCCCGTATCAATAAAAATATATTTTAACGTAATAATTTTTATGTTCGTTATATTTTTACGTAACTAGGCTATTGCCCGCGGCTCCGCCCGCGTGGTCGTCGGTTTTCACATTTATTGACTAATCTCTGGTTCTACTTAACCGGTTGTGATCAAACATGCGTAAAATTTTAAATCTGATCAAGATTTTTCAAACGAAAACAAAACATAACATAAACTCACGCCTATATCCCGAAGGGGTAGGCAGAGGTGCTAGCACCCACATTTTGCCAGAAAACAAAAACCACATCAAAATCCGTTCAGTAGTTTTTGCTTCCATCGTGAACAAACAAACAGAAAGAAAAGAGTAGTTCAAAAACAAATATTTTGTGTTCAAAACCGATCATATAACATAACCCCGGTATTTTTTTAATATATACTTTACAATTTTAGGTTCTTCAAGAAGGGCATTAGAAGGTTTTTACAGGGTCGGCAGCGCGAGTGTGACGCCCCTGGTGTTGCACACGTCCATAGGCCACGGTGACAGCATCCCATCAGGTAGGCCGTGCGCTTGTCTGCCACGTCCATGCGGGCGGTACCGTGGACATAGGGTAGCAAATAATATAATACCGCTAATATCGGCGGCGGCATTAGGCTCTCTCTGTAGACTCGTGTATAGTTGAACAACTTTGCACGCCGTCTTGGTCAGCTGTTCCGTCAGAGCCGAACATAGCTGGGAGGATGATACTGCCGAGAGAACAAATAACATGTAACTTCAAAATAAATGTACAGATACCGGCACGTAAATTGGCCAGACGCGTCATATGCGCAAAGGTCGATTTTTAGGTCCCCTTTGAGGTATGAGCGGGTCGCGGGAGACGCGGTTGCGCCGTCGCGGACATATGTCATAATGTCTCCGAGAGACGTCTTGTAGCGAATCAACGTTCTGTTCGTTCGTACTTTGAATCATTTGATTGGCTCAAAGTGCACGATGCGCGAACTTACCCCAAACCTGGCCAAGTTACGTGCCTGTATCTTTACTATAACACTATGGAGGAACGGGATGTGACGTCCCTCCAACACAAAGGGAGGATCCTCCGACCAGGCAAGGTGATCACGCCTGGCGGGCCGACACCAACGGTTATCGTTGGGATCTTGTATATTATATGCTATGCCAGCGCGCGAACTTCACTTTCGCGATTCTGGATTATAGTGACGTAGTTGTAGTATCGAAGTAGTTCGTCTTGCTGTCACTAGATGGCACTAGGTATATTTGGTATCGTCACAACACCCTTTTTTATCGTGCGGAAATCCCCACGGATACCATCCCCGTCGGTCATCAGGGGTGGTTATGTCGGAGTCGAACCGACTAAAACCGCACGCCGTCTCGTGTCTTAACTACCGGTTGTAAGGTTACCCAGTAGGCATATCCCTCACACCCCAACCCGGGCATTCTACGAGTTTAAGAGGGTCGAGGGAGGCCTCGACCCTCCGACCCCTCCTTGTGCGAGATCACGCCGTCGCCGACGGTCAGACTGTAGAATAACAGGCGGCCGTCCTGTCATCCTTCCATCCATACAGTCCCGGGCCCTTTAAGCGGGGCGTGAAAAAGCATTTGATGAGGCCGTCAAGCTGAGAGCCACCATTTTGGCACTATCGGTGTTTGCAATGGTGACTCCCATTCTAGAGACTTTGCCTCAGCTTACCATCAGGCGAGGTGAAGTCATGTTGACGTGACCGACATAAAAAAAAAAAATCCTCCGTCAACGCGAAGAACCAGCCCACCCCACGCCCGCTCCCCACACTTTACCCTAATACTATTTTTTCAAAAGAAAATGACAAAACACTTACAATTGGTTTCAGCACTAGGTTCAGGCTTCGGTCTCTGCCTGGTGTTGGCCGTCAGCCTGGCCGTCACCTCCCGCGCTTTCGCCGACAAGTCTCTCTCACTACCACTCCTTCCTATAAAGTTACATTTTAATTATATAAGCTACTTAGCAGCTAAATTCATTCAACACCTACATTTTACCAACATTTCACAATTTTTTAATTTTTTTATACCACTTAGGTGGCAGAAAAGCGCACGGTCCACCTGATAGGAAGCGGTCATCTTAGCCTATAGACGTGTACAACACCATGGGCATCACACTCGCGCAGCGACCCTGTTGGGGGAGGATCGAGGGGGGGGGGGGGGGGGAAGGTGAAGGCGTTGAGAGTTTTGGTGCTGAGAACGCAGGAGACTTTAGTCTCCCGCTGTCAGCACGGAAGCCTTTCAGTGAACTCTGACTACCCTACTTACGCCGGGAACACAACACAATGGTTATTATTGGGCAGTGTTATACATATAGAACGGAGGTATTACCCCAGTCGGACTGCTCAATTCGGAGAGATACCGTCGTATCCTACGGGAGATACTGTTGTGTTCACGGCGGTAAGTAGGGTAGCCAGAGGAGCTTACTGTACCCCTTCTCCCCCCGCCCCTTCCTAGCCTCCCCACCCTTTCCTACCCCCGCCCTTTCCCTTTAGGGTCGGCAGCGCGTGGGTGACGCCCTTAGTGTTGCACACGTCCATAAGCCACGGTGACCGCTTCCCATCAAGTGGGATGTGTGCTTGTCTGCCACCTACCTGGTATAAAAAAAAACAAATAATACAGATGTCGAAAAATTAGATGTCCAAAACAATAAATCGATTCAAAACAATTCGCAATATATTATCTACTATATAAAAATAAGTTTGGTTTTCCTTCCTGACGCTATAACTCCAGAACGCACGAACCGATTTCCACGGTTTTGCATTCGTTGGAAAGGTCTCGGGCTCCGTGAGGTTTATAGCAAAGAAAACTGGAATTTACACCCGGGCGAAGCCGGGTCCCGGGTCGCTAGTTGACAAGAAAAGTACATAGCTCACCAATTCTGCGTTGTGAGTGATCCACGGAGGCGGCCCTCGGCCTCGTGATGTCATTGGTGGCGTCTCCCTCCGAGCTGGACTCCTCGTGCGCCGCGGTGGACAGACTCACTGTGACGTCATTAGTTAGCGGTGAGTTACGTGGCGCGCTACTTACGTAGTGGGTTTACAATGTATGTGCGATGTACTAACAAGTGAATTGTACTACATAACTACCCTATAGTTCAGAGGTCGACGTCACTGCTTAGATCTTGGACGATAAATATTTTGTTGATCATAATGTAAATTTTTGAGAAAGATGATTACACAAGTCGGCACATTTATTTGTATAGACTTCTGCCATAATAGCGAATCCATCGAGTCTAACGATCGGCCGCAACTCGTAGCGACGCAAACATAATGATATTTAGTTGTCTCTACTTTCCAAACTAACGATTTTTGTCGGTATCTTCACGAATATCATCGCAAACTAAACTATTTATCGCTATTTCTATCTCAAATGTACAGACTACCGTTTGACGCAAGAATCGTTACTGCAACCGATGTTTGTCGCTATCTTAGTTTGCGATATCGGTACCGAAGGCGTAGCGATAAATGTCGAGACTGCAGCCCCAATCCACGAATCTGCCCAACACTAACAATAGAGCCATTTACACATAAACCATTTTTCTTTCGAAAATTTCGCCTAAAGTAAACTAAGTTTATTTGCCACCTTAGTAGTTAAAACACAGATGTGTGTAAGTTCAACATATTTACTTATTTAGACCGATTTAAGAGCAGGTGACTTAGTAACCAGTGCATTTATAAATGCTATCTACTGTGTCCAAATATGTGAATGATTCGAACCTGCACTATAAGCGTTGGCCAGCCCTCTTCTCCTCGCTGTGTTGGCCGCCTGTTTGTTCATTGAAGAGATGGTGGGTCTCATCAGACCTTGGGGTCTCGCTGGTTGCTGTCTAGATGGTTGAGGGTCGGATTCGGAGTCGCTCTGTCGAGAATATGTTATGTAATCTTACATTTTTATAATGTTGCCATCGTGGTGTAGTAAATGGTTTGACGGCAATGCCGCTACTTACAGAGTGACCATAATTAAACAATGCCAGCTTGTATAAAAAATAGCCTATATATTTCCCAGAAGTATGAATTATAATCGTTCCAAGTTTGATCAAAATCCCTCCAGTAGTTTTGATTCATGCGTGCACAGACAGACAGACACAGCTAGGAAGACCAAAAATTTACTGATTTAATTTTTTGTATAAGTATCGATCACCAATCATCCCCCAATTAGTTATTTTGTAAATAATTATATTCAATATACAGAATTGACCTCTCTACAGTTTTATTATAAGTACTAGCTGGCCCTCCCCGGTTTCGCCCGTGGCGTATTTCGAACCATGATGCACTCTTTTTAACCCATAATTATAAGTATGCCCATAATTTATCAGTTTCCCTAAAATGTATGGGAATCTACCGGATTTGCTCACATTCATGATTATTGCTCCGCTCCCTTGGGCAGTAGCGTAATGATATTCAGCCTATGACACTCAGCAATAATGTGGCTTTCTATTGGTGAAAGAATTTTTGAAATCGGTTCAGTAGATCCCGAGATTACCCCTTACAATTTAACAAATATACAAACACACAAACTTTACTTCTTTATAATATTAGTATAGTATAGATAAATTAGTTCAACTTGCTGTCGCTAGATGGCGATAGGTATATGTTGTATCACCATACTAATATTCATTTCGATTACCAACAGTCTTCAAACAAATGTTATCCAGGGCCTCGATTCTGCTAAAGACAAACCACTGACATACCATTGACACTCTAAAAAATGCCATTTGATTGTAGACTTTATTGTTATCAGGTTAAAGTCTAAAGTCAAATGATATTTTGTAGAGCGAATGAAAAAGTTAAATGAATTCTTTTCATTTGATTTTAGACTTTAACTGTATAACGGTAAAGTCTACAATTAAATAGAATTTTTAGAGTGTCAGTGGTATTACAATGGTTTGCCTTTAGCAGAATCGAGGCCCAGTTCTGACCTGGTTGAGTACTCCAACACTAGAACTCCTCGTCATGTTAGACTTGTTGTTATATCTCGGCGCGGGTCGGACGAACCCGCTCGGAGATTTCGCTGGGGACCCGTTCTGTGGCGCTGCAGACTTGGCGGTGGGTCCTGTGTGTCGCAAGAGAATGTTACAATAGGGTAGGGAAAGAGTTGAAGAGACGATGGTAGGGTTATAAAGAAAAAAGAAAAAAAGAAAAAAAAATTGTCAATGAAAAGAAAATAGTAGGGTATAAAGAAAAAAAAAGAGTTAAAGAAGGTTGAATAAGTAAAACGAGTGAATGTTTCACAATTTTTTTAAGAAATTGGACATATTTAATGAAATGTTAACGGGAATTAACGCGATCATGGTAGGTATATACATACCTTTGGAATGCTTGTAACCTGGTCGAAACGTCAGACCATGATCGCTTTAATTCCCGTTAGCATAGTATATCATGAACGCGAAAGTTTAATAGTTAGTATATGTTATGAAGTCAATTTAAATTTAAAACCAAAAAAAAATAGGGAATATAAAAAATGTACTCAACAAATTAAATTCCTTAATAAAGTAGAGTTAAGTTAGGTAACTTGTAACAGTGAGCAGCAAAATTCGAATGAAAACGGTTCATTATATTGTAATCAAAGTTTAAAGGTAGTTCAATATAGCCAACTAAGTAATTAAACATCATTTTCATTAAGAACCATAAGTTACTTTGCTCAAAACTACTGTTAAAATCTGAAAATGATCATATTCTTTTTTTGCCGCTGACTGTACATACCGGTTGTTAGGAAAATGCTTACGAAAACGAAGACCTAGCGCTGAATTTGAAGACGCACTATTCAGGCGCCAACATGTTAGTAGGTTAGTACAAATGTATCTTCAACACTATCTTCTTTGTGAGGTCCATAACTCCCGGTATATTAAGTTGTGTGTAATGTTAGTGGATTTTATACATGTATAAATTAGTATTTATTTTTTACAATATATACAGGCTGATTGTTATATAAGTCAATTTAACAGGCGTTTAACAATTTTTCAAGAACTTTTTGTCAATATATCTTTTGAGTGGTATCATTATTTGGTTTTCAAACCTATCGATATTTCGATAGATTGAAAAGCTACTCAACCACAGCTTATAGCAGAGGAAAGGCATATTTTATCTCAAGAATACATTTGCAATGGATTCTGTCGCAATTTACATTGAACCTGGGCCTCGATTCTGCTAAAGACAAACCACTGTAATACAACTGACACTCTAAAAAATGCCATTTAATTGTAGACTTTATTGTTATCAGGTTAAAGTCTAAAGTCAAATGATATTTTGTAGAGCGAATGAAAAAGTTAAATGAATTCTTTTCATTTGATTTTAGACTTTAACTGTATAACGGTTAAGTCTACAATTAAGTAGCATTTTTAGAGTGTCAGTGGCATTACAATGATTTGCCTTTAGCAGAATCGAGGCCCTGTCGTTTCGGTTACTTTTCAGCAGCCATAGACACGTGGAAATGTAGTGTTAAAAAAACACAATAACATCAACCTGTATAGATCAATAACCATTCCAAATATAAAATAAAAAAAGCAATGACCAAATGTTATGCACTAATATTAACAAGTACAAAATAACAACAAATAATTTATAATTGAGTTGCATTAGCTATATACTTACTTATATAATGTGCATGTATCTAAAGTGTGTTAACAGTTGAGTGTGCATATAAATACCTACTAATATACCTACTTTGTTGGCTCTAAAATCACTCCAGATTTATTAGACATAATGCTTCATCCAAACTCTAAGATTCACTGGTAAACTATTACTCATTTGAACGCTTTTTAACATACATGTCTCTTTATTGAATAAGTAGGGCCGAAAAGAATTCATTTACTATACTTTTTTTTTATACCACTTAGGTGGCAGACAAGCACACGGCCCACCTGATGGGAAGCGGTCACCGTGGCCTAGGGACGCGTGCAACACCAGGGGCATCACACTCGCGCTGCCGACCCCGCAAAAACCTTCTAATGCCCTTCTTGAAGAACCCCATATTGTAGTCGCTAGGGAAAACCACATACATTTACTCATTCAATCACTACAATTGCACATCATCTCTTTTTTTTTCGTGCGGAAATCCTCATGGATACGCTCCCCGCGTCCAGCGGTTATGTCGGACTCTTACCGACTAAAACCGCACGCTGTCTAGGATCTTTGACGGCAGGGTGTAGGATGGCCCATAGAGCATTGCCCGGCTTGTCCCGGGCCGTGTCCGGATTCGAGATGGCCCGCTCGGTTTTGGGAACCACGGTGTTCCCGTCATTAAACCACTTAAACCCGCCACCCTAAAGTTCTTTCAATCACCCTAGGCTTCACTTAGACACTCTAAACTTCACTCATTTATTAGTAACTAGATGACCTGCTACCCTAAATTGCTACAAAATAGAAATAAAGGAAAACATGAATGATATTCACATACACAAAACACACCCACACTCTAAGTTCAAGCTTAACTCATAAAACTGTAAAATTCGCTGCAAAAACGTTCTTACATTCACTCATTCATTCATTCGCTCACTCACTCACTCACTCACTCATTCACTTCACTAGACTCACTCTTTAAGACGTGAGATTAGCAATGACTACCAGTATACAGTTAAGAAGTGCCCAGAACCACCACCACATATCGCACCTTGCGGCGTCCTTGGCGCGGGCATGGGCTTGGCGGCCAGGTCAGAGAGGGAGATGGCGCGCCGCATGCCCGGGGACTCCTCCTCGCGGTCCGAGGCGGACGGGTGCGTACGGTTCGCTGTGTAAGTGTATCATATTGTAAGCATGCAGGTAGCAAACTGAAAGATGGTTGTCAGCTTCAAGATAAAATACTCTGATATACCAGAGTTTTTTTGCTGCCTTTTGAGATACTAATAAGTTCTGATTTCTCATACGTTTGTCAAACTTATATCAACTTAAGCAATCAAATATTAATTCTTAGATTGATTGCCCGTTGATCATGGATCAATTATAATTTAAAATGTCTTTATCCCACCAGATTAAAAAACTGTAAGTTAAAGGAATAAAGGCCGCCATCATAAATGCTAAAATGGAAGCCCATGGATGTTAGTGACTGATTAGGCTTAAGTCCTAGTCTTACTCTCAAATTCCTGTGCCCATTAACCCTTTGACATAAATAACGAACGAGAAACCGTGGCTACCTTCTACAATCTCTTTTTATATAGGACTAGCGACCCGCCCCGGCTTCGCACGGGTGCAATGCTGAAGCTGATACTATTTCTGCATGTATTATACATATAAACCTTACTCTTGAATCACTCTATCTATTGGAAAAAACCGCATCAAAATCCGTTGCGTAGTTTTAAAGATTTAAGCGCACATAGGGATATAGGGACAGAAAAGGCGACTTTGTTTTATACTATGTAGTGATACGTCAAAATCACTTCACCTCGCCTGGTAAGCTAAAGGTAAAGTCTCAAGACCGTCTTTATAATAATATTGTAGGCATCTTGTTCAGATTACTACCATAAAGCACACAAATAAAAAATACATAAAATAATTTCAAAAATTGTCATAAACAACATGCTCTGGAACAAAAAATCACATTTCATCTATCATCATGCATATAGTCAAAAATTGTCTAAAAACAAGCCATGATCGGTGTGACATGTCGTGAATCGGCCGGTGCTTTATAAAAATATATATCGGTATGTTTGTTTATAAAGGACACCCGCACGACACAATTTTATGACTATTTGACTAGATCAAATCGTGTGTGGATAGAAATATTGTTAACCAATACAGTGGTGGGTTTATGCCCTCTCACTTTGGGTATTTACACAATCCAATTAGTACGTCGGCAATTACCCATCTAAATAGATAGGTCTATGCACGGCATTAATTGGGCGAATTAAATATATATGCCCAAAAGGCCAGGACATAAACTCATCTACATTACGGTTTAAGCCCAGGCATGTATATTGGACAAATAAATGCCCAATAAGTGCCCAAAGTGACAGGGCATAAAGCCAAATTTGGATAATATCCATCCACAAAAGATTAATATTTCTATTCACACGACAAATTTTAATGGATAATCTAGTCAAATTGATCAAAAAAATTGTATCACGTGGATCCCCTTTTAATCTGATTAATTGAAAATATATACGCATGGGGCAAATTCACAATATATCACAGTGTTTCAGTGGAGACTCATTTTGAACTGTGTTATCGGCCTTTGGTAGATTTTCATATTAGAGCGGATTTCACGAGATAGTAACCGCGATCAAGTCAAATTAAACTGCGTTATCACATATTACTGTCATTTTTTCGGACGTGTGGGGTGTATTCATGGGGACTTCCCCCATGGATACTACCCCTGAAGCTAGCCGCAGCGATAACGTCAGACTTATCGGTCTAAAACCGTATGGCGCGGCGTACCGAGTCTTCAAACGAGGGGTGTAAGGGAACCCAAGAAGCATTTTACTCGCACCCCGTCACCCTTGTTTAAAAATAATCTAAATCACCAATTTTTTTTCTAACCCTAAGACACCTAAAAAAACCAAATCGATGCGAACGAAATTGCACAGGTAGTTATAAAATAACTGATTTTTAGGCCAATAACACGTCCAATAAATCTATCACACCACTTTTCGCAACCAAAAGGGACCAACGAGTGTCACAAACGATCCCAACCTTGTTGCGGTGAAAATTTTGATGGCAACACCGGATTTTGAGCCAAAACCCTTTTAGCTAAACAAGAACCCCTAGGCGCTAACATCGGACGAATCTTACTAGAAAACATACGGTTTTCCATACACAATCTAGGTGTAGGACCTCTTATAATCTTTTTGAATGGAGTTTTCGGCCTATTAAAGCCATAAAAAGTTAACCTTTTAGGTGAATTTGTGCAACTTGAGCTAGTAGTTGACGATTCATAATTTTCGCTGTCTAAATGTACATCAGTTTTTGGTATAACCATTTCATTGTATACTCTTTGTTTTAAAGATCTAGGTGCTGATGCTTCGGCTTGGACGGCGTTATTAAGTTTGACATCTTCCGGAGGTCCAGTGTTACCAGCCTCATTTGTGTTATCTATACCGACTGTTACTAGGCCACCTATTTGGTCCGAATCTAAAATATCAGGAAGAGATAAGTTTCGTTTTATTTCTTTGTTGTCTGATATTGTATCTGTGTCTGTATCAGCTTCTTCAAGAGTCAAAGACGCAAAGTTAGGTACTGTAGTCTGTTTTGTAGCTAACTTCTCGAATTTTCTAGAAAGTACTTTGACTACACCTTTCCCATCGTTAATATTAGCTTTTAGCGGTCTCATTCGCCATTCTTTCAATATCTTTTCTTGCAAAATCTTACGTTCCTCCATTTCAACTAATTTGTTAATAATTTCTATTTTCCTTTCTATGTATTTGTATTTCTTTATTTCTTCTGGCGCCACATTCTCTTTAGTTTCTTGTCTACTGTGACAAGGGCGTACGGTTTCATTTCTTGATAGTTTCATATTTAGTTTGTCTTTCGAATTCTTAACATATAGCGTGTTATCTTGTTCTGCGTAGTAATCTAAAGAATCTTTAGCGAAATCATTTGTATCAACATCGAGTGAATCCATGCTTACTTGTTTCATTCTCTCCATGCGTTGCATCGCGTAAACTTCTAAGCTATCCATCTGCATTTCAGATTTATTTTCGTTTATATCTTTTTCTTTGACGTAAACATCGAATGTTTTCTCACCATTGTCTACATTCGAATTAGAATCTGCTGGTCTTTTATTGCTTAAATAGTTTTTGTTATGGAGTCCATCGAGTTTTGCTTTATAATGTGAGGAAATTGAGGAAGTTAACCCTTGTTTTTCTATTCCAGCCTTTAGTCTGTTATTAATTTTGACGGATGATGTACGTTTGATGGGTTTCGGTGGTTTATGAGGAACAAATTCCATAGTTATTTTAGTGTTATTATTCTTTTGTCCTGCACCTCTTTCTAAACTTTTAGTAACGTTATTATATTTGTGACCATTCGCTTTATCCTTATTTTCCTTATTCTTGCTTACTTTCGTTTGTGTATTCTTACGAATCTGCTCTTCAAATTTTTCCAGATTCTTCTGAACATGAGAATTACGTTTCTCCATCAAATTTTTTAGTGGATTCGGTTTCGAAGCCGGCTCCAAAACCACTTCGAAGCTACAGCTTTTTGATTTCACCATCGCATTTTGATCGCACCCTTCCATTTCACTTTTGTATTTACTAGAAAATTTCGGTTGTAAAGACTTGCTTGTATTCGCCATATAATCGGTCTTAGTTAACCTTGGAATTTCATCGCTTAACTTCTTCTCTTTGGTATACTGCTGTACACTATTTCCATCGAAATAGTACGCAATATTTTTTGCAGGAGGAGGTTGCTTAGACGACGAATCATACAAGCTTTTAGATCTTGTAACTATTTTATGTCCGTCTGCGGGTAGATCGAACCCATACACTTTGTTTACGGGTGGTTTTTGGTCAACCTTCATCGTATTTTCTCGGCAGTTTGGACTAGATGCTTCACCTAAATAGTTATTGTACATGTAACCAAAACAAGCATTGTTCGGGCTTGAACCGTAGCTCTTTGAGGTGTTATCAAATTCGTAACAGCTCTTACTGTTTCGAGGTATACTCGTATTTTTCGGTGGTTTTTTAGGCCTGGCACCTTCGAATAACATTTCTAAAGGAGCAGATTTTGTACATTCGGAATCATCAGATAACACGCTCTCTAAAGAGTTACAATTAGTTCTACATAATTGGTTTTCGTTGTCCAGATAATCATCGGACAAAACCGACTCTTGACTACAACTATTTTTCATATATTTCTTTTGGTTTAAGAAGAAACTTGCACTGCTATGTCTGTGGTTTTCTAAATAATCTGTATCGTGTATATTTTCGTACGAACAATTTTGGGAATCGTTCAAATTGTATCTGCTATCGAATCTAGCCTGTTGGAATGCGACTTCATTGCCATATTTTAAGAATATTTCATTAGATATACTCGAACAGTTTGAGTTGTCACTCAAAACGGACTCGTTTGATCTGGTAACACAGCGTTTTGTTAAAACACTCTGACATCTGTAAAAGTTCGTATTATACTTCATACCATCTTCTTCAATGTCATCTAGATTTGAAGGCATATTTCGTGGTAAAGTTGAACTTTTCTGGCTCGTTATGTAAGCAGGCTTAGCCGGCACAACAGGCTTCTCACTGCTGTGTATTTCATAGTTGGAAACAGTTCGCCTTGGTGGATTTTTAGTATGTTTTTTACACACTTTCTTAGAGTACAATTTGTTTTTGCAACTAGCATCCTGACTCAGGCTACAATCTTCTAAAGAATCAGAAGAAAAGTTACCGTCATCTTTCTCTTTCGTAGGTTTAAGATCGAGATCGCCATCAATATCAAATTCATCTAAATCGCCGTATTTTTTAGTTATTTCTGCGATCATTTTCTCTGTATCAGATTTTATTGAGTCAACAATACTTTTTCCATTATCTTTAATATTTTTAGAGTCAAAACCGACAAAGAAACTTAAGGAATTCCTCTTTTTAGGGTCTAAAGAGTTTGCATCAGCCTTTTGAGTTTTTTGATTAGCTTTATCAGCCCATTTGCATTCCTCAGAAACTGGTGATACAGGACAGGACTTATAATTCTTGAAGATACTACGACTAGATGGTTTTGGTACTTTAGGTTTTTCTTCGTGTTTCGTCAAATTTAAATGGAAATTTCTCGGTCTGGGTTCCTTTTCGGGAAAAAGGCGATTAAATACTTTTGATTGGACAGGTTTCCCCATATCTATAGTGAACGCCATGGGTTGTTTTTGTGGTAGTTGCTCTTTAAACACCATAGGTTTTGTATCGTATGGAATGTAATGATTTTTTTTATCATGTTGGGCAGTATTTATAGCCGCATGGGGAGGTACATATGGGGCAATGTTTTCTATATAGTCTGGTATAATTTTGTGGTTTAAATTAGCGGGTATAGCATAGGGGTTCTTGTTTCGACAGTCTAGATAAGGGTTTAGGCTGTCGAAATAATTGGAGTTTAGACTATCCAGTGTCTCTTCTGGACACGGGATAATTCCTGGTGAGCATTGGGGAAGAATATTGTTTTCTTTGTTAGTATTTAGCGATGATTTTACTTACTTGTAAACACTTCTTTATATATTTTAAAGTTATAAAGTGGTCTTGAGAGGTTAACCTCTTTATTTATTACATCAATATAAGTTATATTATATTTTAGAAGCAAAACACACCATTTATATTACGATCTACATTTAATAGAAGCGTTTATAAGTTAATAATGATATAACACGTTAGTGAATCACACTTTTTTAACACAGTCAAAAATAATAATTATCTTATAAAAGGTCAGTTATTCGATGTTCAACATATAATAAAATTAATATCGCGGAAGACTATTGCATCCAATAGGTGGCGCTGGGTTGTAGGACTTTTTATTAACTTTTAAACTTTCGCGTTCCATGTAGGAGTTTTATTTCGGACGTCGAACCCCAAACTCGTTCGGAAAGAACTGGAGTTCGCGTCGGTTTTTTTTTTATACCACGTAGGTGGCAGACAAGCACAGGGTCTACCTGATGGGAAGCGGTCACCCTGGCCTATGGACGTGTGCAACACTAAGGGTGTCACACACGCGCTGTCTACCCTGAAGGGAAAGGGCGAGGGTAGGAAAGGGTGGGGAGGCTAGGAAGAGGCGGGGGGAGAAGTGGTACAGTTCTGGCTACCCTACTTACCGGCGGGAACACATCACGATGGTTATTATGGCCGCGGTTTTCTATAGGGTGGAGGTACTTCCCCAGTCGGACTGTTCATTTCGGACGGGAGATACCGTCGTGTCCTACCTCCATGACATACGGTATGTGGAATTCGCTACTATACTCAACACAAAATAAAAGGCCCGTTTTGACGTTTGTCCTCGTGGCGTAACTAGTTATGCACCTATACGATTCGGTATTCGATACTCAGGATGAATCGAATCCAGTTTGCATGGGGATTTATACGATTTGAATATGTAGGTATGTAAACTGCATTGTATTAAAGTTCTGATTAGAAAAATTAGCTTAACCTTTGATTTTGTAGGTATTTTAAAACAATACAATGTTATTAAAGGTCAATTTACTTATATTTAATATTTTTTTTACAATAACATTCACTCAATCACTAAAACAACAAGAATAATTAAATCAGTCTTCAGAATCTAAACACAAGTATTAAAATAAATAAAAATAAAAGTGCGCGTCGGGCTTGAAAAAATTATCTCACTCGATATTTTCTTTCCTTAACTGATTATTAATAGTCTGTGGACAACATGAAAAAATCGTTATGCACAGCACATAACCGAGTGGGCGGTACCTGTCAATGAAAAATGTAATTACCTTTAGAACATTTGAATTGATAAAAAATTAAGAACTTCATGGGCACGAACTGTCAAAGTGGGCCTTTTATTTTGTGACAACTATAGGTAGATAATAATAAAGTTGATTTGTCTGTCGGTTTGGTAAATTATTTGATTATAGATTACCCAGTACTTGGGAAAGGTTATAGGGATTTTAACATCACGCTATGACCTTTAGGAGAAAAGCAAAGATAATAGAATCGATTACGTAAAATGAAACCGCCTCAGTTAGTTATACTATCTTTGCGTTATTAAAGTAATACTTGTGCTTGTCTGCCACCTAAGTAGTATAAAAAATACACATAATTATATTTATAACAGATTTAAATGTAGATACAACGGATAGCTGACCTCCCAACTAACAAATACAAAGGCAAGCAACATACCGTAAGGTCTGGAATTTGATGGGATGGCCATGGAGACTGGTCGCGTGCGGCGAGGGTTGTCCTTTTCAGGGATGTAAGACAGGTCCGTGGTTGATTGGCTGGATTTTAAATTCGAACGGAAAGCTACCTGTGAGATGGAAAAATAGCAACTTTGAAAAAAAAACCTACGAATATATTTTACGACATTTTACAATGGCTCACTAGACCCAAAGAAAGCATAGTTTAACTAGCTTGTGTTATATGGGTTTTAGAATGCGAATAAACATACTTTTAATTTTTTTAAATTGAAAACTTCATAGGCGCGAACTGTCAAAACGGGCCTTTTATTTTGTGACAACTATAGTTAATATCATAAATCATTATAAAAACCGCGGTAGCCTAGTGGTTTGGGTAATGGACTGCTGAGACGAGGTCTCGGGTTCGATCCCAAGTTCACCATGGCACACACCAATGACTTTTCGATGCTTTTCGAAGTTATGTGTGTATTTATCGCAGGTTTATTAGTGCCTCGGAGAGCACGTTAAGCCGTCGGTCCCGGTTGCCATACAAACATCTATGGCAGTCGTCACGGGTAGTTAGAGCCCACAAAATCCAACCAGTCTAACTTGGAACTTCGATATCGCCATTGGTCATAATGACCATTAGTTGTGGAGGTCAGATGGCAGTTGCTCCACGGAAAATATCGAAGTTTAGCCGCATCACAGTTAGACTGGAGAGCCGACCCCAACTGAGTTGGGAAAATGGTTCAGAGAATGATAGTTAATATCATAAAGTAATCAGAAAAGCCGTAGAACTCACGCTCTCCAACTGTCTCCTAGTTTCCAAGATCCTCCTGTTGAGTTCCTCCCGCCTTCTCGCCGCCTCAGGGTCCAGCAGCTTGGAGGGCGTGCGGGGCGCGGGCGAGGGCCGTGCGGGGGCAGGCCCGCGGGATAAGTGTTGTGATGAGAGAGAGGTGTTGCCTGTTGGACAAAAAAATAAAATATATAGGGTTATTCTTTATACTACTTAGGTGGTAGACAAGTACCGTTGTAATTTTATATCAGTTTATTGTTTTTTTTTATGTATTGCACTTTAGTTGCGCTAAAACTGGCACCTAGTTATTGAAAATATATATTACATGAAATAAAATTTGTAGTCATGACGCCTATTCAAAGTTACTTTGTAGGTAAGGACAGAAGCAGATTGGCGGGCTGTTGTCTCTGCCTACCACGGAGGTGAAAAGGCGTGAGCATATGTATGTATATACTTCGTCGATTTCATAACCATTGGTCAAAGAGCTCGTGCTATATTTTATGGACTATAGAAACTACCAACCTACCTACCATCATCTGGGACCATCAGGTGGAATTGAGGTCAAACGTCAAATCATGAATAAAAAAAAACCTACTTATAATAATGAAATAAACTTCAAGGGACCAAATTAAAATTGGACCATACGAGAATTGCCAGCTATTAAATAACAAAAGAATCATCAAAATCGGTTCACCCAGTCGAAAGTTCTGAGGTAACACACCTAAAATAATACAGTGCAATCGCGAACCTTCTCCTTTTTTGAAGTCAGTTAAAAATTACTCAAAAGAAACGTATATACACACATACATACATACATACATACATACATACATACATACATACATACATACATACATACATACATACATGTATACATATTAAGTTTAAGCATAGTTACCAGCTGTGAGCGTAGCATCGTTGTCGGCCCCACTGAGGCTGTCGAAGGCCGACTTGATGTACTGCTCCCGGCGGCCCGCCGTGTCGATGGACTCGCAAGACCCGGAAAGGGGGTTGCGTTCCGCGTTGTCGCCAGAGGGGGTGGATACCTAAACAAGTAGTAATAATTTGATGTAGATTATGCATGATATAATCATGGAAGTATAAAACCTGTGGACGGAACGCGTTGAAGAAATACAACTGACGACATTGAAGAGTACACTCGCTTATACGTATAATAAGTCGGCACGCACACACACTAGTAAGCCACTACGCGACAAACTCTGAAATTTGGGTATCACCATTGTAACCCAAAATTCACTCACACATGGTATGTCACCGCCATTTTTGTGACACAGTCTCGTCTTCAGCTATATTTCTACATAGGTTTTATAAGGTCATGCATATAGCATCTAAGAATTTAGGATGTGAAGTTCATTTACATTGATGTTGCGCATATTTATAGGCCACGCTGACCACTTTCCATCAGTTGGGCCGTGTGCTTGTCTGCCACCTAAGTAGTATATAATTACCTCATCATCATCCGAATCGTGGCCGGAGCCGCTCAGCGATGCCTGCGGAGGTATATCGAGCCGCGTCTCGGCCGCCCATCGCTTCGATCGCCTCATCGACTGACGCAGCTCCTCCACGTCCATCGCGTTCACCATGAATTCTCTGAAACAAATTCAATCAGACTTTTATCGACATTTTTTTTTATTTAGGACACGTCAAAATGACTTTACCTCGCCTAATGGTAAGCTAAAGGTAAAGTCTCAGGATTCACCACACGTTACATAACATATAACATAATATAAACTCACGCCTATATCCCCGAAGGGGTAGGCAGAGGTGCTCGCACCCACATTTCGCCAGTTTATGTTTAGGTCCCAATGTAATAGGTGGCGAGCCTATTGCCATTAACCGGGCACTTATAAACCTGCGATAAATACACACATAACTTCGAAAAGCATCGAAAAGTCATTGGTGTGTGCCATGGTGAACCTGGGATCGAACCCGAGACCTCGTTTCAGCAGTCCATTACCCAAACCACTAGGCTACCGCGGTTTTTTTTTTATAAATCGGTTCACCCAGTCGAAAGTCTTCAGTTAACAAACACAAAAATAGAAATACATCCGAATTAGGACCTCCACCTTTTTGAGTTCGGTTAAGTGGACTTACCCAGGTGTGTCATCATTAGTGTTGCCAGGATAATACATGGTGCGGTTCCCCCTCTCTGAAGACGAGGTTCTCTCCCCGTCTGATATATCTTCGATATCGCCATCGTGTTCCGTCGACTCTTGGTCCTGTAAAGAAACGGACAGAACACATTACGTTATATGTTCAAATGGAAATCAAAACGTTATATACAGGGTGGTTTTTTGAACCTTACCTAGAGGGAAAGTACTCTAAATACTGGATTATAGTAAGTTCTATTAAAAGGAAATATTTCTTAATGATTTTTGATCGGAAAAGTGATCATCCAGGACGGGACTTGAACCCGTGAACAGTCCCTTACAGGAGGAATGCTCTGACCAACGGAGCTACCTGGACCCGTTCTAGACGTTCTATTTTCTCCGATATTATAGGAATAGTTAACATACTTATTGCTTTAAAATTTAATTGAAATATTTCTTTTTGTTTTAAAGAAAAATAGAGCTATCCATTGTGTATAACTCACTCTCTCCTCTCAATTGAGCAGCCCGAAACTGAATGGTTTTTAACGCGTCGTGGTAGGGCACCTGTCTATCTAATATAGACATGTATGATACAAATTATAGACATAAAACCCTTCACAAAAAAAGTTAAGAAAAAGAAACAAAAATTAAATAAAAATAAAGGCACCTCATATTTAAAACTGCCAAGCGACGAATCGTCGGTGTGGTGTCGCGTCCGCGTCTCGGTCGCGCGACTTTGCGACAAATTTATCGTCACCTAACAAACACAACACACATGCAAACATAAATAAAGTAACATAAATCGTGCACTATAATAAAAAAAAAACAATCATTAACTACTAACGAACACTTTTTTTTATTTTTGACAAATTTTATTACGATTCGATTTGTTAGTCGAAAAATTTAAATATAATTATTTTGAACTTAAACTTATTTCTTTGACAGACATAAAATACCATAATTATTTATGCCATGTCAGCATCACTTGTACTTATTTTTAAAAATTACAAAGTGTAAGAAAATATTTAACAGCTAAAATTACAAAAGTAGAAAAAATAAAACCAAAACCAGGAAAAAAAGAAAAAAAATTGTGCACTGATATAATTACATAAAAAATTATAAAAACTAAACATGCATTTCATGCTAAGTTCAATAACAATCTGATTTAAATTAATTATTCGAAAAATCTAAACTTATACAAAATCAGATTGTTTAAATTAAATTATGAAAATAGTAAGTAGCATATCTCAAAAGCGTGCTAATTTATAAATGTAGACAAAGTTAAAAGCTGTTGAAATTGTTCAGTAAAATAGACGTTACAAAAATTATGACCACATATTTTATTTTACTTTTTTACTAATTAATAACAAAAAATCGTCTTCATCATTTGAGCGCTAGTCCCAATTGCATGAGAGAGATGGCGCTATACACGGTGCATAGCTCCATCTCTTTCCCTGAGTTGAACTGCATCGTTGAACTGCAATTTGAATTGCTATTAATGCATAGTAAGACCCCTGCACTTTGGGCCCTGGGGACCGCGGTAATAGGCTCGCGTTTGACCACAATCTCACTTGTTAGTTAGTGATGATGTGGTCAACGGTGGAGCACGCTTGCCTAAAAGTAACCTGTTCACTCTAGACTTGAAGACTCTCAGGTTGCAGTTTTCATTGATATAGATAAGCAACAATAAATTCATTTTTAAAGTTTTAACAATGACATTCGCTGTCTACATCTATAACTTGTATATCTATAGCTAAATTATAACATGCTGTCAATGGTAGTTATGAGTAAAAGCAACATACACAAGCATGATATTTATAGCATCGGCCGTTATAACTAGTTATATTCGCTCCTTATTAACGTGTTATTAATGTCATTTATTATGATCAGGTTTTAATTTATGGAGATTTAAAATTAGAAACGATTATAGTTTTAGAATTTATTACAAGATTATGATAATTAGGATTACGTATTTTATTAGTAATTAACAAGTCTTTTGTATTAATTATTTTTAGTTATTTTTTGATAGAACTACTACTTTTAACTACATTTTTAATAAGTTGTTTTGTTATGGACGGTTTCTCAATGGAAAAATTTGTAGTTTAGTCCATCTATGCCTACTAGTACCTACGCACAGCTCCAGACCGTGCAACATGCAAGGAAACGGTAATGAGACTCCACTTTAATTTCTTTTATCAAAAATCGTTAATGCATAATGGTTAATTGATAAATGACCGAAGTTGAATATCACTTTTCAATTAAACTGGAAGATCTAAAATTTACAGATTTACAGATCCCTGCGGAGTACCACAGGGATCTGTCTTGGGCCCCATTTTCTTTATCCTGTTTATTAATGACTTGATTCCATTCATAAAAGACCGCATGTCCGACACTAAAGTCGTTATTTTCGCTGACGATACAAACGCCATAATATCAGCAAATAATATAATTGATTTAGAATCAAAGGTCAATAAAGCACTAAAAGCTTTCGAAGAATGGTTTGGTATAAATAATTTAAAACTAAACATAAACAAAACAAAATGTTTATTATTTAAATCTACGGTGAGAAAAAATAGTAGTCTTGAGGTGGTGTCCTCTGCTGATGTGGTTCAGGTGGTAGATAGTGTCAAGTTTCTGGGCGTTAACGTGGATGCAATGTTAAACTGGAAGCAAGAAACACTTGCAATAACTAAGTCCATTAGCTCTGCGTGCTATGCAATAAGAAAATTGAGGGAAGAACTCACTGTGGAACAGCTTAGGATGGTATACTTTGCTTTAGTGGAGAGTAAGCTCAGATATAGCATTGTCTTCTGGGGAAATAGCTATAAATATAATATAAGTACGACATTTATTATACAAAAAAGGGCTGTCAGAACAATGCTTCGCCTCAAGCAAACAGACTCATGTAGAGAACATTTTATAAAACTCAAAATTTTGACGGTCCCATGTCTATATATATTGGTACTACTATCTAACTTTGTAAAAAATCTCTATAAAATTGAAACTGACGAAGAAAGAAAGGTTAGAGAAACCACCCGTAGGAAAGATATTCCGTCAACAATACAACCAAAACTCAATGTTGTACGACAAAGTACAAGAGTGCAATCAGTGACATTATACAATAAGCTACCTACAGAGTTTAAAATTATCTATAGTGTGACCAAATTCAAAAATATACTTAAAGCATATTTATTGGGGAAAGGCTATTATAGCATTGACGAGTTTATTAATGACAAACACTAGAATTAGGTAATTATGTATTTGTTAACCCTTGGAAATTTAACTGGTATTGACAATTGTTATTGGAGTGAATTTATTGTAATTATTTTATTATTATTTCGTAGTTGTTATTAAATTTATGTAGTTTTGACAAATTTTCAACACAATGTAAATTGTTATGAAATAAAATACTTATGACTTATGACTTATGACTTAACCCTATGCAAATAAACATATCATAATAATTCTTACCCTTTGTTTGAAACCTTCTACAATTTTTTGTTATATGGTTTCCTAACTACAGAACTTCAATATCACCAATGGGTTGTGAAGGTCAGATGGCAGTCTCTTTATGTAATATCGAAGTTCAGCTGTTTCGTAGTTAGATCGAAAAGCCGACCCCAACTGAGTTGAGAAAAGGCTCGAAGTATAATGAAATAATGACTTCATAACTAAACGTATTTATAACTTCTGAACAAAACAATGAGTTTTTTTTTTCCGAAAATTTCGTGCATGAAATGAAACGTAACGTCACAAAAGCTAACATACCATAAACAAAACATAGCAAAATAACAAAAAAGAATATAAAAAACCTTATTCTTGTTAAGGGTTGGCGACAAGGCGAGTAAATCGTACGTTCGCGTGAAGGTGGTGTCGAAATGCTTGAACAAGGCCTCGATCCTCGGTAACTGTGATATGTTCAGCGACTTCGGCCTCTATGTCACCGCAACCAAGTATGAAACGGTTGGTTTTTATGCTACCGTTACACTGTGAATGGCTTAGTTTTTTTTAACCGACTTCAAAAAAGGAGGAGGTTCTCAATTCGTACGCTGTTTTTTTTGTATGTGTGTTACGCGATAGCGGCGCCAATTATGGATGGATTTTGAAAATTCTTTTTTTGTTTGAATGAAGCCTCATTCAAACAAAAAAAGAATTTTAAAAAAAGAAGTAGCCACTTCTGAGGTGGTCCCATATCCAGGGTATCAGGATCAGATGCTGGGATCTTGGGAAAATCGAAGGGAATTCATCAAATTTACGGAAAAAAAATCCGTTTTTGATGTCTTTGTACATAATAAACCTCACAAATAGGTACTTTTCTATAGGAATAATAAGGATTCACACTAACCCGAAAATCATAAAATGAAATATATATAAACACGCATAACATCAAAAAACCAATTCTCACAATAATGTTCAAAATTCAGTCACAGTCTTGTCTCGAACTCATATCAAATCTTGACATTTGGAAGATCAACTTAAGATCGAGACTAGACTGAACTTAATTTTGAATATATTTTTCATGAGAATTGGCCCTCAGGACTGTTATTAGAAAAAAAAAACAGAACTCAAAAAGTAAACCATTCACAAAAGAAAAAAATACATTATACACACAAGATAAAATAAAATAAAAAGATAAAAAAATAAAGAAATGTAATGAAGTTTGATATAAAAACAAAAAAAAGAAATTAAAATAATATACACCACACATTTAAAAATAAAAATACCTACAGGATGTGGCTATTGTAGAAAACACAGCCATACTCCTTTATTAAATGCCGGCAAAAATCTTGAATTAACCTCAAAATCCTTACGCAAGTAATCTTATTGGTCTTTCGGACCGACCGAAAGACCAATAAAATTAACATAAACACAAAAATATTCTTATGAAATTCTGTTTGTTTACGATGAACGCAAAAACTACTGACCGGATTTTCATATTAGAAAGGTGTTGTTCAGACTTAAAATCTACTATATAAAAATAAGTCGGGTTTTCCTTCCTGACGCTATAACTCCAGAACGCACGAACCGATTTCCACGGTTTTGCATTCGTTGGAAAGGTCTCGGGCTCCGTGAGGTTTATAGCAAAGAAAACTGGAATTTACACCCGGGCGAAGCCGGGTCCTGGGTCGCTAGTATACTATAAATTTGATTGCAATTGGTTGAGTAGAACGGGAGATATGACTATTTATCATCTGTTGATTGGCCCGCATCCGCTTTCGCTACAAAACGCTTTCTGCGCGGCTGGAATACATTGTCAAGTTTTTGGCCGGTCACTATCTCCTCTCCCTTCTACACCAGTATCAAACTTCACCATATTTCTTAACATATAGGAACAAATCACCAATAAACCAACACCGCACCGTCACCTCATGAGTCGTTAGACATATACAATGTTATTCACTAAACACACACTAAGATATTTAAGGCTTTCTTTTATATACATCTTTATTTATTTAAACTTTCTGTACAACAATAAAATGTCTAAAACATGTCTAAAAGATTATTTTTTATACTACGTAGGTGACAGACAAGCACACGGCACACCTGATGAGAAGCGGTCACCGTGGCCTATGAACATGTGCAACACTAAGGGTGTTACACATATACACAGATACTGCTTTTTGGGTAACCATATACCCCGGTATTTGAATACAGCGTGCGGTTTTAGTCGGTTCATGTCCGACATAAACACCCCCGATGGCTTACGGGGGTGGTTTCCGTGGGGATATACGCACGAAAAAAAAAACAGATAGATGTTGATTTGTTTCTGTAAGTTTTTAAAGAAATTATTTATGAAAAAAAAATTAAATATCTCATTGCCAAAAATAACCCAGTGTGTAGTATACATATAAAATCTAATGATAGTGTTGAAATGTCTAATATTATTCTTGATATTGTTTTTGAATGATTGAACGAAACGTTCAATCATTCCGTGTAAGTGGGCGTGGGCGTGGGAGTGGGAGTGGGGTAGTATATTTATTTGTATATATATTTATAATTAATTGAAAGGAACTTCGTTCCATCCGGGCGTCCCTCAACCCCTCTCAAGTTTTTTTTGTTTCTAGCATAAGTTTCTATGGGAACTATTACCGTAGTCAATAACTGGTGTTATTTAGAATCTTTACATTGCTACGTAGAACCAATAATACGACATTTCAACAGAATCAGCAAAACATAAAATTCTCGCATATATGTACAAATATCGCGAGTTTCTTTCCCAATACGTCCGCCCTTTCCGACATTTATGCACTAACCTGTTTGATGGGTGTATCTTTCCGTTTCTCTATATACCGCGTGTCAGTACCACTGTCTAGAGAGCTGTCTTTTGAGCCGTCGGAGTCGCCTCGCTTTTCTGTCAAGCAAGAATAAGAATTAAATTGAAGAAAATGCCTTTTGAGTCTCGCATGGAGTAGCGTGACTGGGGTAGTATCTCCACCCTACAGAAGACCGCGGCCATAATAACCAGCGTGTTGTGTTCCCGCTGGTAAGTAGAGCAGACGGAGCTCATGAACCCTCTCTTACACATCTCCCCACCTCCACCCTCAAGGGTCGCCAGCGCTAGTGTGACGTCCCTGATGTTGCACACGTCCATTGGCCAAGGCGACCGCTTATCAGGCGGGCCTTGTGTTTGTCTGCCACCTATGTGGTATATTTGAAGACCCAAGACGGTAGTCGGTTCGAATCTGACATAAGCACCCCCCAATGAGCGACGGACTGCGGTATCCATGAGGGTTTCATTGAGCAAACTTTGAACACAACTGGATAATCAGTATGAGGATGATGGGGTATACGGACCGTGGTTGGGCTGTATCCTCTGTGCCCACTTGCCCCTCGCGGGCGGTTGGGGGGTGGGCTCGCCCGCCAGTGATTCGTCACCCAAACTCTTCTTGGCCCACGTAGGCAGGCGCCCGATGCGGAGTCTGCAATAATACAATGATTTAATGACTTGAAATTGGGAAAATTCAACATCCGTGACGGGACTTGTACTGACTGACTGACGAAAATGTATATGAACAAAAAGTTCGGCTATCTAGGACGGGTCCAGGTAACTCAGATTGTCTTAAAATTATAAAAATGCGTCCCCAATTATTGCATTTTTTTTTAATTATGTTAGAACCTTATTTATCGCAGGTTTATTAGTGCCTCGGAGAGCACGTTAAGCCGTCGGTCCCGGTTGCCATACAAACATCTATGGCAGTCGTTACGGGTAGTTGGAGCCCACAAAAGTCCAACCAGTCTAACTTGGAACTTCGATATCGCCATTGGTCATAATGACCATTGGTTGTGGAGGTCAGATGGCAGTCGCTCCACGGAACATATCGAAGGTCAGCCGCATCACAGTTAGACTGGAAAGCCGACCCCAACTGAGGTGGGAAAAAGGTTCAGAGAATGACATAGTAGAACCTGTACTAAAAATATTATTACCTTAGGTAAAATGTGTTATATTATCTGTGGTTGACACTTAAATATACAACATAATCACTTTGGCTACCAACATGATACACTTCATTTTTTTATAAGGTTCGTCAGTATGAAATTATTCCCCAATTAACAATCTTGACAATATTCTCTCTCTGTCTCTCTCTCCCCCTTCTCTCTCACACACACACTCGCGCACGCACACACGCACGCACACATACACATATTCCGTCTCCCTCTATCCTATTAGTTAAACTCACGTATAATCTGGCACCACAGGAGGAGTGAACTTGTTCTCTTCGTAAGGAAGCTCCCGCGGCGGAGAGCCGAAGTGAGAATCGCTCTCACTGTCCAAGCCCGACATACCGTTGCTTGCTGGGATTTTTCTGTGAAATACATATGAAAATAAGCAAACTGAAATGGCAATGGGCTGGCCACATCTGTCGAAGGACTGATGGCCGTTGGAGCAAACGAGTCCTAGAGTGGAGACCGCGAGTCGGCAAACGGAAGGTGGGACGCCCCCCAGCCAGATGGACTGACGACCTGAAAAAGGTAGCTGGGATGGACTGGATGTGCAAATCCCCACAGATACTAGCTCCGTCGGCCATTGGGTGTGGTTATGTCGGATTCGAACTGACTAAAACCGCACAACATCTCGAGTCTAGATTACCGGGGTGTAAAGCTACCCAAAAGGCATTTCCCTCGTATCCCAGCTGACTCCGGGCCATCAAGTGCTTTAATACACTCGCGCAGTATAGACTACATAATTCAACATAATATACATGTGGGAACGGAACGTAAGTGTGAGTGAGATAGAAGACGGAAGAGTGAACGAGATGCATGGATGGTGGGGCGAAAGGTTGGCGCGACGGAAGGAAGGAAGAAGGAAGCAAGACGAGAGAACGACGTGAAGGTGTGAGAGTGCAAATTAAAGAAATAATTAGAATAAGTTAAAAGATAAGTGATTGTGCGCGAGTAATAAACTACTATACGTTTATCCAAGCTGTGTCGGTGTCATTTCATGCCCAGATCCCCATCACACTACATACATAAACTCACGCCTATATCCCCGAAGGGGTAGGCAGAGGTGCTAGCACACACACATTTCGCCAGTTTATGTTTAGGTCCCAATGTAATAGGTGGCGAGCCTATTGCCATTAACCGGGCACTTATAAACCTGCGATAAATACACACATAACTTCGAAAAGCATCGAAAAGTCATTGGTGTGTGCCCTGGTGAACCTGGGATCGAACCCGAGACCTCGTCTCAGCAGTCCATTACCCAGACCACTAGGCTACTACATAATTATGATCAAAAAAATAATAGCCTACACAAACACCTTTGCTTATCTCTTAAGAAATAGCATGCGACACTCACTTTCCTTGCCGTATGGCCTGTTGCGCTAGCCTCGCTCTCATAGTGACGACCATGTCGTGTGGGACCCGCCACACGAATATACACCCGTCTCCCGAAGCCGAGATCAGGTGCTGGCAGTCTGGAGTGAATCTGGAACAAATATTGGAAGTTTTAATGGTTGATCTCATAGAAATAAAGACATTCCTCATGCTTACAGCTAAGGAGTGGAATTCCTTGCCTGAGTGTGTTTCCGGCAAGCTATAACCCTTTTTTTATCATGTGGAACTCCCCATGTCCCGAGATGGCGTGCGGTTCTAGTAGAACCGACTAAAACCACACGCCGTCTCGGATTTTAATTACCGGGTTGTAAGGTTACCTAATAGGCTCACCCCAGCTGACCCCGGGCGATCTACGGTTTTAAGATGGCCCCCTTAACCCCCCGAAAAGGGGATTATTGACAGGCGGCCGTCCTGTCACCCAACCGTCGAAGCGCGGACATTCAGCTCGCCCCCCGCTCGCTCCCCACTGTGCCCTCTACTAGTCAGAGGGACACGTGGAGAGCCTCGGAGAAGCCCTCTAGAGGGCCACTCCCACCCCGGCAGGATTGGCCGCAGGCAGCAGCGTCTCCCGTGGCGAGTGGGAGGCGCTGCTCGCCTCCGTTGCCCGGGTGCACCACGTGGAGGTTCCGGCCTTCACCCCGGCAAGCTATAACCTTGGAATCTTCCAGTCACGAGTGAACAGGTTCCTTCTACACATAGAGCATACATACTTCAATCCCGTGACGATCTCGGAGTGTCCGTACATGGTGGCCATACACTCCCCGGAGTAGTAGTCATACACGCTTAGAATCTTGTCAGTACTCGACGTCGCTAGGTAGATGCCGCTGTTGTCTAGCGCCACCTGGAAGGATAGCAATGTTTATACTCTGTTTTTTAATTAAAGATACTAAATTGACAAGTGCAAATGTCAAGTTGTGAAATAATGATACCAGCTTTGTGTTTAGTGATGTACTCGAAACTATCGGCAATGTTTGTTGCCTGGATACAAGTGGTTTGGCTATAATATATTTTAAGATAAAAGTTAAATTTATGATGTTTATAACCTATACCCTGAACCCTCTGTCAGTCGATTGGGGATTGTCCCAAAATTTAATAAGTACCAACCCCATTAGTGCTTGACCAACGCTAGTCAGGGGATTCCCTCGAAATAGAGATTGTTCGTCACCTGTGAATCGGGGAATTTCTTTTGTTTCCGTTAATAATTTTAAAGGTACTTACAAATATTATAAGTACTAGGATTTTAATAAAACGTACCTAAATTATTGTTCTTTTTTTATTTTAACAATTTTCATTGAATTTTGGGGTGACACCCACAAATTCCGCCCCGAGTGCCACCCTTGCTAGCTACGCCACTGACTGTACCTAGGGCAGTTTTAAAAAGTAGGTATATACCTTGATGAGCGTTCCGTCCTCGGCCGTGGTTCCCCTGAAGGTCTTGGTGTGTCGGCCATGCGCTGCGCTGTACACACGAACGTTGCGGTCCTGGAACAACATTATTGTAGCGTTTCACTATAAATATATACACTAGCAACACATCCTCATTTTGCTTCCATTAATATGAGTTTTTTTACTTAATCAATCAATCAATCAATTTAGCTTATTGCAGTCCACTGGTGGACATAGGCCTCTCCCAATGTACGACCTCCCTAGCACCCGATCCTCCGCCTTGCGCATCAAGTCTATTCCAGCTACCCTTTTTTTTACTCAAACTATTGTAATTTACACATAATTATTATCGTTTTTTGGAGCGGTGTACTTCGATATGTTCCGTGAAGCGACTGCCATCTGACCTCCATAACACACTGGCGATATCAAAGTTCTGAAGTTAGACTTTTTAGGGTTCCGGCTAACCGTAACAACTGCCATAGACGTTTTTATGATAACCGGTGCCGATTTTCCAGGATTTTTGACAGTACGGCCGTCGGCAAGGTGACGCGATGCTCGCCGCCCCCTAATTTCACGGGGTCGAGGGAGCCATCTTAAAACCGTAGATGGTTGGATGGAGTCAGCTGGGGTGCCTTAAGACCTTAAGAATTACCGGGGTAATCAAGACTCGAGTCGGCGTGTGGTTTAAGTCGGTTCCATCCCGACATAACCACCCCCGATGACCGACGGGGGTGGTATCCGTGGGGATTTCCGCACGATACAAAAATAAAGAAAATGGTTTTGAACTGACCTGACAAGCGGTGAGTATATGTCTGCCTCCAGCATCCACTTCCATATCGTAAAGCGTTGTCCTCCCTGACACGTTTTGACCGCGGGCGAACTGATAACCGCCATCTTGTGTCTATAATACAATATATATAACATGTCATTTACGGTAATTTTTATTATACAGAAAAAATTATAATTATTTGAAGTGAGTGAGGTAGAATGGGCTGGGGAAGAGGGGGGAGGGGGGGTTTGGGCATATATTTGTCTACTTCTTTTACTTTTTAACTTAAGATGTAAGTAATAGAATCTACGATCTCGATTTAAGAGCACTTCAAGAGTCGGATTCAGGGCATATATTCAGAGGGGGGAGAGAGAGGGAGGGAAGGGTAGAAAAAGGAGGGAGAGTCAATTTAAATAATATTAGGCAGCTAAAACACTCACCGTTCTCAATTGCCTGAACAGTATAGTCTTGTCAGCGCCACAGGACACCATCTGCAGTCCACCGCCGGCGTTCAGGAACCGCACCGCCGTGATCGAGGACGAGTGGTCGTCTAACGTCTGGAGGATCTGGTAACCCTGGGGACGAAACGGAACTACATTCTACACAACGTTATCTAGACCCAAAATATGGTTATAGGTTCTAGAATGCGGATAAATATACTTACGATACTTTTTTTGTAAAAAAAAAAGAAAAAATAATGTATAATATTATTGTACATAGAACCCATCAGACCAACGCACATATTTATATTCATACATACAAATATTTGCACTAAGCGGGAATCGAATCCGCGACCCATTTAAACTATAAGTATTTTTTTTAATATAGGACACGTCAACATGAGTTCACCTCGCCTGATGGTTGGCCTCAGGATTGGGGGTCACCACTACTTACACCGATAGTGCAACAGTGGCGGCCCTCAACTTAACGGCCTCATCTACTATTTTACACCCCGCTTAAAGGACTTGGGACTATAGGACGATAACAACATATGCGCTGGTAAAGAATTCCAAGTCTTTATGGTAAAAAAAGTCAAAAGTCCAACCAGTCTAACTTGGAACTTCGATATCGCCATTGGTCATAATGACCATTGGTTGTGGAGGTCAGATGGCAGTCGCTCCACGGAAAATATCGAAGTTCAGCCGCATCACAGTTAGACTGGAAAGCCGCCCCAACTGAGTTGGGAATAAGGTTCAGAGAATGATGAATGATGATGCACACAAAAATTTGCACTGAGCGGGAATCGAACCCGCTACTCATTTAGGCTATAAGTAGTATATAAAACTCACCCGGTCGACATGAAACACGTGTATAAGGCGGTCCCGGGAGGCGGAGGCCAGCAGGCGAGGCCGGGCCGCGTACTCCAGACACAGCACCTCTGCATCATGAGCCTCCAGGGTGTGCAGTAGGGCGCCCGCCCCGGAGTGCACCCACACGTTGCCGGCGCGGTCGCCCGACGCGATGTGCTGGCCGTCGGGGGACACGCGCACGCACCTGCCACCCACGGGGCACATATATGTTTAGGCTGTATAATCGAAACTACTACTCGTTCGCGCTAAGTTTGCCGCTGTCAACTGTCACGCGTTTAGCGTTGTCTCACTCACTCAGTTCTACTTCCAGTGAGGGAACGCTATAATGACTTCATTTGACAGCGGCAAAGTTAGCGCGAACGGGTAATATAGACTGTAGTTGGATGTTATTAACATTTTTAAGAACAATAAAATACACATTGACACCTTTAATTGGTTCAAACTTGAGTGACGTGCATGCCGATCCTGCCGGCTACAGGATCAATGGATCACATTATACACACACTTCATCATCATTCATCCTCTGAGCTTTATCTTTTTTTTTATCGTACAGAAATCCCCATGGATACCACCCCCGTCCGGCCATCGGGGGTGGTTATGTCGAGATCGAACCGACTTAAACCGCACGCCGTCTCGAGTCTTAATTACTGGGGTGTAAGATTACCCGATACGCATATCCCTCGCACCCCAGCTGACCCAGGCCATCTACGGTTTCAAGATGACCCCCTCGACTCCCCAAAGGGGGTGGGACAAGCATCGTGCCACTTCGCCGACGTTGAGGTGTTGGGTGACAGGCGGCCGTCCTGTCACCCTACCTTCAGCGTGCGGACAATCAGCTCGCCCCACGTTCGCTCCCCACTGTGCCCTCTGGGGGACACGTGGAGAGCTTCGGAGCAGCCCTCTAGGCCACTCCCACCCCAGCCGGATTGGCCGCAAGCAGCAGCGTCTCCCGTGGCGAGCGGGAGGCGCTGTGGGTCAAAGTACCCTCAGTTTACCCGGTATGTGAATGTGTGCGTGCCGTGACGTACAACTGTACGTATAAACAAGTGGGCCGACTCTAATGTCGTCAGTTGTATCCCTCAACACGTTATATCCATGGTTTTTAGGGTTTCATAATCAAATGACAACAAGATTTGTCATGTCCGTCTGTCTGTCTGTCCGTCCGTATGTCACAGCCACTTTTCTCCGAAACTATAAGGCCTATGCTGTTGAAACTTGGTAAGTAGACGTATTCTGTGAACCGCATTAAGAATTTCATACAAAAATAGAAAAAAAAAGCATAAAATTTTGGGGGTCCCCATACTAAGATACTCATTAGACCCATACATGTGCGGTATCTATAGATAGGTCTTCAAAAATGCTATTGAGGTTTCTAACATCATTTTTTTCTAAACAGAACAGTTTACGCGAGAGACACTTCCAAAGTGGCAAATAATAATAATACGTCATAAACCGCAATTAATTGAGAATATTTTTGGTTTAAATATTTCTTGTGAAACTGGTATTATATATTAGCTTGATTAGCTATCACAAGCATATATGGGCTCGTATATAGTTACTTGCTGGTACGGAACTCTTCATAGGCGAGTCAGACTTGCACTTGGCCGGTTTTTAGATTACTGTACCCGGTATAGATAATCTGACTCACCTGACTCCAGTCTTATCATCATAACTCTTGGATTTGTCCTTCTCATTCGTAGCGGTCAAGTCCACATCTTTTAAAAACTTCAATTCCGGATCTATATACAGTACTTTGCTTAACTCCTGGAAAAAAAAAGTATTTTGTGAGATTTTTTTTTATTCAAGATAGGCTTACGTTTGACCACTATCTCACCTGATGGTAAGTGACGAAGTAGTCTATGATGTATCACGCTTGCCTAGAAGGGTCCTAGTCACTCGTGACTTGAACATTTTAGGTAGTGCGTGAAGTATCAAATAGATGGCGGGCTGTTGTCTCTGCCTACCCCGGAGGGAAAGCGTGAGTATGTTCGTATATTTTGCCATCTTTGTTATATCGATTGTTTTTTGGTTATTCAAACACAGAAAGCTATAACGATTGTATGGCAGTGCGAGTGTGCACACGTCCATAGGCCACTGTGACCACTAACCATCAGGTGGGCCTTGTGCTTGTCGACCACCTAAGTGGTATACAAAAAAATAGAGAAACACATTACTGCAAATACGCTGACCATCAGGTGGGCCGTGTGCTTATCGACCAACTAAGTGGTATACAAAAAAAATAGAGAAACATTACTATTAATACGCTGACCATCAGATGGGCCGTGTGCTTGTCTGTCACCTAAATGGTATACAAAAAAAAATAGAGAAACACTCACATACTAAAAATACGCTGACCATCAGGTGGGCCGTGTGCTTGTCTACCACCCAAGCGGTATAAAAAAATAGTAGAGAAAATACTCACATTACTATAAATATTGTGATCTTTGGGCGACAGAACGTGCCACAGTCGGACAGTGTCATCGCTGGAGCACGTGAGGAAGGTGCCGGGAGGGGTGTGCCCGTCCGGGGAACCGATCATGTCCACTCCCCAGATGCAGGCCGAGTGGTACAGCGCCGAGTGGGACTTGCCAACCTGGGAAAAAATAGGGTTATTGTCATTAGTGGTCCGACTAAGAACTTCGGGTCCATCGGGAAATTGTGATGTAACGCGTAAGATATTAAGTCTAACCAAGATCTTTCGAACAAAAACAACTCAGTTCAATAGTTTTTGACGTAACAAGCGTTAGCACTACGTACTGTTTCGTGGGAATCTTTTGTATTTTTTACCCCACTGCCGAAGAAAGGAGGGTAATGTTTTTGCATAATATTGTTTGCATCCATGCCTCACCTCGGTATCTATGCTATATACAATATAATCGCTATCGCTTATACCACTTAGGTGGCAGACAAGCACACTGCCCATCTGACGGAAAGTGTTCACCGTGGCCTATGGACTAGTACAACGCCAAGGGCGTTACACTTCTCCGGGAGATGCTGCACAGAGCTCTCCCAGACGGCGACGGGCGCAGGCCTGGGAGAAGCAGGCCTAGGCGGCGGCGAGCGGTCGAAATCCCCGCCTAACGCCGGTGCCAGGTACTATTGACCTGGCCTCTCTCCAAAACGTCCTGGATCGGATTGAAATATGTACGCCTAGGTCGGCCTTTACCGGGTTGCCCATTCACCCTCGCCTCATATATCTGTTTCGTCAATCTTCCTTCATCCATCCTCTCTACATGTCCGAACCATCTGAGCATCCCTTTCTCTATCTTGATCACTACATCTTCAACTATACCGCAACGTTCCCTTATCACACTGTTCCTCACTCGGTCCATCAACTTTACTCCGTTACTTTTGTTGACGTGATCGACATAAAAAAAAACACCACAGGGAGATAGGTTTTTTTTTAATGGCTTCTTTGCTTTGCAATTTGCCACAAACAAGTATTATAATAATGCATACAAATGTATTATGCAGCGTTTTCCTTATTTAGTCACAGTCAATGTCAAGTCACGGTCTTCACAGTCAATAGTCAAGTCGGTCTTCCTTCATAGTCTTGCCCCAGTAAAATAGTGGACACTTTACTAGAGGCTTCTATGGACGTTTTGGAATCATCGTTGAAAAGCACAGTTTCACGGTAATATACCACTTTCCCAAACTTGTGCACGTTGTCGAAGATGTTATGTTTAAAAATCCACCGTTTTTACACATAATAACTACATTTTACACTAATTTTAGAAAATGATACAATGCCCCGATGTGACTTTTTCCGCGTTGGCGCCAAAACTCCTCAGGCGTGAGTTGTTTATGTTATGTTATGTAGGAAAAGGGAGATAGTTCCGTGCTCACCCGCTTGATGTCCCGCACGTCCCACACGTAGAGGCTGTGGTCGTTGTACACGCAGGTCAGCTTGTGGTTCCTCTCGTCGTAAGTTAACGCTACGGCGTCTGGGTAACGCGCGTTCGGCGGCTGGCTGAACATGTGGCTGCAACAAACATGCGGTTGATAGCAGTTTTTTTTAATACTATGTAGGTGGCAGGCGAGCACACGATCCACCTGATGGGAAGCGATCATCGTGACCTATTGACGTGTGCAACACTGTGTTACACACGAGCTGCCTACCCTGAGGTAGGGGAGAGGCTAGGAAGGGGTGGGGGAAAGAAGGGTAACTGTATACGCTTTTTTAACAAACTCCCAAGCGAAATTAGAGATTTACATGTGAGTAAATTTAAAAATGTTGTTAAAAGAAAACTCTCTCTCCCAAAAAGCGTACTATAAAGTTCAAGATTATTTGGATGATAAAGAAGCTTGGAAATGAACTGTTCACTCAACTATGTTACTCGAACTAATACTGTATCTAGACTAAGGCAATTGTTGTAAATAGACCAAAAAAAAAACAGCCCGCTGAGTTTCTTGCTGGAGTCTTCTCAGGTCTGGGCCGCGTTTCGAACCGATGGTCCATTTGCTTCTAGCTTTGAATAACTTTGATTTTGACGTTTTGTAAGTTCCGCTTAAAATGGTCTATACAGAATAAATGATTTTTGACTTTGACTTTGACTTTGTACAGTGAGCTCTGGCTACCCTACTTACCGCCGAGAACACAACACGACAGTTATTATGGCGCGGTGTTCTGTAGGGCGGAGGTACTACCCCAGTCGGACAGCTCATTTCGGACGGGAGATACCGTCGTGTCCTGCCTCCTTGAACTATTGACTATAAAAAAAGAAAAAGTTCGGAGAAGAAAGACATACCTTATGTTAGTCCCTTGAGCTACGTCAACGCCTAAGTAGTGCGTGCGAGGTAGCGTCGTGACGTAACGCAGCGAGTCCGGCGCGAAACATCGCACGATGCCCTCCGCACAGCCCACGAAGATGTAGTTGGATCCTATCGCCATGCAGTTCGCTGACGTCGTCTGAAATCATAAGACACGATAGAGAATAAGTATGATAAGATTGTCTGGCAGATTGTGATAAGACGGACCATTGTATACACACAGGCGGCGGTCCTGGCAGCCTCCTCGGAAAACCAAACTACCCTCCGCCTGCTCCTCACATTTTTTTTAAATAGGATTCGTTTAAATTAATACCGCGGTAGCCTAGTGGTCTGGGTAATGGACTGCTGAGACGAGGTCTCGGGTTCGATCCCAGGTTCACCATGGCACACAACAATGAGTTTTCGATGCTTTTCAAAATTATGTGTGTATTTATCGCAGGTTTATAAGTGCCCGGATAATGGCAATAGGCTCGCTACCAATTACATTGGGACCTAAACATAAACTGGGAAAATGTAGGTGCTAGCACCTCTGCCTACCCCTTCGGGGATTTAGGCGTGAGTTTATGTATATATGTTATTTTACTTCACCTCTTCTGATGGTAAGCTAAAGATGGTAAATAAAGTTTCACGGGGTCACCACTACATACACTGATAGTGCTACAGTGGCGGCCCTCAGCTTGACGGCCTCATCAAATGCTTTAAGCCCCGCTTAAAGGCCCCGGGACTGTAGGAGGATGGAAACACCATGCGCTGGTACAGAATTCCAAGTCTTTATGGTGCGGCAAATAAAAGAGGCACCGAACCGCTTGGTTCTTGATGAAACTGATTGCACTGTGTGAGGGTGATACTGTTTTTTTTTTACTACGTAGGTGGCAGACAAGCACACGGCCTACCTGATGGGAACCGGTCACCGTGGTCTATGAACGTGTGCAACACTAAGAGTGTCACACACGCGCTGCCTACCCTGAAGGGAAAGGGGGAGGGCTGGGAACGGGCGGGGAGGCTAGGAAGGGGTACAGTGAGCTCTGGCTACCCTACTTACTTTGGGGAACACAACACGCTGGTTATTATGGGACGGTGTTCTGTAGGGCGGAGGTACTACCCCAGTAGGACAGCTCATTTCGGACGGGAGATACCGTCGTGTCCTACCTCCTTGGTGGTAGTGGCGACTGGGGACTCACCCGGAGCTCCACCCACTTGTCTAACAAGCGGCGGCTGTTGAACTCGCAGAGCAGGCCGCCGCGCGTGATGGCGAAGGTGGAGTCTCGAGACGCGCCGCGCCCGCACACCACGTCGCAGAACTCGTTGTCCTTCTGCTCGCCCAGGATCGCCGAGCGCCCCATCAGCGGGACCGGCTCCTTGAACTGGGGGAGGAGACACAACTTGGATTACGTTTGGTCAATTGTCACATAAAGACAAAGTAGTCAACAATCATTATTTTTTTGTACATACTATTATTTGCGGCACTTACAAAACGTCAAAATCATAAATATTTAAAACTAGAAGCAAATGGACCACCGGTTCGAAACGCGGCCCAGACCTGAGAAGACTCCGGCAAGAAGCTCAGCGGGCTGTTTTTTTTTTTGGTCTATTTCTCTATAAGGGAGGACCAGGAGAAATAGATGAAATAGCCCACTCAGGGATGATTGATTATCCGCCTCCAGTGCAGCGTCACCATTAGAAATAATAATAATGGTGACCCATCTACACTAATATTATAAAGAGGAAAGATTTGTTTTTTGTTTGTTTGTTTGTAATGAATAGTCTCCGAAACTACTGGACCGATTTCAATAATTCTTTCACCTATAGAAAGCTACAATATCTGGGAGTAACATAGGCTATAATTAGTTTTCAAAAAATTAAGGATTTCGAAATCCACGCGGGCGGAGCCGCGGGCAACAGCTAGTATCGAAGTAAATTGGAGGAGTTAGAAAAATCCATAATGGGTCCTAAGTGCCCAAAACTCACCTTGGCGTTCCTGGAGTACTCCAGATACCAAAACTTGACATGCCTGAAGCCAACAGTAACAAAGTAGTTTCCATTCTCCGCGAAGCTGACCGCTTTTACACGAGATGACACCTGAAACATTTATACATACATATACATACATACATATTCTACGATATTCCACACAGCGCTCCCTAGACCCAAAGTAAGCATAGTTTAACTAGCTTGTGTTATGGGTTCTAGAATGTTACATACATACAAAACACGCCTTTTTCCTATTAGAGTAGGCAGAAACAACATCTTTCCCCCTGCTACGATCCTAACATACGCCTCTCGCTTCTTCAACTTTCATGTAGTAAGCACTTAGCAAATTATGCAATGCTTCGTAGGAGTCTGATTCAATAAAATGTGAATGTGAAATTTTTTGGAGGCTTTGAGCCTCCAAAAAATTTATTTATTTATTTTCCAAATCTAATTGGAAATAATTCTAACTATGAGTGATATTAAGGGTTTGGTAACCTCGCGAAAGCGTACGTCGATTTTATTTTGACAGATTCCAAATAATAAAATGGTTTTTCATTTTCCCTTCTAATTAATTTGAAATCACGCTTTTAGAAAACGTGGCGTTACTGAATTGGACATCAGGTTAGTCCTGGGATCAGTGACCATTCTTAAACACATAAGGTAATCATGACTAGTTGCCATATACGAGCATGTGTGCCATTCGTTACGAGTAATTGGAGCCCTAAAAGTCCGACAACCAGTCTAAATAAAGAACTCCCATATCGCCAATTGTTTGTGGAGGTCAGATGGCAGTCGCTTCACGGAAAATATCGAAGTCTCTTCGTAGGTAGACTGAAAGTCGACTCAACTGAGATGGATAAGTGATCGTTTCTCACCTTGTTGCTCGCCAACTTGAGGTTCGCTCGCCAGTCCCATACATTCACTATCATGTCATGTTGGGACCCAATAGACACTAGGTATTTCGATGACGTCGAGAATGCCTGAAAACAAATAATTAAATAACATTAGAATTTATTGGCAATTTTGATGCCATCTCGTAGAGTTTTGAGGTACCAATATGCTAGTATCGATATCAATAATAAATTATGCAAAAAAAAAAATTAAGTTAAACAGTTTTAAATTGTATTGTCATCAGAACTAAAGACTTCTGCCAAATATCAGACAAATCAGACAACTGAAAGGGGTTCAAATATCAATTACTAGATTTGACCCAAACAAACAGGTCGAGTTAAATAAAACTGTTTAAAAATAGCGTAGGCCTTAGTTAAATTCGGTCAAGTGCAAGTCGGACTCGCACGATAGGTAGGGAAGGTAGGTAGGTTCCCAATTTTACCCTTTGGGTACAGAACCCTAAAAGCAAATATAAGGAAATAGAACTTACCACACAGCTGACTCCGTGCGTGTGTCCCGGGAACTCAGCTATCTGAACAGCGCCAGACGCCGTCGGATCCTGAAAATATGTATTTTTACATTAATATGTGAAGTAAAATATTTGGACTCTTTAAGAATTGCACCGTGGTCCCATTTTATCGTGCGGAAATCCCCATAGATACCACCCCCGTCGGCCATTGGGGGTGACCCTTCCACTGTGCCCTCTGCTAGTCAAAGGAACACGTGGAGAGCCTCAGAGCAGTAAGTATATTTTAAAGTTTTTTTTTTTTTTTTTCATATTAAATTTGTAATGTCTAAAAAAGGACCAAAGAACTTTTATTATACCTACATTATACAATTACCATAAAATATCGACAAGTAAATGTTTATTTCTACAATCAGTTTTCTAATCACCGCTAGATGGCACTAGTATTTTTTTTTAGTTCCGCTACTTACTGCTAGATGGCGCAACACATCATACTCGTACAAATATTTTCTTAGAACTTATTGTTTCTTTCAGCTTCTCTAGTTATACGTGAATAAATTAACGTTTTTTGTTATTCCGTTTTAAATTAATTTAAAATTCAATTATTTTTTTATTTAAACGATCTATGTCAACAACTACGTATAATAATTATTATAATAGAATAACAACGAAGTCAAGAGCGCACATTGTTTTACTATAAATAAGTTTTTGTATCCGTGGCAGACAAGCACACAGCCCACCTGATGGGAAGCGGACACCGTGGCCAACACCAGGGGCATCACACTCGCTCTGTCGACCCTGTAAAAACCTTCTAATGCCCTTCTTGGTATAGGTAACCATGAGTAGGTATCTCACCTGAAGATCCCAAACCCTGACTGCGGGAGCATGCCCGCACTCCCCTGTAGCCAGGTACCTCCCATCGGGTGAGAAGGCCACACACGTCACACTCTTCCGACAAGCGTTGAGCACGTGGGTCTGCCTGTTCTTCCGAGCGTTGTATAACACCACCGTACATCTGAAACAAAAGGAATTCGAGATTAATTTTTTCGTGCGGAAATCTCCGGACGTTATGTCGGACCTGGACCGACTAAAACCGCACGCCGTCTTGGGACTTCAAGCGCCGGGATGTAAAGTAGGGAGTCCGTAGCTACTACGTAAGCCAGTGCTGACAGGGAACCGGTCTACTTCCTTGTCATCAGATATGTTGAAGCGTAAGCAATCATATAATGGTAAAATATATATGAAAGTGACCCAAAAAGCATTCTCCTCGCACTCCGGCCGAATGGCCCAAGCTAACATGTAAACCGGTGTACCTATTGAGTGTTGTGGGGGGGACAGACGTTAGTCGCTCCTGTAAATATCAAGTAAACTAAATAATGCCTGAGTAGGAGTCCGAGAGGTCTTCTTCAACTTGATATTATATTACGTAGATTATTATAGGTCTTATTTTATATATTATACCTACAGTAATTTGCATTGGCACTGTGTGTAGCCTTTGTTCTACACAATAACCGTTACCTAACGCCATCTAACGCACACGACCCCAAACGTGCAGACACACAAATCTACATACAAACAAAAATTAAAACAAAAATATACAATTCGTTGGCGTGCGATGATCTAGCGGTGGGGGACGCGGGAAGAATTATATTAGTAAGGATTTGGTCGTGGTGATAGCGAATCGCTTTTCACAAGTTTTCATTTAGCTGACTCTATCTTAATATATATAAATCTCGTGTCACAATGTTTGTCCTCAATGGACTCCTAAACCACTTAACCGATTATAATAAAATTCGCACACCATGTGCAGTTCGATCCAACTTGAGAGATAGGATAGTTTTTGAAACGGATTTCGACATCCACGCGGGCGGAGCCGCGGGCAACAGCTAGTTGTTTATTAGTTTTTTACTTAGTACAGTGAAATCTTGGAAGCCCAATATAATAAGAAGCACTTCTGACGTTAGTTAGAACTCAAATTTGGCATGCTTGGGTAACTACGGTGACAATACAATTATGGTACTATGAAGCGGTTTTGAAGATAGAGACGGTATGTGGTCATAGGATCAATAAAAACATTAATAAATTAATTTACTGATTTCAGAAGTATAGTTATATAGATGATAATAACAATAAATGTTTAATTCCTCGTGTTGCTTGTGTTGAAAGACGCTTAATGAAAAAGGAACCAATATCTAATTAACTTAAGGTACAGAATACCTAATAGGACTTAAGGCATAAAAGCACAACGCCTATACCTATTGTATATTATTTTTTTGAATAATCTCAATTACCAAATTAGTCGCAATAATCAAATCGCTGTCAATGAGACCCCACCGTATAATAAACACCTAATTGTCATGCCGAGTGAACCCTTGTCGCCTCGTTAACATAATCAGACAATGCGTGGGCGCAAGAGAAAGCGAGAATATTGATTGGCTACTCAAAATCATTAAATCGCTGTAGATGTCGCCGTAAGCGTACAAATTGAGTACTTATTTTGGATACCAGTTGTATTTTATACCACAAATTGGTTGTTAATTAATTGAGTTATCGTCAAAGTTACCGCTAAAGTTGATGAGATGTGGATAGCATCTTACGAGTAAAGCACTTAGGGACAAGTGACATTTTAATCTTCTAATAATACTCTAGCAATTCTATAAACATAAATGACATTCTTAAACGTTAATTTATAGAATCTAGTAACGGAAATTTGGGAGTATAGAGCTCCATCAAGGTCATCAATTTCACCTGCAAGGGCTGCAGGTCAGTACACCAGGTGATTAAACGGACGAGCCACTAATGCAGGCTTTCATCTCGGGCTTGGGGATTTAGACGGTTATCGTGAGGAAATCCCCATGGATACCACCTCCGTCGGCCATCGGGGGTGATTAATGTCGGGATCGAACCGACTAAAACGCACGCACGCCGTCTCAGGTCTTAATTACCGTGGTGTAAGGTTACCTATTAAGTATATCCCTCGCATCCAGCTGACCCTGGGCCGTCTACAGTTTTAAGATGCCCCCCTCGAGCCCCTGCAAGGGGGAGGGGGTGAACATCACTCCACCGGTGGGGTGACAGGCGACAATCCTGTCACCCATCCGTCCACGCGCAGAGAATCAGCCCGCCCCCCGCCTGCTCCCTACTGTGCCCTCTGCTAGTCAGAGGGCCTAGGATGCAATTGGACACGACGCTAAGAAGATAAAATTAATTCTCGCCAGCACCTCCAGCAAAGTTAAATTGCTCATGTTTGGAAATAACTGGTTCAAACCCGCAATCTTTTGGAAGTATGGCGTCCTGGCCACACTGCTCGATTGAAGTGTAATTAAATCGCCTGCAGTGATACCTTGCTCTACAACTAATGACAAATACTTTTATTTGCTGCTACTTCATACTGCGTGGGGTACACTTCGTGATTCAACATGTCAAGCGCAAGCGGAAGGGCGGACGATGGTGCACTCAGTCATAAGCTGAAGCGATAAGATTAAAGGTTTAATAACCTCACGAAAGCGTAGGTCAGCTGATAAGAGAATCATAGCCAAATAACAAAGCTGTTTTTAGTTTTCCTTTTAATCGAATTGAAATCACGCGTGGTTTATAATAAACACATTATGAAGGTATTACCTATTAGGCGCTCTTCATTGTACACCAAAAGAATATAAATTAATAGGGTATATATCAAGTTAATCGTAGGTACAATGGGCGGTTATAGCAGTCTGCGATTTCTTCCAGACAACCGGCTATGGAGTATACTGCATGGAACTGGGTAGTACCTACGCTTTTACTGTTATTAGATCATCAATATCTATATTCCATTGCATACTTCCATCATCATTAACTTCCTCGTGTTTGTAATACCTTATTTTTTATTTCTAAGGTGTGGTCACAGGAACCCTCGTTATATATTCGAAACGAGGGTGAAACCATTCCCATATTTAAAGAGCCATCCCTTCTAAGCTCACCCCTGGGATGTGCGGCACTAACCCATAATTGAGTAATTAAAAAAGCAGTCAACCTGAACCCTGTTATCGGCTACGAGCAGCGCTGTTGTTGCGGCTAAATATTTAAGTTGACGGCTTTTCACATACATATAACCACTCCTATAATACTCTGGGATAGGCAGAGACGACAACCCACTGCCTCTACTCTCAATAAACATTTGATCTGAACAATTTTCAACACATTGATCAGACTATGTTCTGACGACTATTTATGTAGACCAATTATAAGTATCATTATAGTCATAAAAAGGTGTACAGAATACAGTTGCAGCTTCATAACACTTACTGGTGTTGGTAACTTTGCACTGAGCGGTAATCCAACCCACGACCACTTATACTACGGGAGGTAGCGTTAATTTTTTTTGGCAAGCGACAGCGAGTTGATATTCTCCACGATAATAGATCTTTATTGATACATACCAGAATTGACCGTCAGAACCCGCACCCGCGGAGGAGTCGAAGGTGACACCATGGTAAAGTTGTCAAAAAAAATTACGCTCCGAGCAATCATTAGCCACGTGAAACTTTATATGGTGATTCCTGAGGTCATTTTCAACTGAGAAATAACCGTCAGATGTGGTGTAGAGTAATGGTTATTGGTCAGTCGCGTATATATTAGACCAGTGCCGATAGTCTTTGAGACAAAATAAATTTATAGTAGGATGAAACCTGTTGGAAAAGGATCAGAATATAACAAAAATGAAAGGAAAAATAAATTACGGGTGATCTGAGGTCGGGAAGTGGGGAGGGGTGTGAGTTTTAAGGGTAAAAACGGTTTATCTCGATTTCCGGCAAAACTATAAGTCCTATGGAAAAAAGTTAAATGACAAAGTTGTAGGTAATAAAGAGACCTACAACTTTTCATTTACACTTTTTTCACATAACCTCAAAATGTATGTGAAAAATTCAAATAATCAAGTTTTTGGTTTTTTATTTTTATCTTAAGCAAAACAAATTTGTTTTCCACGAAATTTGGTGAAAACTTAGCTTTTTATGTCCTACAGACACTGTATTTTTTTTGATTTGAAATACTCTTTTTTTCAGCTTATTTTGACTAAATATCGAAAAACCACCCTAATTTTCAATCGAAAATTCTCACGTCAAAATATCAGCTTTTTAAAAAAAGTCAAAAAAAATTTTGTTCTTTGAAATCTCTTCTTTCTGATGATGTAAAAATATATATACATTGCATTGTAGGACATAAAAAGCTAAGTTTTCACCAAATTTCGTGGAAAACAAATTTGTTTTGCTTAAGATAAAAATAAAAAACCAAAAACTTGATTATTTGAATTTTTCACATACATTTTGAGGTTATGTGAAAAAAGTGTAAATGAAAAGTTGTAGGTCTCTTTATTACCTACAACTTTGTCATTTAACTTTTTTCCATAGGACTTATAGTTTTGCCGGAAATCGAGATAAACCGTTTTTACCCTTAAAACTCACACCCCTCCCCACTTCCCGACCTCAGATCACCCGTAATTTATTTTTCCTTTCATTTTTGTTATATTCTGATCCTTTTCCAACAGGTTTCATCCTACTATAAATTTATTTTGTCTCAAAGACTATCGGCACTGGTCTAATATATACGCGACTGACCAATAACCATTACTCTACACCACATCTGACGGTTATTTCTCAGTTGAAAATGACCTCAGGAATCACCATATAAAGTTTCACGTGGCTAATGATTGCTCGGAGCGTAATTTTTTTTGACAACTTTACCATGGTGTCACCTTCGACTCGACCGCTACCAGACCGGTTGACGGCCAACTCTGTTATGTATTAATAAAGCTCTATTATCGTGGAGAATATCAACTGGCTATCGATTGCTTGTTAGAATTAACGCTACCTCCCGTACTATTACTTAACTTACAGCTCTAGCGCTACGCCACAAAAGCTAGCCAATCTCTTCCTTATACCTACATCACACCACCTAAGCAGTATGTCTACAAATCCTACAACATAAAATCGCTCCTCTCATCAGCTAACCCGCTACCTAATCATACGCACTCATTTAGTATGTAGTACGTACAAACTGTGTGGTGCGTGTACGCAGCCTTTCTCACGGCCGCGACAACGACTCGTCGGTGATCTACACTTGGTTTTGTTAATCACCTTCACGTAAGTACATTGACATAGAACTGTATTGGTTTGCGATGGTTGACCTGCCTTCCTCTTAGAATAATCGGGGCATGTCATTTAGCGCACCAATGTTGAACTGCATCAAAATTATTTTTATACATAGGACACGTCAAAATGATTTCACCTCGCCTCCTGAAGGAAAGTTAAAGGTGTATGTAATGGAGACCCCATTACATACACCGATAGTGGCATAATGGTGGCCCTCAACTTGACGGCCGCATCAAATGCTCTTACACGCCCCGCTTAGAGGACTCCCTGTAGGAGGAAGGAAACACGTGCGCTGGTAAAGAATTCTATGTCTTTATTGTGCGGCAAAGTAAAGAAGCACCGAAACGCTTAGTTCCACATCGCAACCGAACTGAATTTGTTTTCCGAGGAATGGAGGTTAGAGGGGTCTGATTTGTGCACACAATTTTTTTTATTGTTTATCAAAACAATAAATTTTGGAACTGCCAGAGTATTATACACGCAAAGAGACACTAAATATGGCGTTATATAAAACATATAAATAGTCATAGCGTGTTTCGGTAACGTTATGGAAGACCGATCATATTCAAGGTTTCAAGGTCTGTGACCTTAAGGGAATGTGAGGGAAAAATTTAATAAAGACATCACTGATTCAACGAATCGATTAATCTAAAGGTCGTATGCAATATTTAATGTTCATGACTTTTTTTTTCATACAACTTAAGTGACAGACAAGCACATGGCCCACCTGATGGAAAGTCGTCACGGCTGGCCTGACCGCGGTTGTGACGTTTGCAACACCAAGGGCGTTACACTCGCGCTGTCAACTCTGGAGAGGGAGGGGGATTGGAGAGAGTTTATGAGCTGTCAAAAGTGTCAACGCAGGAGACTTTCGTCTCCCCGCTGATGACAGCACAGAATCCCTCCAATGACTTCTGGCTACCTTACTTACCGCCAGGAACACAACCCGATGGTTATTATGGTCGCAGTCTTTTCTAGATTGTTAAGCTTTGAGATGTAGGCACATGTGTATTGTATACCTACATAGTTAAACAATATTTTTGTTTCTAGGTATTTTTATACCAATTAGGTGGCAGACAAGCGCACGGCCCACCTGATGGGAAGCGGTCACCGTGGCTTACGGACGTGTAAAACACCAGGGAACACACTCACGCTGCCGACCCTGTAAAAACCTTCTAATGCCCTTCTTGAAGAACCCCATATTGTAGACGCTAGGGAAAAAGGTAATATCTGCACATCACCATTCTAAGAATAAATTATCAAACTCCAGACAGAGGATTCCGCGGCACGGAACTAGACAATAAAGGTAAGTGCACACCGTATCGATCTGAGGGAGCGGCTCACCGCGCCCGGCTGCCACCCCACATGGCAACTAATTTACAACTTCGCTGGGTTTTGATTAAACAACCAAATATAACTCAGACTGGGAACGGCCCGACGTCGTATATGTATTGAACGAAAGATAAAAATGTATAATGTCCATTACAGTAAATGCATTCGTGGACAAGAATGCAAAAAAAAATCGAATTCACGAAAAGATCCTACCGGATAAAACGGGTAGAATAGGGATCACGGGGTGAATAGGGATAAATTGGTCATTTTTTATAATTTCTCTTAGACAATTTTTAAGTATTTAACCGGAGATTCGATGATTCTCTTCTTATGACGTGAAAGTGGTTTATAGTTCCGGATGAAAGATAATAACGGCAAAATTTAACTGACCATTTTATTCTCATTCACGCCTTAATCCCTATTCACGCCCTAATCTCTATTCACGCCCTAATCCCTGTTCACGCCCTAATCCCTATTCACCCCGTTTTAAGGTATCCCAATAAATTGATAGGTGATATTTGTGGACTCTGCAAGGTGTTAATCTCGCAGGTGCTATTTCGGATGGGTGCTCTACTACTAACATGAGCAAACAAAACCGGCGGGTTTTCATGGAAGGTTTAATGACAATATAATATGAATATTATGTCCATTTGCATTGGTCTGGGTATTTCTATGTACAGTATGTATATGTTTTTTTAAATAAAAGAATTTTAACTATTATTTATTATCTCCTCCTTAACGTAACAATATCGCCTGCGTCCTTAAAGTACTTTACAGAAATGACCTATTCCAAAACGGACTTATATCTCAGCACGGTGCAGTTCGAAAGTTGGTCATTAAAACCAACGTGTTATTTATAGCAACACAAATCAAATACAGGTCATTTGTTGAGCGCTCGCTGTTAACACAGGAAGTTGACCTAAACCGTGACCGATGGGGTCGAGGTGACGGTTAAATGACGTTGAGGGACATTATATCAACGGCCTCTTTACATCTGTCCAATTTTAAGTCAACACCTTTCAAATAAAAAAAAAAAACTCGTATGAAAATTCATTGAGCAGTTTTTGAGTTCATCGCGAACAAACAGACAATAAAAATAGCAACCCATATAATGTCCCACTGCTGGGCACGGGTCTCCTCTCCTCTAACGAGAGAGCTGAGAGGATTTAGGCCTTAATCCACACACGCTGGCCTAATGCGGGTTGGTGGATCGGACATGTCCTTAAAATTTCTTCTAGGACATGTGGGTTTCCTCACGATGTTTTCCTTCACCGTCAGCAGATGGTAAATCATGTGATTGCACATATAAATTCCACAAAGTAAAATTCACATTGGTAATGTCCGGCCAGATTCGAACTCCGATACCTCTGAGTAGAGGCCGCGTCCTTATCCATTCAGCTACCATCGCATCGCAACAGATAATAGTCCTGACTAAATCGTCCTACTCAACATTCAATCAACGAAGCTGGCCCATAACACTGACGTAATATCACCCGTTTTTTCCGTCCGTCCGCTAAGGCACGGACGTAATAACTGTCACAACATAACTTGGTGACGTACTGTTTTTTTTTAAACACTTCAAGAGAAGGAGACTATAACAACATAAAGTCGCTCTCATAAAAACAGATTTATACCAATAAAAAACAACAAGCAAATTTTGGACCGTTTTTTTTTGCCCACCCCGCGGATCTAAAACCGCACGCCGTCTATGGTTTTCTGACGCCAGGGTGTGAGGTGGTCCAGAACATTTCCCTCGCACCCCGACTTAACCCTCACGCCTCGGCTTGACCCAGCATTTGGACCAAAGTGAGAATTCGATATATTTTTTGACGATTTCAATTTCCGCTTTAATTTATTAATACTTACATTCATTCAAAAATAATATTACATGTTTATATTTTGTGAGGAAAAACAATTTAGCCAAGTACTGCAGTGCCCACAAAGGTAGAGAAAATTGAAGTCAGGAAACATTCCAATCTAAAGTTAGACGAGGCCGGAATCAGATAACTTTAAAGGTAAACATTGCAGTCTACTGCTTCAATGTGGAGTTTCAGGGTTCCGTAAACAATTAGTTACGTGTTTTTCACTTTCTTTACATGAAATTAGGTACTAAAGATACAAAGACTTGGAACTCTACTAGCGCATGTGTTTCCTTCCTCCTACAGTCCCAGGTACTTTAAGCGGGGCGTGAAAAAGCATTTGATGAGGCCGTGAAGCTGAGGGCCACTATTGCCGCACTATCGGTGTATGTATGTCCTGAGACTTTACCTTTAGCTTACCATCTGGCGAGGTAAAGTCATATTGACGTGTCTAACTTAAAAAAGGAACTCTACTAGCGCATGTGTTTCCTTCCTCCTACAGTCCCAGGTACTTTAAGCGGGGCGTGAAAAAGCATTTGATGAGGCCGTGAAGCTGAGGGCCACTATTGCCGCACTATCGGTGTATGTATGTCCTGAGACTTTACCTTTAGCTTACCATCTGGCGAGGTAAAGTCATATTGACGTGTCTAACTTAAAAAAAATACCCATATCCCGCGAAATTGTAATGTGACTTTTTCTGTACATCTTCTTCTTCTTTGGCCTCGCCTTTTCCCGTTACGCGGGGTCGGCTTTCCTGGTGCTGAGGCGCCACTTATTTCGCTGGTATGCGTCGTCATCTGAAAGCCCTAATTGCTTCATGTCCTTGCGGACATTTGTCATCCACGTAGTTGGGGGCCTTCCCCTCCCTCTCTCCTTTGTAGCCATGGAAAGGCACTTCTTCACGACTTTGTCTGTACATCGGAGATATTTAAAATAAAAATAAAACGTCAGTATTAATTCACACCGCCTGATGGTGAATGAAGTCTACATAATGAACGCCACCATTATAGATGTCAACGAGAGTTATCAATGCTATAAAGAGGTCTTTAGTTTAACAGCTTTGACAGACACTTGTTCACGCCTCGCTTGAACGGCCCGGGATTGTAGGAAAACTGCAACCGCTGGACCTAGACCTCTCCCAATCCTCCTCCTTTCGCATCTAGATTATTCCGAAACCCTTTTCGGGTTTGTTACTGAAGAATTTCAAATTTTAATCGTGCAGCAAAGAAAACAGTTTCGCAACGAAAAAGTTATGATTCAAAACGGAATATACGGAACCTCGCTCTTAAGAAACGTTGTTACTTAACATTCTATTTCCGCGAGCGAATACCGCAGTGGGGTAGATATATTAGGGAAATTGCTTCGTGTTTGTATAGTAGGTATGCAGTCTATCCATCAGTCTAGGAGACTGTCTGCATCGATTAAACTGATTGTATTGGCGAAATGAGGTGATAGCGCGAATGTGGGGTAGCTTGAAAAGGTCGGAAGTTGAATTTAATGCGCCTTTGATTAATGAGGTTTTAAGGTACCTCAATTCATGCATTATTCGTTTTTTTATATCGGTCACGCCAATATGACTTCACCTCGCCTGATTGTAAGCTAAATGTTAATTCTCAAGAAGGGACCCCCATTACATACACCGACAGTACTATAATGGTGGCCCTCAACTTGACGGCCTCATCAAATGCTTTATTTTGCTGTTTTATTTTACTTTGACCAGAGGGCCGATTCTCTTAATAAAAATAATGTTCAAAATTCAGTCTCAGTCTAGTCTCGATCTCATGTCGATCGCCCACATGTTAAAAAAGATATTTGCAGAATACATTTTACGCCGTACCTCTTCGTACCTGTTTACACCTGGCTGCGAAGAGGTACGGCGAAGTGCGCAACGGCAACCGTGATTTTTCAGAGTCCTTATGTGTATTGCCGTGACGTAGATGATATTTTATTTAAAAACCATGTGAAGAATTTTTTTTTCCGATAAATGAATTAGCAATAATTGAATTAAACATATTAGCGGCCACATTTTGATAGGCAACCTAGTAAATATATGTTCTCCTAATCATAAATATGCGTAAAATTTGGTTTTTAGCAAATATTCGATGCATGCATGATTTTGCAGTGGGATCTCGGACTATAAGTGTATCTTGGGCTACATTCATAATTCATAATTATTTATTTCGTGGATCATACATTAAGTTCTTCCCTTGATAAAAAGCTTCTTAACAACAACAGAACAATAAATTATGATACATCCGCATTCTAGAACTCATAACAAACTATTTAAGCTATGCTTTATTTGGGTCTAGATAGCGCTGTGTAGAATGCCGCAAAATATACAGAATCGAAAGCAAAAATCTACAACTCAGCAATGCTATGAAACATTAATCTAAATGCAAGTTAATTGCATAGACATCGCCATCTTGCCTCTACAATATTTAGGTCATACAATTTGCGGTACAGGTACAATCTCCTGAGATGTCTCGCCGGTGGCAGCGTTCTGACCGGAAAATTGAAAGCGGCTCAGCGTGAAATGTGAAGGGGGCTTAATGCCACTGCAGATGGGAATTATTATGCATCGTGAAGTTTATATTGCGAAGGGAATATTTAGAGAACCTTCAAGTACGTTGGTATTGCTGAGAAATATTAATACACGTTGGATCGTCCATACGTCGTTTATCTTGATGACCGAAGTCGAAGGTCGAATTTTCTAGGATCATTCTAGGGCAGCGCGTATCCTTTGGACTTTGCCCTAGTTATTTACCATCCGGCGGGGTAATGTCCAATTGACAGGCTGAATATAAAAAAGGACACAACAACATCAAAACCTGGAATTCTTAACCAGCTCACGTGTTTCCTTCCTCATACAGGCCCGGGTCCTTTAAGCGGGGCGTGAAAAAGCATTTGATGAGGCCGTCAAGCTGAGAGCCGCCATTTTGGCACTATCGGTGTTTGCAATGGTGACTCCCATTCTAGAGACTTTGCCTCAGCTTACCATCAGGCGAGGTGAAGTCATGTTGACGTGACCGACATAGAAAAAAAAAAAACAGGATCTTTCGCCAAGCAGGCCAATTTGATGCAACACCGTGCGGTTTTAGCACATTAGGGAACAGTTCAACAGTGGACTGCAATCTGATTGATGCAAGGGAGTCTGTGAGCTCTGGCTACCCTACTTATCGGCGGGAACACAACACGATGGTTATTATGGTCGCGGTGTTCTGTAGGGCGGAGATACTACCCCAGTCGCCTGCTCAGTTCGGACAGGAGATATGGTTGGTACACATACACGAACTATTCAACTTCTGTTCAAGATATTTGTCAGCATTTATAAGTATTCGTTAAGTTACTCACCCTGCTGGATAGGCGACTAGTTCGGTGTTGGGATCACAATCTAGAGCCGCGTTACTGCCCACAGTCAGCCCGAGAACGCTCTCCAACTTTATCTGTAGACAAATAAAAATAATTCTTATAAAATCTGCACTACAATGATAGTTTAAGGACCTTCCTTAGACGATCCACGTTAATATAACGTATCGCGAAATGCCTAAGTAAGCATTATTGTTAGCTTATTCTTAAGTATTACTTTATGTAAAATGATGAGAATAAACGTACATTTCAACTGGAACTGACGTCTTATTGATACGGCAATGTGACCTACTAGGAACCTGAAGAACACACTATTCTATCTTTATAATTTAGTAGATTTTTTAATATAATATGAGCCTACAAGACCTATGGGTGGAACGCGTTAAAGACGAGACACACATGGTACATAACTTCAATGTCGTTTGCCAAACATATTAAACTTCTTACGCAACAGTTCGCATTAGGAGTTTATATCCTTTAAAAATCCATTTAGACATGTCTATTAAGTCTATTTACGAAAGTATAGTCAAAATCCATTTTCGATCCAATAAATTAAGAATTGATTTAGTTTTTAGTGAAGCTATAAATTAACCATCAAAACCTGGAATTCTTCACCAGCTCACGTGTTTCCTTCCTCCTACAGTCCCGGGTCCTTCAAGCGGGGCGTGAAAAAGTATTTGATGAGGCCGTCAAGCTGAGGGCCACCACTGTAGCACTATCGGTGTATGTAGTAGTGACCCCGGTCCTGAGACTTTGCCTTTAGCTTACCATCAGCCGAGGTGAAGTTATTTTAACGTATCCTATATAATTATAACACCCCGTTCGGGTTTCCGTCGGGGGTTAAAAAATGCAGGTTTAGTTTGGCATGCTAAAAGTGAAGTTAGGAAAAAGCTTCATTCATACATTTTCTGTGTCAGATCAGTCTTTTCATTATCAAACAAAGAAAACCCGCAGCAAAGCCTTAATTTAAATATAATATTTGACTACACAAGGCTGTCCTAGTTGTGCAAATATCTCGGGAACCTTGACTACTTTAGATAAACCTCTGTTTGTTAAGATAGGCGAAGTGGAGGCGTTGGTGCGGCCATTTTGAATTTCCTCGTACTCGTACACTCAAGTTTCAACATATTTTGTTGTGCACTCTAATAAATTAAATATCACTTTCAATAAATACTGCTGCTTGATCCTATGAGATTGGGAGGTCCTTAGTTCAATTCATAATTGGTGCAAAGTGTTATTAAGTCAATAAATGTAATGGAATTAACCAAGATATACGGAGTCAAGCCAAAGCCGTAAAGTCACTGCGATTCAGTCCGTCTGATGGCAGCCATAGGCGAAGGCCAACGATGAAACCGTTGGACTCCAAAGGGTACAACATTACGACTGCTAGCATTCGTTCTAAAATCTTCCATTCATCGATTTCCTAGTAAAAAAAAATAACACTCGATTCCAGATTCTAAATTTAAACATCAATTGCCTTTTTGTATCAATGGAAACAAAACAAAAAAACACAACATGTTCGAAGTACGAATTCCGCGCGCTGTCAAGGTCGTCTGACACTTGATCCAATATGGCGCACCCGCCGTCCTTGCTGCAGATGCGCAAGGATGGGCGGGCCGCGTTTACTGTATTCGTACGACCTTGTGACTCAAGGGTAACCACTTAACCAGGTTTGTAAACAAATTCCTGGTTGAGATAATGTTGCAGAACAGCCTGCGCACTATTTACATTTTAATACATTTACACTAGGGTAAGTTTTCGTGCGTCTAGGCGTTTCTACCATACCTATGAAAGTATAAAACCTTTAGACAGTGTTATATATTGATACTTTTATATATTTATTAATAGACAATAAAGAAGTAGTCATCTGACACTTATAACATGGTGACAGTGGTGGGATATTTATTATAGATTTTTATTAGTTTTTTTTGTATATTTTTGTTTTCACAGAAGTTCTTTTTGGCGTAGTATACGCAAATTTATATTTATTTGGTTTATATTCAAGTTTTTGGGCATAATAGGCATCATATACCTAATTGCAATGGAGCACGCCAGAACGCCTGCGGAGTTCCTGGATGTCATTTATTGGATGCGTCAAGCGATGGATTTAGAATACTTTTGATCAGGGATCAAATTATTTGATAAGTATATTTTGATCAGGGATCAAATTGTTTCATGGGTGGTTCGACAGCCCACGGTCTGGGACCGGCTGCTATAGATTTTGATCAGGGATCAAAGTGTTTCATGGGTGGTTCGACAGCCCACGGTCTGGGACCGGCTGCTATAGATTTTGATCAGGGATCAAATTGTTTCATGGGTTCGACACTCCACGGTCTGGGACCGGCTGCTATAGATTTTGATCAGGGATCAAATTATTTCATGGGTTCGACACTCCACGGTCTGGGACCGGCTACTATAGATTTTGATCAAGGATCAAATTGTTTTATGGGTCCGACACTCCACGGTCTGGGACCGGCTGCTACGGACTGAAAAACTAAAAGTGTTGTGATATTTGTGTATATTTGTTATTTACTATGTTTGTACTTATTATAGAAGTTTATAGAGTTGTGTTTTTAAGTTTAGTTTTTTGTAGGGAAGATGTTGTATATTTGTTATTTTTTAAGTTTTGTTTTTGTGGGGAAGATGTTATATATTGATACTTTTATATATTTATTAATAGACAATAAAGAAGTAGTCATCTGACACTTATAACAGACAGAAAGCGTTGAAGACAAGACTATCACAAAAATGGCGTTTTAGCTTGAACGTCCCCCGTCCGAGTTCACGGTTGTTCTAATTAAGTCTCAACGGAAATTCCAAGCGAAACTTAACGCTGAATATTTACAAATACTTCCTCAATACAATAATAGTTCTATTAACTGTGATTTAGTCCCATATTTCGGCGAAAGTAACATCGGAACATAAAATTTTATCGAATTGAATGTTCTTCCAATTTGTTAATACTTCGGTTGTTTATTTACTAGCTGTGCCTGCGACTTCGTCCAGTTTTAGAGTTTTAAGGTTTTAATTTTTTACTCGGTATCCTAATCCTTTTTCCCAGTAAGGACCTAGTTTACTGCTTATCAAAGTTCCGATAAATCAGTCCAGCCTTTTCAGAGATTAGTCGAAACAGACAGACAGACAAAACAAACACAACGGAATTGTGACGCTCGAAGTCCCAGAAAATTTAACTATTAGAAGACGTTCTGCATCTACCTTCCTCTCTCCTATACCCGTCACTCTCTCTCTCTAAATTTTCCTGTATAGTGCACGGCATCTAACTTGGCAAGATTTTGGAGTAGTGTGGGCCCCACTACTCCAAAATCTTGCCAAGTTAGATGCCGTACACTATACCTACTTATTTGTGGCAAAATGCGTCGTATATAAACAAGTATAGTGTACATCATCTAACTTCGCACGATTTTGGAGTAGAGGGGCCCACAGACACACTACTCCAAAATCTTGCCAAGTTAGATGCCATGCACTATACCTACCATATGTGTAGGAGAATTTCGAATATCCAGGATGTGTCCAGACAAAAATGGTAAAAAATGTTTTGGTATTAATATAAGTGTAGACATCCAAATGCACTTAGTAAAAATCGGTTATTTTGATACTACAAACCGACATTCCTATTTTATTCTTTGTTCATGTATGTAAGATTTGATGGAACTTAATTTGAAGGTGTATTGATTTGATAGTAAATATTAATGGGTTGGTTTTTGATTGGTTATTACTTTATTGGTTTAGCGGCGCGATAAACGCTTGATTTGAGAATATATAACTTCCCAAAAACAAGTTAGAGTACTATTAAAACAATTCACAATGATGTAATTGATGTTCCCGTTGATTTTATAGAAGTTACGGTTATTTTCGCGTGTGATCCAGGGTTCGTTACCTAGTTTGGGTGAAAATTTTAAAAACGGCTCCGGCCGTTAAAAATATTTTCGATCCATCAATGAAAAATAGTTGAAAAGCCATTGATGTAGCCAAAATATCATTAAAGATTAATTTATGTGTGAATACTATGTCCCTGGAGGATAGGGGGGGGGGGGGGGAAGGTGATTAGGACACGATGTTTATTATGGTTATTTTTTTTTATTTCTTAATCCATGAATACTTCAATCGCCTACTGAAGGATTTTTTTTCCATGAAATACTTCATCGTCACTCTTAATGGGGCAAATATTTAAAAACGCCTCTGTAACCCGGGAACAGTTTCCCGTGACCACGGGAATGGGAAATATATGCCGTAGCCACAGACAAGAGTTAAAATATCATCTAATTACATAATAAGGGGGCAATTGGCAACCTAATGAGTTGTCAGCACCTAGCTTTAGGGCACGATTAACTAACCCAGTTTCAATTAACTGCAGTTAAGCGTGGGAAGCTCATAAGTGGTTCTCGTATTGACGGATTAGTGTCAATGTGTCATTTTTAAGTGACTCATTGTAGTGTTAAAAATGTTGTATGAGACTTGGGAGGTATATAGTGCAGACAGTATCTACATAAGGGTCCGTTCACACTGACCGGCTCGGAGAGCATCGGCGCGCATTTTTCACACCAAGCGCGTTCAAGCATTCTTAATGACAAAAGCAGTGCAGATGCAAAAATAAACCTTACTATTAAACAAATACTAAAAACTCTGTTTTCAACGTGATAAGAATCTGCTCTCCTCTCCGAGTCGGTCTGTGTGAACGGACCCTTATTAAACCGGCGGGCTTGCATGAAAGGATTTTTTTATAGGTACTACTTAAGTGGCAGACAAGTGCGCCACCCACCTGATGGGAAGCGGTCACCGTGGCCTATGGACGGGTGCAATACCAGGAACATCACACTCGCGCTGCCAACCCTGTAAAAACCCATAGGGTTCAAAAGTCCTATAGCTTTTATGCCCTAAGGCTGCGTCCAGAGTGCCGAGCGTACAGCGGGAAATGGGAAAAAAATAGTCTATAATTGAAAAATACAAAGGCTTCTACACCGCCAGTACAGTACAGCATTGCGTAGTGTTTCAAAACAAATGGCTTTACCAGACAGGTATCTGAGACATAACAGCTACACGACAAATATGGCGAAGGTATGCGCGTAGGATACGACCGTCGGTATAATGTCGCATAAATAATTTGTCTCGGTTTGTAGTGAATACTAAACGTGATTCCAACTAATGACGAATTTATCAGAACTTATTTGTATGGATGAATGAATGGCTGGATTTTGTTACTCAATCACGCTAGAACAGCTGAATGGTTTTGGATGAAATTAGGGACAGGGATGTATTCTTCTTTATCGAATCAATGGCAGCAGTAGATTTTTTGGTCTAGTATTTGGACACAAAAATAGCGATAGTCTGGAATAGCATATAGGTCTTTACTTGTAAAAGCCTTTAATTGGATTAGATGAGAACCAAAGCAAGGGAAAGGCAGATTTCGAATTATTCCAATATATAAATTCAAATCGAAAATAGTCAACATCTAGGACAGGACTTGAATCCGTGATCAGTCCCTTCCTTGTGGAAAACTCTGATCAATGGGACTATCCCTTACTTGGACACATCCCGGATATTCGAAATTCTTCTACACATAATGGTATAGGAGAATTTCGAGATACAGAAAGGGAGAATAGCGATAGTCTGGAATAGCATATAGGTCTTTACTTGTAAAAGCCTTTAATTTCAAAGGCAGATTTCGAATTATTCCAATATATAAATTCAAATCGAAAATAGTCAACATCTAGGACAGGACTTGAATCCGTGACCAGTCCCTTCCTTGATGAAAACTCTGACCAATGGGGCTATCTGGACACATCCTGAATATTCACAATTCTCCCATACATATGGTACTTACAGGAGAATTTCGAGATAGAGAAAGGGAGAGGGAGAAGTATGGCAGAGGAGAGAGAGTAAGTGGAGAGGTATATAAAAAGGAGGGTAGAAGAACGTCTTCTAATAGTTTTGATTTTCTGGGACTTCGAACGTCATTATTCCGTTGTATTCCTGAGTCATTGCTATGGAGTTTGTTGACCCTGGCGTACAGAAGTTACAACAGGAAGCGTGTGGGTGAAATAAATCCTGTTTAAAAAGGCTGGCGCTATTACAAATTCGGAAGTGTCGGAACAGAGGCACTGCAGCATACATATTGCATTTTCTCTTAGAAACGAACTCAAGACTAGCAAGCGTCTAGAAGCATAAACTCGGCGAAGAATGAATTTCGAATGAGAAACAGACTTAAATAATTCAGTTCTAGCTAGATTTACGTCAGCCATATTTGGTCTGCAGTAGCAACTATTTGCCTGAATTTTGAACAAGTTTTCTTTAGAACCATTTATCTTGCGTTCTCCCGGTTGCACCCGAGGATTTCACCTCAGAGCTTAAGGTGAGCTTATTCCTTATGATTAAGTTAAGCAACTTTATGGAAGCGACTGCCGTCTGACTACTCAATAATAGCAACCCATTTATGTCCCACTGCTGGACACGGGTCTCCTCTCCTCTAACGAGAGAGCTGAGAGGGTTTAGGCCTTAATCCAGACACGCTGGCCTATTGCGGGTAGGTGGATCGGATATGTCCTTAGAATTTCTTCCAGGACATGCGGATTTCCTCACGCTGTTTTTCCTTCACCGTCAGCAGATGGTAAATCATGTGATTAGCACATATAAATACCGCAAAGTGAAATTCACATTGGTACTGTCCGACTGGATCCGAACTCGATACCTCTGACTAGAGGCCTCGTCCTTATAAATTCAGCTACCATCGCTTTTGACTACTCAATCCCGAGAGGAAAACCTGCACCGGAGCCTCGTCTGTTAATCTTGGTAAAGTCTACTAGCTTGCATGTCAGTTTGCTTTAGGTAGGCCTTGGAGATTTCGATGAGGCCCGAAAACACTCAGAACTACATAATGATCGTGCCGTATATTATATGAGCTCGGAAGGTATAATAGTAACTCGTGAATTAACAAACAAGTAACAACTTAAACAAGTTTATGAAGTAGCTGTATTGGCATCGCTAGGTGGAAACAAAATCACCTCAAGGTCACTACAATCAATAATAATAGGCTCTTTGATTATCATCAATGTTTTGTTTACACCCTTTAAAGGCCTTTATTTTGAATACGTAATGCCCGCGAATTAGCCCGCTCTGGTTATCGTTTTTTCGTAATATCTCCAGTTTTACTTTACAAACTGCATACGGTGGATTTCAAGTTTGACCAAAGCTTTTCTAATAAAATACAACTGCGTCAAAATCTGAACTTCTCCACTGGCCTTATAGTCAATAGATAGTGGCTTTTTCTAAGCCCCCAGTAGTTTTGGCGTCCATCCTGGACAAACAGACAAAAATTCCAAATATAATATTTTTGTATTTGAAATCATTCATTTAACATAACCCAAGTATTTCTTTATATCGCCAATGTACAGACACAGCCACTTTTCCATTTCATAATAGTATGGATTCAATGGTATCCCGATCCCTGGTGCTTGAAGAGTCAAGCGTGAGCGTCATCCTACGAATAGATAGATAAATAAATAAAGAAATGTATTTATATATCTATCTATCCAAGTCGAACCTGAGGGTCTCAGCGTAAATCAATCCTCTTGGGTAGCGCTGCAGCAGCCTAAGTAACAAGATAAGTTGCCCAACTAATCTGTTCGCTTTGTTCACTAACTTTTTAGTATATTATCTCGTTGATTTCCCCTGAGCTTTACGCGCACCATCAACTATTACATATTATAAAAATAAAATCTAATATATAAAATTTCCATGTCACAATGTTAGTTACCGTACTCCTCCGAAACGGCTTTACCGATTTTTACCAAATTTTATATGCGTATTCAGTAGGTCTGAGAATCGGCTACTATCTATTTTCCATAACCCTAAGTGATAAGGGTTGTTCACCCTGCAAAACAACGTTTACCGGGTCAGCTAGTAATAAATAAAAATAATTTATTTCTAAGAATGATTTTTTTTTTTATAAATATTCTACGACATTCATCTACACAGCGCTCCCTAGACCCAAAGTAAGCATAGTTTAACTAGCTTGTGTTATGGGTTCTAGAATGCTGATATATTATATACTTTTTTTTTTGTGAATACATGTACTTATTATACATTTCCAAAATTGTTGATGATGAGAAGCGGTAGTGGTATGGTATACTCTTCAACCGTTGTCACTATCTGTTCCTCAGTGTTGTATAACATTATCTCCATAATCATTTAAATAAACACCCTGTCAGAACAACAACGGTTGATACTTTATAACTCTTAACTATCCACATGTAGGTAGGCAGCGGTCAAATGACATAAGAGTTGCGTAAGCGCATGTGTGAACATCACCTACGCTAATGCATTTCGATACGTTTGTTAGAATTGAGATTGTTTAATACCTTTTTTTTTTTTTTTTTTTTTTTTTTCGTGCGGAAATCCTCATGGATACCCACCCCGCGGCCAGCGGGGCAGGTTATGTCGGACTCTTACCGACTAAAACCGCACGCCGTCTCGGGTCTTCTGACGCCAGGGTGTAAGGTGGCCCAAAGAGCATTTCCCTCGCACCCCGGCTTGACCCGGGCCATCTCCGGATTCGAGATGGCCCCCTCGGGTTTGGGAACCGCGTGGTTCCCGTCATACCCCCGGAATAGGGGGGGGGGGGGGCGCGCTGTCGCGCGCCGCCGCCTCGGCCTGCTTCTGCTAGGGTGACAGGCGGCTTTTGGAATTCTTGTTTGTTTGTTTGTTCGCGATGGACACAAAAACTACTGAACGGATTTTTGTTTGAAAGGTCTTAGACTTAAAATTCGGTCAAGAGTAAAACCGGAGTTATAGTAAAAAAAACGTGAAAACCGACGTCCACGCGGATAGAACCGCGGGCATTTTTTTATACCACTTAGGTAACAGATAAGCACACGGCCCACCTGATGGGAAGCGGTCACGATGGACATAGGCTAATAAGTAAATATTATTATCATTATTGAACCGAACATCCCCGTCACACCTCTACATAGAGCCAAAATCTCTACATAGAGCTTCTCTATAGAGTCTATAGTATTGGTTTACTAGAGTGTCAAGTATGAAGACATATTTGCGTTGCTAACCCGCGTGGGTTCAATTCAAGTTTTTACTTTCATTCACCGAGTTACTGATAACTTTCCGTTTCGACGTAACCGGTTTATACAATTCATGGGTGTGACAGACAGCCGTGGGCCTTTGAAAATACGTTAAATAACTGATGCTTTGTAGTCAAGAGGTTAAGAGGAAATGCAATATAGAAATGATTTTAGTGCACTAGACGTGAATTCCCATCTTGAGGTCCCGGGTTTGATATTTTATACCACGTAGGAGGCAGAAAAGCACACGGCCCACCTGATGGGAAGCAGTCACCGTGGCCTATGGACGTGTGCAGCACCATGCCAACACTGAAGGGAAGGGGACGGGGGGGTAGAAAAAGGTGTGGAGGCTAGTATGGGGTGAGGGGACGGGGGGGGGGAGATAGTGGTACAGTGAGCTCTGGCTACCCTACTTACCTCAACATGATGGTTATTATGACTGCGGTTTTCTTTAGATTGGTAGGCTGAATCCTCTACTACTCTTCTACTATAATATAGTACGTTTTCACGAAGTACATACTCCTAAAAATATCAGATCCTTCTAAAGACCCGCAAAGCTAAAATTCTGATCTATTCTCAATTCGCTCCACTTTCCTAATATTTCCTTAATCAACTCGTTTTACATGATAGAGTGATTAAACTCCTATTTCGCCCCACATTTTCAATTGCTCTTATACATATTTGGTATACCTACCTAACATATGACCGTGAACCAGAAGCAATAGGCAAGCGAAAAATACCAAGACCTTGTCGTCCCAAGGACCGTATTAAAAGACTTTGTAGTAGTAAGTACCTAACTACTTTTGGCACGAGACCATAGGTGAGCACGAAATTTCTTTCGAATAGTAAGCGAACCAAATTCGCAACGAGACTAAAGACCGTCAATATAAATTACAAACCTATATCGTGATTCGGTGCTTGACCAATCGCATTTGCAAATCATTGTCGAAACCGGCGGGTTTGCATGAAAGTTTTAATGACAATAGAGGTAGAGGGAGGGAGTATGTAAGGACAGAAGCAAATGGCGGACTCTTGTCTGCCTATAATAATAGCAACCCATTTATGTCCCACTGCTGGGCACGGGTCTCCTCTCCTCTAACGAGAGAGCTGGGAGGGTTTAGGCCTTAATCCACACACGCTGGCCTAATGCGGGTTGGTGGATCGGACATGTCCTTAGAATTTCTTCTAGGACATGTGGGTTTCCTCACGATGTTTTTCCTTCACCGTAAGCAGATGCTAAATCATGTGTTTAGCTTCAGTTAGCATATAATAAATTCCACGAAGTAAAATTCAAATTGGTACAGTCCGACCGGATTCGAACTGGATACCTCTAGAGGCCGCGTCCTTATCCATTCAGCTACCATAACTACTACTCCGGAGGTATCCGACCGAATCGCGATAAATATTATATTGACTGACTCCAGTCTCTCCTCACGAATACGATACGCTTACTATTCGAATATAATTTCGTCCTCGCTCCACGGTGCTCCATTTACATAAATACTAAGAAGAAGGTTACACAAATAATCTCAATAACGAGCAAGTCTCCATAGAAATGATTGCGATGTTGTAATCGCATGACAAACACACGTAAGGCGTGTTATCGTCACGGAATATGGCTCTATTCTGAACATATATATGGTAATTTTATGTTGTTTTCTCAGACGAGTTTTTGGTAATAAAACCGCTGTTACATAGTTTCTGTAGTATAAACGTGCTTTATTAAAAAAAAACACATGCTCTAAAATTATGCGTGGGAAGGCCTGCAAGTATAGCGTGTTATAGAAGATAAATTATTTCAAAATCATAGCCCCTACTATTCGCCCCGGTATCTCAAGGATGGAATTTAATTTTCTATTTAATAAAACATCGGTTCATTGTCATCATTCAGGCGGATAGTATGTGGCCTGGGCTCTACTAGCAGTACCCTGAGAGGAAAGCCTGTGCCAGGCTAACAGGTGAGGTTAGCTTGGACCCGGTGTGCGGGCCGTGACCTACCATGTGGCGCACCCGAGCAATGGAGGCGAGCAGCGCCTCCCACTCGCCACGGGAGACGCTGTTGCCTTTCGTTTTGTAAGTGCCGCGCATTTAATGGTCTATACAGAATAAATGATTTTTGACTTGCGGCAAATCCGGCCGGGAAGGGAGTGGCCCTCTAAAGGGGTGCTCCAAGGCTCTCCACGTGTCCCTCTGACTAGCAGAGGGCACAGTGGGGAGTAGACGGGGGGCTGGTTGATTCTCCGCGCGCGGACGATTGGGTTTCAGGACGGCCGCCTGTCACCCTATACATCCAAGACGGAACTATGAGCCAAGACCTGTCCCTTACAAGAGGAGCACTCAAACCACCTGAGCTACCTAGACTGAAATAAAAACTATAGGCTGATGTTATTTTACACTACTATGTAACGATCACGGGTTCACTTCTCAGATTATGCTGCAGAACTGAAGGTTACCCTTCAAAAAACCGCCAATCATACACGTAATACGAAGATACAGTACTGGGTAACGTAAATTACGTAATAAAATTACGAACATAAAAACAAATGGCTGTAAGAAGCTCAATAAAAAGACTTAACAGTAAGCTAAGGTCAGCTATTATAATTTACCCACTTATTAAACTAATAACGCACGTGTAATTTGTAGATAATGGATCTTCTCTGCTAATACTAACAACTAGTAACAGTACGCGATTAAACTCGACACACCAAACGCCTAAGATGTGAGGTCCCGCCTCTATCATGGCGAGTGTTCCGATGAGCTCTTCCAATGAGGATCAGTCACTTTTTTAGCTGAGTATGCAGTTTTATAGACCTAAAAAAAACAATAAATTCTGTAAAAAAATTATTTGAATCGGATCAAAAATGACGAAGTTATAGCCATTTTAGTGCGGTAATCTCAAAAACGCTCGCCACCGCGTAGAAATACCCTGTGACGTCATCGCTCGCCTCGTCGTTCGTCGCCGCTGCGCCGCGCCGCGCCGCCATGGAGAATATAGGGCTATTCGGATAAAACATTTGATGATTTTTTTTAAATTATAGAATTAAGTATTTTTTCTTTTTTTTATACTACGTAGGTGGCAGACAAGCACACGGCCCACCTGATGGGAAGCTGTCATCGTGGCCTATATGGACGTGTGCAACACCAGGGGTGTCACACGGGGTGTCACCAGGGGTTCTGCTGGAAGGGGTGGACGGAGGGCGGACTAGGAAGGGGTGGAGAGATAAAGATAAAGATAAAAAACAATAAATATGATTTGATTTGATTTGATTTGATAAAGATAAGGATAAGGATAAGGATAAGGATAAGGATAAGGATAAGGATAAGGATAAGGATAAGGATAACGATAACGATAACGATAAGGATAAGGATAAGGATAAGGATAACGATAACGATAAAGATAAAGATAAAGATAAAGATAAAGATAAAGATAAAGATAAAGATAAAGATAAAGATAAAGATAAAGATAAAGACCTCGGCGCTAGAAAACCCGAGACGGCATGCGGTTTTAATCAGTTCGATTCAAACATAAAACGCCCCGGTTGGGGGTGTTTTTATATTTGTCAGTCCGCCGAATTGACTGCACCCCGCCTGATGGTAAGCTGAGGTGCAGTCCTCAAGTAATGGACATCATTTCATCGAAACTTGAACACTTTCCCAAATAACGGATGTCTAGGTATACAACCACTCTACCCTTATTTGCCCCCTTAGGGGTGGATTTTTGAAAAACCGCGATTCCGGGGTACGTTTATTTTTAACCAGAAGCAGCTGTATCAAATTTCGTGCTTCTTACTTTCAAAATAACGGACTTTCATGCAACCAGCCATCGCCTATTTTACGCCTTTAGTAGTGAAATTTTGAAAACGCTGGTATACATGTATATTTATTTCTAATCAGAAGTAGGTATATGAAATTTAATGCGTCTAACAATTCTAAAAATCCGTTTTTAATGGATTCCTACAACATAAAAAGCATCTACTGTCAAAATTTCAAGTTTGTAGGTCCAGCGGTTTAGGCTCTTCGTTGACGTATCGGCCTGTTTATCATAGGGCATCGCACACGAGGCGAGCCATGACGTCATCGACAAAAATCCAGCGAGAGTGTGCGTTTTAAAACAGCCGATTTTAAATCTTCGATAACTTCGTCATTTCTTGTCGGATTTTAATCATTTAAAAAACAAAATGCTTAGAAATTTGTAGCGCATACGTTTCATTAATTAAAAATTAAAAGTTCTGTTATGTGACTGATCCTCATTAGGCCGACCCCCTCTTTCCTATGTAGAACTACACGTGCAAGGCTGAGGTATCACCCTCATACAATACGAAAAATTCCATCAAGAACCAAGCAGGTCGGTATCTCTTTCTTTACCATAAAGATTTGGAATTCTTTACCAACGCACGTGTTTTCTCCCTCCTATAGCCTCATGTCCTATAAGCGGGGCGTGAAAAAGCATTTGATGAGGCCGTCAAGCTGCAGGCCACCATTGTAGCACTATCGGCGTATGTAATGGTGACCCCCAATCCTGAGACTTAACCATTAGCTTACCATGAGGCAAAGTGAAGTCATATTGACTTGTTCTACTAAAGTTACATTACTTAATAACACTTAATAATAACTTTCTTAGCCAACAAATTACCTAATATCAAACTCACAATGGCTGCGCGTCAAACGTGACTTGGTTAGTTTTATTAATAGCATTATACGTACGTAAGTTATGTATAAATTAATTATGATTCTCGTCATGGTCACTTTGGTACAGGTTGTTGGAGGCAGATGGCGATAGGAGCTTATAAAAAAATGATTGAGGCTTTTATGAGTAATTTCACCACAGTGCAAGTCCAAGTTTGCATTCAAATTTTCGACCCCCGACTGCCCACTTGTATACCTTACATTCAATGAAATTTTGAAGCAATTATAGTTTCGCCGATGAAAGAATGCGATCCTGACAGGTTGTGATCGAACGGGCGATGTAAGTTTGAACTGACTGTTTAGACTAAAACCATAAATAAATAATAGATTGTACTTTAGCACTCGGGACACGGAATATAATTATAATAGAGCTCCGGTGTCCGCTTTCCTTTTCCCCTTTTGATGAAAAGCCTGCACCAGCGCCACGTCCATCAATCAGCAGGTGTACAGGCAGTCAAGTTTTCTTTTTTGCATCACTTAGGTGGCAGACAAGCACACGGCCCACCTGATGGGAAGCGATCATCGTGGCCTATGGATGTGTCTAACACCAGGGACGTACACTCGCACTGCCGACCCTGCACCCGGTTTAGCTTGAATCCCAATATTTTGGTGGAGGCCCCATACACTCAATTTTAATTACAATAATAATATTATACTCAGAAATAGCTACTTATAAGCACCTACTTTATTATAGTAGCAAAAAAAAGTAATAAGAAACAATGTATGGTAGCAAAAAATTTCGCCTTCCTTAACGTTTGTCTATTAAATTATTATAATCATGTGTTTTTTATCTGTTTATTATGAAGATTCTTTAGATAGACGTTTTACGCACTGTCGACATATTTGCCTAGACGCTCATGCAACGACCATGAAGCTTGTGTATATAACCATCTATACAACATAATAAAATGGTAGGAAAGTCAAAACTGTACATTGAATATTTAGAAAAAATACTTGGGGTGTGATCTACAATCGATACCGAATCCAAGAATATATTTTTAGAATATTTTTTGTGTGTCTGTATGTATGTCCGGGATAAACTAAATAAGTACTTCATGGATTTACTTCAAATTTGGCAAGAATATTATTAAGAAGTCGTGTCAACATATAAGTTACATATTATCACGCTATCACCTACGGGGAACGAGCAGTGAATCTTATTTCTTCAACGCATTCTGTAACAACGTGTAATCTAACGACGCATATTTGAATATTGTTATTATGTTAGCCATGCTATAGGCTAGCTTCACACTATAATAAGTAACTTAGGCTGATAAACATAATAGACTATTTTAAAGCAGCGCCATCTACATAGTATCACGTAGACGACATGCCGGGCAGCAGCTAGTCACTACATAGTATAAAACAAAGTCGCCTTTTCTGTCCCTATATCCCTATGTGCGCTTAAATCTTTAAAACTACGCAACGGATTTTGATGCGGTTTTTTCCAATAGATAGAGTGATTCAAGAGGAAGGTTTATATGTATAATACATGCATCATATACTAAGGCAACATTGCTAATTTTAGAGGTTTCTAACGTGATGTCGTAAATTAACCTATTTTTTTGGGCTTATTTAGCAATTTAGCAAAAACGCTGCCTAAACCCTACGAGTTAGATCAAATTAATGTACTACAGTATTGTACACCATAAAAAGGTCTACAAAAAAGTCCGCGATGGTATATGTTTATCTTTTAGGGATAACCCACATTAACCATTTTTATTGTTTACTTTTTACGTGAAAAAATGGCTTATTTACGAAGCTATTTTAAGCAATACGGCATTAATCCTTATCGAATTAAGTACCTTAAATACAGTGTGCAATTAATATAGATCAATATGGTTCCTTACAGCATGTAAATTAAACAAATATTTTCGGAGATATTACAAATTTAAAATTTGCGTTTGCGGCGGGCGGTACCGGTCGGACGGGGCAGTGCGGGGAGGCCGCTATGTTTTTATATACCTACAACGTTCATAGTTTTTCTGTAGTGTATTTAATTTAGTATCAGCATTGCACCCGTGCGAAGCCGGGGCGGGTCGCTAGTTTAATATATAAAATTGCCATATCACAATGTTAGTTACCGTACTCCTCCGAAACGGCTTTACCAAATGTTATATGCGTATTCAGTAGGTCTGAGAATCGGTCTATTTTCCATAATCCGAAGTGATAAGGGTTGTTCACCCTTGAAATGCAAAACAACGTTTGTCGGGTCAGCTAGTTATTAATCTATTTGCGGTTTTCCCCTTTTTTACTAGGGACTGTCGTGTCATTATTAGCTTCTACGTAGGTAGTAACAACAGTTATTTTAGGGCTAATACATACTAAAAGAAAACGTACTCACCTCATACGCGGGAGTGTTCAAACTATCCCTGATGAAGGGCGCGCTGTTCCTGGGCGCTATCAACGCCATATTCATAACATTTTAAAACCATTTAACTACAGATAATTTGTTTTATAACACTCCCTTGATAACACTTAGGCTATTACCTATTTACCACTGAATGTGAAACGGTAGGATTATATTATAACACTTATTTGAGAATATATCACTGTTCTTTGACACTAAATTCACTGTACCTATGACTCACAGTTAACTGCTATATTTTCACCGGGCCGCTGTTTTAATTTTATATAAATTAAATTTTGTGAAAAGACAAGTGTTATCGAGGCATTGTGATTTGACGTGGTAGTGTTTGAAATACTTTATTTACGACGAGAGTGTGGTGCGAATGGAATATAATATTTTCACGATTCATCCGGTATCAATATCGGGATAAAAAGTACTTCGAGACCCGGTAGTATTCTAATGACCCGTCCTCTAACCTCCTCCCAAACTTTTTAATGCCCCTCCCCTTCAGGATCGGTAGCGCGAGTGTGACATACCTGATGGTGCACACGTCTATAGGCCACGGTGACACCTTACCATCAGGTGGGCCGTGTGCTTGTCTACTATCTAAGCAATATTAAAAATTAAAGAATTTCTGAAAATGTGTGCTTCAAAAACCTCATCCGTTACATATAGCCTCAATTTTATTTTAAAACGTATTCAATCAAAATGGCTTCCATCACTAATAGGAGAATAATCCTCAAAGCTGAAATCAGATCCAATCTGAATTGTTATTCGCATCGAATACAATCTCAAAAATGCTATATGAATATTTATGCTCCAAAACACAGATGGCTAGGGGCAAGCTGACACGGGAGATTGGAAAACATGAGGCTGAATAAATTGATATTTTACGAAGAAACCGCTTAGTTTGTCAAAACACATTAGATGTTATTTTTAACCGACAATACAAAAAGGAAAAGGTTTTCGATAGGATACTTATTTTAGGTGTGTTCAGCGATAATTTTCGAATGATTTTGTTAATTCGACAGGGTGTGTTATCTCTTGAGGAATAGAGATAGATTAAGAGGAAGGAAACATGCGCTGGTAAAGAATTCCAAGTCTTTATGGTCCGGCAAATGAAAGAGGCACCTAACCGCTTGGTTCTTGATGAAATTGATTGCACTGTGTGAGAGTGATACCTCAGCCTAGCACATCTGAGGTATGAATTATGAAAATCCATCCAAAACCTCACCGCAGACACGTAACATAACCTCACCTCAAACAAATGTGGTTTGTAACACTAGCTCGCCATCTAAGTGCCAACTGTAACACAATATCTATAAAAGGTATATTCCCATTGCACCCTTTCCACCTGTCGCTGGCGGCTTTCACTCGTCGAGAGAAAATTGTTAACATCGTTACACACATAAAGCTATGCAATAGAGTTTATTTGAACGCGTTAATCTCAGGAATACTTCGTTCGAAATAAAAATGTCTCCTTGTGGTGGATAGCTTGTTTATCGAGGCTTGTGTTAGGCTACATAGGGTGGAATTTTTGGACCTTACCTAGAGGGTGGAGATGGCAAACTTTATTCAAAAGATTTGATTACATTTCTTTTTTTTTAAAGAAAAAAATTGCATTTTTTTATACAACTTAAGTGGCACATTTTTTGAAAGGGTCGTACGGGTACGTCACCATACACACGCCCCACCTGATGGGAAGCGGTCACCGTGGCCTATTGGACATACTCGCACTGCCGACCTTGAAAGAGTAGGCAGGTCAAAGATTTTCGAAAACTAGCATGTCTCACTCAGGAATCGAACCTACTAAGCCTATCTCTTTGCGTCGTCAAGCCTGCTGTTGCCTATTGCAGTCCTTTAACTGTGACTAATCGTTAAAATTGCATAGGTTTTCGACAGAATTTATGCTAGCTACAGTAATGTATATCGCCATCGCCTCGCTCCAAAAGTATAACACCGACCTTACAAGATAATTGACGATAGCTTTCTACTCCACGGGATATCATTCGCGGTCGCTATGCTGCGATACTTCACATCTATTGGTTACAGTAAAATAATAGTATTACTGGTTAAATAGACGATTAAAAGGGCTTAGACATATATGGGAATGGTCCACTGCAAAAGCCCGAAAACGTCCGTGGTACGCCTTCGGGCTGCAAGAAGAACGCCTCCGATGTCCTCCTTTCTGATTGGAGGGATCTGGCACAGGAGGGACTGCCCTATAAACCCGCAACTGTAAGAGAAAAACCTGTCATATCCCTGAACTAATGTAAGAAAAAAATAGCAAGTCATAAAATTTATAGATGAGCATTTAGTAAGCTTTTTAAATTACCCAGGTGAATGCAACTTACAGTATGTTCTCACACGTATAATGGTACCTCATTGCCATAAAAAGCATCTAATAAACACACGAATGGCCTAACGTGTACAATATAAATACACCCTGTATCTAGCTCTCTAACCTCAACATGTCAAACTTTGAAAATGTTTCTAAGACTCAAGCCTCAACTGCATTGTTCCAAACAGTCCATAACTTTAAGTGTTAATGCACGCGCGGGGTCAATGGGTTCGGTGTAGTGCTAGGCACTTTGTAAAGACACTTTACATACTTGTAACTTTGTGAAACAGTATTTCGTAGAATTTCAGTAGATGGCTTCTATGTTGCCCTATAACGTATGTAGACAAGATTTTGAGTCATCCAGAATAGGTACAGTCGCCCTCAAAGTTACTGACTCAACTTTAAGACCTCATTTATTTTTGACACTGACTAACATGTCTGGTCTGAATAAACCGCCATAGACCCGTACTTGCTGTATTATTAGGTGATAAGCAGATTTAGGCGCGGGGCGGTCAAAATGACCGCGACGCATTCTTATTATTACTACCATTAGATCGCATTTAGCCCGCGTATATCTGACAAGCGACAGGAGCTATTGTGCACAAATGCAACTTTATTTTCTTACAAATAAGAGCGTCGCGGCCATTTTGACCGCCCCGACCCGCCGTCGTCTGACCCGCCGTCGTCTGTTTTCAGCCTTAATATAAAAAAAAACTACGCGAACGTTTGCATGCAGTAAATTTTAATCACTCATTACCGTGCTAGGTAATTTGCACTTTTTATTATATAAGTCCGGAGCCTCGCTTATTAACATGTCGTTCGTCAATCAATGAGTATTCTATTATTTACTGTGCTACTACATAAATAGAGCTAGCATTGATGGACACACATATATTATCAGCTATAGTAATGAAGCCATCAATCATTATGTTTATTACACGTATTGTGTTCAAAGTATATGCAAATACATACAGCTTTTTTATTACAGTTGAATGGAGGCGTACCTCAAAACTGCTAGTGGGAACCTTTGGAAATGGATGTCATATTTAAATTTTGTAACTTGGGACCAAATGCCACCACTGCCGGGGCTGTTCCATGGACACAGGCCGTGTCCTAAATAGCCACTGGAGCGGGTAGCCTCACGCTGCATACCCTGATACTAGGGATGGTCGGCAGCGAGCGTGCGTACATTCCAAGCACTCTTGCTTACCGCCTTTTGCGAACCAGTGAAGCATTCCGTGTCCTCTTACTTAACAGCTATTGGAGCAAGGCACACCACGCTGTGCCCAAGCTGGCAATGGTGGGCAACGAGTGTGCGGTTAATGCCGTCGCTGTACTTTGCAAGGCAGTGATGCATGTTAAAGAAGCGGTCGAAAAGGATATAAGAGTAATGCCGTAGAAGGCGCATCGGACAGATGACAAGCAAGCAGCAGTCGGGCAAAAGCGGCAGGTTAGAAGCCGGTTCCCTACCCGGCGGGCTTGCATAACAGTTTCGAAGCTAGAGGAAGCTCGTGAAGTGTGCAAGGACAAAAGCAAATAGCATATTGTTGTCACTACATACCTCATAGAAAGAAAGGTGTGAGTATATCTGTGATTTTTTTAAGAGGTGATAAAACAAATGACTCTGTCTAAGTCCCCGACATTCAACGCACACATTATCGAACGTTTATTTTTAGACCGTTCACTTTCCCCTTACTAAAACGTTTATCTATCAACTATTTGGCCATAACGAGAACAGTTTGAAAGTTCCGCCTAAGATGGCTAAGCTCGAGGGCATAGCAACGATGCTTTTATTGTTTTTACTCTTTCGAAGAAATTGATCGGATGTTAGTAGAAAGTAGTTGTCTAAACTGTCTAAAGTATACAAGCCTCGGTGAAAACTACTACCAATCCATACAGGGTAGTAAAAAATGGCGTGGTACTAAATTTCAATCATAAGGTTGTCTTTTTTTAATCTACTTAGGTGGCAGAAAAGCACACGGCCCACCCGATGGAAAGCGGTCACCGTGGCCTATGGACGTGTGCAATTCCAGGGGCATCACACTCGCGCTGCCGACTGGGGAGGGATAAGCTCTGTCTACCCTACTTATCGCTGGGAACACAATACGATGGTTATTAATGGCCGCGGTCTTCGGTAGGGAGGTGTCTTTTGAATTAAGGAAGTTAGAGGTCATGTGTTCTATTCTCGCTCAATGTAAATATTTAATAATTTAGTTGTATATGAAGCACGATAACTTCCATAACGCGATGCAGGATCAATAATTCCGTTAAAGTTCTTTAGTTATCGCGGTTATCGCTAGATGGTGCTGGTTGCATGTTGCATCGCGACACGCACAATTTACCTAAAAAGTTTTGAAAGTAAAGAAATCTCAGCAAATTTTATAGTAATTTAGTTACTTTTCTATACCAGAATAGTGTCTGGAATGGTGGCCCGTTCCCTCTGGACTTTGCCCTTGCTTCTTACCATCCAGCGGGGTTAAGTCAATAGACGGACTGAATGTAAAAAAAAAAAAGAGATCCTCGTAACTGCAGTCTTTTTTTTAATCTCGGGTTTACACGCACGGATAATATTCTACCAAGTACTTAGTTTAATTGTCTATTTATTACGTTATGTAAGTACTCATACATTCGCTTTGACATATCTGACATATCGCGCGTTCGTGACCCGGCTAATGCCGTAATGACCTAGCATTTCGTGTGATATTGTTTCTGTAATATAATAGATAGAAAGTGTTTAGGTATGTCACGAGTTTATGTGGGGCAAAAGGATTTACAGATATTTGTACGTACCTTTTAGATATTAATCTATTTATTCGCATAATACTTTGAGTTTGCCGTTCATCGCAGTAATGGCCGTAGCTGTATAAAGACTTATTATTGTTAATACAATATATTATAATTCTTGGAAAGGGTTGGCAGAAATGTAAATCTATTTTTGACCCCACGTAAAATGGGGCAAGTAATATTGCCGTCTACCCGGCGCGTTTCCAGACTCAACACAGCTTTAAGAATTACCTAACAGACTTTGATAAAAGTTTGCTCGACCCGGAAATCGAACGCGGATCTGACGTGGTCGCCCGCATACAGAAACTTATGGGTACGTTTTCCTCGTGGCTAACTAAGTTTTTATAACAAATTATTGCAACAAAAATATTCCAAGAATACAAATTACATATTATCTCTACATTAAAGAACGAATATCTATTATGAATGATTTACTTTATAACTATCAAGTCTGGAATCCTCTTCAATTTAGGTCATATAAAAACAATACATCGCATCGTCGTATTCCGCATTTTAAAAAAGTACAGTTAAAACACTTCCATATACGGCTACTACCGGGACATACCGCTATGTAGAGGGTGCTGCCGGAAGACGCCATCTTGGTCGCGGCGGATATGAGCGGAAACGTAGCGCGGGAAATCATAACGCCATATTGGATTGACACAAACAAATGGATAGGGCTGGCACGTTTTCAAATTGTTGGTGACTCGGTGTAGAGATCATGGTAACAAAAGTTGGCTATTTTCTAAGTTTTTTTTATGTCACTTTGGTGGCAGACGAGCACACGGTCCACCTTATGGGAAGTAGAAGCATCAGGAGCGTCACACTCGCGCTGCTGACCCTGTAAAAAAATTCTAATGCCCTCTTGAAGAACCTCGATGCGAATAGTTAGAAACACTGAAATTGCTAGCAATTTTACATTACATATTCGCCGCCAAAGGAGGCTATTAAATCTCAGCTATCTTAAATTAAGAGGAGGCCTGCGTCCCAGATAATTTAAGTAACTGCTACAATTTACATAAGTTTCCCACAATTATGTTATATGTAACGTTTTAGTTAAGTCATTTTGTCTAGACGTTGATATTTTGTTAGATAATAATTTATGCAAGATCTACAATCGTAATTAGCACTAAATCTTATTCACAATATTTATTTTTAAAGTAACTTGTTTCTTATAACGGGTTTTTGGAAATTAACGCGGTTTTGGTATAGGTTATAAGCCACTGAACTGCCTGAACTGTCTTTATCCGAATGCCCATGCCGGTTGCATGTTGCATCCAAAGTCTAATGAAATCCGGGGTCCGCAACCCACCCTAGTTTCGCTTAGGTTATATGAGCTTTTTTAACTCAAGCCATCCACCATTTCATCAGGATATTAAGTGCAGTGGTTTCGAAGCCACACATTATGGACAAACTCACAAAATTAGGGGTATCTCTCTATAATTTAGTATGAATAAAAATTCCGACATCACAATATATCCAAAAAATTATGCCATAAGTGTGAGGACACAAAAATAGGTACGATACAACAACTACCCACTGCCTATAATATAATACACGTGACGCAGAGTATTTAAAAATTATTTAATCAATATCGGCGTATTGACAACCCTGGTCAATCTCAAGTCTGTTTTGAGGTAGGTATATGGTTCCTATAATGGCTTGTTCAAGAATCGATCCAAAGTAAATTATTTCTCACATTTGTGACACTACTGAACGGATTGGCGGTTTTGTAGAACATCCGAAAATTCTAAACAGCAGTATTTGGCTCGGAAATTTGATTTTATGGTAGCAAACAAGTACACGGTTAAGAAATGCTGGTTTGACAACGAGTCGTAATCACAGTCGTAACGTGACAAGTCAGTGGATTTTAATTGATTAACTGGTTAATAAGAACGCGCCAGGTTCCGGTACGGTTAGTTAATCCGAGTAAGGCTGCGGAATGATCTCCCTGCTGTGGTGTGGCAAAGGGCATTAGAAGTTTTTTACAGGGTCGGCACCGCGAGTGTGACGACCCTAGTGTTGAATGCCACGATAACCGCTTCCCATCAGATGGGGCTTGTGTCTGTTCATCTAAGTGGTGCAAAAAAAAAGGAGGACTGGAGAAGTCTGGGAGATAGGCCAGAATTTCATCCGTCAATCAGTAGGTGACAGGCGGCTGGCTTCCCATTCCACAGGATTTGCCGCAGACAGCAGCGTATCCCGTGGCGAGTGGCTAGCGCTGCTCACCTCCGCTGCCCAGGTACACCGCGTGGAGGTCCCGCACTCGATCCCAAAGATACCTGAAGATTGTTGGAGAACAACACGTAAGGTGCCAATCGTCATTTATCATTCATACAAACCAAATTAAACGGTTCTAGAAAATTCTGGCGTAGGTGTGAATGATAAAGTACAAGACGTAACGAGGATATGAACTCATATACCTGATTATCCAATTGTACCGATTCACGGACAGGTTTCTTTATGATTACAAACTTTTATTTAACTTGTTATGTTTGTATGTCAGTTTACAGAGGACAAATGCTGCAATTCGAGTTAGAACCACGTCCTATTTATGGTAAAGCGGTGATAATATTTTCTACTGATGTTAGGTCGAGTTCTTAAGACTGAATCCAGGAATAGCTCCAGGTAAAGGAACTCTTCAATAGTCAACAGCACAGAAACGAAATTTTAGTGAACTTTCTTTTAATCCGACATTAAAAGAAAGTTCACTATTTGACCTGTACGTTTGTATGTATGTTAGTACGCGATTGTCTTGGGTGTACATCTGATTTTGCAACTTTCAGAAAAGTTTACACTCTCGAGGTTTTAGTATACATTACTTATATACATTAGTAGCATACATATTTATTCGACTTAAAAAAGGAGGTAAGTCGATTTAATTTCTTATTTTTTTATGGTACCGAATCGACATCCAGGAATGCAAGGGTCGGCAGCGCGAGTGTAACGCCCTTGGTGTTGCACACGTCCATAGGCCACGGTGACCGCTCCCCATCAGGTGGGCCGTGCGCTTGTCTGCCACCAAAGTGATATAAAAAAAAACGCCAGAATTGACTAAAGATAATGGAACTTACATTGCATTATTTTCAACATTACCGCTAATCCCACCAGCTAACCTAAATTGCTTGTGTTAATCAGTTCAAATCAGAAGTGTAACAACCAAGATTTGAACCCGGGACCTCTCGATCGTAAAACCGAATCCTTAACCATTAAGCTACCGACGCTTTCATTATAATTATCAGACTGCATAACAAACGTGTGATGCAAGTCGAACAATTATAGTTTTTCACCGCCCACCTCACTTCGTAACAACATTTTGCATAGCATACAAATGCATATTCATTTTTATGCGTATAATCATGTGAAGTGGGTTGGAGCAATGATATGAGGGGGTAGCGTAAAGGCTGTGATGGACTTGCGATCAAGAGAATGTGGGATGAAAGGTTTGTTTGATGCTGCAGGAAAATTTATCTCACCCGACTGCTGTACGCAAGGAAGATGCCACGGGACTGCCACTTTGGGCATTAAACAGGCATTTTTGAAATCCGCACAATTAAAGCCGGGCATAAACATCTGATGTGATGGTCGCTGAATACATAAGGACGCGGCCTCTTCTCAGAGGTATCGAGCTCGAATCCGGCCGGACAGTACCAATGTGAATTTCACTTTGTGGAATTTATTATGTATCTGGTGAAGGAAAAATATCGTGAGGAAATCCACATGTATTAGAAGAAATTCTAAGAACATGTTCGATCCACCAACCTGTATCAGGCTACCGTGTGTGGATTAAGGTCTAAACCCTCTCAGCTCTCTCGTTAGAGGAGAGGAGACCCGTACCTAGTAGGGGGACATAAATGGGTTGCTATCATAAACCCATCGATATAGATGAGTTTGTGCTCTGTCATTTAACTTACACACGAACCAGTGCAAAAACAATAAGCTAAGTGCACACTTCGGACGCAACTAGGTAATCGTTATGAGAGTAATAATCTGCTCGAACTATAACTCATTTCAGTAGCGTGCGTCGGTAATACCCAAATTATCACTCTTCCATTAATTAGCTAAACGATAAACAAAACTTTATTGAGACACGACATATTGCATGACAGACGCGTATACAATTATGTATTTTGTAACGTAAAATGTATGTTTTACTGATGTACAAGATAATTCATGCAAATTTCAGAGTACATAATAGGCATAATGATTAAAGACGCGTGTACAAGACGCCGCGGGAGCGCCGCGAACATACCGCTGCTGCACCGCACCGTTCTGGCTACCATCGCTTTTTGCTATAAAATGCCAGTCACGATGAACATCACACGTACAAGACAGCGTCAAAAGTAGATGATAATTGCACAGATTACAAATTCAAAGATGTGAATGAAAATGATTAATTACATTTAATCAAAATTTAAAAACATTTATTTATCTTTTTTATATCGGTCACGTCAATATGACTTCAACTCGCCTGATGGTAAGGTAAAATCTCAGGAATGGGGGTCATCATTACAAACACCAATAATGCTATAATTGTGGCCCTCAGCTTGAAGGCCTCATCAAATGCTCTTTCTCGCCCCGCTTAAAGGACCCTTCCACTGACTAGTTAAACAGCATTCTCACTAATAAATTAAAATCACTGCTCAAAAGCTAACAAACTCCGCCCTACAGAAGACCGCCATAGTAACCATTTTGTTGTGTTCCCGGCGGTAAGTAGGGTAGCCAGAGCTCACTGGAGGGATTCTATGCTATTAGCGGGGAAACCAAAGTCTCCTACGTTGTCTGCACAGAAACCCTCTCAAACCCCAATTCCTAGTAGGTGTACAGGAGAGGTTGGCTTGGCCCCGAAGGGCTTGGTGGGATCCTAGATTCAAGTGTGACGGTCGTTGAAAAATTAATAGATCGATGGCGGTGGTATTTTCTGCAGATTAGTGCGACGCGGTAGCGTTGCGGTCGCAGCGCGCTTACAGTGTTGTGTATACACGTGCTTAGTATTCGCGATATGTGCTGATACAAATCAATCACATTCTTCAACGCTATATTAAAATTATAGAGGTAGGTTTTAGAGGACGTTCACTCAAGGAACTGTCGGCATGTGGTATACGACTAGTGTTCCGGTACGGCCTAATTGCACGCAGCCTTGACCAATATTCTTGGGTTAAGCGACTGCGTCATGGGGCTGAATGCTATGCTTACCGACACGGTAGGTTTTGTTCGGCGATTCCTCATCTCATCGTTGAAGCTGCCTCTGCCAGACATGCGAAAATTATTGTTTGTTAGCATGTAACTATCCTATGAATTTGACGCTAAATGCCCCGTTCGCATAATGTTCCATTTGCACAATATCCACAACCCTATTGCAGTAATTTATGTATGACAAAAAGCAATACTCGCAGCAGTGGCAATCCTGTCTAGGTCTTCTTCTTCTTCATCCTAGCGTTAATCACAGTCGTATCCAAAGCTTTCACCTCGGAGTCTGGGGTCCGCTTTACCAGTCTTAACTGCGGATTTTGCTGGACCTCGATATTTTTCTTGAAGCGACTGCCATCTGACCTTCTCAACCCAATGGTGACTATGTCATCGGTCATTATGTCTAGGTCATCGAATTTAATTTACAGTTAATTGAACGAGTTCAAATATAAATCTCAAATAAATACTTTACAAATCCTCTTATGTCTCCAGATTGAAGATTTTCCATTTTGAATTCTAATCATGATTATAAGTATACACCTAAATTTGTTTACTTTTCCTACATAAATATGAAGAGAGCAAAACATGTCTGCCGTGGTATCCATCAAAATTCGGCCGCAAGCAAATTCAGGTTATTAGATTTCAACAACGGTTTTCGGTACGGTTTCGCGTTGTGAAAAGTAAATAGCTTTAATTTTAATATTAAAAAACTTTACGATAAAACCGTATAAATTTTGCGGTAAATGATACTATTTATTTAAACCTACGGCTGGCGGCAAAGAAATTGTTTCCAAATTAGAAATGGCAGAAAAGGCAATTTAAACTTTGTAAGTTATAATTAATTTCTCTTTGAAACGAAATAAATATAATGTATGTTAAGTACACGTAATAAAACGAACTCACGGCAATTTAATGCAGGTACAGTAAAACCTTTTTGTTATTGATCAGATGTTGGATCAATTAAAAATTAATAAAGACGCGTGAGTAACGGAAGCCCTTTACAGCGTTAAAATGCTTTAAGGGCTCTTTTATTCATCATCATACTCTGAACCTTTTCCCAACTCAGTTGAATTTTCAGTCTAACTACGAAGCGGCGTACTTCGATATTTTCCCTGAAGCGACTGCCATCTGACCTCCACAGCTCATTGGCGTAATAAATTCCTTTAAATCTATACGTTAACTGCTTTCTTCTGAAGTGTACAAAGATATGAATCTTTGGGTTAAACTGATTCTAAAACACATCAACATAGGATCCTCAGCTTCTAATCATTGAGCACTTGGCACTAAACTAGTCTAGATCATTGGTTCTTTTAAATCTCCAATTTCCTCACAAGCTTGTAAGTGTATACTTAAACGTACATTTAAAAAAACATCTTCTAGTGCTTAGGAATGTAACAAATACCCGACTTCTAAGTATAACAAGTAAACTGCTGACTATTGCATTTAATTTTTATCCAATATCCTACCCGCTCCATCAGTCCTACCACACTCGATCAAAAACCGACCTATGCCGCACCTACCAATGTTAGCCAATCACAGTCTCTTCTGAACACTGTCAACTACCAGTAACTATAATACTGGTTGTCTGGAAGAAATCGCAGACAGCGATAAGCCCTTTGTACAATTTTTTTTTATGTATACGCTTTGTTTGTATCCTGATGGTGTGTGCAATAAAGAGTATCTATCTATCTATCTATCTAACTACCGTAATACTACATCTAAAACCATTGTTTTCCTGCATACTAACATATTCCTAACTCCACGAGCACACTTTCTTGCTCATATGTTAACATGCTCACACGAGAACCCCCGGCCTTAAGACCGGCGGCATGCCGCGCCGCAGCGGACCGTGACACGCCTGTTCTCTTACGCTAATACATGTTACGAATGTACCGCTTACATCAGTCTCAAATGAGACTGTTCATTTACAAGTTCGGCGTTAAAAGTATTTAAAAAGGACCATAATCTCACTAGGAGGTAGGACACGACGGTATCTCCCGTCCGAACTGAGCAGTCCGTCTGGGTTAGTACCTCCGCCTTACAGAACACCACGGCCATAATAACCATAGTGTTGTGTTCCCGGTGGTAAGTAGGGTAGCCAGAGCTCACGATCCCCATTTCCAACTACAACTCCAAGGCACGCGAACGCGGGGCATGACGGGAATACCGTGGTTCCGGAATCCGGTAATGGCCCCAGTCAAGTTGGGGTGCGAGAGAAATGCTCTAGTGATTACCAAAAGTAATGATGATGATTTAGATACGTTTTATGGATTGAAAGTCTATAAGTGTATATTTTCGGAGAACGCGGGCTCACAGACGCATCGATTATCCATTACATCGTGTTCCTGTGGCACAATTTTTGTTCCGTTCTAGACTAGCGGAACAAGAATTGCGCCTACACTACTAGCAGATAGTGCACATAGAAGTGACAATATTTTTTTATATATTTTTATATTGAATATTACATATAATTATGTATTCGGAAATGAACGACCGGTGTGTATAATTATCGACATTAGCCGTAATTACATTAGCAGCTGTAGATATGTACACATTACGATTGTAAGTAGGTGTATATAAATATGTAATTCGTATGACATCAGATGTCCTTCATTACGTGCATACGTAATTGAATACCTAAAGTTATTTTTAGTTTAAATACATATTGTTATTTCTATACATAATACGCACATCTATTCACGTTTTGATTATCCTCAAATAGGTAAACAAAGTTGAATTAACATCTATATTTTTCTGCTCTACCTCTAGGGTAACTTCCAAATTCTCGAGATTTCATTCATCCTCATATGAATGGATTATTGTGTCCTTAAAATCCAATGATTTATAATTTTAAGGAATGTTCGTCGTGCCTCGGAGAGCACGTTAAGCCGTCGGTCCCGGTTGCCATACAAACATCTATGGCAGTCGTTACGGGTAGTTGGAGCCCTAAAAATTCCAACAACAACGGTCTAGCTGCAATGTTCGATATCGCCTAATGTCACCATTGGGTTGTGAAGGTCAGATGGCAGTCGCTTCACGGAAAATATCGAGGTCCAGCCAAATCCGCAGTTACGACTGGTAAAGCGGACCCCAGACTCCGAGGTGAAAGCTTTGAATACGACTGAGATTAACGCTAGGTTGGTTGAAGGAATTTTCGTCAGATTAGGCAGGACGCCAGATTCAATCGGATCGACTACCGTGGGACCCCCAAAAAGAAAGCCTCCGCCAGAACTTTATGCATACCTAATAGACCTTCTAATTTAAAAAAAAAAACCGAAAAACACCGTACACAGTTTCTCCACAAACTGGATATACCGCTCATACGCGCGAATCGCTTCAGCAATACGTACATTATGCGTACTGCTAAGGAGTAGAATGCCCTACCTGAGTGTTTATTTCAAGTCTGAATAGATTGTGGCCAAACGACATAAAAAAAACTTAATAAACGCTAAAAATGTAATGTATTAGCAGCTTTTGTATCAACTACCTTAGGTTGGACTGCCTACCCAACCACCCAAGAAACATGACTGTACATTTATAACAAAAAGATATTAAATTCCTAGCACCACCGTGGCAACAATAAGCGTAGATTAATCTCTGTCACCTTGGCCATTTATATTGCAGTCATAGTACGGTAGGTGTACTATAGTTTCGCTTTACGACTGGTAATGGAAGTTGATGTCATTGCTAATCTATGGAAAATATAGACTTGTAAGGTTGTCAAGGTTATCTAGCATTTAACGCGCATAAAAACAATAGTACCGGTCTATATTTGGGTGTTTGATGAGAAAAATCTTCCTACAATCCCGGGTTCTTTAAGCGGGGCGTAAAAAGATCTCTGTCTAGGCCGTCAAGGTAGGGACCGCCGTTTTGGGACGAATGGTGTCTAGAATGGCGGCCCGTATACTCTGGACTTTACACTAGCTACTTACCATCCAGCGGGGTAAAGTCAATTGGCAGACTGAATATTAAAAAAAAACATTACTTCTTATTTATTTATTTTGCAAATGTAGGTAAAAGTTGTTACATGTTCATTATAAATATTGAAGTATCACTACATTTGGCCTTCTTGACAGTAAATCAGACTTATGCCTATTTTAATATAGTAATTCGCGTTACTCCCGGTCGCATCCAAGGCTCTTTGCCCTTCGGATTTGACCGGGAAGCCAGATGTGGTTTGTCTTGGCTCCATAGTAAGTTATGCTTCAGCAATAGAAATCTATCCGATTTCAATCATTTTTTTTAATTCTTTTATATTTGATTGGTTTTTTGAAATTTTGGGACGATTTTACTGCCAAGGTATATTGGCGCGCATTGGCAGTAAAACCAACCTACGTCGCATCATAGAACTTGATGAATAGAGAACTTGCTTTTTGTAAAGTCAGTAAAAAAGACAATAAATTCAAAATCCTTTTCTCATTAGCAGAAAAGTGCAATCTAAGTGCTGTACTATTACGAGTCTTTCAACGTTTTTACATGATAATGCTCTCAGCGCAATATTTGTTACGATGAGAACCGTTGTAACCGTCTTCCTTTATTTTTATACATGCGCAAGCGCAGCCATAACCATGTTATACAACTCAAAGATCTCTGCAGTTTGTAATTTTTGCGCGCATATTACTTGAGCCATTTAACATCAAATAAAACTCAAGAGGAAAATCTGTCGGAACCTCGTTCGATAATCACCGGTGTACTCGTGTACCGTTTGGCATTTTTCTTTTTACATTGGACACGTCAACATGACTTCACCTTGCCTGATGGTAAGGTAAAGTCTCAGGACCGGGGGTCACCACTACATACCTGTTCCCATAAAAATTACGGTTCACAAGAAGAATGTCTTTTTCCTCATTTCAACAGTAAACCCTGAAATACCAATTTTAGTATTAGACAATATAGTTCAGAATATCCGCTTAGTTTAGTTGCCATTTAATACTATAAGTAGTTAAATCTCAAGTACATATTTATCTACGAAGACCTATGCATACACAATGACTTTAAGTAGTATTTAATAGTGCATAGTAAATTGTTAACGATCACATGTCAAGGCAAATGCATGCAAGGTATTTAGAAAAACCTACTAATATTATAAACGTGAAAATTTTGGATATATGGATGTTTGTTTGTCGAACGGATCTTGCTGCAATTTGCTACAGGGATAGATTATAGCCTGGAATAACATAATGGAATAACAGTGGGGCGTGAAAAAGCATTGGATAAGGCCGTCAATTTGAGGGCCACTATTATGGCATTGTTGGTGTATGTAATGAGGACCCCCTTACTGAGACTTTACCTTTAGCTTACCATCAGGCCATCAGGCGAGGTGAAGTCATATTAACGATATAAAAAAAACATGAATACTTTTTATCCCTCGAATAATAGGTTTCCATTAGAAGCGAGAACTGGATCAAATTTCCACGCAGAAGAAGCCGCGGGTAACAGCTCTTTCTTCTTTTGCCATGGGGTGTCAATACTGACTGATTTATTATCGCGTACCATGAAAAGCCACCTTTAACTCTGACAAACTTACCTACAGAACAAACGTACGACTAACACAATTATTTATTCACAGAACGCCCTGTGTTTACATACAAAGACTATTTTCCTGCTTCTAATCTAGTTTATTTACATAACACCTGATAAGGAGGTAGATATGTATATTATCTTCATTAGTGTCACGTGGATCGGCTATTATAAAGGGCCTCAATAAGATCTTACTGCAAGCCAGTTCACCTGCTGTTTTTCGCGCGAGACAGCACAGGTTTTGAACTTATCTGTTATCTACCTAAGTGGTATAAAAAAAAGTCTTAGCGTTCACCCTGCTATTCAGGGTTTGGTTTCTGAATACCTCTTCCACTTCGCATGAGACCAGCATTTCTTGGGCCTACCCCTCTTACAGGATCCCGGCGAAGGCGGCATGATTAGATTGTTACTCAAGTAGTCTGACCGAACCAGCGAATATGAATCTCCTGCAATTTATCTGCGATTTGAGGGCACTGGGTACAAACATTTTGCACCGAGTGTTTAAGAAAGACATGCTCATTTAGAGCATAATAACCTGCTATATTTATCAGGTTCTGTGTTAAGACAATATTTGTTGTGCAAACGTGTATGTAAATTGTGGTGATACATTGTTTACAATGAGTGATATTTTCGTTAACATTATCACGAGTTTGTAATGTACGAGATTTCCGTTTAACGATTGTGTTTATGTGTTTAGCACAGATGTATTTGTCTTTTTTATTGTTTAATTATATAATATAGAGGACACTGGAATATGAAATGATAATTAAAATTAATAGTTTTATATTAAAAAGACTTAGATGTGACGGCTCTGCTATATAAAATCGAAGCGCAGAGAAACGGGCCAAGAAATTTATCAACAACGATGTGTTAGTTGAAACTAGGTGGAAACATGTGATTTTTTTATACCACGTAGGTGGCAGACAAACATACGGGTCCATCTGATGGGAAGCGGTCACCGTGGCCTATGGACGTGTGCAACACCAAGAGCGTCACCCACGCGCTGCCGACCTTGAAGGGAAAGGGCGGTGGTAGGGAAGGGTGGGGAGGCTAAAAAGGGGTGGGGGAATAGGGGTACAGTGAGCTATACCTACCACAATGATAAAGAAGCATGTATACTAGTGCATGAATATTATACTAGTTTAATAACAGCACAGATGTACGTGTAAATATTTGATGCTGTAATTCTCTCCATAACCTCTTTCCTACACCAACACCATAAACAGTTTAACAGCTTTTATCAGCTGCACAGCATAACGTCATCCCATACAAATACAAATGTACAGCGGTTAGATCATATCTAAATTTGTATGAGCACTTTATTTTGTGGGGCTTGCATTGGTTTGAAAATTGGCACCTATAAAATATTTCTCTATGATTCTCATAAAAAATGGCCGTTTTGGGACGAATGGTATCTGGAAATTGGCGGCCCGTACCCTCTGGACTTTACCCTTGCTTCTTACCATCTAGCGGGGTTAAGTCAATTGACGGACTGAATATGAAAAAATAAAAAAAATGCACCTAGAAAAGAGGGCCGATTCTCGCAAAAAAAGTATGTTCAAATTTTAGTCTATTATAGTCTCGATCTCATGTCGATCTATCAAATTTAAAAAAAAAGTCTCGATCTCATGTCGATCTATCAAATTAAAAAAAAAATCATCTTAGCATTATTTTTGCTCGCATCCAAAGCTTGTAGTTTTAAAATCTGTCCGCTCTCTTGCTCCTAATTTTATTAATTGGTTTTGACTTTTATGTGAGCGACTGCCGTCTGACCCTTCCAACCCCTAGAGGAAACCATAACCATAACGATCACAAACATGTGGGTTTGGCTAGGGTGCAAGTAATAGTGCAAAAACGTATACGGAACTATATTAAATCAACATTTCCAACTATTCTATACTATTCCATAAGAATAACTTCCTAAACTTCCTAAGGTATAATTAATCTCTGTTTGTTTACTAATGTCGATTCCTAGGTTTCATATAAGGCTTAAGACCATACAAACATGTAGGTACAAAGAAACTCGGATGTACATAAATTACTTCATACGTTTCTGGCGCTTGTTCACAGCCTTATTAGGGTAAGCACTGCATTACTTGTTTCAATATGAATTGTATGAATAACTATTTACCATTAAGTATTCTCAGTGAATAACCGTTTGAGACTTATCTATATTATCTATACATATAATAAATCTGTAACTGATCGGTATCTGTACATGGAAGATATAGGTATGAGAAAAAAAATATTAAGGGACCTTATGAATGCCAAAACAATGATTTTTGGAATTTTTGTCTGTTTGTCTGTGTCTCTGTTTGTCCGCACCAAATTTTTGTTCACGCTAAAATCAAAAACTACTGGCGGGTTTCTGATCAAACTTAGTACGATTATAGCTCATAATTTTGGGCAACATATAGGCTACTTTTTATACAAGCTGACACGCGTGGCTTCGCCCGCGCTTCGTTTTTGGTCATATCTCCGGTTCTACTTAAAAAAACTCATTACAACCAATCATACGGTAAATTTTTAGTCTAACCAAGACCTTTCTAATAAAAAAAACCGCATCAAAATCCGTGCGGTATTTTTACGTTCATCGCGGCAATTAATAAAATAAAAAGTAGGAATTGTTTAACACCATTAAGTATTATTAAGTATCGTTTTTTTAATTGTAATAAAAAATTACAATTACAAAAACGATATTCTAACAGCTAGGTCAAATGACAGCTGTTCTTTCTAATAATTATCATAAGCATCCAATCCCTTCGGCCTCACATTGTGTACTACGCAACGCTCCTACGCGTCTCAATGAAATTTCTCGACGTATTCGCGTGGGCGGACCGAGACCTCCGTCCGTGCAAGGCCGAATAATTGATATAACCAGGCTAATTTGGAACGTGATGCAACGTTACGACGATACAGATGAATTATGGACCTGTTGTTTTGGCAAATGATATCTATATGTTCTGAACGGACTAGATTACTCTCTATTTGTACAAAGTGTGTAAATTCGGTTGTCTGTACAAACCAGCATAGGATTTTTGTTAACTTTTCACATTTATACGCTACAATGATACAAAAAAAAATCTTTTTCTTGCGCTTTAGAACCCGGAGTTCGCTCAACTTCTTCAACCTAGCGTTCATCCCAGTCGCATCCAAAGCTTTCACCTCAGAATCTGGGGTCCACTTTACCAGTCTAGCTGCGGATTTGGCTGGACCTCGATATTTTCCGTGAAGCGACTGCCATCTGACCTTCACAACCCAATGGTGACATTAGGCGATATAAAAGCGTTGCAGCTAGACCGTTCCCGTAATTAGTAGACCGGAGTTCGCTCAACAACTGTAGTAATTGGTTAATTTTAAGTACACACTTGAATATAATTGCGACTCGAGTCTGCAAACTCGGACCGATTCTTGGGGTATCCCTTGGGAATGGTAACCACTACTTTTTGGGACTCAACCCCAGTTTACTATCAGGTGGGGTGTAGTCAATCCGTCGGAGTAAATATAAAAAAGACCTATATGGCCCCCAAGGGTTTATTGTCCGCGGCAGTTTCTTTCAGAAGGGGAATCTGGATCTAAATTACGTTCGTACTAATTTCCCTAAATTCACAATTAACTAATGTAAGGTCAATGTGGTAAAGACCGGCATACTTTTCTGACATTTTCCTTCCATTTAACATAGTTTCCACGATATGCATTTTAGAGAAAAAAAATTAATCGATACTTATTAAACACATATCCAGTGATGAACTAAACTTATAAATGTTGATATAAGTCCAGTAATCTTTGAGCTACAGACGTTTTTTTAAAACTCTGCGATTAGACGGTCTTTCCGCGCATTTAGGGCAAGACCGTCTAGTAGTAATAAAACCCATAACTTGTTCGACAATATACATCAATACGTTCAGAAAATGATACAAAAATGTCTTGAAAGTATTATAAACTTTAAGGTATCTGATTTAAGGTTCAAAATTCAGAGATAATACATTTTATTTCATTTTAGGGTAAGACCGGCATATTTTAACAGCCAGTAGTTGTCAACAATTTGCCAAAACAAAAACACAAGGAGTATAAAAATCTTATTCTTTATTAAATGAACATTTTTTTCATTATTATTGTACAATATGAAGACATTGGTAGCTTAAACTAAGTACTTAAAATTTAAGAAAGTGACTTTGACTTTGACTTTGACAAGGCCACTTTTGTTGGGTTAATTTTTCAAAAAAAAAACAGTCGATATCAAGAAAATCAGGCATCCTGTGCGCCGCATTCCTGAAAAAAAAAAGTTTTAATCACTTTTGTGTGAAGAAAAGCAAAATAAACATTACATACTAGAGAAGTACTTACTTAATTTTAATACTTTACAATTACGATAAAGTATGCACAGATAAAAAGGTTGACAATTTCTGGAATTAAGGTAAGACCGGCATATGACGGACTTTCCGAAACATGCCAGACGGTCTTCCCAACTTTTATGCTTTTACGTTAGATTTTTTTCGGCGGTAATAACTATTAAATTTAAGCGTTTTAATCAAATTTAACACCAGAATTACGTTTATAGATCTTTAAAATACTTACGTTAATATAGTGGTGATCGTAATAACTCGGATTTCGCACTTTTTTATTATTTTTTTTCACACACGACGCACACTCAATCTAAGTTCAAAATGCAAAAAAGAATAGCAGACAAATATCTACAAAAATATACTTTGTAGCGCCATCTATGATAGTTAGCTCAAAATTACACTGTGACACTGTTTTACCCACCGAACCACAAGCTGTTACGTATTCAAATAAGCGAGATATTGCCGCTATACGGTCTTGCCCCATTGACGGTCTTCCCCACATTGACCTTACCTAAACGTATAGACTATATATAAATAATATTATTACGTACTAAGCACTTAATAGATGTTAAGTAGGTATGTACAAACACTTGTAATTGGCTTTTACGTGAGCCTCTTAAGATTATCTCTAGGGAGGCTTAACTTGAGCGGCTGGCGGACCACCCGCCGTGCGTGCTAAGTGACTTGACGTAGCCTGTTATAACTCATAGCTACTGTTATAACAGCTATAGACTATAACATAGAATAGATAACCACAGAGTATGCATATGACGGTATACTTTTCATCATCATCTACCTGTCCTTGTCCCAATTATTTGTGGTCGGCGCAACATGTCATTCTCCTCCATACATTCCTTTCAGACCCTCCTCTGTCACTCCCATTCCATAACGTCTTTTACGCGCTCTAACCATATTTTCTTAGGCCTACCTCTGCACCTAAAGCCCTCTACCTTCATACTTTGAACCTTTTTAACAACGGACAAGCTCCAAACATTACTTTCATCTCTTCTCATAACAGGTCCATACTAAGACAGTCGCTCGCTTCACAATGTTTCATTCACTGGTACAACTTTCAAACTTCCACTAATATACTCATTCCTTATTCTGTCCACTCTCGTCACACCACACATCCATCTTAACATTCGCATCATCTGCTACATGCATTTGTTTTTCATCCGTCGCTTTCAAGGCCAGATATGACGATCCATACAAGACGGTAGGTCTTATATCATGGTTTTAGAAATTTTTATTTCGGAAAATATTGTTTTCATACATGCATTGGTTGGTTGTTCCCTATAGATATAGCATCTTTAATCTGTTATACATTATATTTCTAACACGTGTTTCAATGAACATACGTCTATTATTATTGATGAATCATTAATTACAAAGAATTAATGTTTATTTCTTTTTTTCTTTTTTTTTTATACAGCATTTTTTACAGATTCTTTTACCTTTCAAACACATAGACTGCTGTCTCCCAAACTAGGCCATGGCCTGTATCTTGGGAGACAGTATAACAATAATAATAGGTAGGTGGTTGTAAAAAATTAAAAATCAAAAATTTATAATTTCAAGTGTAACTTTCCAAATAACAGTTAATTTTGTTATCTATTGAGTCACTCAGTCGCTCGTTATTGAGTTTATCTCTTTTACAAAACAATAAACATATATTCAATCGCGAAATTTGCGAATAATCACAGTTCGCTTACCGTAATAATCTTCTAACCGTTGCCGGCGGCTTCGCCCGTCAAAGGGGACGATTAATCCCCCAAGTTGAAATTTTTAAAATGCGCTCCGCATAGCAATTTATTACCAAGTGCCTATAATAACAGTTTCATTTTTTTATACCACTTGGGTGGCAAAAAAGCACACGGCCCACCTGATGGAAAGCGGTCACCGTGGTCTACGGGACGTGTGCAACACCAGTGGCTTCAAACTCACGCTGCCGACCCTGTAAAAACCTTCTAATTCCTTCGCCCTTCTTGAAGAAACCCATAATTGTAGTCGCTAGGGAAAACCACGGCAGCTTCATGACGATATCTTCGAAAGAACGCGAACTTTCACACAACCCCGCTCCTCCAAATCTATTTTTTTCAACAAAAGGCAGCCATGTCCCTTCCCAGGCTTTAATCCATCTCTGTACCATTTTTTCTCAAACAGATAGATCGACAGAGATAGTTTCGCATCTATAGGTACTATTTAACAAATTATAGGCTACTTTTTATCCTGGGGACAGGTTCCCGTGGGCCACGGTAGAGGGAACAGAATTTCACGGGAGCGGAGCCGCGGGTAACAGCTAGTTAACAATAATTACAGTATTCAAGTGTGTGTTGATATAATATACTTTGTTGATTCGTCTAATAAATGCGCTATAACGGATTTTAATGAATGTACCAAATAAAAACTTATTTTAAAAAGTTAGTTTACGGTTGTTTATTGTAATAAATAACAGTCTTTATTATACTTCTGTTATTTTATTATTTTGTGCATATATTCACGCATATATATCTCCCAAGGGGTATGCAGAAGTTTATCGCTAGACTCATCATCAGTTGCATCTGATGCTTTCACCTCGGAGCCAGAGGCGCGCCTACTTCTTCTCCTCCTTTAGATTTGGGTATGCAGCTTTTATGATAGCGACTGCCGTCTGACCTCCCAACCTGCAGAGAGTCTGCGTCAGACCCTCATCAGTCAACTAGCTAGTGTACCGGTTTGCAAGTAAGGTTACCTTCAGTCCCCTCAAGGGTCTTGGTAGACTCCATTTCATCTCTCAACTACGCTTTATTTTTGGTCCCATGTAATACGAGACAAGAATGACTGTCTTCCAGATACTTTCGTGAAAGCGATGGTAGCTGAATGGATAAGGACGCGGCCTCTTCTTAGAGGTATCGAGTTCGAATCCGGCCGGACAGTACCAATGTGAATTTCACATGGAATTTATAGGGCTAATCACATGATTTACCATCTACTGATGGTGAAAGAAAAACATCGTGAGGGAATCCACATGTCCTAGAAAAATTAGTAAGGACATGTCCGATCTACCAACCTGCATTAGGCCAGCGTGTCCATGGATTAAGGTGTAAACTCTCTCAGCTCTCTCGTTGGAGGAGAGGAGACCCGTGCCCAGCAGTGGGACATAAATGAGTTGCTGTCAGACAGTTTCAATATTCTTGTTATAAAGCGAGCATTGAGCAAAAAACCCGTCAGAAAAATTCGCAAGCGCATCTCCAGTTCTCACTATTCCCAAGTACAAAGAATCAATCACAATACCGTATATGTATACCATAACACGAATCATTGTTCTTCGTTTTAAAAAGTTAAAGGTTATGTTTTAATTCCACAATATAAATTATTATGTATCATTTTTATAAATGGCATTGTATCAGCATATTGTTCAGGGTCCACTTTCCATTTGATATTTGGTTTAATTTAACTTTTACGGGAGTGACTGCTGTTCAACCTGCGCCAGAGATTCGTCATGCGCCAAAGATACACTAGCTGTCTTTGGGTTCCGAAAATCATGAATATCTTGGGTACCTAAGATCTCAATACAAAAACCGTAATCTTTTAATACGTTAATTTCGCTGACTGCACAACACCCTTCGTTAGATATTTATAATCTACATGGTGTCAATATTTTTTCTTTTTTTATTTATACCATTTAGGTGGCAAACAAGCGCCCGCCTCCTTGGTGGGAAGCGGTCACTCTGGTCTATGGACGTGTGTAATACCAGGGGGGTCACTCTCGAGGGAAATGCTCTATGGGCCACCTTACACCCTTTTTTTTTTTTTTTCCGTGCGGAAATCCTCATGGATACCCACCCCGCGGCCAGCGGGGCAGGTTATGTCGGACTCTTACCGACTAAAACCGCACGCCATCTAGGGTCTTCTGACGCCAGGGTGTAAGGTGGCCCAAAGAGCATTTCCCTCGCACCCCGGCTTGACCCGGGCCATCTCCGGATTCGAGATGGCCCCCTCGGGTTTGGGAACCGCGTGGTTCCTGTCATGCCCCCGGAATAGGGGGGGCGCGCTTACGCGCCACGCCGCCTCGGCCTGCTTCTGCTAGGGTGACAGGCGGCTCCACCCGTCACCCCCAGGCCAGCGCTCATGGAGGACGGAGGTCGTTAGACCTCCGACGCCTTAGGCGTCCGCGCCCGCCGCCGTTCGAGAGAGCTCTGTGCAGCCTCTCCCGAACCCTTTCCGCTGCCTCCTTCTCGAGCATGACTTGCTCGCAGAAGGAGGCGGCGGCCGACCACGCGTCCACACTCTGCACCATCGCTGCGATCAGCACCGGCAGTGTGAGGACTCCCACTCCGAGGGCTGCCAGGAGGGCCTGTCGCGGCACCTCCCAGGGCCACCTTACACCCTGGTGTCAGAAGACTCTAGACGGCGTGCGGTTTTAGTCGGTAAGAGTCCGACATAACCTGCCCCGCTGGCGGCGAGGTGGGTATCCATGAGGATTTCCGTACGGAAAAAAAGGGGCGTAAATTTTCTAATGCCCTTCTTGAAGAACCCTACATTATTTAAACAGTCGGTATACCAGTCCACTTCGGCAAGTGAGAGGAGTAATTAAAATTAATTGATGAGGAAGGGTCAACGTATCTTGTTAGCGTGTTATAGATTAAAGACCAACCAGCCATTTATAAATATGTCGCGATACGGAGCTAACACACTTCTTAGATAGGAAAATATTTCGGACATCAAAATATGCGCAACTGTGACAATGGATCTGTAACGGGACCTCTGCCCTCTAGACTTCAGATTATACATACCTACATAACAAGTCTTTTTTTTTTTATGGCGGTCACGTCAACATGACTTCACCTCGCCTGATGGTAAGCTGAGGCAAAGTCTCTAGAATGGGAGTCACCATTGCAAACACCGATAGTGCCATAATGGTGGCTCTCAGCTTGACGGCCTCATCAAATGCTTTTCGCCCCGCTTAAAGGACCCGGGACTGTATGAGGAAGGAAACACGTGAGCTGGAAAGTCATTTATGGATCACGTCTATTTTGACTGGCAGTAGGGCAAGCCCGACTTTTTTTTATTTTTCCCTGTTATTGCCATCTATCTATGGTCTGTTTTTTAATTGGAGATACTAAATTGACATTACTTGTGTTGCCGGTTTTTTGCAATTAAAACATAGTCATGTGCCACCAGTATCGAAATTTATCGAAAGTTATCGATAAATTAAATTTAGTACTTACAGATATTTATGCCTGAATAATTTAAAGCGAATCATTGACACGAATGTAGAAGAAGTACATATATTTGTTGGTTATCCTATGAAATTTATAAAAAACTTATTTTAAATTCGGTAAATAAAACAAAACTTTTAAAAAACTATCGGCAAACAAAAATTTACTTGTCTGCGAGGGCTCAAAGTGTATATAATAAGAACCGCTGCAGTGCTCAATATAAATAAATATTAGCATTTTATCATAACCAGCTGTCCTATCTGTTGACTATTAAAATATATTATTATATAATGGCCAACGTCAATAACAAATCTAATCTAATCTTGATTCATCGTTCATAATAATCATCAAATTTTAATTTTATATTTTTATGATGTCACTAGCTTATGTCCGCCGCTTCGCTCGTTGGACGTGGGTTTTCGAATTTTTGATTTCGGGCTCTACTCAATCGATTGTGATCAAACATGCGTAAGATTTTAAGTTTGAAAAGGTCTTTGAAAAAAAAACGCATCAAAATCCGTTCAGGAGATTTTGCGTCCATCATTCGTGAAAAAACAGACAAGAATTAAAAAAAAATGTGTTCAGAATCGTTCATATAACATAACCCAAGTATAATATATATTTAAAATATAAATATCTGCAATGTACCGACACAGCTACTTTACAATTTTATAATTTAGCATAAATGTTATTAAAGGCGTCTCCAAGATCGTCGAAGACAATAACCAACCACACCTGGTAGCCGGTACAGCTGCTGAAGTCAGAGGAGACCCTAGCGCAGACTTTTCTCTCGGATTGGGGCTGAATCCCCAACAGCAGTCGCTCCCGCAAAAACCAAGATAAGTCAAATCATGAAAATTTAAGACCGAGACTAACGATACGATGATGATGATGAATATCATTAAACCATTGACATACATCACAATTTCAAACAGTTTTAATTTGAAGATAAAAAACTGCCACCGTTATTCTAACTTTCGGAATATTTTAAGCAGACATTTCTTAATTTAACTAAGACGTCAATCCACAATGCAACGACATGCCGGCTACTGAAACATTAGCAACCAACAAGACCTACATTTTACAACTAAATACTAAACCGCATACCTACACTTACTTGCATTATCGCACCTTTCTACTAATTCCTAATAACCGATATATCAACACTAGTGGAAATTCACATCACTGAGCACTGCACAGATTCACTGAACACGTAAAAAAGAAAAAAAAAACATTCGAATAATTTGAAATATTTTTCGATAGTTGTCGGTTTTCGCGTCACTACACGTGTGGTCTCGGCGCGGAGTTTACCGTCACTGATTTTAGAACGTGAAGTGGGGAGTGTTGCTACGTTTTGGAATTGAATTTGCTCGCATTTCCCTAGTTTTGTTAGATAAAATTGTTTGTTGGGTATGTTAATTGGAGTAAGACAGATATCCTGAAAATAATTATAGGAAGAAATCTGATTGTTAATAATAACTTCTTTTGTTTGTTTCAGGAAATAAATAATAATTCCCACAATTTATTTTAGTGTCGTGACTAGTGATGGGTGTATGCCCTGAAACCTCGGGCATTTATCGGAAATTTATTTAATTTATTTTTGCATTACGCCGTAATAAAATACATACATTATTTACGGTAATTTATTGGTAATAAACTATTGTTTACGATTACGTTTAGGTAGCAATTAGCAAGGTTATGACTTGAAATGATCAAGTCATAACCTTGCTAATTGCTGCCATCGATAACATCAATCGTATGTTTATTGGTGTTATTATTGTGGTAGGTTTTGAACCATCAAAGGGATGGAGGAAGGATTAATGGGGATGGCATCACCACCTTGCTTAGATCGACTTCCTAACTAAGAATTCCAAAACATAATAATTGTGTTCTGAATCGTTCATATAACATACCATAACCCAAGTATTTTTATAACTCCAAATGCACAGTCACTGCTATTTTTTTTTTTAACAACTTAGGTGGCAGACAAGCACATGGCCCACCGGATGGGAAGTAGTCACAGTGGCCTATGAACGTGTACAAATTAACAATTTGATAATAGTATAGATAAAATATAGATGAGAAATCATTTAAATAATCATGTCTTGATGTCCTCCAAAACTCCCAGTTTTTACTATAACATTTTTAAACTGGTATCACCAGAGTGGTCACATAGACGTTAAATAATTACTCATTCAATAGACACCGCGTCGTCCGTTTCAAACAACTAGTTAAGTTTTAAAACAAACTCGAAATAAAACTGGTATTGTCGGAACCACCTCCTCCTTATAACCCCGGGTTCCTTAAGCGTGAAAAAGCATCTGTCAAGGCATGTTATCTCTGCCTACCCCGGAGGGAAAAGGCGTGAGCATACGTATGTAATGTATCTCGTGTTGTTGATCTGCCAGCATACAATATAATAGCGTACACGTCCTCTAACTTATCGTGAGGTAATTTGATAACACTCATTAATACATATTGCATTATCTATTAGCCTCGCCCGCGGTGAACCAAATCATGTGATCGGATCGTTTCATTGGTGACTTGGTGACTGTTGGTCAAAAATTTGCTATAATTATATTTCATGGAGATAGGACACGACGGTATCTCCCGTCCGAAATGAGCTGTCCGACTGGGGTAGTACCTCCGCCCTACAGAACACCGCCCCATAATAACCTTGAGTTGTGTTCTCGTCGGTAAGTAGGGTAGCCAGAGCTGACTGTACCCCTCCTCCCCCTTACCCTTCCTAGCCTTGTAATTATACAGAAAAGGCAAAACTTATAAGGCGTATTGAATGATCAAAGTAAATCTGCTTTACGATCACGCTCAAAATTCACGTTTCGGACGCCTTTAGCTAACCTCAGTTTTTATATAAGGTGGTAGACAAGCATACGGTCCACCTGGTGGGAAACGATCACTGTGGTCTTTAGACGTGTGCAACACCAGGGGCGTCACACTCGCGCTGCCGACCATTTAAAAACCTTGTAATGCCCTTCTTGAAAAACCCCATATTGTAGACGCAAGGGAAAACTATAGCAGGGAGATCATTCCACAGCCTAAGCTAACGCGCCTTAGATAGAGATTTTTACCATCATATTATAACGGTGGCTTCATTCTCTGCATTTAGCTGTTCACAAAATCGCCAGACATGTCACGTAAAAACTTGCCACTATGATTAAAATACTAGGCCATCAGAATTTATCATCATTAATCCCTTACAGATTGAAGGTAAGCAATTCTAGGAATGGAATGGAAGCCTTTGATTTAGCCCGTCATCGCCTATTAGGCCACGTTCTTGTATGGGCCGTTAAATTAACTATATCCTGAATAAGTGGGTAGTTTAGTTACACGTAATTATTTAATTGCTATGTAATTATTTACAGATCATCAATGACTTGTATATCTACTAGATAACTGTTTAAAACAAAAATTGTGTCACGGTACCTATTAAGTTAATGGTTTTTGATACCTGTATGGTATAGACCACAGAATTTATAAGAGAATATACCTAAGTGATATCGCTAGTTTTCTGCCAGATAAGACGTCGCCAATTTCTTGCAACAAAACTCATACAGAACTTAATCTCTATTCAATGCCTGTTTGAGCGACGCATACATTAGCACTTGTATTATTCCTAAGATGCCTCTCATGTCACATGATCAAACACGGTGCAGTTTTAGTCGGTTCGAGTTCGACATACTCGCTTTAGCTCAGCTGAGGTGATGCCCGAGGGAGCTTCCGCAAGAAAAAAAGGCAGTTTTATTTTCCAGTTATTATATTCAGATTTGTTCTAGAATCTTTTTCAGGTAACATGAGAGCACTCAAGCCGTGTCAAAACTGCTCAGCTCGCGGGACAAGACGTCCCGTCCCACTTGTGAAAGAGCGCGCTCGAATCAAAGCGCTTTTGTTTCCGTCAAAGGCGTTGTGACATCCCTAGGTGCTAGGTCCCTAGGTATTCTATCTAGAATATTCAGTTTGTCTTATGCTGACACCTCTAGTATGTGATAGGTTAAGGCCATACCAAGTCAAATCCATTTTGTTTTTATAGTCGATAGAACTATTAATATGATGTTTGACTATTTTCATGCATAGGTACATCGTGGTCGCTTTTATCCTGGGAATGTCTGTCTCCCGGGGTCGCCAGGATTTTTATGCGGGCGGAACTGCTGGCAACAGCTGCTAGTAAAATGATAAAAAGTAATAGGACTTAAAGTCCGACTATCGGGTAATCTCAAATTTCGGCGAAAGTTACATAATATTGCAACAATTAAATTACATATTATTATCACATTTTATCACGATTTATTGCTTTTTTTCTGACGTTTCGGTTAATTTTCAGCAGTCTGTCAGAAAAACCGGCTATTACCGGTGAAAACTTACTGAATGGAACTGAGTATGAGTTTTCACGTTTTACTCGATTTCATGGAGTAGGTACCTACCTACCTACCTAAAATGTGGTTAAGGATCTACTTAGTGAAGTTTGCTTTGCAGTAATAAAATTGTAGTTCTTGTTGTTAAATTCTACTCTTTGCTAGCCACACGTAATTCCAGTGCATTGGTTTCAGTTTTTAATTTTAATTTCTATAGTAGGTATGTCTTCAGCAGTATGATTCAGCTGTTTAAGAATTATACAATAAATAATGTCCGTCTATTAATTATAAGTTATTCTAAAACTCACCCGATCAGAAATCGCCTCTTCCATTTTCCCGCGCTTCAATCCAGGTGCGCGGATCACGTTTGCCGGTGGCGCCATTACGGTAGCTGCGGAATGCGGCGCACCACCATTCCCGCTCCCAACCGGTATATAACCGGCCTCCATGTCACTATCAGGTACTAAGCATTTCAGCCACTCATCAACAGATGGCGCGACTTGCCATTGCACGCTAGATGGCGTTGTTATTTTCACATGAATTTTTATTTTTATAATAGCACTAACGTAAACAAAACACTATTTTTCAAAATGCACTAATTCAATTCACTGTATGCAATAATGGACGTATTTTGAGTCACTAGCCATTTTTGAGGAACTGGTTTTGGACACAGCACGTTTATTTTTATTTTTGTGTTAAAATTTTGAGCATAATTTTTGAACGGAATGCGTATTTTTTTTTGACACTTAGAAACACTATTTTTACACTTTTCTTCACATATTTTCCTTGAAACGGACACAGTTATTATTTGTTAACTTTTTCCTTCACATTGTAAGCTTGTTAGCAGGTCGACTGCTCGACATATTCTGAATTTCGGAACGCTGTCTCACTCACCGCTCCATCTGTGAAAGAGACAGAACACTTTGAAGATAATTGACAAAACAAGACAATTGTACAGGTTTTACGTCAATAAACAAGTAGGGTAAAATGTCCAATTATCGACTTAGGTGCACATAGATAATATATTTCTATTACTTCCTACATTCTATTACATAATTCGTATAATGAAAAAGTGTGAATATTTTAATCGAATCAATTGAATAATTCTCATTGATCGAATGTTAGCCTAATACGTAAGTTTATACGTAATTGTTTTAATGAATCAGCGTAAAATGAAAATACAAATTTGTTATGAAATTATGCAATTCTTTAGTTACGATCTTTTGAGAGTTATGATAATAATAATAAATATTATATAAATTTACGATATTTATTTCATAGCCGGCCGGCAATTTGACTGAAATATACCTACTAATTTTTTGTACATCATTTTTATTGTTGCATATAAACACTAGCATCATACTTCTAATTGCGATCCTTGCCTTACTTTACTAACATTTTGCAAATTCAACAGTGTAGTCTAGAAGGTGACTTATTTCAATCTTTTCGCATTTCATCCACTTCGCAGAATGTCAGGTTCGTGAATGTCTACTATGTGAAAAGTCTATAAGCACTTGGTGCATTTCTCAAAACGTCCTATTCGTAAATTATCCATTTCGCATTATTGGTTCACTTTTTTTTGTGCAAGTTTATAATATTAGTTGAAGATAGTTCTATTGCAATATATTCTAGAATTGTATTAAATGAGGCTAGCGTTAACTGCAAGTTGATCATGCTAAGTGGACCAAATGTGAAATGGACAAAGTGCGACAAAACGACTTATTTAACTAGTTCTTGTGTCCCGACCCAAATTCAAAATCCATTCCCGCATCACTCAGGAACCGTGACACATTAACTTGTATTACGAAGTCATTGGTTGGAATAATAAATAGCATCACGCGATAAGCCGTTTCAAAAGCAAGTACAGTCACAAAAATAATAACATTTACAGTTATGACAACCAAGTAACCGTTACTTGTCTTCTTCTATTAAAAAGTGATTGTGAATTAAAAGTGAAAGCATTTGCTGCTATGAATGAGGCCTATTGTAATGTTTGAATCTCTGGTTACGCAAATATTAAGAAGCCAGGCAATAGCATGAACCTATAAAACATATGGACAGAAAGCATTGAAGAAGAGACTGTCACAAAAATTGTGGCGGTTAACTGTGTGAGTGAATTTTAGGTTGATTAAAATAAGATTGAAATGTGATTCCTGGATATTTTTACAAACATTTAAACTTTCACATATTTGTCTGAATTATGAGTCCAGATAGTCATTTGCATATTGTTACTTTCTGAGTCAGTAAAGGTAGCATGAAATGTCTCTTCTAGACTGCTCATCTCTACGTAGAGTTGAAGTAGAGAGAAAATGTATCCTCCAGACTTGATGCAGTCCAATTAATAATTCATTTTTATATTACGCACGCTTTGCAGCAACTTTTTTAAATTTATGCTAAAGTCGTAGAAAGCGATCGATACGTCTCTAGTGACGTCAGCGGTTATAGGTTATGTTACGTATGTTTGTTTATAACTAAGGCAAATTTCCACCAGTGCAAATCCGTTCAAATAATCTGAGTTCTCACATTTTACGCGATGAAATTAATTAAAATACATTACTAAATTCGTCCTTTCGTATCTTTTTTCAAAAAGAAAATGAACAGGTAAAGGTAACCGAATTGACAAATATTCACTCCCGCTAAGCTGAATTTTGCTTGTGTTAGAAGTGGGTTCACGTCAGTACTGCCAGGTTCAGAACCCATGACCTCTCGATCGTAAGACTCCTTAACCACTCAACACATTTTACTCAATGAACCTTACATTTTTCACTGATTACTAACCTCATTAAAATATTTAACTACGACGGCTGACAACATGCTAAGCCACCCTACGTTATATTTTTATTCACTACCAAGGACTAAAATATTATTATCACAACGAGAATTTTCACACTGATATAGGAAGGGATTGTTTGCGTGTAAATTGTTAAGTAATTCATCTTATCAAAGGAAACACGAAAACTTAATTTAGTTACGGCCTCAGTTCCGTAATTTAATCCTCTGCCAAGGGTGTATAGTTAAGACCTATTCACACCTAAGCGGTATTCGCTACCGTCTGCGGTAGAAAAACCGAATGGGTATGCGGTAATACTACTGTTACCTACTATTAGCCTATTTCGCTCTAGTCGCGAAACTTTTGAGCGAAACCCGCACGGTATGTACCTCTACGCACAATGGCAAGTGTAGCAATGAATACCGCTCAGGCTACCTAGACAGTCACATTCTATTGGCTAGACAATTGGCTGCATAACATACATACATACATCATACATACAAATCAAGCCTCCCTTTGGCTATAACGCCAGTGGAAAAGTCCGAAATGTGTGGAAGGTGGAAGTGACAATAGACCTATATTAAAAAAAAATTGTCGACATGTCACGTTTAACAAATAATGTCACTCCAATAGGACCGGTGGAGACAATATTTATCGCGATCTTCTCAATATAATATTGAGAATATTGATGATATTGATGTGCAAACACGATTTGTGATAAAATGCCGGAGTCTGTGTTTCCGGAAAGCTGTCACCTGGGAGTCTTTAAGTCTAGACTGAATAGGTTGCTTCTAGGCAAGCGTGCTCCATCGTCGACCACATCGTCACTTACCATCAAGTGAGATAGTGGTCAAACGCGGGCCTACCAATATCAGTCGGTGAACCGTTAAACACTGTGTTTGTAATCACTACAGCTACAGCACTAGCTGCTCCAGGGATACATACAAACATCCCTTTTATATAGTTAGTAGGATATAATTCATAGTGAATTCTGAAAATATCATGATATTAGATTAGACGATACTGGATTAACCGCGCTAGCCTAGTGGTCTGGGTAATGGACTGCTGAGACGAGGTCTCGGGTTCGATCCCAGGTTCACCATGGCATACACCAATGACTTTTCGATGCTCTTCGAAGTTATGTGTGTATTTATCGCAGGTTTATAAGTGCCCGGTTAATGGCAATAGGCTCGCCACCTATTACATTGGGACCTAAACATAAACTGGCGAAATGTGGATGCTAGCACCTCTGCCTACCCTTTCGGGGATATAGGTGTGAGTTTATGTTATGTTATGATACTGGATCGCGGTAAATATTGACTGTCTCCATACGGGTCTATACATTTCGGAGTTCGCATCGAAACGATTTTATTATTAACGATTCAGTGATTCCACTGGTAGAATGCATGGACCTAGGAATAACTATGGACGGAGCCATGGGAACAAAAAAGTGACGCTGCATAGTCAGCCAACTTTCGTATACGTATACAGTCGCTACGCACACTCTCACACCATAGTCAGCCACTTCGCGGCAAACGTCGGCCGAATCGGTCGATCTGTCAGTTTAAGCGAGAAGAAAAAAAAATCAAATACAACATGTCTTGTGCAGTGAAATGGTGTAAAAACCGTAGTGACAGGAAGAAAATAAATCCAGGGATCACATTTCACAGGTTAATCAATATTTCAATCACTTAATGTTTATCTAATAATTATACATAAATGTTCATTCAATATTTCAAAACAAAATTCAATTGTTCGGTACAAAACCAGTGATCCCAACATAAAAGTGTGCAAATTTCCCCATATTTTGGGGAAATCTGTAAATTGTGTGACTTTATGATGAAATAGCATAAACTATTTATTAGTAGTGATAACCGTAGTGATTTAACTTCTTTTTTATAAATACATGGGATTAGGAATCGCAAAAATACAAATTGTAACTAATATGAATTTTTTAACTTTTTTGTTAATTGGGTAACTAGTTTAATATTGTGAATATTCCCCACGGTTACCATCCATGTAAGTTTTTTTTTATATAGGTATAATGAAAAAATTAATGTAAAAAATAACTAAAATATTATTTTCATTAATTTATGATAAAATAATATTTTTAATAATAATGCACGAATCACCTTTAATGATTGTTCATTTATATATTTTAAAATTTACCAAATAATTCTCCCTATTCCTCAACTAAAATAATAAAAAATGGGGAAATTTAGGTAAAACCTCGCATCCCTACAATTTACTCACACAATGATTGATGCCCGCCATTTTTTGACACAGACTAGTTACTCTAGGCACTCCGTCCATACTTTTCCTAAGTCTATGGTAGAATGTGACTTTGTCTACAAGCCCAGGTCTGAATAGAGCCTTAATCTTCCGCCAAGGGTATAGTGTGTCAATAGAGCAATCCAAGTAATGTATATTTAAAGACGGTTTTACGCTAACCTTTATCAAATAGAATTGTCTGTTAGTAATGGCAAAATAACAGCTTTTTAATCTACACAAATAAATAAAATTGAAATGTCTATTTGGTGGAATATAACTGGTTTTAAATCAATGCAATTGAGTGTATGTGCGATGCATATCTGTCCTAATATTAAAAATATTCCTTAGTATACAAAAACACTATTTTTGACTGGTACGTATGTATATAATAATTATTATTGTTGGTAATCAAGTAGCCATCGTATTGCATATTTCAAGTAGGTATATAACGAACAAACAGATTAAAATAAATGATAAAAATTAATTATACGTAAAACAACAAGTCAAGAAATGAATTGCAAATGACTCATAAATGCTAATAGTAAACTCATAATAGTACAAAAGACAAAAAAAAAAACAAAATAACACAAATGCCCGCCAAAAATAAACTAGATGATTAAAAAAAACTGAAGATTTCAGCTCTCATAACCGAAAAAAAAAACAAATGCTCACTCATGCCAGTAACACACCTCCGCTGCGAAACCAAAATAGTGAAACAGCTGCTATAGTCTCACTATGCATCAGTACTACATATACAGGTGTCCTATGGATGAGATTATGATTGAAGTTTCTTAAATTAATAATAATAGATAGACAATTTTACTTCTAGAAAATTTCATTTTGATTCCAAAAACAATTTAAACTGCATTCAAAGATTCTTGAAAATTTACTTGCAGCACTCGGTAATCGAACCGGCTAAAGTCTGCAAAATAACATCTATTCATTTACATATTTAAAAGAATGAAAGAAAATGCATTTATTAAATAAATACTGTTAGATTTGATCTCTATGATTATGAGCCCTATCGATTGATGCTACAAAAATACAGAATGTTATTTTTTCTGATTTAGTCGGTTCGATTAGCGAGCGTTGCAAGCGAATTTTCTAAAATCTTTGAATGCCCCACTCTAACGTACAGTTTTGGTTAGTTACAACTCATGTGACGAAATTATGGCGATATCGCCGTTTTGGTTTCGCATGGAGGTGTGATATTGGTATTAATCTTTAATCTCTCTCTCTTTCCTTCATACACTATCTTCATTCATTATTACATTCAGTCATTCATAATTACGATTCATTCTACTCATATTCTCATAACGTTCCGTTCCAACATAAATATTATGAAAACTTAAACATCCATGAACCCTGAAACCATTACACTCCTTTTCGGGCAGTCATGTAATAACAAACAAGTAAGAAATTTGTAAATAGGCCTCTTTCAAATTAAAAAGGTATTTGTGACTTAAGTTTTTCGGTCAAGAATGTCATTGTTGTTTTGCCACAATTTCGTAAGTTTAACATTGCGTGAAGTTGCGTGCGAATGCACCGTATGCTAATATTTGTTACTATTAGCTGCGCAAGAGTTTTTTGTTAGACACGCATCATAAGACGGTTCTAACTTCGCATATGATGTGACTAGCCCATTAATATTGTTACATCCATAGTCACGCTTTTCCCCTAAGTGATGATATGGGCGATGAGGGAGTACTCAATGTGCCCACTGCTACTCAGAGGGGCACGTGGAGAGCCTTAGAGCAGCCCTCTAAAGGGCCACTCCCGCCTCGGCTGGTATTTGCCGCAGGCAGCAGCGTCTCCCTTGCGAGTGAGAGGCGCTACAGTCACCTTTGCCCGGGTGCCACGTGGAGGTCCCGGCCCGCACCTACGAGAATTGGCCCTCAGACCAATGTGTTTATTCATTTGCAACGCGAGACACCAATGGATAGTATTAAGAGCCGTAGTGATAAACCTTGAATAAGAATGAATTTCCGATTTCTAATTTAATCAACTGCAACTTCTGTGACGTAATAATCCCGTATCTATGCTATCATAAAATTGTAAAGTAGCTGTGTCTGTACATTACAGATTTTTTTACAAATGAGAGAACCTCCGTGCAGCCCTCTAGAGGGCCACTCCCGCCTCGCCAGCATTTGCCGCAGGCAGCAGCGTCTCCCCTGCTATGAGACGCCGCCGCCGCACCGTCTCCACACTCCGGATTTCCTCTGACAGTCATTTCTTGCGTACCAGGGAGGGAGCGCGCGTAGACTAGTAGGACTAGTGTTGTAATCGCCCTCGCCTAAAAACTGATAATCTTAATACTATCACTATCAGGGGGCCTTTTTCTGTTTGACATCGAGTTCTAATCACAGTCGAAACGTCGTCGGTAGCGAAGTCGGTAGATTTCAATTAGTTAACAAAGAAGAAAGAACCGGTGTAAAATTAAATCAATTTTGTAGGAGGTAGGACACGATGGTATCCCCCGTCCGAAATGAGCTGTCCGACTGGGGTGGTACCTCCACCCTACAGAACACCGGCACCGCGGCCATAATAACCATCGAGTTGTGTTCCCGCCGGTAAGTAGGGTAGCCAGAGCTCACTGTACCCCTCCTCCTTCCATCCCTTCCTAGCCTTCCCACCCCTTCCCAGCCCTCCCCCCTTCCCTTCAGGGTAGGCAGCGCGTGTGTGACACCCTTAGTGTTGCACACGTTCATAGGCCACGGTGACTGCTTCCCATCAGGTGGGCCGTGTGCTTGTCTGCCACCTAAGTAGTATAAAAAAAAAATTAAATAATGTAGGCTAATGCGAACGCGCTTAGTTATGGCCTGGTCAACCCTTACCGGATTGCCCATTCACCCCTCGCTTCATAAATCTAGTCGCATAAGCAAAAATAAATCGTACTCACTCGTAATGATAGTTCGAATATGTGGATTGTGGTATTGTGGGTAAACAAGTCCTACCAAGGCCGAACTAATTACAATATGAATGCATGATTCTTACGTCGTTATTACCGTGAAAATATGGAATTTTACAAGTTTTACATATATTTCTATTGATACTTGAGTCTATACTATTACACCCCTTATGGGCCCCACAAATATCTTCGGGACTTAAGTACTACCTACCTAAGAGCGGCTACTCACGCAAACTGGGGTGCAGAAGTGGGGATGAAGCTACTTGCCACCTATCTAAATTGCCCCTGCTTGCCTACACACAGTTGGCAATTAAGGCCATCCCCACTTTTAGAACCTGCCCCTGCTGCAGGTGTGTGAGTAGCCGCTTTAAATGATCAATTATCTAGTTATCAATTAAAAATGACACCAAATTCATATTGGTGTCATATTGTGGGGTATTTGTCATTAGAGCGGCCTCAGTTGACTAAAGAGGTAATTTGGTGATGTGTGTGTGAACTAAAATATGGTGAGAAAGCCTCCTATGTAAAGATAAACACACTTAATAATATAATAAGGTATTTAAATAATAAAAAAACCTCTTCGTTCGCGTATAATGTACAAATTGACATAATTTCATATCATAATGAATTACTATAATATTATGTTACGTACTTTAACGGCATGATTTCTTTTATTTATAACGTAAATTATCCCACATGTATCATAAATGTTGATGTTGGGATGTTTGTTACTCAATAAGCAGAAACGGCTCAACGGATATGAATGACATTTTTACAATATCATCATCATTATCCGAGGGTCCATCCAACGCTTGCATTTTAGAGACCAAGTTCCGCTCTCTTACTCGATATTTTAGTTTTTTCGGGAGCGACTGCCATCTCCCAACACAGAGTTGAAAGCCTGCGACCTTCATCTGAAAATTAGCAGGTGTACCGGCTTGCAGGTGAGGTTGGCTTGGGCCCCAATAATCTTGATGGGGCCCTATATATAAACACATTCGAGGAAATGAAGTGAGGTATGAGAGGTATTTTATTTCGCGCACGCGTAGGCTATGGAATGATCTCCCTGCTGTAGTTTCCCCTAGCGTCTACAATATGGGGTTCTTCTAGAAGGGCATTAGAAGGTTTTTGCAGGGTCGGCAGCGCGAGTGTGACGCCCCTGGTGTTGCACACATCCATAGGCCACAGTGGCCGCTTCCCATCAAGTCTGTCACCTAAGTGGTATAAAAAATGATGCCTCTCAATACCAGCCCCTCCCTAAAACCGCAGGTATTGTATACTAACTCAATAACAGTCGTAAGATGGCAACAATAACTCGATTATTTTTTTATCCAGTGACGCGTGACTAGAGACTAAAAATGTCGGCGAGACGCGAATCCTCACGTTGATAGCACTGCGTTAGATCCACTTGATTTTGTTTTAAAGCGCCTACTCACACACCTACCGCAGGGGCAAACTAGGGTGCAAAAGTGGAGATGACCCTAATTGCCACCCATCTAGATTGTCCCTGCTTGCCTACGCACAGGTGGCAATTAAGGGCATAGATCTCCACTTTTACACCGTTAAATGCTAATCCCATGGAATTTATATATATGCTTATCACAGGATTTACCATCTGCTGATGGTGAAGGAAAAAAACATCGGGAGGAAACCCACATGGTCCTAGAAGACATGTGGGTTAGAAGAAATCCTAAGGACATAATATATCCGATCCACCAACCCGCATTAGGCCAGCGTGTGTGGATTAAGGTCTAAACCCTCTCAGCTCTCTTGTTAGAGGAGAGGAGACCCGTGTCCAACATTGGGACATAAATGAGTTACTATCATATAAATGCCCAAAATGACAGGGCATAAACCAGAGACCTTCTGATCGGCGTATACTCGCAGTCTAATGTAAATGTATTTAATTACGACACATAGCACGAACATTATACTCGTGACGAACGCGTACAATACTTGATTCAACAATTTATTATCATTTACATTAACTATTCCACGCCTGCCATGATCCGTGATGTTCGACGAGTAATTCCTACTGCGCAAATGATTATGTAAAACTTACGTTGGCTGCACCTAGCTTTTATTTAATGCCTTGTTTGGTCTGACATGGCTCAAATATTAGAAGTTAAACATATTAAACTGTACTAAGTGTACCTAAATTAGGTAAATTGAGAAAAGTGTAAGTACCCCTTCGGCCGTCTACGAAACCAGAGCTACGTAACCAGTTACTAACTAAACATAATTCGTCCTTGTACGATACCAACGTACACACACGTTTTTTTACTTAAAACGATACTTGGTTTCGTAGCAGGAAACTTGAAGTCGTTCAGTCGCGTATGGTCAAATTCGCAATCAGTCAAATTCATAAAATCGCTACTAGTCAAAAGAAACGGGACTATTTGATTCTTCCGACGTAACTACTGCTTCTTAAATTACTTCCAATTTGTTTTTTTTTTCTATACAATGGTTGCCTGGAAGCTGCAGGTATACCGTAGTTTAGAACAACGCAGGTGAAGTTTTTGAGAGGAATTTGGAATGATCTCCCTGTTGCTATGTTCCCTAACGTCTACAATATGGGGTTCTTCAAGAAGTGCATTAGAAGACTTTTACAAGTTCAGCAGTGCGAGGGTGACGCCCCTGGTGTTACAGGGACATCTTTCCATTAGGGGTGCCGTATGCTTGTCTGCATATAAATGGTTGAGTAAAAAAAATAGTCAGCTAGCAGTCACGCCGATAAAAGCCAAGTTTAACGAAATTATGGAGCGAAAGCGGCTTTCGGACTCCAAAATCCAAATTTTGAAAGCAATCGGTGAATCGGAGAAAGATTCGGTTTGCCTATCGCAATATAGCCTAATGATCCTTATTATGAGTTATATTTGTTGTACATAAAAGGGTTTCCGCGCGACATTTTCCTGCACGTAACGATTTAACTATTCAGTTCGTTTGTCACATGTTTACAAAGCAAAATGGCGACGTGATCAGAATGCAAATAATGCATATTATAAATACTACCACAGTAGTGTTTCTTTTGCAATGTGTTAAAAAGCAAAATGTTGAATCTTAAAATGTTAAATTTGTAAAAAAGTCAAATTTTTGGGAAGATGAATAAGGGAAAAGAGGATAAGACGAATTTGCTGAGTTTTGAGTCGTGTGAATGCGAATATACAACAACTACTTACAATAGAATATTCTCGATAAAATAACTTTTACAAATTCAATATTATGATCTAGATGGGAACTTCAACCATTTACAACATAAGAATAACACACAGTAGGTACCACACTATTGTGTTAGAGTAAACAGTGATGGGAAATCAAATAAATTTTGGAATTCAACATTTTGGAATTCAACATTTTTGGGAATTCAATATTTTGTGAATTCAACATTTTGTGAATTTACATTTTGCAAATTCAACATTGTAGTAGGTAGGCTTTTGGTTTCTATAGGTTTAAAATTTTGTTTTCCTTTCGATTTGCGCTTAAATTTTCGACCATTAAACAACAACTAGTATAAATAATAGCGCATGTTTTTCCTTCCATGATCTTGTTAATAAATTAGGTTTGTCAAACGTGTTTACAAATTCTACGCCGTTACACAGACGGTATGCACACAAAATATAGATGGTATTTTGTCACTGGCCTTCGACACTATTGCGACGTATAGTTATTGGCTAAGCAGGTCTCTAAAGGTCTACAAGTGATATATTTTTAAGTATAGTTCTTTTTAGACTAAGCCCCCGGCTCCTAAGTCCTATGTAAAATTACTCAAAATTTTGTTTTGTAAAATTACTCTACATTTACACAAATTACACAACAAGGTTAGTTTACAAACTTAATACAATATTAAGTCCGCAAACTGGTACAAAACAGTCTAAAAGCTCAAGTCAAAACTGTACAATAGCCCTACAAAATAAACAGGTGTATGTACTGAAGCCGTTGAAAGAAATTTCTAGCAATTTTGTACACAAACTAACAATATTTAGCAAACAGGGTATTTCAAATTCTTATAGCTAATATTCAGCTTCATATGGCAAATTATTTGTAGCGTATCGTCTGCTACCTATTTTAGTTCCGAAGCTAGACGTCATCGGTCGTGAAACAGCTATGCCTGTGGGCACTTTGTCTGTTTGGTCACGTGCCTACCATTCTCTTTATTTATCCCTTTTACTTGTATTATCTAAATAAAGTGGATGCCCATATACACTAGCTGTTGAGACAAAATATTACCCTTTAATAAAAAATATAATGTCTTTGTAATTTTTGCGGCAAAATTCTACATTAAATCATGAATACAAGTATTTAAACTGGCGTCTTGAGATTACAGTCAAACAAGAGCAAAAACATAGCGGGCAAATAATTTGCCGCAAACAGTTTGACTAGAAAGAAATTCACTTTAGAGCCAAAACATAGTCAACAATGTTTTGTATGGTATATTGTTAAGCTTTCCTTTGATGTGAAAGCTAAGTGTATGTACAGTACCTACTTCACAAAAGGAGTTTGTAGGTGATAGAGCACGCGTCTCACCCATGAAGCTATAGATAAACATGGAGGCCTCACTTCCAATACCTACTTGATGCTCAGTCTGTATTTACTATCTTGCTCTCTGTGGGCCGACTTCTCTTTCTAAGTATGATAACCTTCTAAGCAAGAAATCACCATTTAAACAAGTTTAAACACTGCGTGGAATTTTATATCACATCCTTGACGCCACGTAATACCGCAACCACGCACTATACAATTTTGCACCATTTTTTGAGTTTATACTTATAATTAACTTTAAATATGTTAAAAACCAAAACAATAATAAACAACCGCCATATTGTTTATTGATAGTTGACATGTAGTACCAATGTTGCCACATTACGTACTGAATCCATAGACAATGGGAATTTAATTCACTGATTTCCTGATTCAACAACCCAATCATGCATAATAAATGGCATATAATTTTTTAATTTCCACATTAATAATCGTAGTCGAACTATAGAGTTATTTATAAATCATTTTACTTGCATTTTTGGTTAGTATGGTCTATTTCTATAATTTACTAGGAGATACTAATAAGAAGATAGCAACATTGTACAAATACACGAAAGAGAAGTCGGCCCACAGAGAGTGAGGTACAGACATGTAGGTATTTGGATCAAGCTGTTCTTCCCGGTTTGGCCTCCATGTTTTTATCTATAGCTTCATGGTCTCACCGCACGAATGGATGATGAAGTACTGTCGGCGACGAAATTGCTGATTATATTTATGCTATATCATAAAGCTAGCTATCGAAGTTAGCTTTCCGTGATTAAACATTTCAATAAAATTTACCTGAGAGCACAAAATCGACTCTCTAATATTGAAAGGGCTCTCTTTTATTGCTAGAGCCTTTTGAGTGGGTAAAAGTATAGATTCGTTTTTTTTTTGCCTCTGCAAAATCAATGCATTATATCGCGTTTTGTATTAATTATTTACACTGTTCCCGACGTTTCGGTTGCTTTTGCGCAGTCAGGTTTTTTTATACTACTTAGGTGGCAGATAAGCACATGGCCCACCTAATGGGAAGCGGTCATCGTGGCCTATGAACGATGAACGTGTGCAACACCAAGGGTGTCACACACGCGCTGCTTACCTTGAAGGGAATGAAAGGCTAGGAAGGGGTGGGGTCTGGAGAGGCTAGGAAGTTTAAATTGATAAGTTGGACATTGCTGCTAATTCTGTTGTTACATCTCTAAACTTAAAATTCTCAAAAATTTTCTAATTGCATCTGTTTCTTTCATTATCAGATAGAAAGGACAGATGATTTATGTTAGTGAACACTGTCAAATGAAGTCGGCACCTTAGTCGACATCTACGAACATGCGACTTAACTTACTACGCACCAACAATTGACTTAATTTGACAGGTCTTAACTTAAATAAAATCATCTATCCTTTTCTATTTGATAATGAAAGAAACAGATGCAATTAGAAAATTTTAGAGGATTTAAAGTTTAGAGATGTAACAACAGAATTAGCAGCATTGTTGCAAACTAAAGGATTTTTAGTTTAAGCTCAGCGCTGAAGGGCTTAACGTTGCAGCCAAGTTGTCAGCAGTTGACGATAGTTTGTTGGTTATTTAAACTCTTGTGGTAAACCTATGGCTCGGTTTGTTTTGAGAGTTGGCTATTTTAATACTCAATAATATCAGTTCAGTAAATATAGGTAGACGTTTTATTTGCTAAATTCTGCATTTTCTTACCAAAATATTTCATGTCAATATTCCAAATACCAAAAAATATATTGTTCTGGTTTTGGTTACAAAAATAATAAGAATACATTTTTTGACATTTAAGAGATCAATATGAGATCAAGACTAGACTGAGACTGAATTTTGAACATATTATTATTTTTATTACTCAAGTGGGCCGTGTGCTTGTCTGCCACCTATGTAGCAAAATTGGTTAAGTAACAAGCATTACAATGTTTTGTAATTAACTAGATTACAAAAAATCCTACATCATCTTCATTGTAGTATCTAACGCGTCGACATTAATGCGCCTGCGCCGATCAGAAACCGTCGCCACTATCCGGTCCAGTTAACATCCGAATGACATTGTAACTGTTTGTTTTTATACCAGCTGTATCAAGTTCATGGGCTTGGGGGGTAAGCTGGTACGCGCTCATCATCTCAGAGTTGTTCCCGGTTGCAACCCTCGGAACTACCTTTAAGCTAGCACGCATCTTCAACCTAGCGTTAATCCCAGTCGCATCCAAAGCTTGCACCTCGGAGTCTGGGGTCCGCTTTACAAGTCTTAGCTGTGGATTTGGCTAGACCTGATGGCAAGCTAAAGTCTCAGGAAGGGGGTCCCCATTACATACACCGACAGTGACATAATGGTGGCCCTCAACTTGACAGCCTCGTGAAAACTGTACTGTAGAACAACTATAAGTTGAATACAATTTTATTGTCTAGTTCTGAAACCCTAGGCGCTACCGACCTCCGTCCTCCGTGCCTCCGTCATGAGTATTCTGATCTCAAATAGAGCGAGTCTGCAACAATGGCGGCATCCAATTGTCCGTAAAGAAAACTATTCAGGCAATACAGAGCCCTCTTTATAGATGATACTATTTGTTATCGAGATGTTTCACTCCATAGGAGTTTCATTTAAATACTATCATAAAATTGTGAAGTGACTGTGTCTGCATTGGAAATATTTAAAAAACAACTTGGGTTATGTTAAACGAACGATTCTGGACATGACTTTCTTTTTTTGAAACTCTTGTCTGTTTGTTCGAGATAGACGCAATAACTACTGAACGGATTTTGATGCAAAGTCAAATTCAATAATCATTTATTCTGTATAGACCATTATTTGCGGCACTTACAAAACATCAAAATCAAAAATATTTAAAACTAGAAGTAAATGGACCCCCACCAGTTCGAAACGCGGCCCATACCTGAGAAGACTCCTGCAAGAAACTCAGTGGGCTGTTTTTATTTGGTCTATTAACAATTAATGCGAATTTCTTTATTAGATAGGCCTTAGTGAGATTTAAAATCTGCTGTATGTTTGATTGCAATTGGTTAGGTAGGACCAGAGATATGGCCAAAAAACGATTTTCACACAATCTGAGCCAGCTAACCAATATAATATCACGCCCATATATTTCGGACTTTGACAATTTCACAATTCGCTTCGAAGCTATGTCACTATGTCTACAGGCCAAGGTCACACAACACGTTGTCGCGATCTTGGACGATCAGTTGGGGGTATTATATTACGTGAGCGGGTTGACTTTAAAATTAAACTATCACTATCAATATCACTATAATAATATAATGATCTTTTGATCTTTAATATATCTAAATCAACCTGACCTTTAAATATACGAAACGAAACCATAGTGTGATTTAACAAATTGGTACAACGCCATCTATCGACGACCCACGAAGTTTGTGTAATCATCTCATATTGAACATTTCTTTTGACAAACTTTTCATACAAGTAAATCGAAATTATCGCCTAACTTATCAGGTCGATAAATTTAAGGAGCAAAACAAGGAGCCTAGTCGGGAGCATTAGAACTTCGAAGTATGTTTAGGGTTCGAAGTATGTTTAGGGATAATGTTGCGGATTGGCCGAGTGCCAAGTTGGCTTAGTCACGGCCTCACGGAGGAATACTTTTGCTGTTGGTCATGGTATTTATATAGAATTATTTTTTATTTCCTGTTTTGGTAGGTATACGAGTTGACAACAGACGGACGTATAGTCAGTTGTAACCACAGATTTAGAGGTCGAACTTTGAAATAACAATCCGTGTCGTTTCAATCAGACGGACTAACTCTTTTTCCTGGTTTTTGTTAGTTTATGCGAAATATACAGTAAAAAAAAACTTGTCACTGAAAATACCGATAATTCGGACTTCAAAGGTTTATTAATGGAATATTATGGTTTATTACGACCCTCAGCTAACAACAGGTCAACGTATATCCAGCTGTAACCACAGATCTAGAGACAGATGAAAGTTAGTGCGACGAACGCATAAGGTCCTGGATTTTTAGAACGAAATTAAGAAATAATGCCACATTAACAACAGACCCAGAACTTCGTAGTACAAGATATGCTTAGTTTGGCTCTAGATAACGTTGTATAATAGACAGGTGCATCCCAAATTATTATTATTGCCTCTACGAAAATTAGAAAGGTTTAATAGACAATGATTCGAGATGGTTCGTGGTAAATCACAAGGACAGCCGTGCTAAGATGAATATAAATAGCATAAAATTAAATGAGACCTCGCATTCGAAGAAATGACAATCGGCAAAAAGTCGCGGTAGGTTACGTTTGTAAAAACTCCTTGTAAGTCCTAGCAATGAGGGTAGGTAATTAATAAATAAATAGCAGAAGTATAACAAAGTACAAAATATGGGACTACGCGGTTGCAGTTTCAAAACTTCGAAAGGGATAGTGATTGCTAGATTACGAAGCATGTATTTTTCAATCGATCACGTCAATATGACTTCACCTCACCTGATGGTAAGCTAAAGGCAGTCCTAGGAAGGGGGTCCTCATTACATACACTGACAGTGACATAATGGTGGCCCTCAATTTGACGACCTCATGAAAGAAGTGATTGTAGTCACAGCACTGCGTGATAAAGCGCAGATATTGGTTTAAACTACGCCAATACAAGCTGGTCCCACAAGTGCTGCGACAACCATGCACCTGCTGAACTCTGAACGCAATCCAACCGAGGTTTGATCACTATGCAAGGTTTTTCGCAAGGTGCACGGTGATAACTACCCGGCCTAATTTGAGAAAAATTTGCGCCATCAAATTGTACTACCTAGTAACATAATAATGTCTCTGAACTTAGTTATACTACGGGAGGTAGCGTTAATTTTTTTTGGCAAGCGACAGCGAGTTGATATTCTCCACGATAATAGATCTTTATTGATACATACCAGAATTGACCGTCAGAACCCGCACCCGCGGAGGAGTCGAAGGTGACACCATGGTAAAGTTGTCAAAAAAAATTACGCTCCGAGCAATCATTAGCCACGTGAAACTTTATATGGTGATTCCTGAGGTCATTTTCAACTGAGAAATAACCGTCAGATGTGGTGTAGAGTAATGGTTATTGGTCAGTCGCGTATATATTAGACCAGTGCCGATAGTCTTTGAGACAAAATAAATTTATAGTAGGATGAAACCTGTTGGAAAAGGATCAGAATATAACAAAAATGAAAGGAAAAATAAATTACGGGTGATCTGAGGTCGGGAAGTGGGGAGGGGTGTGAGTTTTAAGGGTAAAAACGGTTTATCTCGATTTCCGGCAAAACTATAAGTCCTATGGAAAAAAGTTAAATGACAAAGTTGTAGGTAATAAAGAGACCTACAACTTTTCATTTACACTTTTTTCACATAACCTCAAAATGTGTGTGAAAAATTCAAATAATCAAGTTTTTGGTTTTTTATTTTTATCTTAAGCAAAACAAATTTGTTTTCCACGAAATTTGGTGAAAACTTAGCTTTTTATGTCCTACAGACACTGTATTTTTTTTGATTTGAAATACTCTTTTTTTCAGCTTATTTTGACTAAATATCGAAAAACCACCCTAATTTTCAATCGAAAATTCTCACGTCAAAATATCAGCTTTTTAAAAAATGTCAGAGAGTTTTTTGTTCTCTGAAATCTCTTCTTTCTGATAATGTAAAAATACATATACATTGCTATGGTAAATTTTCTCAGAAAATGCAAAGAAGAAAAACTCGAATTAGAAATTAATATTTTTGTATTTAGTCATTTCCTGAGAAAATTTACCATAGCAATGTATATATATTTTTACATCATCAGAAAGAAGAGATTTCAAAGAACAAAAAATTTTTTGACTTTTTTTAAAAAGCTGATATTTTGACGTGAGAATTTTCGATTGAAAATTAGGGTGGTTTTTCGATATTTAGTCAAAATAAGCTGAAAAAAAGAGTATTTCAAATCAAAAAAAATACAGTGTCTGTAGGACATAAAAAGCTAAGTTTTCACCAAATTTCGTGGAAAACAAATTTGTTTTGCTTAAGATAAAAATAAAAAACCAAAAACTTGATTATTTGAATTTTTCACATACATTTTGAGGTTATGTGAAAAAAGTGTAAATGAAAAGTTGTAGGTCTCTTTATTACCTACAACTTTGTCATTTAACTTTTTTCCATAGGACTTATAGTTTTGCCGAAAATCGAGATAAACCGTTTTTACCCTTAAAACTCACACCCCTCCCCACTTCCCGACCTCAGATCACCCGTAATTTATTTTTCCTTTCATTTTTGTTATATTCTGATCCTTTTCCAACAGGTTTCATCCTACTATAAATTTATTTTGTCTCAAAGACTATCGGCACTGGTCTAATATATACGCGACTGACCAATAACCATTACTCTACACCACATCTGACGGTTATTTCTCAGTTGAAAATGACCTCAGGAATCACCATATAAAGTTTCACGTGGCTAATGATTGCTCGGAGCATAATTTTTTTTGACAACTTTACCATGGTGTCACCTTCGACTCGACCGCTACCAGACCGGTTGACGGCCAACTCTGTTATGTATTAATAAAGCTCTATTATCGTGGAGAATATCAACTGGCTATCGATTGCTTGTTAGAATTAACGCTACCTCCCGTACTATTAGGTTATATGATATCGGCAATATGAAAAACTCGGCTCACCAAAATTTTTCAACTTTGCTTTCTACCTGTAGTTTTGGCTACTGAGGAAACATTTTGCCACTCATTTTGCAGTAACGATGCGACACCGAAGTAGCAAAACAAAAGGGCTACGTAACGACTCCTATACGTACCGGAACTTCTGTTGTATCCCTGTATAGTGTACTTAGGTCAGTGACACAGAAAGTACAACGACTAATGCCTCGCGATCGATTCACGGTAGCCACTCGACTCATGTGTCGTCTTGCTCTGTTATTTATCTTTAGAAAAGGATAGCTGTATGGAGTTATAAACAATGATGTTTTGTTTACCTGACAACTCGAGAAGATCGGAGATCAAATGTCTCTGGTATTGTCAAAAACTTGGGTGTAACCTAAAAGCCGGTCAAGTTGAGTCGGACTCGCTCACAAAGGGTTCCGTACCATTACAACAGAATGCATTTTAAGGCAATAAACATTTGCTCGAATTAAATAAAATAATTTTAAAAATAGAATTCACACTATAGTAAAATAATTTTTCAATTAACTAATGCTTAATTAATGTTTAAAATAATCAACTATTTAGTTTTTTAAATGTTATTTACTCGTATTACTGTAATATTCGCATGTTCTTGTTGTATAATAAATTATTATCCAATTTTATATTTTTATTCGTGCAAGAATAAATTATATTACATTCAAAGAGTTCAAAGTCATATTGTAATCGAAAAAGTGAATGGTATTATTTACAAACAAACGTAATTCTGAGCTGGGTTCCTGTAGCTGTACATACATTACATCCATTACACACATACATAAGCTCACGGCTTTTTCCCTTCGGGGTAGGCAGAGGCCGCCGAAACAGTCCGCCATCTGCTTCTGACCTTACATACTTCACGCGCTTCCTCTACTGTCATTAAACCTTTCATGCAAGCCCGCCGGTTTCGAGTGCCTTTGACCTGGCCTTCTTTCAATACCTCATTAATTTGGTCAGTGTATGTTCTGTGAGGTCGATCCCGACTTGCCTGCAAAACCAGCGGCAGAGCAGAGGTTTACTGGCTTGCTGGTGAGGTTGACTTGGACGTCGAAGATCTTGGTAGGTAGTATGTAATAGTTATTTTACCATAGCAATCCATTGAGTTTATTGATAAAGAATGAATATATAAAAATTGATTTATGAAGATACTGAATCAAGCTCTAAAGTCTGAACAGATCTGGCTGAAATTTAGTACAGGAATACCTAGATAAAAGTCTGGAATAAGACATGTTTTTTACCCCTGGAATCGGTTATCTTGGGAAGCGGAAACGGGTAGGGAATTCGCGGGTAACAGCTAGTAGTATAAATAAATACTTAACGTTACAACTTACCATCCAATTTTTACAGAATCTTCCTTATATTTTTCACACACACATAAAATAATTTTTCAAAGACAACGGACACGAAGTCTACTGTGTCGAGCAATTGAAATTCCAGAATGTGAAAAACCTTCATGTCTTTTTAAGTAGATATAGATAAAAGATCTAGATACAATATTGAAAGGAGATTACTGGCCAGAAAATATCGTTTTCAGGACCTACAGAAACGCACGCCAAAATAAGACGGGAACATGAATAAAAAAAAAATTATAAGTATCATGGCTAACTACAATAATAATATTATATTCCCAAGTCTACAATTAGATTCCTCTCTATCTAAATCCCTATAGTAACCCAATAATAGCAAATACAAAGCTTATGTAAGGCATAAACTTTCGTCCCGAACACACTCGCAATTCTTTCGCACACATTACGTATGTATGGCGTCACAGATAGGCAAATAAACATAGGAGCGACACCGCACCGCACCGTGGTAAATATTCTATGCTTTAGGTGTGTTTCACATTGGGGAAGCTTAGCTATGGATAGTTTCAAGCTATATATATGCCTGCGATCGTGAGATTAGTTTAAGTGTATGAGGCCCCACGAAGGTCTTTGGAGATAGACATTTCATTTGTGTAAAAAAAAATTAAAAAACCCGACTGCGTAAAAACCTAAAAAGAAAAAAAACAAGCACTTATATTATGTCCTGTGGTCTAGAAACATAACAACCTAACAGTCAGGACCCATTGAAAAATTAGATTGGCTGTCGAATAATGGATTCCGACTGTTCAGTTGTTATGTTTCTAGACCACAGGACATCTAAGTGCTTGTTTTTTTTTAAAGTGTGATTCGTCTCAAACTTAGATACTTCAAGACCAAAAACTTCGTTGTTGAGAACAATTAAAGGAATGCGACCAAGGACGTCTTAAGAACGCATTAGCATATTTTTTCTTTGATCGTTTCAATCCTACGATAAACGAAATGATAACGAGTTAATGATAAATGAGTATTAGGCAATCATACAAAGAAATAACTATATTAGACGCAATCTTTCATTGTCGTAAATCAGTAGAAACGCAAAATGGTGTCGAGTACCGCATAATAACCTCAAAATTTATCATTTCTTGTGATTTGACATCGGATTTACAGGAGGAGACCCCCTGGTGTATGCTGTTTGCCGATGATATTGTGCTCGTCGGTGAAGACGGGCTTGACGTCCAGAGTAGATTGGAGAAATGGCGATGTAGACTGGAGAGTGTAGGCTTGAAAATCAGCAGAACCAAAACCGAGTACATGTTCTCTGATTTCGGCGGTCTCTCCAGTCTTACACCCATGGTGCTTGATGGTGCACCACTACCAGTCTGCTCCAATTTTCGATACCTCGGGTCTCTTATTCAGGCCGATGGGGAAATTGATCGTGCAGTGAAGCACAGGATTGACACAGGTTGGATGAAATGGCGGCAGGTCAAGGCTACGATATGTGACCCGCAGTTTCCCCTTAAGCTTAAGGGGAAAATTTATAAAACCATTATCAGACCTGCCGCCCTGTATGGGTCGTCATGCTTGGCTTTGAAAGCGAAGGAAGAAAGACAACTTCATGTAGCGGAGATGCGAATGTTAAGATGGATGTGTGGTGTGACAAGAATGGACAGAATAAGGAATGAGTACATTAGAGGAAGTTTGAAAGTTGCACCAATAAATGAAAAATTGAGAAGCGAGCGATTGTCGTGGTATGGACATGTTATGAGAAGAGATGAAAGCAATGTTGTTAAAAAGGTTCTAAGTATGAATGTGGAGGGCTTTAAGGGTAGAGGTAGGCCTAAGAAAAGATGGATGGAGTGCGTGAAAGAGGATATGGCAAGGAAGGGGGTAACCGAAGAGATGACATCTGACAGGAATGAATGGAGGAAAAATACATGTTGCGCCGACCCCACATAATTGGGACAAGGGCAGGTAGATGATGATTTACCCTATTTAGGAATAGGGTAAATAACTACCCTAGTAATAGTAATAAGCTACCCTATATCCGGAGACTTTACCTTCAGCCTACTATATCAGGCGAGGTGAAGTCAAATTAACGTGTCATAATATAAAAAAATCCCAAAGTTTTGTTTGCTTTTCAGCAGCCATGGTCATGTTAATGATTTTATTACACGTTGGAAAAAAACAACCACAATTTTATAAATGAGTACTTGGAGATAATTTAACCCTTCAAAACATAAGACGACCATCTTCCTCTTGGAAAAACCGTTACAATCAAATAGACTGCAAAAGGCGACGCTATATCTATATAGATAGGCGTCATAATTTATCAAAACTCAATTTAGTTTTTGCGTCCCGTTCTAAACTCAAAAATCCCGGTCTACAGAGGAATCCCTTTTATTCTAAACAGATTCTAAACATCTCCATAGATGTCTAAATAGCATAGCTTTTGATACCTAAGCATCCTAATTTGACATGCCATGTAAATGCAAGCGCATTCTATCACCTACGCTCGTAATATATTCAGTTTGGCTAATTGTTTATCTTCATAGCGTCGTTGGCAAGTGGGCGAAACTGTACTTGTCTGGCCAACAAGCTGATTGTCAAATCAGCTCTGTTTGGAGAACTGGCTTGACATACATACCAGGTCCAGTAATTTGGAGGCAATGTTGCGATCGGTTCAGCATGCTTACTCTTGATTTTAATTCCGAACGATATGTTAGAATTTTGAAGTTGTAACAAGCTTTTATTTAACTTGCTCTGTTGTTTGTTAGTATGGGTCAAATCTTGGCAACCCAATTAGAACCACTTCCTGACGTTAGATTAAACTCAAATTTGGTATTCGTAAATGGAGTTGGAAGGTGTCCATAGAAACTCCTGAACTAGATAAGATAAAGCAACCAGTTTGGGCTCATTAGTTTTGTCTTGGCCGCCCAATTCCACCTTATTTTAAATCATTTTGAACACTAAAATATTTTTATTAGAATTTGTTTGTCCGGTGGCGTTCACCAAATATCCAAATAATCCCTTGGGATTCAAGAGGATTAAAATTCGATTAGGATTCCATGGGAGTCAAGAGGCAAAAAAAATATTTGTGGATCCCATGAGAGCGGCATAATGGGATTCTATAGTGTCCGGAGGGAATTCTTGTCAGTTACCTCGCGATGGAAAGCTCCTAAACGGCTTTTTCTATAAAACTAGCCTAATGCCGTGATATATTATTATGACCAAAGATTGCGATAACCAACATTCATGCAGGCGGAGACACCGGCATCGACTAGTTTAAATAGGTTTACCAGAATAATTATTTAAAAACAGTTACAGATTCAAAATCACTCGCTAATGAGCGCATAACGGTCGACTAATTGCAGTTGAGTGGTGTCACCCACAAACATACTGACATATTTCTGATATAATGGCGTGATGTGGGAATATTTACAATGTACGCCACGTCAAATTGATGTAATAATTGTAGTATGTAAACTGATAAAAGAAAGAATAGTTGAATAGACCGAAACAGGTTTGATAACAGGCGGTACTCACTAAATTTTTTCGGTTAATGATTTGCAAATGGGTATAGGGCACGGCATCTAACTTGGTAAGATTTTGGAGTAGTGTGGGCCCCACTACTTCAAAACCTTGCCAAGTTAGATGCCGTACACTATATCTGTTTATATGCAACGCATTTTACCGCAAAAAAAAGTATAGTGTACAGCATCTAAGTTGGCAAGGTTTTGGAGTAGTGGGGTCCACACTACTCCAAAATCTTGCCAAGTTAGCTGCCGTGCACTTTACCACCTGCTATTAAACTTGTCTTGTCTGGTCTTTTCAACAGCAGTCGGGTCTTTGACTTTAATCAATATTTGTACCGGGTGGTATTATTCTGTGGTACCAGCTAGTAGGTGAAGTTGGTTTGGCCCTTTTTTATTTTTCTCGTGCGGAAATTCCCACGGATACCCCCATCGCAAGTGGGCGGTTTGTGTCGGAATACGCCGTCTCGGGTCTTCTAGCGAGCCCCATTGACCCTAAGACACCTGTTACCTACTATACTCAGACGGTGCTCGATTCGGTAGTCTTTGTGTAGTCGGCCAAAGAGCTACTGTCAGCGTGTGACGTGTTTTGACTTACGCACATGAAGCTTCACTTATTTCGTCGATATTGTTCACAATGGCTCCGTCTATAGGATACTTTTTATTGGTCTGAGCTACTGTATATATACCTATGTTATATGGTTATTAACTTTTAAAGTGATTCAATGCTAATAATGCGTGAGTCGTAACAAGTCAGACCAACAATAATACTATTTAAAGGAAATTTATTCAACTTTTGGTAAAAATTAACATAATTTGGAATTCGTTCCATACAGTTTTGCAAACGAATCCAATTAAGTGGATACTTGTTTTTTTTTAACTAGCGCTATATTTTAAGATCCACCGCTAAAATCACGCCTGTGATTTACCTAGCGTCTACAATATGGGGTGCATCAAGAAGGACATTAGAAGGTTTTTACAAGGTTGACAGCACGAGTGTGACGCCCCTGGCGTTGCACACGTCCATAGGCCACGGTGACCGCTTCTCATCAGCTGTTACTGCAACATAACTCAAACAGAACTATGTATTACAAAAAACGTATTTAAGTATGTTTAATGTAAAAACTCATAATACAAGCTAGTTAAACTATGCTTACTTTGGGTCTAGAGAGCGCTGTGTAGAATGTTAACTCCATACAATGCCTGTTTGAGCGGCACACACATAGACTTAAGCTTACGGAATCGAATCTAGGAATGCACGGTAACCTTTACGGGATCTATTCGTAGTACCACCCGTTAACGGATGTTTAAATTAGACGTTTTTTATATACTACTTAGTTGGCAGACACGGCCCACCTGATGGGAAGCGGTCACCGTGACCTATTGACGTGTACGACCCTGGTGTAGAGGCTGAGGTGTTTGGGAGAGGGTTGGAAGTGGGATTGGAGAGAAGGAGATTTGGGGAAACACAACACGATGGTTATTATGGGACGGTGTTCTGTAGGGCGGAGGTACTACCCCAGTCGGACAGCTCAGTTCGGACGGGAGATACCGTCGTGTCCTACCTATATCTATTAACCAACGTTAGACTAATGTCGAATGCAATGGCGCCTCTTGCTTTTAACACATAATATCGCACTTCTATACATAATATCATTTCTGTGGTATAATTCAGGTTTATTGTTGGTAGTACATACAAGAATACGATGCATCAAATAGGTAGGATAAAGAAGGTATTATGACGCGTGCGCACCAATAGCGGTCAGGTATCGTTACACAATAGCACCGGATCCATTGTTGTGTACTAAGTGAGGAAGGATCCGTACAGACTAGCCTGTTGATGTATAAATTTACTGAAGAAGGTATAATACGTTATTAATTTATTACAAGACAAATCAAATGAGCCCAAACAAGTTTATCTTGTTTAGTTCAGAAGTTCCTATCACCACATACCGACGCCATCTTCAGACCCTGAATATCATATTATTTATGTAAATTTAAAAAAAAATATCAAGTAACATCAAAGCATTTGATGAGGCCGTCAAGCTGAGGGCCGCTACTGTAGCAGTATCGGTGTATGTAGTGGTGACCTGAGACTTTACCTTTAGCTTACCATCAGGTGAGGTGAAGTCATTTTGATTTGTCCTATATAAAAAAACGATGGCAACATCGACACGAGACAAGACTGATTTAGTATAACATATACCTACTTAGGGAGCTTTTATCCATTTTGGTGGACATTTAAATTGTTGCCCTTATTTTATCGCTGAAGTAAGACCAGCAGACCCTCGGCTTCGAGGTGAAACCCTCGAACGTAATGATGAAGATGATTTCTATGAAGCTATACGTTACCCGTACAGCAAAGAGCTCTCTTCGTAACTCCATCGCAAGTCGAACGCATTTGCATGTAATGAATGGCAAGTGAAGGCTTTGTTTCATAGCTGCATATCAAGAACGGAAGATGACGTTGGAATGACTTGTTGATAATAATCGCGCGCCGCAAGATCTTGCGTGTCGGTCTGATTCGAAGCTGTGAATCCCTCTGCCCCTACATTCATACTTTGAACCTTTTTAACAACATTACTTTCATCTTTTCGAACATGTCCATACCACGACAGTCACTCGCTTCTCAATGTTTCATTTACTGGTGTAACTTTCAAACTTCCTCTAATATACTCATTCCCTTATTCTGTCCATTCTTGTCACACCACACATCCATCTTAAGATCCCAGTATTTATTCAAAAACTGAACACGAACTAATCTAGCAACAATAATATTAAGAACTACCCACATTTGCCAGCTATTGATTTTCTAATAACCCTCAGTGTGACCCTTATAATTACACCAATAAATTCGGCAGACCGATTACATAAACGCTATAAATTAGCCTCTTGTGAACACTGTTACAAACAAACTTATATAACTAAATAGCTTAACCATTAAGCCGTATACTGCGGCCTTGTGAAGGTTTCGTTTCGACATTTTATGTAATATACCGGTCTGACGTGCGAAGCCGTATAAATTAATATAGCTGAGTAAATATCACACGAATCGTTTTAACACGTTGTTTAGAAATGAATTTATAAATGTGGAAGTCTGAGGACGGATGATAGACATGGGTAACTCTTTCGCCCCCAGAACGGCTTAACGGATCTAGATAAAAATTTGCCCCAGAGGCGTATGGGGAAAAAGACATCTTATGGCGATACTACCACGCGAGCGGAGCCACAGGCAAAAGCTAGTCATAAAGGTGAAGCAACTATTGGTGCGGTATTTCCGATTACGGAACGAATCAAGCATGAACATCGGAAGTTAAGGACTTGAGTACGTTGCGTGTAATTGAATTAAAATACATCAGTAGGCGAAGCAGCAACGTGATATAACTTCTTTAGGGGAAAATTAACCTAAGATGATGGATGGATGAGGAAGAAAAAATGATGGATGGTCTTTCTCAATTGACTACAGCCCTGATGATAAGAAGCTAAGGTGAAATCCAGGGGATAAGAGCCGTTATTCCATCTGGAATCTACCGCCGATCAGATGATGGTACATACCCTTCCATGGATTCACTTCCAAGATTCGTCCATGGCGTGGTACAAAGAGGAACCCTGTGGCGGTGCCTGGGACTTGCGACAATGCGACCCAGAAGTAGGTTTAGGGTAGCCACTTTGCGATGCGTCAGCGCTCACCTCCGCCGTCAGTAATGTTCCCCTCCCTACCTATCCAGATTTGGTATGATCCTATCACTGCCGTTTTGAATACCTTCAAAGAAAAACCCTGAAAATGTCTGCAATCGTGTCTTGACTGAAGGAGTTGGTGACCTATTTTAATTCATAACGAAGTCATAGTCTATGAACAGCGCTTTTTCTGTTTCAACGGATATAAGAACATCTATTGTTCGGATCGGTTGGAGCGTACAGATCACTGCAACATATTATTATGTACATTGTACGTGTATATTAAAAAACAATACTTCCTTTCACGGGTCACCGATGATAATGACAGACTGGCATATTCCGGTATACCCGCTAGGAATCAATATTATGTTACGTTCGACAGTGTGGACGATACCCAGTTGTTTATCTTCGCTATGGGTCTCAAACTGCTCCTCATACCTTTGCTCGTTTGGCGGGTATGCGTCCAGCTAAAGAGGGACACATTTATATATGCGTATTCGCTCGAACTAATGGGTTAGCCGGAAGCAACTTAGATTCGCCCTATCGCACGCCGTACCAGCTAGTCACATCCATACTTTTGTCAGTGGTGGCATGAAGTCTCCTGCTATATCAGTATAAAAACTCTCTCAACCCCTCTCGCCCTCTCTCCAGAGTCAGCAGCGCGAGTGTGACGCCTCTGATACGGACAATATAAACGTATTTACGCTTATGCGATATGCGTTAACTAGCAGAAATTACGCTAGTTTTTAAACGCTCAAGATGAAGTTTTTAACACCCAATAGACCTTCAGTATAAATGCGATTGTCGATATTGGTTAACCGGTTCAACTTTGGAGTTTGTATTTACTGTGTAATTCATTAGAAACTGCGTTTAAACTCATACCATTTCAGTGCGTTCAAACTCATAGTATGTAAATCGACATAGCGCAGTTTAGTACATATTTAGATAAACTTGAAGGCAATTATTTTCACTGATGAATTTCGGCTTTATTTATACGAATACAGAAACAAGTTTCTGCTAGGTGTTTTAAATCTATTGAAGTTTTTATTAACGAAGTCCTTCCGAAGCCACATTTTTATAAATTGTCCTTGAATTTCAGATCTCTTTTAATCAAGTTTCTAATTTTTTCATTATCTCAATTTCCAACTGAATTTTCGCAACTGCATTTGACTTTGACAGATAACAAATATAAATAATTAAGATATTTTGCTATCTGAGGGTCGATAAGATTTGAAAACCAATGTGTTACGCGTAGTATTATATAATAGCGAAGTTTCATGACTTTTTGGTACTTAGTTGTACACGAGTTCACCCCTGTAATAGTAACGTGTTATAAGTCTCAAGTCTACGAACATTCAATCGAACTGAGAACCTACACATTTTTTGAAATCGGTTAAACCTGAACGCCACCATTTTAGCTGCCAAAATTCTAAAATATGAACCCGTAGATGCTTTTTCACGCCACGGTTAAGGCCAGAGATAGAAGGGATTCCTAAAACCTGATTGTGCGGTAAAGAAAATACCTACATGCTGTACCGTTTATCCATGGACGGATTATTTGCACCGTATGGGAGTGACACCTCAGCCCAGCATCGGAACACTTGCTATGACAGTGGATAAAGGCCAGATATGGTGCAAAACAAGGATAAACGCCCTATTTAATGGCAAGTGATAACTGCAGCCTATGGAAACTTAAATAAAATCGACCATTTATGAAAATGGCAGATCAAAATGTGGCAAGACCTTTCCCAGTCGGAGCGCTTGCGGAAGGAAATATAAAACAATTATTATCCGTTTAGTTTTCCCACTTCCGACGAAGGTAGCATAACTATGAAGGGTCGACAGATTTATATGCGGGTAGTCATAATTTTCGGGCCGAGTCAACCTGTTCAAAAATTTTAAGCACGCTACGGATGTAATTATGGACACCTGTGAACATTAACCTTCGGTAGACCTCATAACTTTAGTGCTTGATGTTCTTTTTATGTTAGTATTTTTAAACATAACAGCGCCATCGAGACTTATTCTAAGCATAGTTTATCACATCGCTTCCAAAATACGGATAAAAGCACGAATTTTTCTACATAGAAACACCCAGAACAAAGCAAATAGACATATTCATAATACATAGATACATAATAATGTTTTCAACCTTCGGGAAAAGCAGAGATCGCAATTTGCTTCTGTCCTTACACATTTCATGAGGCTACTTTTCATTAAACATTTCGTCAAAACTCTCGGGAATGGGATGCTTCGCTCTAGACATATTCACTATGCATACAATTTTTTTAACTGAGCGAAAAACAAATCCGCGAGCTCTGAAGTAGCAGTCAAACCGTCTACTACTACGACACAGGTCGTTACTACACAAAAACTGACTTCAACAGTAATGGAAAGGTGGTCTTTACGTTTTGAAGGTACTTAATCTAGACTCACCGCTGGATCTAGTTAAATTACCTAAACACAAGTGGTATTTCTCCGGTTTAACCGGCTGTTATATGCTGGAAACAGTATGGATTTACCATCCACTAACGTATGCTACTGTGATTAGACATGTTTCCTTAAAAATTACGCCAAATGAATCAATGATGCATCGAATTCTGTACTTGAACTAGTGACTCAGCTATCATCTGGATATCTGACAGCAGTCACGCTCGCCATATCGAAACAAAGAACGCTTTATGATTCAATACAGTCCTTACACTTTTTAATTCAGCTTTGTGCGTCGCAATATACGCTCCTTGTTATTTAGAACAACCATCTTGTCATAAAATACAAGAGACTTGGCTCCGCTTGTGCGGTCATGTTTTTACGGCGACTGTCGGGTTACATGGGTAATAAAAGTCTGACCAAGCCACCTCCGCTGGACTCCGGTAGGAGAGGTAAATCCAAGAAGTGCTGATCTCGCTAAAATTGATGCCCAAGATCATGGGAAGTGGCGAAGCAAAAGCCGGAATTCGAAAACCTCGGATGCAAGCGAGATTTCTAAACCAAGGTTTTATGATGAGACTACAAATTCATCAATCAATAAACGTTTGAGAATATAAAACGCATGACCGTGTTTCATGTTATCTAAAACAGGAAATTCTATTTCAGGAATTCTAATCAATATAATCTTATATTCAGTTCAAAATAAAATTGCATTTTTAAAGAGATTATTTGGGTCTCATTGCCGTGGATGCCCAAGAGAAGGTGAGGGCCATAAAGGGACGGTTATTAGGAGGGATTATTTCTTACGTATTCAGTGTTTTTTAACATGCTGTATTTTCCTCAGGCTTCACAGCTATGTTGCCAAGGAATCAAGTATACTGTAGGAAGAAAATCCCTGGGACTCCGAACGCCATTGATTGCTTTTTCACCTTATAGCTCTTATACTCAGAGAGTACGTTAAACCGTAGCCAGACAGATATACCTACCTATCCAGGATAAATTTCTTATTGAATTTTCCCATGAGTTCATTAAATATTTGTGGCACTATTACCTATAGACATTCTACAAACATAGCAATTAATCTATAATTGTCAATACGTTTATATACAATTATGTAATCAAACATTCAATCGTTCATTTTTTATCTACGTTAATTAACAATTGCGCAAGAGTAACGGAATTTATCGATTATGGATTAAAAACAGGGATGTGAGTTTCTAAGTTTTCTAACACTCTTTCGAGGATATAGGCCTCTAGCTACCAAGATTTTCAGAGCCAACCAACCTCACATGCAAGACGTCATTAGTGGTTAAGGAGTCGGCTGACGATCGAGGTCCCAAGTTTAAATCCTGGCCATTACTGGGTTTGACACTAGGGAATAAAAGCTTATAATAAGAAATCTCAACTAACGAATAAGATATAATGACCGTGTTTCTTTTTATCTATATGTTTCAATTTATAAAATATTTAGGTATTCTAAATTTAGTTCAAAATAACAACATGAGATGACTCAAGCATGTACATCCCAAAACGAGTAGCAGAAGGTAACAAATGTCTGACCGCCGCCGGGCCCTCCCCACCGTCAGCGAAGTGGCGCGATGCTCGCCCCACCCCCCCTTTCGGGGGGTCGAGGGGGCCATCTTAAAACCGTAGATGGCCCGGGGTCAGCTGGGGTGCGAGGGATATGCCCATTGGGTAACCTTACACCCCGGTTACTAAGGCCCGAGACGGCGTGCGGTTTTAGTCGGTTCGATCCCGACATAACCACCCCCGATGGCCGACGGGGGTGGTATCCATGGGGATTTCCGCACGATAAAAAAAAAAAAAAAAAAAGGTAGGAGGGTCTCGATGGCCGACGGGGGTGGTACCCGTGTGGATTTCTGCACGAAATTACCTAATGACCAAACTATTCCAGGAATAAAAGGTAGCTTAATTGGTATTCCATATCATAATCTATGCATCTAATAGATTTCGGTCAGATTCATTCAGCCATTTGAGCATGTTTCAGTAACAAACATCCAGACATCATCAAAAACTTTATAATTAAGACTATCACATATTTAGAACACGCAAATGTCAAGAGAAGAAAATCTCATAACCCGATTGCAGCTCTACAGAGTGTAATATTTGTTTAGTCTTGTAGCCTCTCATCTCGCAGCCACCCAGGGCTTCTGTTAAAGTAATTACAGGTTCCAAATCACTTTTTTTTTATACGACTTAGGGGGCAGACAAGCACGCGACCCACCTGATGGGAAGCGGTCACCGTGGCCTATGGACGTGTGCAACATCAGTTGTCACACTCGCGCTGCCGACCCTGGAGTGGTGTTGAGGAGTTTGGAGGGGGGATTTGAGGGGGGGATTGGGGAGATGGGGAGGAGGGGTACAGTGAGCTCTGGCTACCCTACTTGCCGGCGGGAACACAACACGATGGTTATTATGGCCGCGGTCTTCTGTAGGGCGGAGTTTATATCACTATTCATTGATGAGAACTTCCTTGATCTTGATCGTACCTGGTTGATCCCTCGGAATGTGTATTACTATGTCAATATCTAAATACTACCTCTTATCATTATGATAACAACAGTATCACTTCTCTGATAATTTTTATAAACAAATTTTGCATTTTCTGTGTCAAATATGAGGACCATCAATAATGGGTGGGTGTGTGAGGGTTAAAAGAACTTCATTCCGCTTAGCTTCTAGCATCTACAATATCAGATTCTTCAAGAAGGGCATTAGGAGGTTTTTACAGGTTGGGCAGTGCGAGTGTAACGCCCCTGGTGTTGCAAACGTCCACAGGCCATGATGACCACTTTCCATCAGAGTATGAAATATTCTTGCAATTTGTTTGTATGTATATAATCTAATTTATAACTAACCATTTAATAATAAAGTTATACACAAATTCTATTACATTATCTATTTACAGTTTTCAAAATTAAATATAATAAAAAAAGAATTGCTACAACATATTTGAACCAGATATTATTAAATATTTACAAATATTTGTAATGTTCATGCATAATTTTATTGTTAATTTATTCTAATTTAAACATTTAATGAACCTCCTCAAAATAGTAAAATAAAACGAGTTATACATATAATATCCTAGTTCCTAATCCATTTATGTTACATTACTATAGTCAAATTTATAGGTGAACATATTTGCTAGCATAATCATTATAAGTATTGAAGAAATTTGGATCCCAAAAGCTTCTAGAGTGAATGTTATAGCCTACACATGTAATATCCTTGCATATTATAAAACGGTAGGTACTTAAGTCTCAACGGTTTTTAGTAAAATCTGTGATGTTATGTGATGTTTGATATAACTTAGTCGAGTTAGCCGAGTTGAAATAGGACGGCCACCATTAAGGCACTGTCGGTATATGTAATGGGGACCCCCTTCCTGAGACTACCTTTAACTTGCCATCAAGGTGAAGTCATATTGACGAGACCGATATAAAAAAAATTAGGTAGATGGATTTATCTCTTTTGATTTTTCAGTCGTTTTGAGGGTTTCATGAACAGCATGGGGTCAGGCTTATTTCCTACCATGGGGTCCAAAAAATATGGTGAAAAATGGGTGTAATAATAACTTTAACCTACCCTATTCTAAAATTGTTACCAGAAAATTATGTTGAAGAACAGATACAAGATACCAGACAATTTCCATTATTACAAAATTAAAGATTACCCACTGAAAAATATGACCTTGCTAATTATTTGTTAACATAAAAACATTTTGTAATTATTCAAATATATCGTAGAAAGTACATATTTCTAATATTAGCAAGATAATTACATTCCGAAACCAGTTCCCGATTCCAAGTAATCAAACTTCTTATTTTCAGGATCACTATCAGATGATAAAAAGTGACGATTAGAAATGAAACACAAAAAGAAATGTACCAAAACAATAGGGTGATTAACCAACATAGATTTGTTGCACTATACTTTCACCAAAGCTCTGAAAAACCGATTGTTATCTCGAGAAATGAAATTTTGTAATGCCAAATATTCCGAGCCTACATCATCGAAACTTATTATTAAATTTATAACTTAACTTTGCACTCACCTGAGTTAATTTAATGCGCAGAAACGTCAGTAATATTATAAAAGCACTTAACACAGCCTAAATTATGATAAGAGTATGATAAAAGTAAATATTGTAACAATCTTTGTCCTAAGGCTCCGCGCGTTGGTACACACAATATGGTAACCGCGACACACTTGCTCATGTGATATTTACAGCTGATGTGTAAAACTTGAACGAATAAATACGTACACGACACAATTTGAGCAATGTTCACTACGAAATCGGGTGTTCGTTAAAATATTATTATTCGATCGGTTGGCAATCGTCACAAAATTCTTTTGAATTGAATTGATTGATTTGATTTGATTTTTCATTTAATTCATTCATAGCGAGGTCGGATCGGTCTTCAATTCATTCGAGAATGAATAATAGAAGGAATGAACAATACGCGTTTAGTTACTTTAGTTAATTCATAAAATAATATTAGCCGTTTCATTTCTAAATAAAATTATTGTATACCAAATAAATGAATTGGTAAAGAGAAATTTAACAGATTTAATTAACTGGTAAAACATAATAGGTATAAAATATCTTTTTGTACCTAAATGTTACCAGTCACCAAGGACCAAGATTCCGTAGGTTTCTACTGGGTTGGGTTACAGTACCGCAATCACAAGACACTTGCGACGGAATTTAAATGATAAACACCGCATAATAATAACCATCACACAACACACACACACACACACACACACACATCCACACACACGTATCCACACACACATACGCAAGATCGAAATTTTTAGAAGGTATTAGAATAACATTACCCTCCTTTCTTCGGCAGTCGGGTAAAAAGAACAGTTATCATGGCCATGGAGTTTGTAAATAATAGAGTTTATCTTTCGTAACGACTAATCATTTGTATTTCCTTCCAGAAGTTAAGTCGTGTAGAAGTAAGAAACATCAAATTAGGAGACAATAAGCTGTCTTATCAATATCCACTCTAGGTCCAAGCCTAGTCGACTTTATAAAAAGTTGATCCTCGAACCTGGTTTATAATTTTATTGTGCATTGTTATTGGTTTGCAAATTTCAATTCAAAAGGTATACATATGAAAAAAATATTCATATGGCAATACATTGGCAGAAGGGTTGCGTTCCAGAGTCCAAATAATTAGTAATTATTAGTACCTTTGTAAACGTCAAATATCCTCTATTTCATAACTTTTCGTTTTTGTGATAGAGGCAGAAAAATTAAGCGTTTCAAGACGGTTTCAAGCAAGCAATTTCAACTTTCAAGGAATGTCAATTTATTTTATATTATGATATGTTATTAAAATAAACAGAAAAAGTAAAATCAAGTATTAATTTATTGTTCCATATTACCGTAACGTTATTTGAGTTAAGGATAGGTGTGAAGAATAGTAACAAGCAATAAAATATTTACTATTTTATAGAAGCAATAGGCAAAACAACCCCTAAAAAATGGATGAACCAAATCGAGAACCTACAAAGAGTGAAAAAGTAGAGTTTAAGAAACCTGTACTCTTTGGACGCATTGGAAAACTGCCTAAGAAGGTTAAAGAGGAGACTGAGAAGCCTCCAGAAGAAAAAAAAGTTGAAAAACCAGTCGAAAAACCTCCTGAATCGTCATCTAGTAATTTGCCACCGGCAGTTCTATTGAAAGAATTATCGATACCTATACCTTATAAAGAACCTAAATGGTCGGGCCTATGCCCTGATGGTTAGTAGTACTGATAAAATAACAAAAAAGAAGCTACTAAGGAGTACCTATCATCTAACTCACAATATATTCATGTAGAACAATAATTTCTCTAGTAGATAAAACAAAGTTATAGTATATTTGACTTAGTTCCAATAAGACAATTATTATTACTTCCAATGGGGTCGCCTGTGACTGAGCGAGTGATCAATGTTACCTGAATGGGCCATTTCATCATTCCCCCTGAGAAATTGGAAAATAATAAAGTTAGGCAAACTTTGTAACATTGTCGTATTACCCTCAATGGCAAAGTGTTAGAAAGCATGTGCTACACTAATTACAGGTGGCCTACTCATAAAGTAATATTATTTAAATATTACTTAGCATTCATAGTGTGAATCGGACTCGGACCATCATCATCCATCGTTCTTTGTCTTGTGAATCTAACAAATTAGAAACAATAAATATACCGACCATAGAACATTAAGGGATACTATTTGACTTCATAACATTAGTATCCATTGACGCCGATATGGTCCAATTCACACTATGAAAGTCACAAAGTAAGATTGTAATAATATTGCTAGAGATTATGGTAGCCCCCCCCACTTGTGGTTGGTTTGTGGTATATACACAGCATTTTCAAACTGTCTTTTCCGAGTAACATTTTTATTACTATATAAACTGTCACACCCGCGCTGCCTACCCTGAAGGGCCCAGTTACCTCTGGCTACCCTACTTACCGGCGGGAACACAACTCAAGGTTATTATGGCCGCGGTATTCTAGCTCATTTCGGACGGGAGATTATAATTTAAACAATGTAGAACATAACACAGATTTGAAGAAGTTCTCTGTTCTGATATTTTGGCAATAGTAATAAATATTTTTTAATGTTTCAGGCTCAGAGTATGGTCTAGAAGTAATAAAATCTGGAATGATAGTGGAGAAAGTAGACCTTACAACGAAAGCATACTATGTGTTCGGAAGACTTGCTAATTGTGATGTTATTATGGCACATCCTACCATTTCTAGGTTAGTAGCATTAGCACTTCCTATTTTTTTTATATAATACTACTGTGGTGGCAGAAAAGCACGACCACGAGACCCACCTGGTGGAAAGCGGTTACCGGTGGCGTACGGAGGGTAGGACAAAACTGTATCTTCCATCCAAACTGAGCAATCCGACTGGGGTAGTACCTCCACTCTACAGAACACCACGGCCATAATAACTATCGTGTTGTGTAACATAATCTTGCCAGAAGGTATTCTGTGCTGTCAGCAGAGAGACCAAAATCTCCTGCAATTTCACTACATTGACAACTGCTAATGTTCATGACTCAAACCCTTGATCCGTGCGTATACTATAACTCAATTTTCATTCTAGACACCACTGCATACTCCAGTACAAGGCTTTTGCTGAGGATAACGAACCACAGTGTGGTTGGTACCTACATGACCTAGGCAGTACCCATGGAACCTTCCTCAACAAGGATCGCCTGAAGCCCAATCACTACACAAGAGTACGTGTCGGCCACCAGATTAAGTTTGGAAATAGTACGAGGACATACATTGTTCTGGTAAGTATTTTTAAAACTATAAATATCTCTCTCTTAACCCCTTCCTCCAACGCTCCTAATTCCCCCACTTCCAGGGTTGGCAGTGCGCGTGTGATGCCCCTGGTGTTGCACACATCCATAGGCCACGGTGACCGCTTCCCATCAGGTGGGCCGTGTGCTCGTCTGCCACCTAAGTGGTATAAAAAAAAGACAATAGTATATAACTAGTGGAGGTGGGGTTCATGACTAAGTGGTTACTGAGTAGGTTAGTAACAGTTAAGGTTAGGTTGATTTCAGGATGGGTGACCATTCGTAGCCCATTGGGACCCTTCAACCATTTTCCCCCTTTCCTTTTTAATCCCCCAATCAGCCAGCGGCCGCGGTTAAGTCTTACTGCAACCGAGAAAGACCACATGCCTTCCCAGGTCTTCAGATGTAAGGTATCCCATAAGATATTTCCCTCGCACCTCAGCCCCCTCGGGTTTGGGAGTCCCCATCTTACCTCCAGAATAACGAGGGACACCTCTCTGACCTGAAGCACTAAAATGTAATATAAATATTCCCCAGGGTCCAGATTTTGACTGCGAAGGTGAATCAGAACTGTCAGTGACAGAAATCAAACAAAGAGCTCTTGAGATGAAGCTAAACAGAGACAAGATGATTGCAGACGCAATAGCAGAGAGGGACAGACTGAAAGTGGAGGAGGAGAAAAGGAGAGAAGAGCATGGCATTGATTGGGGAATGGGTGAGTGGAGAATCAATTGTTATTGAGTTTACGCGTATCGTGATAGAGATCTAACCACATCTATATAAATATATAAAAATGAATCCCTATTTCCCTTAGTCACGGCATCACGTGAGAACGGCTGGACCGATTTGGCTGAAAATTGACGGGGAGGTAACTTAGAACTAGGAGACGGACATAGGATACTTTTTATCCTGCCATGGGGACAAATATAAAAAGACGAAACCGTGGGGCACAGCTAGTGGGATATATTTTTGACGGTTCATGTCCTGTCATGGATTTTTATTAGTGTTGACGCCGGTTTTCATCTTCTTTGACTATATCTCCAGTTCTACTTAACCAAATTGTGATCAAACATGCGTAAGATTTTCAGTGTGATCAAGACCTTTATGAAAAAAAACGCATCAAAACCGTTCAGTAGTTTTTGCGTCTATCACGAACAAAAAAACAAACCGACAAGAATTTGTCGAGGTACTGGATGTGACGTCCCTCCAACACAAAGGGAGGATCCTCCGACCAGGCAAGGTGATCACGCCTGGCGGGCCGACACCAACGGTTATCGTTGGGATCTTGTATATACTCTATGCCAGCGCGCGAACTTCACTTTCGCGATTCAGGATCGTAGTGACGTAGTTGTAGTATCGAAGTAGTTCGTCGTGTTGTCACTAGATGGCGCTGGGTATATGTGGTATCGCCACAAATTAAAAAAAAAATTGTGTGATACTCATGTTTTTTTTAATTTACAGACACTATGCCATAATAGTATAAACTTATAATATAGATTTATGTTTATCCCATAGGTGAAGATGCGGAGGAGGAACCAGACTTGGCAGATAACCCGTATGCCATCACAGCTAATGAGGAACTGTACCTGGAGGACCCTAAGAAGACGCTGAGAGGGTACTACGAGAGGGAGGGACATGAACTCAGTTATGACTGTGAGGAGAGGGGCGTGGGGCAGTTCATATGCAGGTAATGAAAACTGATGTTCCTCCCCCCCCCTTCCCTCCCTGTAACTATTATTAAAACATCAGTCAAAGTTCAAAGCACTACAAGAACTTTTATGTATTATGTTACTTGCTGCTACGGAACCCTTCATGGGTGAGTCCGACTCGCACTTGGCTGCTTTTATTATTTTTCTAGCCCATCCTCCTTCCGTCTTTTGGACATATCTCCGGTAATATACACCTTATATATATCTCTGTGCTGTCTTCTAATGCTGCGGAGCGTCCCAATTAAATAATATGATCGTGTTATTTCTAGAGTAGAACTCCCCATAGACGACGCTAGGGGTCGCCCCGTGGTCGCAGAAGTCATCCACAAGGGGAAGAAGAAAGAAGCGGTGATAGCATGCGCTTTAGAAGCTTGCCGGATCTTGGACAGAGCCGGGCTGCTGCGTCAGTCCAAACACGGTGAGAATACCATTAAGTTATAGATTAAACTCGGGCTGCCTGGCCCCCCTCTCTTTTTTTTTTCCGTGCGGAAATCCTCATGGATACCCACCCTGCGGCCAGCGGGGCAGGTTATATCGGACTCTTACCGACTGAAACCGTACACCGTCTAGGGTCTTCTGACGCCAGGGTGTAAGGTGGCCCAAAGAGCATTTCCCTCGCACCCCGGCTTGACCCGGGCCATCTCCGGGTTCGAGATGGCCCCCTCGGGTTTGGGAACCACGTGTTTCCCGAGCCTGGACGCTCTCCTGGGCAAAGTGGGGAGGGCCTTTTTTTTTTTTTTTTTTTTTTTTCGTGCGGAAATTGGTTCGCTGAGCGCAGACGGGGGATGGATGGGCACCTGTTACCCTACACTCCACCGTCTGCGAGGTGGCACAATACTTACACCATCCCCTTCCGGGGGGTAGACGGTGCCATCTTAAAACCGTAGATGGCCCGGGGTCAGCTGTGGTGCGAAGCATATGGCTTCTAAGTAACCTTACACCCCGGTTAAATTGAGACCCGAGACGGCGTGCGGTTTTAGTCAGTTCGAATCCAACATAACCACCCCTGATGGGCGACGGGAATGGTATCTGCGGGAATTTCCAAAGCCCAAAAAAAAAGTTGCCAAAGTGCAAACTTTAAACGCACTTCTGAGATTTTACCTTTAGCTTACCATCAGGCGAGGTGAAGTCATATTGACGTGTCCCATATATTAAAAAAAAACACAACTGAGAAATCGTCATAAGGTTAGTGATAATTCCCTTATATCCATTTCTTGAACTTGGTTTATGGCATGGCATGAAAGGCTTAATGACAGTAGAGAGGGCGCGTGTGTAAGGACAAGATTAGAGGTAGATGGGGTGCTGGCCGGAACCTCCACGCGGTGCACCCGGGCAACGGGGTGTGAGTGGCCCTTTAGGGGGCTGCCCCGAGGCTTTCGAGGCACAGTGGGGAGCGAGCTGATTGTCCGCGCGCCGTCGGTTGGGTGACAGGACGGCCGCCTGTCACCCTACACCCCATCGTCGGCGAAGTGGCGCGATGCTCGCCCCACCCCCTTTCAGGGGGTTGAGAGGGTCACCTTAAAATCGTAGATGGCCCTCGCACCCCAGCTGACCCTGCAGCTGGGGTGCGAGGGATATGCCTATTGCGTAACCTTACACCTCAGTAATTAAGACCCAAGATGGCGTGCGGTTTTAGTCGGTTCGATCCCGACATAACCACCCCTGATGGCCGACGGGGGTGGTATCCATGGGGATTTTCGCACGATAAAAAAAAGACAGGCACATGGCGGTCTGTTGTCTCTGTCTAATCCGGAGGGAAAAAGGCGTGAGTATATGTATGTATGTATGTATGAACTTGGTTTATGTTCTAGAATCCCGCCGGCGGAAACAGCGGGACTGGTCAGCGGATGACTACTACTCCTCAGATGACGACACCTTCCTCGACAGGACGGGCAGCGTCGAGCGCAAGCGCAAGCTGCGGATGGTCAAGCAAGGAGCTGTTGAACGGGAGGAAGACAAGCCTAGGACTTATGACGACCTGGTAAGCTAACATCAACCTAGCGTTATCCCGGTAGAGCCCTTATTATAGTTTGGCCGCTGAGACTATGCGTTCCTGACACATGTCAATTCGTCATGACTAGTTATGTACAATAAATAACTTGTACCTAGAACCGTTCTCTAAACCTGTTCCCAACTTACAATAACATAATAATAATCACAGTCAGCAATTGTGACAACGTGATTTCATTTTAATTTTAATTTTATTCTAATTTGGCTATCTATCCGCCCTATTTGTTTTTCCAATTTTTAATTTTTAATTTTGTTTCATTCTTATTTAATTTTATGTGATTATTAATTGTAATGATGTGTTATTACCTGAAATAAAAAAAAATCATATTCATTTCATTCATTATAAAAATATGATTCATTGTTTCTATTAGCTTGGGTAGGGGCTTATTACAAAATTACATATTATAAAATTGTAACGTTCTATTTTATATTTTTCAACCAACAGACTATTATTATTAAGATTACTAAAATATGCGGTTACAATTGCCTTGTTATTTTGTCTCATCACTATGAAAGCCGTATGAAAGCGAACATTTGACATAACCTTGAAACAGCGCAGTTTGACGTGTATGACTTTTAAAAACTATTGATTTTATATTTTTAATTAATTAATTGTTAATCATTTTAGCCCAAAATTAATCTGTGTATTGTAAATTGGCACAGTAATTAAATTTTAATGTTATCACTCGTTAATAAGGTCAATAAACGATATTTGAAATTTTGCCGTAAATTATACACCAGTTCAAAGTTACATCGCCCTTTCGCTCACAACCTGTCAGGAACGCATTCTTTCAGCGATTCTATAATAGTTAGACGATATACAAGCCTGGAAATGAACGCTCAACTATGCTACTCGTATGTACTCAAAGCAATAACTGTATTAGATTAAGGAAATGATTGTAAATAGACCAAAAAAACACCTCGCTGAGTTTCTTGCCGGAGTCTTCTGAGGCCTGGGCCGGGTCAAGCCTCCTCCTCCAATCCTCGTGAGGAAATCCTCATGAGGATTTTTCAAATAAAAAAAGGTCTGGGCCGCGTTTTGAACCGGTGGTCCATTTGCTTATCTACTTAGTTTTAAAGATTTTTAATTTTGACGTTTTTTAAGTGCCATCTAATGGTCTTTAAAGAATAAATGATTTTTGACTTTGACTTTGAGCCAAGGATCCGCTTACTCTTGTGGCAGATGGAAGGTGACAGTTGAAGCAACCTGTCACCCTAGCAGATGCAGGCCGAGGTGGAAATCCCCCGTGTCTCCAGGGGAACCACGGTTTTCGCGTCTTACCCCGTGTCTCCGGGGGTAAGATGCGAAAACCATGGTTCCCATACCTGAGACAAATATGTTGAAACCGGAGATGGCCCGGGTTAAGCCGGGGTCACCTTTTACCGCGGCGCCCGAAGACCCAATACATCTTGCGGTTTAATGTTTAATGCGAAGACATTGCGATTTGGGTCACCAACAAACACTTCTATGACAAATACTTTTCTTTGTTACAGCTAAAACAAATCAAGGACATAGAATCGAAGATAGCTGCAGAGGAACGTACGCTGGTGCGACTCCGCTCATCATCAGCCAAGGTCCAGCCTTCGGAAGACGAGGACGCGCTGGACCAGTACATGAGCACCCTGGGCAAGCCCACCATGGCTGATAAAGCGGAGATTTCTAAAGCCAAGGTAAGCCTGGATAGAGGGCAAGTAATGGCCGAGAAGGAGGTGGTGGAACAGGTCCGGGAGAGATATACAACTTAAGTGATAAACAAGCATACGGCCCACCTGATTGGACGCGGTCCCGTGGCCTATGGACGTGTGTAACACCAGAGGCGCGATGCTCGCCCCACCGCTCCCTCGGGGGGTCGAGGGAGCCATCTTAAAACCGTAGATGGCCCGGGTCAGCTGGGGTGCGAGGGATATGCCTATTGGGTAACCTTACACCTCGGTAATTAAGACCCGAGACGGCGTGCGGTTTTAGTCGGTTCGAGCCCGACATAACCACCGATGGCTGACGGGGGTGGTATTGGTATCCATGGGGATTTCCGCACGATAGAAAAAAGATGGATGGCTTCACACTCGCGCTGTCGACCCTGGAAGAGGAGGTTGGGGAGAGGGGAGGTAATGGAGAGTGGAAACGTGAGGATGGGGGTTAGGAGAGATTCTGTGCTAATCACAGGAGACTGGTCAAACAGACAAGAATTACAAAAAATATATATTTTGTGTTCAGATTTTTTTTAACTACAATATACAGACACAGCTAATTTATTTTATATTAGTACAGATACCGACACGTAAATTGGCCAGACGCGTCATATGCGCAAAGGCCGATTTTTAGGTCCCCTTTGAGGTATGAGCGGGTCGCGGGAGACGCGGTTGCGCCGTCGCGGACATCTGATTGGTCCGTCACTTGACGTCACTTGACGGACCAATCAGATGTCTCCGAGAGACGTCTTGTAGCGAATCAACGTTCCGTTCGTTCGTACTTTGAATCATTTGATTGGCTCAAAGTGCACGATGCGCGAACTGACCCCAAACCTGGCCAAGTTACGTGCCTGTATCTGTATAGATGTTTTAATTTTTCAGATGACGATACAAAAACTCAAAAACGAGCTATCTAAGACGCAACGCCTGGCGGAGCTGGCGCGGCCAGCACACCTCCCGCCGTTGGTAAAGAAAGACGACAAAGTTATCAAGCAGGCGGCCAACTCCGTCGTCTACGGGAAACGGTGGGCTTTAAATATTATTTAGTTTACAGCTTTTACCTCCTTAGGGGTTGAAACTACGATAATATCGTTATTTCGGCCTCTGTGGAGTAGCGGTAGTGTATTCGACTGCAATGATAGTAAGCGCAGGTTTGATTCCCGCTCAGTGCATATATTTGTATGAATGAATATGTCTATTTGTATTGGTCTGGGTGTGTTTCTATGTATAATGTAATATGTTTTTCAAAAAAAAAAACAAATGTATGTGTTTATCCACATTCTAGAACCCATAACACAAGCTAGTTATACTATGCTTACTTTGGTCTAGAGAGCGCTGTGTAGATAGTCGTAGAATATTCATTTATCTATCTATATGAAAATGGTACGTTCGCAAATGATTTAATGAAATATAATATACTAGTAGACAAATAATAATTCGCCTATCGAAAAAAAAAACTATCAAAATTGGTTTACCAGTTCGGGAGCTATGATACCACACACAGACATTAAACTTAAAGGCCTACGTCGTTTTTGCGTCAGGGGTTAAAAACTACTGTATAAGGCGATAAGTAGACGGTGGGCGGTCAAAATGACCGCGACGCACTCTTATATTTGTACGATTATAAGGTTGCTATTGTCCGCGCAATAGCTTATCGCTTATCAGACATACGCGAGCTAAATGCGATCTAATGATTTTTTTTTATTCATGATAGGCTTACGTTTGACCTCAATCTCACCTGATGGTAAGTGACGATGTGGTCTACGATGAATCACGCTTGCCTAGAAGGAACCTATTCACTCGTGACTTGAAAATGATCTAATAATAAGAGTGCGTCGCGGACATTTTGACCGCCTCGCGCCTCGGTATGATTATCGCCTAAATCTATTAATTCTTATTACAGAATCAGATTAAAAGAAGACTTAGAAAAACGTCCTAAAGTTCGTCCAGAGAAGAAACAAGAAGATTCAGAATTCGTTGAAGAAATGGACTCTGATGACGAAGATATACCGGCGAAGAATGAACACATGACAGAGAAGATAAGAGAAGTAGAAGTTGAAAAAGTTAAGAGTAAACAAGAAGATGTCAAGAAAGTGTATGGGCCTATGAGACCACCAGAGAACTACGTAATACCTGAAGACTATTTTGATGGGGGCAGTGCTAGAGATCTGCCTGAAATAATTGAGAAAGAAAATTAAATAAGACTTAAAATATATTTGGTTTTTTCTTTCACGTTTTACTGTCTAACCGTCGCGCTGACAACCCTGGGGGGTGAGGGTGAGGAGTTTGGAGAGGGCTGGAGGGGGGGGAGGGTTGAGCTCTGGCCTCCTTACTTGCCGCTATGTAGCGACAGGTGGCCTGTTGTCACCTGCGGGATACGAAGAGAGCCACGGATCAGCCCTCTAGAGGGCGTGTCCCGTGGCGAGTGGGAGGCTCTGTTACCCGTGTACACCACGTGGAGGTTCCTCAGTGTGAAGACCCAATACGGCATGGAATAAAATAAAAAATAATTAAAATATAAAAATAATATGCGCAAATATAATTCATTGAACGTAGGAAATTTTTTCCCACGCTCATTAGCCATACATTAACCATAAAATAAAATCAATACATAACATTAATAATTTCATTGAAATATTTTGTTTTTTAATACATATACACTCTCTCAGCTCAGCCTCTGTGGCGTAGCGGTAGTGAACGCGGCCGGTGCGCAGGAGGCGCGGGTTCGATCCCCGCTCAGTGCACATATTTGTATGCATGAATATAGGTATTTGCATTGGTCTGGTCGTGCCTCGTAGAGCACGTTAGCCGTCGGTCCCGGTTGCCATACAAACATCTATGGCAGTCGTTACGGGTAGTTGGAGCCCTAAAATGTCCAACAACAACGGTCTAGCTGCAATGCTTCGATATCGCCTAATGCCACTATTGGGTTGTAAAGGTCAGACGGCAGTCGCTTCACAGAAAATATCGAGGTCCAGCCAAATCCGCAGTTAAGACTGGTAAAGCGGACCCCAGACTCCGAGGTGAAAAGCTTTGGATGCGACTGGGATTAACGCTAGGTTGAAGAAGAGGAAGAAGAATAAATATACGTTAATTACACCTAATAGAAAAGAAAACATGATGGACGTGGGGTAGGTATATTTCTTTGTATTAAAGTTGTTACAAATGGTCATTTTAACTGTACGATTGTACGATTATTCAACAGGATAAATTATGAATGACTTCACAGGCTGATTACATAGATTACGTGATCCGATAAGTTCTGCGGTATTGGGTTACGAGGAAATTTCACTATAATTGTGATGTAACGGGAAATATTACTCGTTGAAACATGATATTACCAAATTGGGAAATTTTGTTATATCAATTGACATAACTCGATTCGAGGGTTTATGACTAAGTATATACCTATAGGCAGTGCGTGCCAGAAAACCTCCCCGCGGTGCACTCCGGGCAACGGGAGCGGCAACTCCCCCCCTTCCTTAGGGGGAGAGTTGCGGCTTCAGGCTGATATTCTGCCAAGGTCAAAGCGGCCTCAGAGAAGGAAACTCGAAATAAAACCCTTTACCAACCCGTCTGGCCAGCGTGGTAATAGTAGGCTATAAACCCTCCAAATGAACGAAAGCCATGAAAATAGGCCCCCAGTTCCCGGTGGTCCCGCTATTCCCGGCTACGGTAGCGGTCGCGGTAACGGTGGGGCGGGGGGTGCTAAGAATCTCCGGGTTACGGGAGGCTACCAACAACGTCTACACCTGGCAGCGTTTAACTGCAATACGCTTCGGCTGGACCATCACCTCACCGAACTTGAGGTAGAACTAGGTCGCATAAACTGGCACATATTGGGGTTGTCCGAGATCCGAAGACAGGGGGAGGATACGATAACCCTTGAGTCAGGCGACCTGTTCTACTTCAGAGAAGGTGATCAGCTCTCCCAGGGAGGTGTTGGTTTTCTGGTCAAAAAGGACCTCATTAGCAGCGTTGTCGAAGTCGGTAGTGTGTCGAATCGGGTAGCGTACCTTATTCTGAAAATCACCAACAGGCGTTCCCTGAAGGTGGTACAGGTATATGCGCCGACCTCGGCACACCCCGACGAAACCGCCGAGGCCGTGTATGAGGACGTTGTCAAGGCAATTAATCATACCGCCAAGGCCACCTACAACGTTGTTATGGGGGACTTCAATGCCAAAGTGGGAGTACAAGAACGCGGCGAAACGAAAATCGGACCCTATGGGGTGGGGCGCCGAAACCATAGGGGCCAAATGCTGGTCAACTTTCTCGAATCCCAGGGGCTCTTCTTAATGAATACCTTCTTTAAGAAGAAGCCCCACAGGAAGTGGACTTGGCAAAGGCGAGATTCTATGGTAAGGAACGAGATAGACTTTTTCATCACGGATAGTAAGCACATATTTAGAGACTAGCTGTTGCCCGCGGCTCCGCCCGCGTGGATTTCCAATTCCGTTTCAAATTCCTTTTTTCGTGCGAAAGTTCCTTCGGATACCACCCCCGTCAGCCATCAGGAGTATTTAAATTCAGACTCAACTACTCCTGATGGCTGACAGCGTGCGCGCCGTCTCAAGTCTTCAGTTGTAAGATTGCTTAGAGCATATCCCGCGCTCCCCGGTTGACCCTGGGCCATCTACGGTTTTAAGATGGCCCCCTTGACCCCCGAGCATCTCACCACTTAACCGACGGTGGGATGTAGGGTGACAGGCGGCCGTCCTGTCACCCAACCATCGGCGCGTCGACGATCAGCTTGCCCCCCGCTTGCTCCCCACTGTACCCTCTGCTAGTCAGAGGAACACATGGGGAGCCTCGGAGCAGCCCTCTAGAGGGCCACTCCCACCCCAGCCAGATTGGCCGCATGCAGCAGCGTCTATATAGTGAACTCAACTGCGGGTGACGTAACCTACGACCAACTTATTATTTGCGGTTAGTACAGTAATCGGGTCTAGGAATCGTACCGCAAAATTAAGTTTGTTTTTTATTGTATGTACTTTTCCGGGATAAAAAGTACCCAGTGTGCTGCCCAGGATATTGAAGAATAATTATACCAAGTTTCATCGTAATCGAACCGGTAGTTTTTGCGTGATGCCTGAACAAACAGACAGACAGACAGACAGACAGACAGACAGACAGACAGACAGACAGACAGACAAAATTTTTTTAAATCACATATTTGGGATCGGTGTCGGTCTAGTAACACTCCTTGCTACTTATTTTTTTGATATTTTCAATGTACAGAAATTTCACTTCTACAGATTTATTATAAGTATAGATGTCTCCGTGATTAACAGGTTTAAAACCGGAAGTGATCACAGGCTTATTAGAGGCTCTCTAAATATCAACCTTAAGGTTGAAAGATTCCGGATGATACAGTCTACTCTCCGACCTACGCCGCTCCAGGTAGCCCTAGGGTCCGAAAAGTTCCAACTGGAACTCCAAAATCGCTTCGCAACGCTGGAAACCACTGGGAGCATTGACGAGAAAACCGACGCAGTGGTCAAAACTCTGCAGGAAGTGTCCCGAAAGTTTTTTCCCGGAAAACGCAAACAGCTTGATTCCAAACTCTCTTCCGAGACCCTCGAACTTATGAGGAGGAGGCGTGATGAGCCCTCCACTCAGTCGTCTTCGTCAGGTGGGAGAGCCTTAAACCAACAAATTAAAAAGCTGATACGACGCGACCTCCGACGCTCCAACACACGCGCCATTCAGGATGCGATTGAGCGTAACAGGGGGTCGAAAGTGTTCGCTCAGCAGTTAGGAAGGCCCCATCTGACGAAACTCAAAACTGAAGATGGCAAAACCATCACCTCAAAGTTCGAGATACTCGAAGAGGTCGAGAAGTTCTATGGACAGCTGTATGCATCACGGACGACAAAACCAACGGGACACAGCGATGAAGACCACAGAGCCCCACTCACGCGCCATTACACCGAGGAGATACCCGAGGTCGAGCAGTGCGAGATAGAGGCGGCTCTCAGACAAATGAAGAACAATAAGTGCCCCGGGGATGACGGAATTACCACCGAGCTCCTAAAGGCAGGCGGGATCCCAGTCCTGAAAGAGCTAGCGAGCCTTTTTAATTCCGTCATCCAGCAGGGCTTAACACCTAGGGCATGGAGTGGGAGTGCGGTGGTCTTGTTCTTCAAAAAAGGCGACAAGGCCCTGCTGAAGAATTATAGACCCATCTCACTCCTGAGCCATGTTTACAAATTGTTCTCGAGAGTCGTCACGAATCGTCTCGCCACTAAGCTCGACGAGTTCCAGCCTCCGGAGCAAGCCGGGTTCCGAAAAGGCTACAGCACCGTAGACCACATCCATACTGTTCGGCAGATTGTACAGAAGACCGAGGAATACAATCAGCCGCTGTGTATGGCATTCGTGGACTACGAGAAAGCCTTCGACTCCATCGAAACCTGGGCAGTTCTGGATGCTCTGCAGCGGTGTCGTGTCGACTGGCGATATACCGAGGTGCTGAGATGCCTATATGAGACCGCCACTATGTCCGTTCAGCTCCAAGACCAGAAGACGAACCCCATTACTTTACAGCGTGGAGTGAGACAGGGGGATGTCATATCCCCCAAATTATTCACCAATGCTCTGGAAGACGTCTTCAAGACTCTGGATTGGACTGGGCGGGGTATAAACATAAACGGTAAGTACATCTCACATCTTCGGTTCGCTGATGACATTGTCATAGTTGCAGAGTCGCTGGAGCAGCTGGGCGGGATGCTGCACAGCCTAAATGGAGCCTCTCGACGCGTCGGCCTTGGTATGAATTTGGACAAAACCAAGGTTATGTTCAATAAACATATCGTGCCGAGACCGATTGCCGTCGAAGGGTCGACACTCGAAGTTGTCCAAGAATATGTCTACCTTGGGCAGATTATCCAGCTTGGTAGAAACAACTTCGAGAAAGAAGTCACCAAAAGGATCCAATTGGGCTGGGCAGCATTTGGCAAACTGCGCCGGGTTTTCTCCTCCCCCTTACCGCAATGCCTAAAAACGAAGGTCTTCGATCAGTGCGTCCTACCTGTTATGACCTACGGTGCCGAAACGTGGACACTGACAGTAAGACTGGTCCACGACTTAAAAGTCGCGCAGCGGGCTATGGAGCGAGCTATGCTTGGAGTCTCTTTGATGGATAAAATTCGAAATGAGGTCATCCGACAAAGAACGAAAGTTACCGACATAGCTCGCAGAATAAGCAAGCTGAAGTGGCAATGGGCTGGTCACATCTGCCGAAGGACTGATGGCCGATGGAGCAAACGAGTCCTAGAGTGGAGACCGCGAATTGGCAAACGGAGGGTGGGACGTCCCCCAGCACGATGGACAGACGACCTAAAGAAGGTGGCTGGGATAGACTGGATGCGCAAGGCGGAGGATCGGGTGCTATGGCGTGCATTGGGGGAGGCCTATGTCCAGCAGTGGACTGCAATAGGCTAATTGATATACCTATAATTATATATTGTAACTAGTGCCCCGCGGCTTCGCCCGAGGCATGCCTTGTCCTCGTAGCAGGATAAAAAGTATCCTATGTCCATCTTCTAGCCCCCTCGATCCCCCGAAGGGGGTTGGGGTGAGCATCGCGCCACTTCGCCGACGACGGTGGGGTGTAGGGTGACAGGCGGCCGTCCTGTCACCCAACCGTTGGCGCGCGGACAATCAGCTCGCTCCCCGCTCGCTCCCCACTGTGCCCTTTGCTACTCAGAGGGACACGTGGAGAACCTCGGAGCAGCCCTCTAGAGGGATACTCCCACCCCGGTTGCGCTGCTCGCCTCCGTTGCCCGGATGCACCGCGTGGAGGTTCCGGCCCGCACCCAGTTCTAAGCTACCTGCAGCACTAGTGGGACCGGTCTTTTGATGAGGCCGTCAAGCTGAGTGCCACCATTGTTAACATGGTGCGTGTATGTAATGATGACCCTTTTTCCTGAGACTTTACCTTCAGCTTACCATCAGGCGAGGCGAAGTCAAAGTGACGTGTCCTATATAAAAAAGATGCTGTTTAATGCATAGAGACGTAAATTTATTTGAAAGAGTGTGCCTGGAACGAAACCGCAGTGCTATGACTTGTCTTTTTAAACGGTCTTATTTAATTTGACTTATTTGTTTGGGTCGAATTGAAATTTGACACCCTTTCAGTTGTTGGATTGGTCTGATATTTGGCAGAAATCTTTAGTTCTGATGACAATTCAATTTAAAACCGTTTAACTTAAAAAATATTACTTAATTTATTTACTTCGAGTTGGTAATTTCCTCGCACTCGTAGCACGATATTGTAGACTCATCATCGTCAGCATTGGTAGGTACCTAGTACCTACTGATTCCGTCAGTGTCCGCTTATTTCTTCTCTTTATGTTTTAGCTTATACGGCTTTTATGCGAACGACTGCCTGACTTTCGTATTAGTGTTGGGTAGTTATATGGCAGTCGGCCTCGGAAAAGTCAGGAAAGAGGAATATTTAGGAGAGCGGACCCCGAGTTTTGAAGGTTTTTAAGATGTCAAATCTGTTTTTAAGATTTGACATCTTAAATCAGAAAATTTTAAGATGTTTTATGATGTGATACACCTTTTTTGTGATCGGTTAGATTAGGTAGGTATATCACAAAATTTTTATCAAATTGAACTGAATATAATTATTGGATATAAGGATAAATTACATAATAATAACTATGATTATTACGCCATAGCTAGTTACAGTGACGTAGGGTGTAATATGGAATAACAAATATCTACCGTACTCGTTAATTCATCAATCAGTACCTAAATATAAAAATGATTTAGGATTTAGAGGAAAGGATTTCGGTATAAAAGGGTGTTGTTTGTAACAAAATGGTATCATTTGAACTGAACAATTCACTCATAGCACACGTGCATTAAAAATTATATACATTATAAATTAAAATATAAATTTTAATAATCTACGAAAATGAAAATAATACTGACGTTGGCATTTTTGGTGAGTGTTTTTTATGCAATTAAAATTTGGTATTCTTAATGGATAAAATTCTTAATGTTGCCATGTGACACATGACTAAGCTGCCGACATTATTAGCTGGCAAAACAAGCAAGCTGTAGTGATAGACTGGCCACACCAGCTATATGAGAGGTGGAGAGACCGCGAATCAGCAGATGGATTGTTGGACCCGACAGAAGGACGTCATCAATCATATTATGCCATAGGACCACGGCTTTATTATATTTACTACCTACTAATCTTGGTACATTTATGTATTACATTTTCAGGTCTCCGCTGTGGTTTTGAGCTGTAACGGGGTTAAAAAAGGTCCTAGTTATGACAGTAGTGCGCGTGAGTTGTTCTTTTAGTTAATAAATACCTAAATTATGAAGAAGCAAATGTTTCAATAATAAGTAATAACAATAAAGGCCCTATAGTCCAGGGTCCTTTGAGCGGGACGTGAAAAAGCATCTGATGAGGCCGCCAACTCAGACTTTGTAGCATTATTTTGTGTCTGAAATAGGGACCTCCATTCCCGAGAATTTACCGATAATATATATACGATAAGGTATACTAACCCCATTCCAATCCCAGTCGCATCCAAAGCTTTCGCCTCGGAGTCTGGGGTCCGCTTTACCAGTCTTAACTGCGGATTTGGCTGGACCTCGATATGATATGAAGCGACTGCCATCTGACCTTTACAACCCAAGTGGCGACATTAGGCGATATCGAAGCAGCTAGACCATTGTTGTTGGACTTTTTAGGGCTCAAACTACCCGTAATGACTTTCATAGATGTTTGTATGGCAACCGGGACCGACGGCTTAACGTGCTCTCCGAGGCACGACCAGACCAATGCAAATACCCATATTCATGCATACAAATATTTGCACTAAGCGGGGACCGAACCCGCGCCTCCTGCGCAGCGGCCGCATTCACTAACTGCTACGCCACAGAAGCTGGCAAAATTGGAAACGTGTTAGATTGATACTATTTTGTTAATAGATTGATATTTTTCAATACTTGGTTTCGTCATGTGCCGTCGCATACCATAGGTACTCACAGTTTCCCTTTTCTTCTTCGTGCGGCAATCCCCACGGATACTAGCCCCGTAGCCAGCAGAGGCAGATATCTCAGACTTGAATCACTTTGGAACCACCCCATCTTGCCCCCGGATAAGAGGTGATCCCCGAGAAACCACTTCCCGGAGATCACCTGCGTCAGTCGGAACGAGAAGCTCCCGGGAGGCCTCTGTAGCCAGTCCTCCATAAGGGGTCTTATTATCAACAGTACTACGGTGTGCTCTAACTCACAGTGTCCCTATTCCCTAAGTTTGTAGGTAGGTGTTTATCCGGCTGCGCAGAAAAACGAGGTAGCAAGTAAACTGGTATAATATGGTTTGTGTTGTTTTTTCAGTTTACATGCCGTTCATATGCAGATATCAAAACTTCTGCCTCTATGAGGGTCGGCACTACCCTCATGCGGAAATTGAAAGCATACTCAGTAGATTGGGCTCACCGGTAAGCATGTTATCCACGTACTCGTGGATTTTATTAGGTTTTTATAACGTTCGCATTGAAAGCCACTGTGGTTTAAACGCGTGGTGTAGTGTAGCTGATACCAATTTGAAGGTAAAGTAACGGTAGTGTGTAGTGAATAAATAAATTGAAATAAATACGTAGGTAGGTACCTACTTAAAGTATAAATATTTTTGAAAAATAACTAAAGACATTGTAAATAGATAAAAATAAATATAGCAATTTAAATAAGTTTCTAAAATATTTAGAAGCTTTTGTTTAAATTGATTTGATGTTGTATCGATTCTGAAGTGCAATTTCACTAAACCTGCCTGCCTGTCCTGCCTCCCTGCCTCCTTGGATTGGATTGTTTTTGCACATTTTGGAAACAAAACAACGTTTGAATTGGCTTTGAAGTTTAGAGATTTTAGTTAAGTTTACTAAGTTTAGTGAAAATGCACAACAGAATCGGCACCAGTAGGTATGTGACAAATGTTGGAAGCCCATTAAAACCACTGTGTCAGGCAGATTGGTCTCTTTGGTACCTATAGGTACTTTTAAGATCTCCTAAGATCTTAATAGGTCGCAAACACAGAACAAAGAAAACCTGTGGTCGCAAATACATTCCATAATATTTCATTTAATGATAATTAAGTTATTTAATAATTTTAGATTATGTAATAATATTGGGTTATGTAATAACATTTTTTTGTATTTATCGCAAGTTTATTAGTGCCTCGGAGAGCACGTTAAGCCGTCGGTCCCGGTTGCCATACAAACATCTATGGCAGTCGTTTCGGGAAGTTGCAACTTCCCGTAACGACTGCCATAGAGCCCATGGAGCCCACAAAAGTCCAACCAGTCTAAGTTGGAACTTCGGTATCGCCATTGGTCATAATGACCATTGGTTGTGGAGGTCAGATGGCAGTCGCTCCACGGAAAATATCGAAGTTCAGCCGCATCACAGTTAGACTGGAAAGCCGACCCCAACTGAGTTGGGAAAAAAGGTTCAGAGAATGATGATGATGATGTAATAACATTAAATTTTTCAGATACAGTTTCGCCATGTATCGAATGATAACTACGACTCGCGATTGGGTAACTCACCTACTATCTCTGAATGCGATGCACATACGTATCGAGTAAGTATGATAACCTACGTCATACTAGGTATAGTGTGCGGCATCTGACGTGGCCAGATTTTGGAGTAGTGTGGGCTCCACACTCCAAAACCTTACCAAGTTAGATGCCGTACACTGTACTTGTTTCTAGGCGACGCATTTTGCCACAAACAAGTATAGTTATAAAAATGTACCTAATGTCGATGACTTTATTTGCAGTACAGTCCAATTTATTACATCAGGGACAAGACGGGCGCGACTAGAGCGGTTGTCCAATCGCCCAAATATAATTTGGAGCAGAAGTTTGACTTGAGTTGGTGCAAGTAAGTGTCACGCTTATCTTTCTTCTTTTAGAACGAATGGAGGTAGGAGACGATGGCATCCCCCGTCCGAATTGAGCAATCCAACTGGGGTAGTGGTTGTACCTCCTCCCTACAGAACACTGCGCCTATAATAACCATCGTGTTGAGTTCCCGGGGGTAAGTAGGGTAGCCAGAGCTCACAGGAGGGATTCTGTGCTGTCAGCGAGGAGATCAGTCTTTCGCGTGGTCAGCACACAAACTCTGATTTTTCGCGATGGACGCAAAAAGTACTGAACGTATTTTGATGTGGTTACTTTTGTTTGAAAGATCGTGATCAGATATAAAATATTATGCATGTTACAAACATAATTGGGTCGTGTAGATCAGGAGATATAGTTAAAAAACTAGCCCGCACAGAGGGGCACGTGAAGTGCCTTGGAGCAGCCCTCTAAAGGACCACTCCTGCCTCGAATGACATAAGCTTCTGGCGGCAGTGTCTACCCTGCGAATGAGAGGCGCTGCAGCCGTGCACCGCGTGTGAGTTCTGGCCCGCAACCGGCGGTAAACACCCTGGCCATAAAGACCCCGTTGTTTTTTTACTGCTTTTACGTACTTATGATTTTTTTTTATTACAGTAAAGAGGGCCGCATTTACAATTCCTTCCACTTCCGTCCATTGGTTTTGAAGAGTGTTAACATGACCTGTCATAATGTTATGTCCAGTATGGATGTATTGGTCCTCGCCCGGAATCGAATACGCGTTGAATTGATATCGGTAGATTTGCCGGTGTTCTGTAAAGCTAGATACAGCAAACTACCAGAACAGAGTGGAAAGTGATCACTAGGTACATGCATTTTCAATAAATAAATAAAAAATATACCAAACATCACAGTTAGTGATAGGTTTATGCCCTGTCACTTTGGGCATTCATTGAGTGATTTAAGTACGTAATTTAAGTAGAGAAAGCTAGCCTAAGTTGAGATTCATGACTGAGTATTAGTCTATAATGCGGACCTTAGTTTGGATTTCAATAATTCAGCTTCGGACTGGCCACACCTATAGTCAGGGTGGCATTTACCGGCCGGGTCCTAATCTGCCCGGGTCCCCCACGGGCCTGGCTTGCGGCAACCTTAAAGAAAACCCAAATCCGAACCTACCCCGGGCTTATGGTCAGCCACCCGGGCCCTTTCGGCCCAGTCCGACCCTGCACTAATTACAGGCATCCAAATCAAGGATTAAATTATAAATTGGAAACGTGAAAGTACGTGAGCTTGCACGAGTCTTTCTTTCAAAGGACTGTTAGGTATTATGTGTTTAGAATTATATAATTCATACTAGCTGTTGCTCGCGGCTCCGCCCGCGTGGATGTTGAAATCCGTTTCAAAAACTATCCTATCTCTCAAGTTGGATCGAACTGCACATGGTGTGCGAATTTTATTATAATCGGTTAAGTGGTTTAGGAGTCCATTGAGGACGAACATTGTGACACGAGATTTATATATAGGTATAAGATAAGATAAGAAAGATAAGATAAGATAAGATTATAGATGAAGAAATATAGGTATGTACTTAATTATAATTTAGAGGCTACGAATCAATACAATGGGGCCTTATCGCTTGAAGCGATTGCTACCAGGCAAACGATAGATTTTTCAATTTTATTAGTTTTATAGTCTAATCGTTATCAAAAATGCGTTGCCTGAAAAGCACCTGGGAGTGTTCAAGTCTAGAGTGAACAGGTTAGTTCTAGGCAAGCGTGGTCAACCGTCGACCACATCATCACTTAGTACAGGTGAGAAACAATATCACCTGTTGGTAAGGTGATGATGCGATCGCTCACATCATGTGTGAATCAAATCAAATCATGTGTGAACATTGAAATGTGTTAAGTGATAAGCAAATTGATCAAATCAAATCAAATCAAATTCTTTATTCGCTAGAATATGGTAGGCACAGAGATGTTATAGCATTATAATACATTTGTACTTTGTAATAAGGAATGTAGAATATAATAGAAATGAACGTTATTGTACACCAATCAAATATTATACACTCAAATGCATGTAATCCATGTTTGAAGGAGGTAGGACACGACGGTATCTCCCGTCCGAACTGAGCAGTCCAACTGGGGTAGTACCTCCTCCCTACAGAACACCATGATAATTATCGTGTTGTTCCCGGCGGCGGTGAGGAGGGTAGCCAGAGTTCACAGACTTCCCCCCTCCAACCTCCCTAAACTCCCCCTCCCCTCTCCAGGGTCGGCAGCACGATGTGACGTCTCTGGTGTTGCACACGTCCATGCGCCACGGTGACCGCTTCGGTGGGCCATGTGCTTGTCTGCCACCTAAGTAGTATAAAGAAAAGTAGATATAAAGTCTAATTTTAATGATATAGAATGGACTTATAAAACATATGGACGCAACGCGTTGAAGAGTACAACTGACGACACTCGAATCGGACCACTTGCATAATTATACTGACTACATTAAGTATTAAAGGACTATTTATTTATTTATTAATAAAGTTAACAAGAATAAGAATGTTGTTTTTATTTGAAACTAGCGGCTCGGGACCCGGCTTCGCCAAATCCTAAACCCGAAAAAAAACATGAAATTCAATACAAAAGACCCGCTAGTTGTTGAATTTCATGTTTTTTTTACTTCAAAACTTAATTACTTACCATATAACGGACTTCCATGAAATCGCTGTGCCCTTATTTGCCCCCTTAGGGGTGAAATCTCTAAAAAATCCTTTCTTAGTGGATCCCTACAACATAAAAAGCATTTAGTTACTGCCAAAATTTCAAGTTTGTGGGTCCAGCGGTTTAGGCTCTGCATTGGTAAATCAGTCAGTCTGTTAGTCAGGGCCAAGCAATTATATCTTCTTAATATATATAAATCTCGTGTCACAATGTTTGTCGTCAATGGACTCCTAAACCACTTAACCGATTATAATAAAATTCGCACACCATGTGCAGTTCGATCCAACTTGAGAGATAGGATAGTTTTTGAAACGGATTTCGACATCCACGCGGGCGGAGCCGCGGGCAACAGCTAGTAATATATATAAATCTCGTGTCACAATGTTTGTCCTCAATGGACTCCTAAACCACTTAACCGATTATAATAAAATTCGCACACCATGTGCAGTTCGATCCAACTTGAGAGATAGGATAGTTTTTGAAACGGATTTCGACATCCACGCGGGCGGAGCCGCGGGCAACAGCTAGTAATATATATAAATCTCGTGTCACAATGTTTGTCCTCAATGGACTCCTAAACCACTTAACCGATTATAATAAAATTCGCACACCATGTGCAGTTCGATCCAACTTGAGAGATAGGATAGTTTTTGAAACGGATTTCGACATCCACGCGGGCGGAGCCGCGGGCAACAGCTAGTATATATATATAGATAGATTGATGATTCTTCGAGTAAGACATTCTTTGGTTATTTTCGTGGCAATTTTTGAAATCAGTTTTTCTTTTAAAACGATATCAGAATCTATACATAATATAATAAATCTGTAACTGATCGGCGTCTGTGCATGGAAGATATATGAGAAAAAAAAAATTATTAAGGCACTTTATGAATGTCAAAAAAATGATTTTTAGAATTTTTGTCTGTTTGTCTGTTTCTCTGTTTGTATGTGTCTCTCTGTCCCTCTGTTTGTCCCAGTTTGTCCGCACTAAATTTTTGTTCACGTTAAAATCAAAAACTACTGGAGGGATTTTGATCAAACTTGGTACGATTATAGTTCATAGTTCTGGGCAACATATAGGCTACTTTTTATACAAGCTGATACCCGTGGCTTCGCCTGCGCTTCGTTTTTAGGTCGTTTTTGGTCATATCTCCGGTTCTATTTAACCAATTACAACCAATCATACGGTAAATTTTTAGTCTAAGCAAGACCTTTCTAATAAAAAAACCGCATCAAAATCTTTTCCATCCATCGCTATCGCGATGAACATAAAAAATACCGAACGGGTTTGGTCATGGTTAGACTCAAAATCTTACGCATATTTGATCGCAATCGGCTGATTAGAACCGGCGATATAGTAAAAAAAAATGCGAAAATCGACGTCCACGCGGGCGGAGCCGCGGGCAACAGCTAGTCTTAAAATAAACTTAAAATATTTTTTTATAGAAAAGGCACCTCAGACAGCGATATACACGAAAATCAAAATTTTCAGAAACCAAACCCACGCAATGAAGTTCTTACCGATGTTTTTTTAAACTCGAAGCACCATGCAGTACACAAGCACTCTGCCTGGCCATAGAAGCGCGACTAGTTGTAACTTAATTTAGACTGACGCCCCTACACAACACTAGTCTTTGATTATATACCTATAATATATATGTATAATCAAAGGTGCTATATATTGGACTAAGAGCCCGTGAACCCCAGACTTTCGTTATTTTATAAAAGCTGAAAGTTTGTCAGCGCATGCTCCCAATACAGGTAAGAACGATGGCCCATTATGAAGTTCGGGTCATGGTGGCTTTGGCAGATAAACGGTACTAAAGTGTAGCAAGCGCAAGGCAGTGGGTGCGAGTGAGACGGCAAGTCAGGTCTATTGCGACCCCTCACTGCGCATATTATGGAATTATAAAATTGGAATTCTAATTCCAATTTTAGTTTTATTGCGATCCCTCACTGCGCATGTTTTGGCATTATATAAATAGAATTATAATTCCAAATGTGTAATTCCAATACATGGGCTGTGAAGAATCGCAATAGACCTGACTCGCCATGTCACTCACACCCACTGCCCTGCGCTCGCTCCTACAGCTACCCTTTAGTACCGTGTATCTGCCTAAGCCACTACGACCCGAACTTCATAATGGGCCATCGTTCTTATCCGTATTGGGAGCATGCGCTGACAAACTTTCAGCTTTTATAAAATAACGAAGGTCTGGGGTTCATAAACCATGAAAATCAGCCTTGGGACAGATATATTTTTTTTTTAGCAAACGTATTACTTTTAGAACTATGGTCTCATTTGTAATAGTATTGTAAACTTCTCAGGACTTAGTGTTTTTTTTTTGGTAAGCATGTACCGTTTAGTTTAAAATATATATATACTAGCAGCCCGTCCCGGCTTCGCACGGGGTTTTAAAATGAAAAAAGTTGTTGTAGTGACATAACTACAATAGTTGGACATATGCTACCGCGGAGTTTTTTGTAGACATTATGATGTTCTTCAATATTGTTGTACATTATTTTGTTCTATCGCTAATAGTTTCGGCAGCGCATTCGACGAAAGACATTTTAAGACTCATTTTTCTACACCTTCGGTTACATTGTTCAAATTTTACCAAGGATCCCTAATGTTTTTCAAAATGAAATGTAGCCTATGTCAAATTGGAAGAATGTAGCATTCTATTGGTGAAAATTTTTTTTAAATCGGCCCAGTACTTTTTGAGCCTATTCATTACAAACATACAAACATACAAATACAAATCTTTCCTCTTTATAATATTAGTATAGATTAGATTATAAGGATCGGGGCTTGGAACAATCCGTTCGGTATTTTTATGTCCATCGCCACGATAGACGTAAAAAGTACTGAACGGGTTTTGATGCGGTTTTTTTTTATTAGGAAGGTCTTGGTTAGACTCATAATCTTACGCAAATTCGATCACAATCGGCTGATTAGAACCGGCGATATACCTAGTAAAAAAAGGCAAAAAAAATCGACGTCCACGCGGGCGGAGCCGCGGGCAACAGCTAGTACATAAATATTAAACATGCTCTTTGTAGGTAAGTACCTAACTACTGTGTTATTAAAACTGTACATTCAACAGGATAATTATGAATGACGTCACAGGCTGATAACATAGATGTGATCCGATAAGTTCTGCGGTATTGGGTTACGAGGAAATTTCACCATAATTGTGATGTAACGGGAAATATTGCTCGTTAATTAAGCTATACGCGAAACATGAAAATACCAATTCAGAAAATTGCTATATCAATTGACATTAAAACTCGATTCGAAGGTTTTTAAAGATATGCCTGGAACCAAGTCGTGGTGCTATGACGTATCATAATGATCTTTTTTACTTCGTAGGTATTTTCTTCGCACTCGTAGCACGATATTGTAGACTCATCATCATTGGTAGGTACCTAACAGTGCTGTTCTCTAGAAGGACAAAGCGTTGCGTTCAGGCCAGCGACGAACTGCTTTGTGATAAAAGATTAGAAGTAAAATCAAACGGAGCAGTTGCTCCTTTCCTTAATAATCGGGCAACGCGTCGTGATAGGCAGCTTTATCAGGACACGTTGCCCGATTATTAAGGTCTGGAACTTTATAACCTACTAGCAGCCCGTCCCGGCTTCGCACGGGGTTTTAAAATGAAAAAAGTTGTTGTAGTGACATAACTACAATAGTTGGACATATGCTACCGCGGAGTTTTTTGTAGACATTATGATGTTCTTCAATATTGTTATACTTACATTATTTTGTTCTATCGCTAATATTTTCGGCAGCGCATTCGACGAAAGACATTTTAAGACTCATTTTTCTACACCTTCGGTTACATTGTTCAAATTTTACCAAGGATCCCTAATTTTTTTGAAAATAATAAAATGAAATGTAGCCTATGTCAAATTGGAAGAATGTAGCATTTTATTGGTGAAAAAATTTTTTAAATCGGCCCAGTACTTTTTGAGCCTATTCATTACAAACATACAAACATACAAAAATAGGTACAAATCTTTCCTCTTTATAGATATAGATAGCTAGGTATGCAGTTCGTCGCTGTCGTAGCGACGAACGCAACGCTGTGTCCGTAGAGAATAGCACTGCTGATTCCGTCAGTGTCCGCTTATTTCTTCTCCTCTTTGTGGTTTGGCTTATACCTAGGTAGGCGAACGACTGGCGTGGACTTTCGTCTCGGTGTTGGGTATAGGTATGGCAGTCGACCTCGGAAAAGTCAAATTATGGAAAGAGGAATTTTAAAACCGATTTTTAAAAGGAAGGAATGGAATTTTAAAAGGAAAGAAGGAAATTTAAAAACGAACCGAAAAAATAATTTTTTTCGGTTCGTTTTTAAATTTCCAGATTTTTTTGTGATCGGTTTAATTACTCGTAGCTCGTAGTAGGCAGTGGCGGATTTACCAGTAGGCTGAGTAGGCTGGAGCCTAGGGCGGCAGATTTTAGGGGGCGGCAATTTTGAGCTACATTTTTTTTTCTTTCATAAAAAATAATAATATAATAATAGGTAACCTTACACCCCGGTAATTAAGACCCGAGACTTGTGGCCGACGGGGGGGGGGGGGGAGGGTGGAAGTCATGGAGAATTTGTATAGCCTACTGGCGGCAAATTTGTAAATCCGCCACTGGTAGTAGGTACCTATTACTTATAACAAAAATCGAATCAAGTTGAATTGTATTTATTGGATCAGGTTGAAATTACATAATAATAACTATGATTACGCCATAGCTAAGGTACAGTGACGTAGGAGGTTATAACATGAAATAATAAGGAAGGTAGTACCGCTATTTGTTATTTCATCAATCAGTACCTAAATATAAAAATGATTTAGGATTTAGAGGAAAATAAAGGATTTAGATATAAAAGGGTGTTGTTTGTAACAAAATCGTATCATTTGAATTGAACAATTCGTTCATAACACACGTGTAAACCTACATTATATAAATTAAAATATAAATTTTAATAATCTACGAAAATGAAAATAATACGGACGTTGGCATTTTTGGTAAGTGTTTATTTTCCAACTAAAATTTGGTATTCTTCATGGATAAAATGTGTGGGCAGGCCTCCGAGAAGGTGGACCCACGACCTGGTAAAGGTCGCGGGAAACCGATGGATCCATGCGAGAGGCGCAGAACCGGTCGTCGTGGAGATCCTTGGGGTAGACCTTTGTCCAGCAGTGGACGTCTTTCGGCTGAAATTATGAATGGATAAAATTCTTAATGTTGCCATGTGACACATGACTAAGCTACCGACATAGCTGGCAAAACAGGCAAGCTGTAGTGACGATAGGCTGGCCACACCACATTATACCAAAACTGATAATAGGCTTAGGACTTAGGCCTTCTGTGTCCTAGAGTGGAGACCGCGAATCAGCAAATGGAATGTGGGAACTGAAGATGGCCCTAGGGTCGGCCGAAGTGCGAGAGAACATTGTTCATTTTTAACCATTCAGCACGCGGTAGCCTAGTGGTCTGGGTAATGGACTGCTGAGACGAGGTCTCGGGTTCGATCCCAGGTTCACCATGGCACACACCAATGACTTTTCGATGCTTTTCGAAGTTATGTGTGTATTTATCGCAGGTTTATAAGTGCCCGGTTAATGGCAATAGGCTCGCTACCTATTACATTGGGACCTAAACATAAACTGGCGAAATGTGGGTGCTAGCACCTCTGCCTACCCCTTCGGGGATATAGGCGTGAGTTCGGCACGTGACTAATCGTGGTATATTTATTTCATTTTCAGATCTCCGCTGTGGTTTTGAGCTGTAACGGGGTTGAACAAGGTCTTGGTTATGACAGTAGTGCGCGTGAGTCGTTATTTCAGTTTATAAATATAAATTAATAAGAAGAAAACGTTTAAATTTAATAAAGAGAATAATAATAAAGACCCTATAGTCTCGGGTTCTTCAAGCGGGACGTGAAAAAGCATTTGATGAGGCCGTCAAACTGAGGGCCATCATTGTAGCATTATTTGTGTCTAATGGCGACCTCCATTCCCGAAAATTTACCGATAAGGCGATAACCTATGGAGGCGTGCAGCTCCTCCCACTTGCCACGGGAGGCTACTTCCCGGAGATCACCTGCGTCAGTCGGAACGAGGGGCTTCCATGTCGCCTCTGTAGCCAGTCCTCCATAATGGGTCTTACCACCGTTACTACGGTGTGCTCTAACTCACAGTTCTTTTTTATATATATAGGACACGTCAATTTGACTTCACCTCGCCTGATGGTAAGCTGAAGGTAAAGTCTCAGGAAAGAGGGTCACCATTACATACACGTACCTACCATGTTAACAATGGTGGCACTCAGCTAAACGGCCTCAACAAAAGAGGATTGTCGTCGCAGCACCGCGTGACTCCCACCGGTCCCACTAGTGCTGCGACCACAATCCCCCCCTGCCCGGCTGATGCACTTGCTGACCCCTGAACGTAATCCAACCGAGTTTGGTAGCAGGTACCTACCCGGTCGAATTTTGTGACAAAATTTGTGCCATCAAATTTCTACCACCAGTAAACCAACCAACCAACAGTGTCCCTATTCTATAAGTTTGTAGATCGGTGTTTATCCGACTGCGCAGAAAAGCGTGGTAACAAGTAAACTGGCATAAATATGGTTTGTGTTGCTTTTTCAGTTTACATGCCGTTCATATGCAGATATCAAAACTTCTGCCTCTATGAGGGTTCGCACTACCCTCATGCGGAAATTGAAGGCATACTCAGTAGAATGGACTCACCGGTAAGCATGTTATTCACGTACTCATGTATTTATTATTTTTTTATAATTATAACCAATATGAGAACTACCGTTCGCATAAAGAACCATCGGGGTTTATACGCGTGGTGTAGGTACCTAATATCGATGTTGGAAATGTTGGAAGCCCAATTAGAATTACACTGCCTGACATTAGGCTGGACTCTGGTATACTTTTTAGATAAATGCAAGAACATTAGAAATTTCCTTGTAGATAAATGGTACTATGAAGCTGATCTGATGATGAAGTTTGAAAGGAGCTTCTGAACCGAACAAGATAAACCAATTAAGTTTATGCTATATTGTCTGTTTATGCACATACACTACGCTTGATTAAAAAAAGTATTTTCTAAAATCAATTAATTTTATTTATATTTTGGTGATTGTCACCATAGTCACCATGTTTCATGTGGCTTATGTAGCTTACAGGGCAGCAACTGTCGTCCGACACTTCGACCTTCCAACTCCGAGAGGAAAGCCTGCGCCTGAGCTACGTCCGTTAATTAATTTTAGATTTAACTGATAACATAACATAACATAAACTCACGCCTATATCCCCGAAGGGGTAGGCAGAGGTGCTAGCACCCACATTTCGCCAGTTTATGTTTAGGTCCCAATGTAATAGGTGGCGAGCCTATTGCCATTAACGGGCACTTATAAACATGCGATAAATACACACATAACTTCGAAAGCATCGAAAAGTCATTGGTGTGTGCCATGGTGAACTGGGATCGAACCCGAGACCTCGTCTCAGCAGTCCATTACCCAGACCACTAGGCTACTGATAACTGATAACAAAGTCCAAAATTAAATGATATTTTTTGAAGTGCCAGTTGCACAACAGTAGCTTGTTTTAACATAATCGAGGCGGTAAGATGGGCTCGGGTTCCTAAGCTTGTTGGGTCGCAAATATAATCCCATAATATTTCATGTCAGGATATTAAGTTATTTAATAACATTTTTCAGATACAGTTCCGCTATGTGTCGAATGTGGACTACGGCACGCGATTGGCTGACGCCCGTTCTTACTCTGAATGTGAAACACAAGAGCCTGGAGTAAGTATTATAACCTACGTCATACTAGGTAGGACCTACTAATAGGTACCTATAACGTTTTATACTAGGTAGGTGGAAGAAAAGCACACGGCCCACCTGATGGGAAGCGGTCACCGTGGCCTATGAACGTGTGCAACACTAAAGGTGTCACACAAGGAACGAGTGGGGAGGCTAGGAAGGGGTGGGGGGAGGAGGTACAGTGAGCTCTGGCTACCCTACTTACCGGCGCACACTGTAAGAAATTCGGAATATAGCGGGATTTAATTAAAATTTCGAACATGTCTAATTATGTCTAATTATTCTATAACGATTACTTAAAACGGTGACATATATTTTTTTGCTGTGGGTAGCTTAACATCTTAACATATATATTAAAAATGTATTAGGTATATCGGTATTAAAACTGAGTTACACTCGATGCGCATTTTACAGTGTTAATTTGTGCGAATTGCGATTACGATTACGAAGTGATTATAAAGTCAAAACTATTATTTACTTTATATATTATAGTGTTTGTGTTTAATACGTAATTATATACATTTTATCGGATTTTTACTAGGCATATTTGTTGAAATCAACCATTTCTCTTAGAACACAAAATTGACTTTGATTTTTGATTGTTTCAAATTCATTGTACTCGAAACCCAATTTTATAGCATTTTATAGTAAAGTATAATACCTACCATCTTAATGATGCAACTCACAACTTGTGCGGTTTTTTGTGACGCCCATACATTTTTTAAATTTTTCAGTAGGTAAGTATGGCTGTCGAGATCAAATTCTCAAAATTTGGTCTTCTCACAGAAGAAGTGATTGTTCTGACGAAGCTTTTTTCATTTTGGATGGATAATTAGATATCCTCGTGAAACTTTCTCTAAGCCTTCTAAAAATAAAATCAAGGCATTTTTGAAAGCCCCCACTCGCTTCCCTTCAGGGTAGGCAGCGCGTGTGTGACACACTTGATGTTGCATATATGTTCATAGGCTACGGTGACCGCTTCCAATTAGGTGGGCCGTGTGCTTGTCTGCCACCTATGTAGTAAAAAAAAAGAAAAAGATTCAAAGAAGATTCAGACATGAAATGGGTTTTACTGGTGGATATTTCTAATCAGCAGTCTGGAAATACGAATGATGGCAACACTGCTAGACGTTTTTTTCGACATTCTTCTATAACAGCTGAGATAACTTTGACTTTATTTGCAGTATGGACCAGTTTACTACATCAAGGACATGACGGGCGCGACTAGAGCGGTTGTCCAATCGCCCAAATATAATTTGGAGCAGAAGTTTGACTTGAGTTGGTGCAAGTAAGTGTCACGCTTATCTTTCTTCTTTTAGAACGAATGGAGACCGTAGGACACGACGGCATCTCCCGTCCGAATTGAGCAATCCGACTGGGGTAGTTAGTAGTTGTACCTCCTCCCTATAGAACCCTGCGCCCATAATAACCATCGTGTTGTGTAAGTAGAGTAGCCAGAGCTGCTGTCAGCGGAGAGACCAGTCTCCTGCGTTGTCAGCACAAAAACTCATGTTTTTTTACCGATGCGCGATGGCCGCCAAAAGTACTGAACGGATTTTGATGTGGTACCTAATTATTGTTTGAAAGATCTAGGCCAGGCTCAAAATATTACGCAAGTTTGATCACTAGCGGTTGAGTAGACCCGGAGATATAGTCAAAAGTCGGCTGATTGGCTTAGAGAACCAGCCTTTTTTTTATGTCGGTCACGTGAACATGACTTCACCTCGCCTGATGGTAAGCTGAGGCAAAGTCTCTAGAATGGGAGTCACCATTGCAAACACCGATAGTGCCATAATGGTGGCTCTCAGCTTGACGGCCTCATCAAATGCTTTTTCACGCCCCGCTTAAAGGACCCGGGACTGTAGGTATGAGGAAGGAAACACGAGCCTGCCCCCCGCGAACCTTCTTCCCACTGTGCCCTCTGCTAGCCAGAGGGGTACGTGAAGAGCCTTGGAGCAGCCCTCTAAACGCCAACTCCTGCCTCGAATGTCATAACTCGCTGGCGGCAGCGTCTCCCCTGCGAATGAGAGGCGCTTCAGTCTCTCCGTTGGCCAGGTGCACCGCGTGTGGGCTCCGGCCCGCACCCAGCGGTAAAGACCCTGGCCATTTTTTTGCCCTCTTGTGTTGTTAGTGCTTTCGCGTACTTATTGATATTTTTTTTTATTACAGAAAAGAGGGCCAAACTTACAAGACCTTTCACTTCGATAGATTGGTTTTGTCGGGTGTTAACATGACATGTCATAATGTTATGTCCAGTATAGATGTAATGGTCCTCACCTGGAATCGAATAGGCTTTGAATCGATATCGGTAGATGTGCCGGTGTTCTGTAAAGCTAGATACAGCATACTACCAGAACAGAGTGGAAAGTGATCACTAGGTACATAAATTTTCAATAAATAAATAAAAAATATACCAAACATCACAGTTAGTGATAGGTTTATGCCCCGTCACTTTGGGCATTAATTGAGTGATTTAAGTACGTAATTTAAGTAAAGAAAGCTAGCCTAAGTCGAGATTCATGACTGAGTATTAGTCTATAATGCGGTCCTTAGTTTGGATTTCACAGGGTGGCATTTACCGGCCGGGCCCTAACCTGTCCGGGGCCCCTACGGGCTTGGGCCTTAATGAAAAACCGAACCCGAACCTATCCTGGGCTTATGGTCAGCCACCCGGGCCCTTCCGGCCCAGACCCTGCACTAATTACAGGCATCCAAATCAAGGAATACATTATAAATTGGAAACGTGAAAGTGCGTGAGCTTGCACGAGTCTTTCTTTCAAAGGACTGTTAGGTATTATGTGTTTAGAATTATATAATTTATATTATACATGAAGAAATATAGGTATGTACTTAATTATAATTTAGAGGCTACGAAACAATACAATGGGGCCTTATCGCTTGAAGCGATTGCTACCAGGCAAACGATAGATTTATCCATTTTATTAATTTATACACTAATAAAATAAAATTGGTATCAAAAATGCGGTGCCGGAGTCAGTGTCTCCGGCAAGCTTATACCTGAGAGAGTTCGCTCTAGGCAAGCGTGGTCAACCGTCGACCACACCATCACTTACCAACAAGTGAGAAACTATACCACCTGTTGGTAAGTGATGATGTGTGATGACGCCTATAAAGCCATGGTTCACAAAGAAAAATGTGTTAAGAATTGTAAGAAAAAAAAACAAAAAACTGCAGAAATATCCCTTTTTCATTCAGAAACATGAAACGAACATTGACGTGTGATAAGCAAACTGAATTGTACTTTGTAATAAGGAATTTAGAATAGAATAGGAATAAACTTTATTGTACATCAATCAAATATTATACAATCAAATGTATATAGATATATATAAAATCTAATTTTAATGATGTATGTAATCGACTTATAAAACATATGGACGCAACGCGTTGAAGAGTACAACTTGCTTATACTGACTACACTAAGTATTAAATTGCTATTTATTTATTTATTAATAAAGTTAATTACAATAAGAATGATGTTTTTATTTGAAATAAATAAATAATTTCTACGACATTCTACACGGTGCCCTAGGATCGGACTGAGCTGGAAGGGTTGGGCCGGGCCTGTGTTTTGATTATTAAACTTGGGTTTATTTATGCCTCGGAAACCCGGAAAAGCCCGGGTTGTTTTCGGACTGGGTAATTCCAGGCGCATTGCAGGCACCTTTCAAATTGAGATAAACAAAATATAAAATTGAATTATTGGATTTTCCAACACAAAATCTTCTTATCAACAGAAATATGAGATAAGAGTGAATAAATACATTGCGGTAGTTAATTGTTATTTATAAACGCTGTAGTACCGAATCTACCGAGTTTTTAAGAATATTTAAAAATTTAATTTAGTTTTTTTATATATATGAAAAAATGTAATATAATGTTATGCCTAACGCTACAATGATACGCGTCTAAAATGAGTTGATTCGATCAAAAGTTATCGCCATTCAGAAAAAAAATAAAAACCCGACTGCGTAAAAAACTGAAAAGAAAAAAAAACAAGCACTTAGATGTCCTGTGGTCTAGAAACATAACAACTTAACAGTCGGGATAAATTGAAAAATTATATTGGCTGTCGAATAATGGATCCCGACTTTTCAGTTGTTATGTTTATAGACCACCAAAAAAACGTTCTAAGTGCTCAAACCAAATTTATTTCTAAGAAAATAATTAACAAAATTTTAACAATATAATTTATTGCTTAAAATAAATTTACAAAAAAATACTGAATTCCTACACACATCACATTACAAATCACGATTAAATCCTCTATTTCTCCGGTGAATTCGCTTCTGAACCGACGTTTATCGGTCAATCTCTCCGAACACGACGTCCAGCGTGCCGATGATGGCTACAATGTCGGCCAACATCGAGTTCTTGCCGATCTTCTCAAGAGCCGCGAGGTGGGCGAAGCCGGGCGCCTTGATCTTGCATCTGATGAAGGAAATAGTGAATATCTGAGGACATATTACACAACGCCATCTATTTTGATAACAATAAGATTGTGACTTAAGGAAAGGATTTTCCCGTTATAGTCGAAACCGACGCGACGGTCATTCTTCATTTAGCATTTTATTATCATTTTATGAGTAATCATTCCCTCATCATTCATTCATTAATCATTCACGCATCATTCATTCAATCATTAATTCATTCTATGGAACAGGCGATCGCCATCGCTTCCCGCTGAATTACTGAATGTTAGAAAACTCATCAAAATTAAACCCCTCCCCCCTCCCCTTCACGTACCTGTAGGGTACCGACGAGCCATCGGAGACGAGGTAAACGCCAAACTCTCCCTTGGGGGCCTCCACAGCCGTGTACGTGGCGCCAGGGGGGACCTGGTACCCTTGCGTGAACAACTTGAAATGGTGAATCAGCGCTTCCATTGAAGTCTGGAAAAAAAAAAATCTGGAACACAGAGTCCACTCTCCTACTAGTTGTATTAATTTGGCTTTTACGGGAGCTTTCTGACCTCTCAAACTCGACATTCTGTGCCAGAGACCCATCCGTCCATCAAGGCCGATCGCCTATCAACCTATAGCGATATCGTGGGCGTGGCGACGATGCTCACCCACCCCTTTTTTGAGGGTGGATGGCCCCATCTTAAAACTGTAGATGGCCAGTCAGCTGGGTGCAAGTAAAATGCCTTTTGAGTAACTTTACACCCCGGTAATTGCGACCCGGGATGTCCTGGCGGTTATGTCGGGATCGAACCGACTAAAACCGCACGCCATCTCGGGTCTTAATTAACTGGGTGTAAGGTTACCTTAATAGGCATATCGCTCGCACCCCAGCTGAACCTGGGCCATCTACGGTTTTAAGATGGCCCCCTCGACCCCCCGAAGCGACACGTTTTCGCTGTCGTTGTTTGACAAATTGTCCGTTTTCGTTCGATCCGAAACGTTCATGTTCGATTTTCAGAGTAAGGCCCCAGGATCGCAAAACATTATAGTAGTATCGAAGTAGTTCGCCGTGCTGTGACTAGATGGCGTTGGGTATAAATGGTATCGTCACAAACCCATATTCCGAACTATATGAATCTCCCGATACCTTCATTTCCTTACGAGAAGGTGGATTCAGCTTGGCATCATCAGCCTTCACCTCTCCGGCCGGCATCTGGTTCAGGCACTGGTCAATGATGCGGAGTGACTGGCGCATCTCCTCCACACGGCATAGATATCTATGAAATATTTAAAAAAAAATTAGCATGTTAATGATTTTAGATTGGAAAAAGTGAACATCCAGGACGGGACGTGAACCCGCGACCAGCGGGAATACTCTGACCAACTGAGTTACCGGAAAACGTCCTAAATATTCGAAATTCTCCGATACATTTTATGGCTTAGAGCGCCATCTACCGTAATTCTTGCAAACTAAGGAAACATGGGCCTCGATTTTGCTATAGGCAAACCACTGTCATGCCACTGACACTCTAAAAATACTATTTAATTGTAGACTTTACCGTTACACAGTTAAAGTCTAAAATTAAATGAAAAGAATTCATTAAACTTTTTCATTCGCTCTACAAAATATCATTTGGCTTTAGACTTTAACCTGATAACAATAAAGTCTACAATTAAATGGCATTTATTAGAGTGTCAGTGGTATATCAGTGGGTTGTCTTTAGCAGAATCGAGGCCCTGTAGTGTCGTTCGCGGGTTCAAGTCCCGTGCTGAATATTCTCTTTTTCCCAATTAAACCATGTTAACCATCACCTAGCATGGCCACACGGTTACACCCGCGCAAATCCTGACCCGAGTTGTTTTTATTTACCTACCTATCGTAGCAGTCTCCGTAAGTCCCGATGGGCACGTCAAAGTCGACGAGGTGGTACGCGTCGTAAGGCTGCGACTTGCGCAGGTCCCACTTGATCCCTGAGCCGCGGAGCATCACGCCACTGCACAAACAACATAATAATCATATATAATATGTTACGGCTAATACCCGAAGTGCGGCTGCACCTAGTTTTAGCCGGTTAGATTAGGTTAGGGTAAGTGGCTACACCTAGTTCTAACCGGCTAAAACTAGCCGATTAGAACTAGATGTAGCAGCCGTACTTCGGGTATTAGCCATAACATATACATACATATTAGAAAGACGAGCGAGCGTCTGTCGTGGTATGGACATGTTATGAGAAGAGATGAAAGTAATGTTGTTGAAAAGGTTCAAAGTATGAATATAGAGGGCTTCAGGGGCAGAGGTAGGTATAAGAAAAGATGGATGGAATGCGTGAAAGACGATATGGAAAGGAAGAAAGTGACTGAGGAGATGACATCTGACAGGAATGTATGGAGGAGAATGACAAAAAAATCTCTGAGCGGGAATCGAACCCGCGATTTCTGGCTAACCTGTCGAATATTTTACCATCACGTCACCTATCACTAATCATACCTGAAGCCGTAGTTAAGAGCATCCTGGGCTGTGACCAATCCGATGTCCTTGGTCCTCTGCACCCAGATCCTGTTGGTGGTCAGCACATCTTCAACTTCGTCCAAACGCTCCGAGAATTTGGAAGCCCACGCATGCAAGTCATCCATCAGACCTAAAGGCATGTCCTGGAAGTAAATAGACCTAATTCAAAATCTAGACAATTTTTTTATACTACTTAAGTGGCAGACAAGCACACGGGCCACATGATGGGAAGCGGTCTACTAATACTACTGTTGATCCTAGTGTTCAGGAGTTATAGGAATGTAGGTGAAAAATGGCATGCTGAATAATAAAAAAAAATAAGGAATTCATAACTCAAAACGATGGTAACTCACATATAGACATAATATTATAATTTCCAGGTGTACAGGTCTCTTTGATTCTGAAATGTTAACACATAGTTTAATGTTCTATACAAAGCATTTTGATTTTCGAGCTTGTGACTATGCGGTGTTTTGATAATCGAAATTCGTATTTATGATTATTTCTGATAATTATTGATTCGGAATTTTTGCCTCGGAGAGCACGTTAAGCCTCCCCGGTTGCCATACAAAAATCTATGGCAGTCGTTACGGGTAGTTGGAGCCCTAAAAAGTCCAACAACAACGGTCTACCTGCATTGCTTCGATGTCGCCTAATGTCACCATTGGGTTGTGAAGGTCAGATGGTAGTCGCTTCACGGAAAATATCGAGGTCCAGCCAAATCCGCAATTAAGAGTGGTAAAGCGGACCCCAGACTCCGAGGTGAAAGCTTTGGATACGACTGGGATTAACGCTAGGTTGAAGATAGTGGTCATATAGTCAAGCTTAAGTTAAGCTATTCTACAATTGTTTTATGTACCGACAAAACAGGCCATGTGTAGAGGCCGTAAGATCCAGAAAAAAATTGGGACTCCAAAATGTAATCTAATCTAAGAAACTAACGTTCGGCGGTCGAAGCCAAAATCTATTAATAAATAAGATAAGTTTATCGATTACCTAAATTATTATCATCGCAGTCAATCAGTTACCGTCCGCTACACGGCGAACATTTCATATCACGCGATAATACTACGGAATTCTATTGATAGTCTAAACTAAATAGATAACAAGCAATGCAGTCTCTACAAAAAAACGTTTTGCTGCAAATCGTACAATTCAATTTCAATTTCAATTTCTTTATTTCTCAAAATAGTGTAACGTAATTACATCTTTTTGACGTCAAAAACTACTTAATACTAAGTTTACCACCGCTTCCTAGGCGCTAGTGGAGAAGAAACGGCGCAACAAACTCCACTGCAGCATTTTGAGACGTCAGGTTATACATAGGAGTCGAAGACGTTTGGGACACAAATTCTACGGACACTGTGTCCCTAAGTGTACTTCCAAATTTATTTATTTTTTCGAAGACGTTACGGACACCAATATAAAACGATAGTTTTGTACAGTCGGATGGAAAACTTCTAGTTGTTTTTAATACATATAATAAATATTATAAACTCATAAAATAATGAGTGTAGTACGGAGCGAAAACGCGCTAATAATTTCGATGAATAATAAAAATAGCTCTATCTTTTTTATTTATCTGTCTTGCTCTTTTCGCTTCAATGAAACACAGAGGCGCTGAGTCGCGTGCGCGTCGCGCGTCGCCGCGAGGATTTTTGGAAGAGCACAACATGTTGTGAAAAGGAAAAGGATGCAGTCGTTCATCTCTTTTGCTTGTATAGGTGTCTCGCTCGTATTGGTGTAGTACATGATTGACGAACCGCATGACATTCGTCCTAAGTCAAGGTCAGTGGAACTACGGCAGTATTATTTACGTATATTATTTAAAAAGTGAATAATGTGGCATTTATTGTTGTATTTTATGTACTGTGGAGGTAAGTCAAATAATTTTATCTATTCTCTTGTTGTAAAGTTTGCTTCAAAAACTTAATTCAGAATACGATTTTAAGGTTAAACAAGTCAATCATAGTTTCATACAAACGCTCTTAGGTGATTACTCCTATATTATTCAATGAGTTTTTAAAATATTTTAGCGATAAAATTGTATTTTACATAAAGATTTTATAATAAAATTAATAATATTTTGAACTAGGGTCGAGCGAGTGAAGCGTATGTAATGGCGTCTTGCACTTTTTTGCATTAAATAATTCTAATTGAAAATCAAATCTAAATAACAAATATCATTTCAACGTGTTGCCAGGTGTTTTTAATGTGTTACATTGTTTTAATTTTTTGTAAAATCTAAAATAAATTCTCTTAGCAAAACACACAGTTATGAATAGGTATGCGAGGCGAGAATTGAAATATTTGTTTGTGTAAAAATGAAGAATATTGCTTCCAATATAGAGTATAAATTAACTTTGCAACAGAAACACGCTTCTCGCGAGAGGCTCGTTGCTACTTCTTCTTGCAATAAGTAGCAACGAGCCTCTCGTGAGAAGCGTGTTTCTGTTGCAAAGTTAATTTATACTCTATATTGGAAGCATTAAGGTTCATAAACAGCACTGTACCTAGGTATATCTTTATCTAATGAAGCCTACCAGCTGCGCGGCGCCGTAATAAAGTTAATTATAATATTAATATCCTAACTTTCTTTGTAGTTTACCTATGCACTCCTTTTTTGTTAACCCAACTTAAAAAGAAGGGTATATTGTGTGGGTACGTACCTACGTGTGTGTTAAAATTTATAATTTTGATAAATACCCGTGCAAAGCCGTGGCGGGCTGCTAGTATTTAAGTATGTATATCAGTCTGTTCTCTAAATCCCATAGTACAAGCTCCAGCTTAGTTTGGGCTAGATGACATTGTGTGATATTGTTTATCAATATTTATTTATTTTAATTTTACTCAAAATTTAAGTTAAGTAATGAGTGAGTAAAAGAGGCTTTAAATATAAATTACGGTATTATAAATAGGATACTTATTAACTTTAGTATTTTAGGTGATGGACAGCAAGCATCGTCAAGTTCAAATCAAATTGGATTTGAAATAGTTACTTCGAGACGTGGAAAACCGGTACTACTACGTGCAGGCCACAGGTACCATAAAAGGCGTACAAATAAAGATAATTCCACCAAATGGCTTTGTGTGAAAAGAGATACATGCAAAGCTGTATTGCTGCTAACAAGCAACAACCTCATCATAAGGGATGATAGACATGACTGTGAGCCTGATTTTGTTGCAAATGAACTAGAACTAGAATTTGACAAGTGTCTTCAAAGAGTGACAACTGACTATACTATCCCTGTTACTAGTGCAGTCCGTGAAGCAATATCCGAAATAAAAGACAGAGGTTTGAATTTGGTTCAACAATTACCAAATAGAAAAAATATTGAGAGAAAGCTGTGTCGGAAACGAAATAATTCACTAGGCGTAAGCAGGGTAGTTGATTTTTGACCAGTTTTGTTGATTGTTAGTTTTTTCATTATTGTTAATAATTACCAAAGAATCTGTGATTTTCATTTAAGTTTAAGGTTTTTCCAATGTTTTATGTTTGTTGATTGGTAGCTTTTTGGGTTGTTATTGACAAATTTGCAAAACAAATCTGTGATTTTCCTTTAAGTTTTTTAAATTTTTTATGATTTAAATCTGTTGAAATTTAGATTTTATGACTAATAGTGATTAATATTTGTTGATTCATAGTTTTGTAACTGTTATTAATTATTTACAAAAAAAGACATTGATTATTAATGTTTTTGTTAGTTACATTTATATATTTTATAATGTCCTAGTTACCCCTGGTTTAAAGTAATTTTTTTAAATGTTTATTTTAGAAATTTGTATCAAAAACTGTTATTTTCATTCGTTGTCATGACAAAGTCATGGTTTAAATTTTCTTATTTTTATTATTAATATTTACAAAATCTACTATCAGATATTCATTAATATTTACACCTTAGTACGCCTGGTTCAAGTACTTTTACGTTGTAGGTATGAGTTACATTTTTATTTTTATAAGTTTTGGAGTGTCATGACAACTATTCTAAATACTACAATTATTCTAGTCTAGGCTATAATAATGTGGATAGATTTTATTTTGTTTGTTCTCATTATTATCTGTGATTTTTACATACGTTACATGTGTATTTTAGTAATAAGTACCAAATGAATCAATAAAACTGATGTTAAAATATTCAAAATTGATTTTATTATAGATCATTTTATTATAGTAACCCACTATATTTAAAATATACCTTACATGATACACATATGCCAAGTAATACATGCTACTGGGAGCTCCTGGCAATGCACAGGGGCCCCGGTCCATAGGTCGTTGAATACAAAAACAACAAGAAATGTACATATTCGATTTTCACATAACATAACATAACATAAACTCACGCCCATATCCCCGAAAAGGTAGGCAGAGGTGCTAGCACCCACATTTCACCAGTTTATGTTTAGATCCCAATGTAATTATAACACTTTTGTATGAGACTGTACTGAGCCGATTTAATAAAATGATAGTGTCCGTAACGTCTTCGATAAAATAAATAAATTTGGAAGTACACTTAGGGACACAGTGTCCGTAGAATTTGTGTCCCAAACGTCTTCGACTCATACATAGATATCTTAAGACTAAATATGGACGAATGTACATTTTTGTCTCGTGTCAATATAAATAAAGGTATATAAAAGGTTGCGTGCCTACTACAATATCAATTATATTGTAGTAGGCAAATGCCACAACTACAGCATTATATAGTTGTAGCACTTTAGCATTCTAGGAGGGGCCTGCACCATGCTCAAGCCAGACATTTTTGTCTTCAAGGTAATCGACAGTCCTATAGTATGCTTTTTTGCATAAGGCGGCCTTAACAAATGTTTTAAATTTATTGTCAGGCATACCAAGGACCGATTCAGGCAATTTATTGTAAAAACGTATACCTTCCCCCCTAAAAGAATCACTAACTTTGCTAAGCCGATAACAAGTAAAGATTACTCAGTTTTTTTATGGATACGAATATTTTTTTAATCATCCCTTGATCCCGTAGCGATTTTTCAAATTGGAAACACTAGGTGAGCCATGGTTTTTAGAGTTGGACCACAGTCATAACCTCACCCACTGCATCCAAGAAACACTATCTCATCAGGTTTGTTCTGCAGCAGTCGACCTGGGACCATAACCTATTAAGGAACTTCTTTTCTCTCGACAACTCAAAGTTTTCAAGTGACCAATACGTCACCTAAACCTCGCCTCTCCACTTTTTTCTGCGCTTGCATTGGTGTAGAGAAAAGAAGACATTTGTCTACGGGCGCCTTGCTGAGGCTATTGGTCGTCCCCTGCAGTTCATATATACCCAAGTGGTAGATTTTCGGTGGGCTGAATGTGATTTAAAGGGCGAGCATATTTGGGAGCCACCTCTAGCATCGAGCCAGTACAGCAAGACTAAATCGCAGAAAGGTTTTCCTTCTAGAAGATTACTACTAAATTTTATGGAATATCTCTTACCAAAGAAACTCCTCCAGGCCTAATATAAGCGGCGTGCATCCGAGCGCCGCTCACTCTTTCGTAAAACTCCATCAACTTCTCTCTCTCCTCAAACAGCCAGAACAGTGGAGTTAGTGCTCCTACGTCGAGGGCGTGAGTGGCGACTGCCATGATGTGGTTCCTGATACGGGTTACTTCGGCGAATAGGGCTAAAAGAGAAAATTGTTGGAGTAAACGTATATTGTCTGACAAGGGTAAGCCAAGTTCGTAAGCAGGTTGAGAAGCCGTCCAGTTTACATATTAAGGTATTCGTTGTAATAGCCCCGAAAAGCCACCGTTCTTTGTTCCTTCTTGGCAGAACAGCTTTTGCCTGATGAATGCGGTCTTTGGGAAGACTTCTGTCCCGCCTGGAGTAGGGGTAACTACTAATAGATGTTTGCCACCTTTCAGAAACTAACATCCACTTATGATTCCTGCGCGATGGACATCTGTGCCAGAAGGGCAAAACTTTGTACACTACTCTGAAAGAAATCAAAGTTGAAAAGCCCACCAGCTTCATAGTCATTTCTCCACTAAGTATTCTGATAATATATGACAGACATGTAGAGAAACAGAGTTACTGTAAACATCGGCTAAAAAGGTGGGACTACCACCTTGGTAGAATCAGCAATGCCTTTCCCAAAGCATTGGATTGGAAGTGTTAAAAACGACTTCCCAACAAGTTTCCAACAAGCTTTTAAGGGTTCTTCTTGTACTTTTTTTTCGCTGCAATTTCGCTAATGTCAAATAAAACTTCCTCCTACAGTCCCGGGTCCTTTAAGCGGGGCGTGAAAAAGCATTTGATGAGGCCGTCAAGTTGGGGGCCACCATTACGGCACTGTCGGTGTATGTAATGGGGTATCCCCCTTCCTGGGACTTTACCTTTAGCTTACCATCAGGCGAGGTGAAGTCATTTGACGTGACCGACATTAAAAAAATAGTAGGTGATCATAAAATTGTAAAATGTCGTAAAATGTCAAGTGTGTCTCCGCTGTGTCTCCGCCCGCCCCCACGGAATTAGGTGGTCGATCAGGACATGTGGTTCGATTTTAGGGGGCAGCTTTTTAGGGTTAAATATCAAATACTTAAACATGACATGTATCCGGGTTTATCAACTTACTTCTAATATATTTGGCGCGTATCGGTATATCGATGTTGAGGAGTTTCTCCACGGCCAGGCTGTAGCACTGCTCGTTGCACATCATGGACACGTAGTCCAGCCGGTCGAAGTACGGCAGCGCCTGCGTGTACGTCTTGTACTCTATGAGCTTCTCTGTGCCGCGGTGCAGCAGCCCGATGTGGGGGTCCGCTGCGCGAACAGTCTATGATATGAATTATTTAGTTATACCTCCACGACGCCAGTGGCGTAACAATAGGGTGGTAGGGGTGGCAAAATGCCACGGGCCCCCGACCCAAGGGGGCCCCGGCCCAAGAGGCCGCGAGTGTAAAAATAATTTTTAGCATTTTACCTGAGTATTTTATTTTATTTGAAATGTATATTTTTATAATTTCTGGGCCTAGATTGTGCTAAAGGCAAACCACTGTCATGTCACTGATACTATTCAATTGTAGACTTTACCGTTATACAGTTAAAGTCTAAAATCAAATGAAAAGAGTTCATTAAACTTTTCGATTCGCTCTACAAAATATCATTTAAGTAATTTTAAACTTTAACCTGATAACAATAAAGACCAAAATTAAATGGCATTTCTTGTAGTGTCAGTAGTATGACAGTAGCTTGTTTTAACAGAATCGAGGCCCTGTTTAAATCTGAAGTGAGACAACTAAAGACCATATAATTTCAAGTTAATGGTTAATCACGCTGCCGGTGCTGATCGCAGCGATGGTGCCGAGTGCGGACGCGTGGTCGGCCGCCGCCTCCTTCTGCGAGCAAGTGATGCTCAAGGCGGCGGAAAAGGTTCGGGAGAGGCTGCACAAAGCTCGCCCGGACGGCGGCGGGCGCGGACGCCGAAAGCGTCGGTTGGTCTAACGACCTCCGTCCTCCATGAGCGCTGGCCTGGGTGTGATGGGTGGAGCCGCCTGTCACCCTAGCAGAAGCAGGCCGAGGCGGCGGCGGCGCGGCGCAATCTCGAATCCGGAGATGGCCCGGGTCAAGCAGGGGTGCGAGGGAAATGCACTTTGGGCCACCTTACACCCTGGCGTCAGAAGACCCTAGACGGCGTGCAGTTTTAGTCGGTAAGAGTCCGACATAACCTGCCCCGCTGGCCGCGGGGTGGGTATCCATGAGGATTTCCGCACGGAAAAAAAGGGGAATCCCGGGCATCCGGATTTTATATTTTTTTATGAGGGCACGTGGTGCACCCGGGCAACGTAGGCGAGCAGCGCCTCCCACTCGCTACAAGAGACGAGAAAGGGTCAGCTAGGGTGCGAGGGATAAGCCTATTAGGTAACCTTACATCCTGGTAATTAAGACTCGAGACGGCGTTCGATCCCGACAGAACCATCTCCGTGTTATCCATTTCCGCACCATAAAAAAGGGAAAAAACTGAGCGAAGAGTTTTGGCAGGTAATCAAGTGAATGGCGCACTGCATAATTTTATGAGCAGTCAGAACAGAAAATGTCTAAGGAGGCACGACTTGCTGTACATAGAGGAGTTCTCGTTCCCACATCGATGTATGGGTATGTATGGTAGTGAATGTTGGGTGTGGCAGAAGAAGCATGAAAGTAGATTGAATGCTGTAGAAATGAGAAGTCTAAGAAGGATAGCTGGAGTAAAGCTGATGGACCGAGTGAGGAACAGTGTGATAAGGGAACGTTGCGGTATAGTTGAAGATGTAGTGACCAAAATAGAGAAAGGGATACTTAGATGGTTTGGACATGTAGAGAGGATGGATGAAAGAAGATTGACAAAACAGATACCTATATGAGGTGAGGGTGAATTGGCAACCCGGTAAAGGCCGACCTAGGCGTACTATTTTAATCAGATCCAAGACGTTTTGGAGAAAGGCCTAGGTCAAGAGTAGGTACCCGCAACCAGCGTGCGTGTATGAAAAATAATATGAAAGTTGAAGAAGCGAAAGGGGTATGCTAAGATCGTAGCAAGTGGAAAGATGTTATCTCTGCCTACCCCAATGGGAAACAGGCGTGATTTGTATGTAGTATGTATGTATGTAAAAAAGGGCCAAAGTCACGAGTGAATAGGATCCTTCTAGGCAAGCGTGATTCATCATAGACCGCATCGTCACTTACTATCAGGTGAGATAATGGTCAAACGTAAGCCTAACCTGAATAAAAAAAAATTAGGAACTGACTGCGTATTCTTTGTGTAATTATTTTGACATTGGTTTTGGTTACATAAATATTAAAATTAAACTGAGTACAACGTGACGATTTTTACTGATAGGGCCCCATCAACAGAATTTGCCACGGGCCCCAGATGGTATAGTTACGCCACTGCACGACGCGTGAACGCTTGGGTACCTACGGTGGTAGTATGATCGTTATTACCTCTCCATCTAGCTCAAGGACAAGACGCAATACTCCGTGAGCAGCGGGATGCTGTGGTCCAAAGTTAAGCACCATGTTGCGCACTTGCTTCTCCCCTGGTGCGATCACACCTGAAAATTATTTATTGTAACTGCTGAGTACCTACTCCGAAATGTTCTTATTTTGTATGTGATAACGTAAAAGGGTGGATTGTAAACCAGCGGTGAGAGAGATGTGTTTGTTTTTAATATAAACATAAAATATAAGAAAAAATTAAAAAGAAGTTTTTATTTAAAAAAAAATTTATACTAGGTACGTAGGTGGCAGACAAGCACACGGCCCACCTGACGGGAAGCCACGGCCCACCGTGACCTATGGTATGGAAAAATATACTGATGTAGTATAGTACCTATGAAGGTTTATTATATCGAAAGTGCTTTATTTTTTGGCCCAGCTGAATCACCTGATGCGAAGTGGTCACCTGGCCTATGGACGTGAGCAGCACCAAGGGCACCCACGCGCTGCGAACCTGAAGGGAGGGGGCGGGGATAGGAAAGGGTGGGGAGGCTAGGAAGCCATGGGGAGGAGGAGGGGTACAGTAAGCTCTGGCTACCCTACTTACCGTCGGGAACACAACACTATGGTTATTATAGCCGCGGTCTTCTGTAGGGCGGAGGTACTTCCCCAGCCGGGCAGCGGGCAGCTCATTTCGGACGGGAGATACCGTCGTGTCCTACCTCCATTTAAAAACTTTCCCAACCGTAGTCAAAGAAGGGTTCTTACTGTTATAGGGTGGATGCTTGAGTGGGGGTGACCCTTCTTGGGGGTACATGACTGCACTCTCGAACTGTTTGACGAACTCTGAGTCTGGCGCCCATCTGTGGCCATGCCGCTTGCTGCTGTCGTAGAAAATATTTTTATATTAAATTGAAAAATATATTTTGCACTATCGATATTCGTGGAACCTGTGAAGTCATAATTTGATGAGAAATCAATAATATAAAGCAAATGTTTAGGTGGTATATAACCAACCAGACTACAACCAGTTTTCTCCAAGTTAAAAATGTACATGTTTTTTTTTACCACGTAGGTGGCAGACCAGCACACGGCCCACCAGATGGGAATAGGTCACCGTGGCCTACGGACGTGTGCAACACTAAGGGTGTCACACACGCGCTGCCTACCCTGAAGGGGAGGGGGGAGGGCTAGGAAGGGGTGGGGAGGTTAGGAAGGGGAGGAGGGGTACAGTGAGCTCTGGCTACCCTACTTACCGGCGGGAACACAGCACGAGTTATTATGGCCGCGGTGTTCTGTAGGGCGGAGGTACTACCCCAGTCGGACAGCTCATTTTGGACGGGAGATACCGTCGATTACCTCCTACATGTTACGAGTAATCTATACTAATATTATAAAGAGGTAAAGTTTGTGAGGTTGTAGGGGGTAATCTTTAGATCTACTGAACCGATTGTGAAAATTCTTTTACCAATAGAAAGCCACATTATCTGTGAGTGACATAGGTTATATATTTTACTAAAAAAAATACTAAAACTGCCATAATGTAAACCAATGTATGAAAAAAACTTGCCATAAGCCGCTTGCGGAAGCTAGTATAATATACCTACGCAGATTTCGTAAGTATTATTAGTGATCCATTATGTTATTGAGAACAAAATACCATTTGTTCTTACATGTATAATACGTATTTTATGAAGAGTAAATATGCTCAGTCATCCTAGGCTAAACATGACATCATTCATTTACACCTAGGCAGCAAATAGCATTAGTATTGGTAGTCAACGTGATAGCTAGGAAATATGAATTTGAAGGCTTTTTCAATTATAATATTTAGTTTGTACATAGCACAAAAAAGAAACTATTAGGGGAATTCTTTTCCTGATATCTTAGAAATGTAATAATCTATAAGAAAGTCGTGTTAGTTTCACTATTAATAACTCAAAAATGGCTGAACCGATTTTGCCGAAAATTGGTAGGGAGGTAGCTTAGTACCAGGAGCTGGACATAGGATACTTTTATGCTTTTTTTTAGTGGTGAGTGGAGTGCAGAGGAGTAGAGAGTGGAGTGGAGAGTGTAGAGAGTCAAATGGAGAGTCTTTTTATTGGTGGCGATACTGATTTCCACGCGGGCGAAGTCGCGGGCGAAAGCTAGTCATAAATAAATAGGTATTCCACGAGATTGTGCAAATCGTTAACTAAACATAAAGTAAGCATATTGCAACTAGTGGGTTTTTGGGTTCTAGAATGCAGAAGAACATACTTAGATATTTAATTATTATTTTGTTTAGCAATCAGTAAAAATAAGCGGGTAGTTGCACGCACTCTCGTCGCGGGGGTAACGCCGATTGTAAAAAGATTCGCCTGTGAGCTGTGGCATGAGTTGGTTGCGCGTGCGTTCACTAATCGCGTTTTATATTAATATGGATCAATAGTGTTTTTCTACGGAACCCTTGTGTGCTGCCTACATCTTAGGACGAGAGGATTACAGCCGTCATTAGTGGAGAGGAGTGGTACATAGTGGTCACAGAAATTTCAGGTTTGGACTACACTGGTAGGTACCATAGTTTATCTAAGTATGTGTTCATACAAGCACATATTTATCCAGATTATCAAGATTCTAGATCGGAGGACGGATCAGCTGGTGAGTGGCCCTATTTCCTTTCATTCCTTATTTTAACTCCGAGATACCGCAGACAGTTTTGGGGTCATGGTTTATTTCAAAATAGGGTGTCTTTACCAGAGAGGGTATCCCCGTACCAAGGCCCAAGTCCTCTGCCAAATACCAAGGCCAATTTATGGGAGGACAGAAGTCGCTCCCATAAATTCATTTAAGTCAAAATAAAAAGAGGAGAAAGATTAGGCTGAATCCGGGCTCCGAGGTAGGTAAACACCTCGCATGCAACCAGGAACAATGGTAAAATGATCACAAGTTTTTTAAATACATACATATTATACATAGGAACTTTATAGCTATGTATAGTTATTCAATTATATAATACTTAACACAATATTCAAACTTTGCACTTGTAGAAAAAAAAGTTTTAAAAAAATCTAGATGAAGTTTATTTTTCTGATAACTATTATCTACTATTATATTAAATGTAAACAAAATTTTGTTTTAACTAAAAAACCTAATACGATAACTCAGGTAAACAACATATTAACGGTAGCCTAATATTGATAAAATAAATACACAAGTTATGATAGTTTAAAAGTCCCGCTATTAACTTTTGTTTAAATCTATATAGGTAACTTGAGCAATAATTACGTAATAGGCACTCACTTCACATTATGAACTGCTGGTAGATTCTTTAAAAGGACTGTTGTTTGCCACAAATTATTATGTTTTCTCAACAAAACTTTGAAAAGAGAGTTCATTTTGACAGCACTTTAATCCGTTCACCAACTACTAAAATTATCTTTGTTATTGTCAAATGTCACTGTCATGTCACCGAGTTTAGAGTTGTAGGGATGAGCGTTAAATAACGAAACCGTTTGCTAAAACTATGTACTTGCAACGTAGCTGAGTATTATAGTTTTGCGGCTAAAGCGTTAACTCAAAGCCTTCCGTATTTCTAGCACTTCAGCTATTCTAATCTCTGCTATCTACAGCACCACTTAACACACTACACACACCACTGGCACACATAGAAGCATCACGTTCACTAACTAACACCGTTTACCGCACAGTATAGTCAGTATTTATATGTGATTAGATCCGACTATACACAAAAAAGTACGATAAACAGCATGACGGATCAAGGTTACGCGTACGCCACGAATTATTTGGAGGCATTTCATTGAAATTGAGCTCAAATTCGGATTTCGGTTATGCACAGGTAGATTTTTATCATTTTCATGCAATTTTTAAAGGTACCAACTTATTCTTATTAGTAATGTCAAATTATGTTTCACACATAAACTTTAACACATAAAAGAAAAGTTGATGCCTTATCATTCTATGAGTTGATGTATCTAACCAAATTGCAGTAATGACGAGTCCGGCGCGGATCAAACGTGATCATCGGCAACAGCTGCTATGTAAGACTTATCCCATTTTTGTTACTGTCGACTTACCTATATAATAATGAAGTAAAGTGATGTGCTAGTGCTATGGCAACGGTACGTTATCGGTACCGTTCAAAATTAAAACCGCCTTCATATGGTTCTTCATAAAGCTTTTACCCACACATAGGTGGCTGACAGAAACATACCTGAGGCCTTACCTCTGTTCTTTTCCCTTTTCCATTCTCCACTCTCTTGTTCACAGAGCGTACGTGTGTTGAGAGAGGTGTTATTTAGATTTTGTTTAACATAACATAACATAAACTCACGCCTATATCCCCGAAGGGGTAGGCAGAGGTGCTAGCACCCACATTTCGCCAGTTATGTTTAGGTCCCTAATGTAATAGGTGTCGAGCCTATTGCCATTAACCGGGCACTTATAAACCTGCGACAAATACATACGTAACTTCGAAAAGCATCGAAAAGTCATTGGTGTGTGCCATAGATTTTGTTATGAAAGAATAGGTACACGTACTTCGCGTGGTTTAGGTTTGGGATTTGGTGAACAGGGATTAGATTTCATTTACTTTTTTAAATCAATTTCAATCGTCGGGCCGCAGAAGAGAGAAAATGGTAGATAAACACTGCAATTTTATAAATAGTTAAAGTATATTTGCTACTTTTGTACAATTCTCAACATAATACAAGAATGGTCAAGAGAGGCAAAGCCGGTTATATACAAGAATAAACGAGAAGCTTTTAACAACATAATTTATTACGTAAAATAAATGAAAAATGTACTGGATCCCTACATTTTCAATTTATTCCATGAATGTTACTCTTAACTAAAAACCGGCATTTACCGGTAACTATTCAAGATTTCAGACGTTGATCTCGATCAGATCGTTCAACTATAATTATCGGAAACACCGGTTAATTGGGTTCCATTTGTTGCTATATCGGTGTTTATCGGTCAATCTCTCCGAACACGACGTCCAGCGTGCCGATGATGGCTACAATGTCGGCCAACATCGAGTTCTTGCCGATTTTCTCAAGAGCCGCGAGGTGGGCGAAGCCGGGCGCCTTGATCTTGCATCTGAAACATTAAAATAATGTTTAATTTGGCTGCGGAGTAAAGTCGTTACTACAGCTTTTAATTATTGTCCAATAATAATAATAAATAATAATAGCATCCCATTTATGTCCCACTGCAGGGCACAGGTCTCATCTCCTCTAACGAGAGAGCTGAGAGGGTTTAGACCTTAATCCACAGACGCTGGCCTAATGCGGGTTGGTGGATCGGACATTTCCTTAGAATCTCTTCTAGGTCATGTGGGTTTACTCAAGATGTTTTTTCTTCACGGTCAGCAGATGGTAAATCGTGTGATTAGTTAGTACATATAAGTTCCACAAAGTGAAATTCACATTGGTACTGTCCGGCCGGATTCGAACTTGATACCTCTGTGAAAAGGCCGCGTCCTTATCCATTCAGCTACCATCGAGCGGGCAGTTTAACACATATAAACTTAAATTACTGGAGGCGGGCAGAGCGAACCGGTAATATAGATAAAACTGCAGGCGGACCTAGTTTACGTCACTAATAGGTTACAAGTAGTTACCTGTAGGGTTTGGAGCCTCCATCGGAGACGAGGTAAACGCCGAACTCTCCCTTGGGGGCCTCGATCGCTGTGTACGTGGCTCCTGGGGGTACCTGGTACCCTTGTGTAAACAGTTTGAAGTGGTGGATCAGCGCCTCCATTGACGTCTAAGGATATAAAGAAAAAAATGTTCGTTATGAAAATCGAACTGAATGAAACCGTTGACGAACGACGATAACTAGTTGAAAAACCGTTTTTAACTGATTTTACTAATAAACGGTAGATTGAATTAGTTAAATCGATCGTTATTATAACAACATTGATTAACAAAAGTGAATGTATTTAGATTATTAGAAAATACAACATGGGTGTAGTCAGTGAGGTTTTAGTGATTTTCTGATCGGAAAAAAATGATCATCCAGGACGGGACTTGAACCCGTGACCAGTCCCTTACAGGGGGAATGCTCTGACCAACTGAGCTACCTGGACCCATCCTAGATGCTCGAAAATTTCCGATATATTCTACTGCTTAGGGCACCGGTGGAGCCATCTACCGTTTTTGTTTTTCATTGGTCATCATTGGAAATAGTTAGCATACAATGAGGATCAGTCACATAACAGAACTTTTAATTTTTAATTAATGAAACGTATGCGCTACAAATTTCTAAGCATTTTGTTTTTTAAATGATTAAAATCCGACCAGAAATGACGAAGTTATCGAAGATTTAAAATCGGCTATTTTAAAACGCACACTCTCGCTGGATTTTTGTCGATGACGTCATGGCTCACATCGTGTGCGATGCCCTTTGATAAACAGGCCGATACATCAACGAAGAGCCTAAACCGCTGGACCTACAAACTTGAAATTTTGACAGTAGATGCTTTTTATGTTGTAGGAATCCACTAAGAACGGATTTTTAGAATTTTTACTCCTAAGGTGGCAAAATAAGGCATAAACATTTATATGAAAGTTCTTCATTTTCAATGATAGACGCATTCAATTTCATATACCTACTTCTGATTAGAAATAAATATACATGTATACCAGCGTTTTCAAAATTTCAATACTAAAGGCGTAAAATAGGCGATGGCTGGTTGCATGAAAGTCCGTTATTTTGAAAGTAAGAAGCACGAAATTTGATACAGCTGCTTCTGGTTAAAAATAAACGTACCTCGTGTAGAGTGGTTGTATACCTAGACATCCGTTATTTGGGAAAGTGTTCAAGTTTTGATGAAATGATGTCCATTACTTTTAGGACTGCACCTCAGCTTACCATCAAGCGGGGTGCAGTCAATTCGGCGGACTGACAAAAATAAAAACACCCCCAACCGGGGCGTTTTATGTTTGAATCGAACTGATTAAAACCGCATGCCGTCTCGGGTTTTCTAGCGCCGAGGTTACATAAGGTTGCCCAAAAGGTATGTCCCTCGCACCCCGGCTGCTTCAAGATGTCCCCTCGGGTTTACGAGCCACGGTGTCCTCTTCTTGCTCTTTATCTCTATCTCTATCTCTATCTCTATCTCTATCTCTATCTTTATCTTTATCTTTAATCTTTGTCTTTAATCTTTATCTCCGATGGCTGACAGGGGTGATATCCGTGGGGATTTCCGCACGGGTTATATAAGTACTTGATTTCCAGCATGCCTTAAAATGCTATCGAACCACTACAAATGAAAGAAATATTTCATATATTCTTATATAATACATCTAATAATAGGTGGGACCCGACGGTACCGTATCTCCCGTCCGAACTGAACAGTCCGACTGACTGAGGTAGTACCTCCGCCCAACAGAACACCGCAGCTATAATAACCATAGTGTTGTGTTCCCCAAGGTAAGTAGGGTAGCCAGAGCTCACTGTACCCCTCCCCCCCCCTCTTCCTAGCCTCTCCACCCCTTCCTAGTCGCCCCCCCCCCCTTCCCTTCAGGGTAGACAGATCCCCTGGTGACACCACGTGTGACACCCCTAGTGTTGCACACGTCCATAGGCCACGATGACAGCTTCCCATCAGGTGGGCCGTGTGCTTGTCTGCCACCTACGTAGTATAAAAAAAAGAAAAAATACTTAATTCTATAATTAAAAAAAAATTCATGAAATGTTTTATCCGAATAGGCCTTTATTCTCCATAGCGGCGGCGGGCGGCGACACGCGACGATGTGAGCGATGACGTCACAGGGTATTTCTACGCGGTGGCGAGCGTTTTTGAGATTACCGCACTAAAATGGCTATAACTTCGTCATTTTTGATCCGATTCAAATAATTTTTTTACAGAATTTATTGTTTTTTTTAGGTCTATAAAACTGCATACTCAGCTAAAAAAGTGACTGATCCTCATTGCTTAAAAATTTCATTCAAAGGGAGGTTTCAGGTTCAAAGTCGTTGATAGTAGAAAAAAACTATTAAAAATGATTCCTTGAATTAATGACCTTATTAAAATCAAATCTTTTTTAAATCCATCTTATGCAATCAACCATGGTTTATGAGTTAGGTTCTGATAAATGCACCGTTTAGTAGTTTGAAAGCAGCGTGCACTGCACTGTGACGCTCGGGCCTGCCGTGACGTCATCACGTCGACTTCGTAGTCCTGTGCTAAGCTCATCTTTTACTCAGTGTCTAAATAATATTTCTAGTTGACGCTAGATGGCGATACTTTGTATCTTAAAAGTCTATATTAAATTTAGTGACATCTAGTGTGAGATATTTGAACTACGTAGTAACATACATAGAATGAAGTAGTTCTGCTATTGACCGGTAGATGGAAATTAAGTGTGGACGGGATGTAACCCCACTTCACCACATCCTCACCCCCGCAAAATGTCACGCGTTTTTAGGGACAATGGGGATTTAAGGACATAGTTACAACACTGTGATTTCTCCCATAGTTGAGACGGATACCAGTAGCGATAGGTACCTTCATTTCCTCGCGGGATGGTGGGGTGAGTTTGGAATCATCAGTCTTCACCTCTCCGGCCGGCATCTGGTTCAGGCACTGGTCAATGATGCGGAGTGACTGACGCATCTCCTCCACACGGCATAGATATCTAAAATATTTTAAGTTTTTTAGTCAAGAAAAGTTCTTGTCCTAGTTAAAGATGACATGCGTGGTCATGTCGTATTCGAACCGACTAAAACCGGACAACGTCTCGGGTCTTTAGACGCTGGAATGTAAGGTAAGGCTGGTCCAGGGCCTTTTAATGGAGGTAGGATACGACGACGGTATCTCCCGTCCGAACTGAGCAGTCCGACTGGGGAAGTACCTCCGCCCTACAGAACACCGCGGCCATAATAACCATCGTGTTGTGTTCCCGTCGGTAAGTAGGGTAGCTAGAGCTCACTGTACCCCTCCTCCTCCCACCTCTTCCTAGACTCCCCACTCCATCCTATCCCTCCCCCCTTCCCTTCAGGGTAGGCAGCGCGTGTGTGACACCTTTGATGTGTGACACCTTTGATGTTGTACACGTCCATAGGCCACGGTGACCGCTTCCCATCAGTGGGCCGTGTGCTTGTCTGCCACCTACGTGGTATAAAAAAAAATCCATTTCGAGATAACCCCCTCAGATTTGGGAACTACAGTGTCCCAGTCTTACCCCCCGAAAAGGGGTTGGAAGCGCTGCCCATTCATACTAACTAGCATTTAAGCAAATAAAGTTACTATTTATAATATTCTCACCTATCGTAGCAGTCCCCATTGGTACCGATGGGCACGTCAAAGTCCACGAGGTGGTACGCGTCGTAAGGCTGCGACTTGCGCAGGTCCCACTTGATCCCTGAGCCGCGGAGCATCACGCCACTGCACAAACAAACAATGGTTTTAGCAATGACTCTGCCTACCACTGCGAGAATAGGGATGATGATGTATATCTTATATAACATAACATAAACTCACGCCTATATCCCCGAAGGGTTGGCAGAGGTGCTAGCACCCACATTTCACCAGTTTATGTTTAGGTCCTAATGTAATAGGTGGCGAGCCTATTGCCATTAACCGGGCACTTATAAACCTGCAATAAATACACACATAACTTCGAAAAGCATCGAAAGTCATTGGTGTGCGCCATGGTGAACCTGGGATCGAACCCGAGACCTCGTCTCAGCATTCCATTACCCATACCACTAGGCTACCGCGGATATCTTACAATAGTATGACAAACTGGTAAAGTGAAATATTTTTATGATAAATAGTTTTTAAAATATTTGGTTATGTAAAGTCAATTTCTAGGGCCACCCAAAAACCTTTTTTAGAAAATCGTGCATAATATTGACACCATAGCTAGGTAACGCGTGGTGCAAAGTTATGGAGTGCAAAAGAATATCACAGCACAGATAATTTCGAAAAAATTCAGCTTGCCGTCACTAGATGGCGCGGATCTTCATTTTTCAGATTTTTTTTTCTTCCATTCATTTTACCTGAAGCCGTAGTTAAGAGCATCCTGGGCGGTGACGAATCCTATGTCCTTGGTCCTCTGCACCCAGATCCTGTTGGTGGTCAGCACATCTTCAACTTCGTCCAAACGCTCCGAGAACTTGGAAGCGAACTCGTATATGTCATCCATGAGACCTAAAGGCATATCCTGCAATTAAATGAACCTGAATTAAAGTTATGAGTCAGGGTTTCGATTCTGGGTGTGGGCAGGATCCTCCGCGCAGTGCACCCGGGATGAAGACGGCAGCGCCTCTCACTCGCAGAGGAAACGCTGCCGCCTGCGGTAAAGGCAGGAGTGGCTCTCTAGAGGAGAGGGCTACTTGGAGGTTCACTACGTGTCTCTACGAGGAGCTGGTTGGTTCTCCGAGCACAGGGGGTGACGGGACAGCAACCTGTCAATCCTACCGCCCAGCCCAGCGAAGCGGCGCGTTACTCGACCCCCCCCCCCCCCCCCCCCCTTCTTATCCGGGGCAAAACAAGGTCACCGTAGTACCCAAACCCGAGGTGGCCATCTCGAAGACGGAGATTGGCCTTGGGTCAGCCAGTGTGCGAGGGAAATGGCTTTTCAGAGTTTTTGGTCACCAGACGGCATGCGGTTTTGGTCAGTTCAAATACGACATAAGCACCCCCGCTGGCTCAGCCGAAAGGAAAAGAAAATGGCAGGTGATAGGGCAGATGACCTCTTACCAAGGCAACTCCTCCCGGCCTGATGTAAGCGGCGTGCATCCGAGCACCACTCACTCTCTCGTAGAACTCCATCATCTTCTCTCTCTCCTCAAACAGCCAGAAGAATGGAGTGAGAGCTCCTACGTCGAGCGCGTGAGTGCCGACGGCCATGATGTGATTTAGAATACGAGTGATTTCGGCGAACAGGGCTGTGGAAAAAAGTATGTTAAAGAAAAACTATATTATTTTTGGAGGATGAAAAAACAGGAGTGAGTATTTCTAGAATTTGTTCTTTATTAGCAGCTCTAACGAATGGTGTAATAATATAGGATGTTCCTTTTTTCAAAATCAATGGGTTCGATTCCTGGCTAGATGTACTTACCAATTTTTTAAAAAATTCAATGAAGCCATTTTAGCTATCATTAAAATCGGCCCCGAGACTCCTTTGACCATTTTTCGCTATTCTTCATAGTTTTGGAATTTGCCATTCATACCCAGTTGAAAACCTCATCCTGTATAAAGGGTTTGTAGGACAGGAAGGAATATCTCATCCTTATTTTTATGAATAGACGTTTGACCACTATCTCACCTGATGGTAAGTGGCGATGTGGTCTATGATGAATCACGCTTGCCTACAAAGAACCTATTCACTCGTGACTTGCATATTCCCATCCCTATACCCTCCTACTTAATATATAGATAACTAAAAGGTTTAGTTGCCTCCTTTCTTTGTCGCACCATAAAGACCTGGAATTTTTGCCCAGCTCGCTTGTTTCCTTCCTCCTACAGGCCCAGGTACTTAAAGGGGGGCGTGAAAAGATATTTGATGTGGCCGTCGAGTTGATGGCTACCATTATGGCACTGTCGGACACCCTTCCTGAGACTTTACCTTTAGCTTACCATCAGGCGAGGTGAAGTCATATTGACGTGATAAAAAACTTACTTCTAATATATTTCGCGCGTATCGGTATATCGATGTTGAGGAGTTTCTCGACGGCCAGGCTGTAGCACTGTTCGTTGCACATCATGGACACGTAGTCCAGCCGGTCGAAGTACGGCAGCGCCTGCGTGTACGTCTTGTACTCTATGAGCTTCTCTGTGCCGCGGTGCAGCAGCCCGATGTGGGGGTCCGCTGCGCGAACAGTCTGTAATATAAAATCTCATTACTTATTATATAGTTGTCCAAATGGATGTTTTGGAGGTGCTTGGGCGGGTGCGAGCCGGACATTCCTCGTGGTGCACCCAGGCAACGGAGACAGCAGCGTCTCCCCTGGCGAGTGGGAGGCGTTGCCATCTCCTGCCTGCGGCAAATACCGTGTTCGTCGTGCTAGCAGAGGGCACAGTAGGGAACAAGAGGGGGTCGTGCCGTTCCTATCCCCTTTCGAGGAAATGCCTTTTAGGTAACCCCGGTAATTTTTAGTCGGTTCGAATACGACATAACCATCCCCGATGGACGACGGGGGGGTCAAAGTCAAAGTCAAAAATCATTTATTCTGTATAGACCATTTTAAGCGGCACTTACAAAACGTCAAAATTATAAATATTTAAAACTAGAAGCAAATGGACCACCGGTTCGAAACGCGGCCCAGACCTGAGAAGACTCCGGCAAGAAACTCAGCGGGCTGTTTTTTTTGGTCTATTTACAACAATTGCCTTAGTCTAGATACAATGTTATTTCGAGTAACATAGTTGAGTGAACAGTTCATTTCCAAATGGGAGGGATAGATGTAAATCACTGTCCCTTGCATATAAATATTGAGAGGATCTCACCTCTCCGTCTAACTCGAGCACGAGACGCAACACTCCGTGGGCGGCGGGATGCTGCGGTCCGAAGTTGAGTACCATGTTGCGGACTTGCTTCTCGCCCGGCGCGACGACACCTAATTAAAATAACTAATTATTGCTCTGATAATTCTTACTGGTTACTATCGCTTTTCGGTTTGAATTATCAAGTTTTATGTCAGCGACTTTTATCTAACTTGCTAACCCTAGGAAAGCCTAGGCCTCAAATTGTTAATGAGCACCCTGCTCATTACCTTTAGGCTTCAGAGTCTTGGGCTTTAAGAGGCCCAAGGTAAGTATGCACCCTACATACTACTCACTTCTATTTGTCAAGTAACAGGTAATTTTTTAAGTGTTGCTTTTTAAATATCGAATAATAATAATAATAATACACTCAATTTGCATCATGATATTCAATTTTTTAATGAAATAGATAAATAGGCCATTGCCATTTATGTTTTAAGTCAAAGTCAAGTCAAAGTCAAAAATCGTATTCTGTATAGACCATTTTAAGCGGAACTTACAAAACGTCAAAATCAAAATTAATTAAAACTAGAAGCAAATGGACCACCGGTTCGAAACGCGGCCCAGACCTGAGAAGACTTCGGCAAGAAACTCAGCGGGCTGTTTTTTTGGTCTATTCAAACAACTTCATGTAAATGTTTTCCGCGGCTCCATTTCAAATGGTCGGACGGTTCAATTTTGCGCCACTTTCTCGACCATTTCGGCCTGTACTCCTCGAATGTTTAATTAATGAATTGATAAAATATACTTACTATTATATGGCGGGGGTTTTAGCAGTGAGGTGACCTCGTCAGGGTACATGACTGCACCCTCGAACTGTTTGACGAACTCTGTGTCGGGCATCCATCTGTGGGCATGGCGCTGGCTGCTGGTGTAGGAAACGGAAAGAAATAATAACGCTGTGAAAGTTCTATTGTGAGTAATCAACTATAACATTTTATTAGAGGCCATTGAAAACAGTTTTATTTTAGTGAAAGTTTACTTAAACAATAGAGCCACCATTGTGGCACTATCGGTGTTTGCAATGGTGACTCCCATTCCAGAGACTTTGCCTCAGCTTACCATCAGGCGAGGTGAAATCATGTTGATGTGACCGACATAAAAAAAAAATGAAATAAAACTGTTTTTATGGATTCCATTGCCATTTATTTGGGGTTCTTTTCGTCTCCCTGTGACCATTGCTGCTTAAATGCCACAGAAATATCATGATAGTGTAAATGATTACCAGATAAATGATGATACATTAAATTTAAAAAATGCTCAATGTCCCTTTTATTGACAATGATGCACTTATGCATCATTTAAACAAGTGCGAATTTTTAGTGAGAATTGCTTCTCGATCGCTCGGTGCTCATACTTTCCATTATAACTCCTAATAGAATAATTTCTCCATCCTCTGTAGATGCAATGGTGCAGTCCAATATTTGTGAGTATTGAAGTGATTTTAAGTGGCAATCAATTGGTCAAGCGTTAACTTCTTATAACTACAGTTTCAATTGCTGTAGTGTCTAAATAAGAATATGTTTATGCTATGTACAGTCACACTCAAAAGTAGCTTAACACCTGTCAAGTTACTAATTGCTTTATTTCTGAAACCTTTCATAAAATAATTAACAAAACATAAAATATGTTAAAGTTGCCCTTTGAAGATAGCAATACTTCTTTTTCTATTCTTACGAATGACTTCTGCAATGACTTATGAGTCAGAAGGAAAGTTTTCATACAACTAAATCTTTCATTCTTATAGCTAGTCAATAAGATAGAATAAGAAGTAGCTAGTCTATGAAAGATTGCCCGAACATTAATATAATTTTAACCATCACGAACCATGTCTCATATCATCATAATTATATCAGAAATGTTTCTGAAGTGTATCATTAATCATTATATGGTCACCAATTGAATATTCCCTAGATTAGACATCTTGAAACTGAAAGTTAGCATAATCATACTACTGCTACCAAAGCTGGATTTCACCAATGATAAGAATTGTGGTTAAACAGGACTATGCTTTATTTTGGTTAGTGAAGTTTATAGAGTAAAATATGAAAATTCAGAGATTTTTTGGACGAATTCTCACTGGTAGAATTGAGCAAGCGTATTTGGTATGTTTACAATCCTGATACAACTTACGAACAACATTTCAGGCATGTGTAAACTATAGAAAATAATTCAATTTGATAACGAATCTAAACTTACACACATCAATCTGTATACACATCAAAATAAAGGTAAAATTTGTATGGATTTGTAACCTCAAAAGTTACATAATTTTTATATTAGAATATCGTCGTAACCTGAACTAGAATTAATATTTTGCTAAAATAGCCACTCACTTCACATTATAAACTGCTGGCAAATTCTTTAATAGGGCTGCTGAATGCCCTAAATTGTTAGATTTTCGCAGCAAAACATTGATCAAAGAGGCCATTTTTGACGGGACTGCTGCGTTCCGTACGTAAACTCGTAAGATAAGATATGTCACTTACGTCAGTTGGTAAAATAATGTATTTATTTTTGTAGTAAATTAATCCATTTATGGATAATTAATAGAGTTAATTATCTAGCACTCACTACTCAATCATATTATAAGCTTTTGACATGCTTTTGACTGAGATATCAGTTATATAAAAAACTTTATTTATCCCGTACTTTATATTCAAAATAAATCTGCGTGAGTTGAAACATACTTTCTATCGCGTTGATTGCGTTTAGTTTATTTACCGTGAAATGTTAAGTTCTCATGAGCGCTTCAAGTTTTTCTTCTGAGAAGTTGCGGTTCTCAGAATAGGATCGCACAAGGACAATAATAAAAATAAAAATTGTTCTTTTATTAATAAATTTTCGTACAGTTACGTAAATTTTGAATTAGCACTTGTTCTAAAATACCTTTTGGTAAATCATAGAATAGAACCTACCTGTGCATGAAGTCCGAGGCCCGAGGTTTATTATTAAGGACTTTGTGTCTGCAAGGGCAAATTACTTATAATATGGTCTTTACACCTTGACCCTAATATCGTCTTAATCATTATAGCATTATCCCAGTTGCAACATTTGCACTTTTAAGCACGAGGTCCACTTGTTTTTGATTGACACGTCGACTTCCCCGGGAGCGTCGTAATTTATATAGCAACGCGTCTGGGTAACCTATACCCCACCCAAGGAAAGAATAAATAAAACCAAAATTTAAGTCACAAATATACTTTATTAAAATCTTTAGTTCATTTGAATCTTAACTACAAACACCATTCTTTCATATTTTACACTTATATAAGGCAGTGAGTACCTATTAGCCGATTTTCGAAAGAATAAATTTATTTAAATTCCGATTATTTTCTTAACTAAACGAATGGATCATAAAATTTATAAACCTGGCTGAAGGTTAACCCACTTCATAGTGGGGTATAAAATACCCGTTTCGCCGACTAGCAGCTTTTTTTTAATAATAGTTTTTATAGTGCCTCAAATGAAAATTCACGTGTATTTTATGTCTAGCTAAAGGTTAATCCACTTTTTAATGGGGTATGATATACCCATCTCACCAAATAGCAACTTCATTTTTTAATAATAGATTCTATAGGGTCCAACACCAAAATACTCATGTATTTTATATCTGGCTAAAGGTGAACCCACTTTTTAACGGGGTATAATATACCCGTCTCGCCGAATAACAGCTTTATTTTATTTGATAAAAGTGTTGGGTTTATTTGACCCGTTTCTGTTGCCGTTGACGGTAGATGTCGTTGACTGGGGGGGCGACTCCTAGTTCATCGTCATCCGAGTCATCACCCGCTTTTCGTCGGCGAGCCTGGTGAAAAGAAAATGATAAATTTGAAAATGGAGGCATTATTACAACGTTTCATCAATAAATAATTTGAAAAAAAAAAATTAAAATGATGGAAATTATGCAATATTCAGGACGGGACTTGAACCCGCTACCAGTTTACAAGCAACTGAGCTATATAGGACACATTCTAGATATTTAAAATTCGTTTATACATACAACTGAGAAACGCAAAAGTTGGCATGTTAATTGCTTCCAAATTTCATTAAATTAAGAGTAATAGTTTAGCCGTACCTTGCTTGCCACAGTAGTGATACCCTCGTCGTCAACGATCCAGTGGACGGAGCGCGCCAAGTCGAACAACTTAGTATCGCAGCCGTTCTCTTGGGTCGGCGCTGGCGCTGCAAGAATAACATTTTTTTTAAACAACACTAGTACAACTTTTTTCCATGCGGAAATCCCGCGGAAACCATCCTCGTTGGTAATCTGGGGTGATTTTATCCAGAGACTTTATATTTAGCTTTGGCTTACCATCAGGCGAGGTGAAGTCAATCCGGCCGACTAAATATAAAAAAAAATAGCCTTTTTTTTTAATCGTGCGGAAATCCCCATGGATACCACCTCTGTCGCGGGTGGTTATGTCGGGATCGAACCGACTAAAACCGCACGCCGTCTCGGGCCTTAGTAACCGGGGTGTAAGGTTACCCAATGGGCATATCCCTCGCACCCCAGCTGTCCCCGGGCCATCTACTGTTTTAAGATGGCCCCCTCGACCCCCCGATAGGGGGGGTGGGGCGAGTATCGCGCCACTTCGCCGACGGTGGGGTGTAGGGTGACAGGAGGCCGTCCTGTCACCCAACCGTCGGCGCGCAGACAATCAGCTCGCCCCCCGCTCGCTCCCCACTGTGCCATCTGCTAGTCAGAGGGACACGTGGAGAGCCTCGGAGCAGCCCTCTAGAGGCCACTCCCACCCCGGCCGGATTGGCCGCAGGCAGCAGCGTCTCCCGTGGCGAGTGGGAGGCGGGTTCAACATGCACCGTCTATAATTTTACAGGTTTACGTTAAGTTTTTTTTTATTGTCGATTTGCTCGCGTTGTGACCACTATCTCACCTGATGGTAAGTGACGATGTGGTCGCCGATGGAGCACGCTTGCCTAGAAGCAACCTGTTCACTCTAGACTCAAGAAATAAGAAATACTTTTCGTAAGGCTATTAATATTAATTACTTACGTTTATCGGGTAGAGAGATTCTGTTGAATAGCTGCATGAGCCTGTCGACGGAGACGAAGGGTCCTCGGAAGCACGTGGGGGGCGGCATCAGCGTACACAGGTGGGCTGCCGCTGCGGGGACCGGGAACGATCCTCCTGTGGGGGGAGGACAATGTTAGAGACCTATAACAACTTGGGTTATGTTAAATGAACGATTATGAACATGGTCTTTTTTATACAACTTAGGTGGCAGACAAGCACACGGGTCACCTGATGGAAAGCGGTCACCGTGGCCTATGGACGTGTTGAACACTATGGGCGTCGCACTCGTGCTGCCGACCCTGGAGGAGGGGTCGGATAGGGGAAATGGGAGAGGTTTTTTTTTATACTACGTAGGTGGCAGACAAGCACACGGCCCACCTGATGGGAAGCGGTCACCGTAGCCTATGAACGTGTGCGCAACACTAAAGTGTCACACACGCGCTGCCTACCCTGAAGGGAAAGAGAGCTGGGAAGGTGTGGGGAGGGTTGAGAGTTGATTGCACTGAATCCCTTCTGTGAGCGTTAAATTCTTGTCTGTTTGTTCGCGAAGAACGCTAAAACTGCTGAACGGATTTTGATGTGGTGATGGGGGAATTGAGGAGTTTGGAGGTTAAGCTCTGGCTACCCTACTAACCACAGAGAACACAACACAATGGTTAATATGGGGCGGTGTTCTGTAGGGCGGAGGTACTTCCCCAGTCGGATAGCTCAGTATGGACGGGAGATACCGTCGTATCCTACCTACTTACTTTCTTCAAATGTGAGTAAGTAATACCTGATATAGGGTGTTCTCCAGGTAACGGGTTCACTTTAGGCTTGTACGGGATCATCTGGCTCGTGTCCGGCCTGGCGATATCCTTGTTTGGATCGTTATCCCTGTAACAATCATAGTTTATATATTATACATTTAGAGAGGACGCTCTGGAATTGCGCAACCTGATACCTCCAAGTCCTTTCCATCAACAAAAGTCCATACGAACAGCGACACGCCACCGCTATAATATATGGTCGATATTCCACTCATACGCATAAAACGCTTTGCAGACACTTTGCGTACAGCTAAGGAGTGGAATGCCCTGCCCGAGTCTGTTTCCGGAAAGCTACAACCTGGGAGTATTCAAGTCACGAGTGAATAGATTCCTTCTAGGCAAGCGTGATCCATCGTAGACCACATCGTCACTTACCATCAGGTGAGATAGAGGTTAAACGTAAAAATTTCATGAAATAAAAAAAATAGTTTTAAAATTTTTGTCTGCCTGTTTGTGTGAGGTACAGCTGTGCCGATTTGGACGTGACTTTCGTTGGCATATAGGTAATATTATAAGGCGTAACATAGGCTACTTTTCTACACTATTATTATAAAGAGGTAAAGTTTGTGTGTTTGTATATTTTGTTAAATTGTAAGGGGTAATCTCGGGATCTACTGAACCGATTTTAAAAATTCTTTCACTAATAGAAAGCCACGTCATTCGTGAGTGTCTTATGCTATATATTTTATTGGAAAACTGGAATTTACACCCGGGCAAAGCCGGGTTACGGGTCTCTAGTATTTTATAAAAAGGATTGTTCCACGCAAAAAATGTAAGACCTTCGGGTGAAGTCGCATGCGCAACCAGTAAAAAATATAATTACTTTTGTCCTAGTATAACCGCTGCTAACTCAGGTGATATTCCCGCCAAAGCGCCCCCTAGGGCCCACGATTTGTTGGACATCGAAGCTACCTGTAGTAAAAAAAAAAAACAAAATTAATTTCACGTAACTTTTTTTATGTTAGACACGTCACATTACTTTACCACGCCTGATGGTAAGCTAATGGTAAAGTCTCAGGATCGGGGGTCACCACTACATAAACCGACACCTTTTTAAAATAAAGAAATAAATAAATACATATTCTACGACATTCTAAGCAGCGCTCTCTAGACCCAAAGTAATCATAGTTTAACTATCGCATGTTATGGCTTCTAGGATAGGATAAACATACTTTTATACCTTTTTTTTGTAAAACACATACATATATGCATAGAAACACCCACACCAATGCAAATAAACATATTCATACATACAAATATTTGCACAGAGCGGGAATCGAACCCACTCCCTCTCGTAGCAGTCAAATACACTACCACTACGCCACAGAGGCCGTCAAATAAAGCTAATAATAAATTAAGGAAACTGTAGGTCTATAGTTTAAGTTTAACTTTTATACTTAATACTCATATGTATGACCGTTTGTTTCTGAATGAATAAATAAAAAAAAAAAAAAAAACCTAATGATCGAGTCGTTTACCAGTAAACCTAAGAATAAAAAAATTCCAAGGTACCTTTAGGGTAACCTTACACCTCGAGACGGCGTGCGGTTTTAGTCAGTTCAAGTCAGGAGTGAATAAGTTCCTTCTAGGCAAGCGTGATTCATCGTAGACCACATCATCACTTACCATCAGGTAGGATTGAGGTCAAACGTAAGCCTATCATGAATAAAAAAAAATCTGACATAACCCTCCGACCTGCGACCAGCGGAGTATCCATGGGGATTTCCGCACGAAAACAAAAAAAATATGAAAAGATTTAAAATATTTTTTTTTTAATTTAAATTACACACAACAACGGTAAAATATTGTACAAAGGCGGACTTAATGCCTGAGGCATTTTCATACCAGTCAACCTTTGGGTGATGCAGAGATAAGTCAAAGTAGGTGCTAATATAGGCAAAGGAAGTTTGGTATTCACCTCAGTATACCCGATAGATTTCAACTCAGCAATGCTGCAAGGATACAGGTCCAAAAACTTGTATCTGTCCACCAATTGCGCTGTTTCTTTGCCTTCAAACTCTTTGATCTGGAAGACATAGGAGGCAATAAATATAATTATGTACAATGTATACACGAGATATATTTCTAATTCAATTCAATTCAATTCATTTATTTCGTGAACACAGGTTGCTATGGCACAGATGTTTACAGGGTGCTTATGGTATGTACATACTATGTTCCGCCGATAGGCATACAAAATAACATGCATTTATAAATTACAAATTCCTTATTTCCATATAGTCAGACACTTCTTGTTATATAACCAACTATTATCTAAATCTAGGGAATTTTCATGTCATAATTACATGTCTAACATCAAATGCTTTTGATAATTATAAATTACTTATGTCAAAACAGTTCAACTACTTTTGACACTAACTGTACCTTATGATATGTCGTTGATAGTAACCCATTTATGTCCCACTGCTGGGTCCTCTCCTCTAACGAGAGAGCTGAGAGCGTCTAGACCTTAATCCACACACGCTGGCCTAATGCGGGTTGGTGGATCGGACATGTCCTTAGAATTTCTTCTAGGACATGTGGGTTTCCACACGATGTTTTTCCTTCACCTTCAGCAGATGGTAAATCATGTGATTAGCACATATAAATACCACAAAGTGAAATTCACATTGGTACTGTCCGGCCGGATTCGAACTCGATACCTCTGAGAAGAGGCCGCGACCATTCATCTACTATCGCCTACAACTAACATGTCGTTAAGATATAATAAACTCACCTTTTCCAGCACAGCCTGCCTTCGCTTCTCGACCTTCACAATACTGACTAGATCGCCGATATTGGACTCGAACTCCAGGAACCTGTTCCAAATGTCCACTGAGCTCTCCGGCTTCAGGCTGCCCGAGGAGAGGACTCGTTCGAAGAGTACGCGGGTATTGTTGTCCTCTGAAAGATGTTTTTTTTATAGCCTTTATATTTTTAGAGCCGCGGTAGCCTAGTGGTCTGGGTAATGGACTGCTGAGACGAGGTCTCGGGTTCGATCTCAGGTTCAAATCATGGCACACACCAATGACTTTTCGAAGTTATGTGTGTATTTATCGCAGGTTTATAAGTGCCCGGTTAATGGCAATAGGCTCGCGACCTATTACATTGGGACCTAAACGTAAACTGGCGAAATGTGGGTGCTAGCACCTCTGCCTACCCCTTCGGGGATATAGGCGTGAGTTTGTTATGTTATATTGTTACTAGCGGCTCCACCCGCGTACAAGTCGGTTTTGGCGTTTTTTATTATATCTCTGATTCTACTTAAACTAATTGTGATCAAACATGTATAAGATTCTAAGTCTGACTAAGACCTTTCCAACTAAATAAACCGCATCGAAGTCGGCTCAGTACTTTTTGCGTCCATCAAATACAAATTACTCAAGTATTTTTTTAAAATATCTCCAATGTACAGACATAGCTACTATAAAATTTTATAATAGTATAGAAGATGAATTAGGGCCCCCGTAGTGGACTGTTTTCGGGGCCCAGACCCAGGCCAACCTCATCAGCAAGCCGGTGCATCTGCTCTGGTGCTGATCTTCCTCTCGGAGTTTGGGGGTGGATATCAGACGGTGCTTGCCCCTAAATTGGACATTTTTTATTTTTTACTTGGAGATTATTTACAATCTACAGCATAAAAGCGCTTTGGTGTAGACTGTAAGCTTATATTGTTAATAATAAATAAATACAAAATAAAAAAATACATAAATTAATAATTAAAGGAAAGCGTAGGAGGAGAGCAGTCCCCGGGCTCCAAAGAGAAGCAAAGCTTAGTAGTTCACGAGTCGACCTTACGAGTGTATAAGAACAGAGGCCTTCACTCTGCCTACCCCGTAGGTAGGATAGCATGAGTATAATTATGTACAAACTTACCATTCAAATGAGACAGGTAGTCGATATAGCACAGCACGTACTCCGGTATGTGGGAGAACTTCTTCAGGCCCAGCTCGAAGATCCTGAAGGCGATGTTCTTGTCTTTGGAGCAGTAGTACTCCATCAGAGCAGCCGCCACGAATACGTGGTACCGGGATCTGGAGACAAACAAGTAATATCATCATTCTCTGAACCTTTTTCCCACCTCAGTTGGGGTCGGCTTTCCAGTCTAACTGTGATGCGGCTGAACTTCGATATTTTCTGTGGAGCGACTGCCATCTGACCTCCACAACCAATGGTCATTATGACCAATGGCGATATCGAAGTTCCAAGTTAGACTGGTTGGACTTTTGTGGGCTCCAACTACCCGTAACGACTGCCATAGATGTTTGTATGGCAACCAGGACCGACGGCTTAACGTGCTCTCCGAGGCACTAATAAACCTGCGATAAATACACACATAACTTCGAAAAGCATCGAATAGTCATTGGTGTGTGCCGTGGTGAACCTGGGATCGAACCCGAGACCTCGTCTCAGCAGTCCATTACCCAAACCACTAGGCTACCGCGGCTATAAACAACTACAAACAAGTAATATAACTTACTTTTAAACCTAGGCGCACATATTCTAAACAGATCCAGGACGTTTTGGAGAAAGGCCAGGTTAAGAGTACCCGCAACCAGCGTGCATGTATGAAAACAATTATGAAAGTTGAAGAAGCGAAAGGAGTATGCCAAGATCGTAGCAAGTGGAAACATGTTGTCTCTGCCTACTCCAATGGGAAAAGGCGTGATTTTTATGTAGGTACACATCTATGTTTAAACTTTCGCGTTCCATGATTTTTTAAAGGTCACGTCAATATGAATTCACCTCGTCTGATGGTAAGCTAAAGTCTCAGGAAGGGGGTCCCCCATTACATACACCGATAGTGACATAATGGTTCCCGTTTCTCGTTCTGTTCAAATATTTATGTGCATGTCTATTTGTATTGGCAAAAGTATGGTCTGCAACCATACTTTTTTTTGTAAATAAATTCATATTATAAATTGTATAATATGAATTTATTTACAAAAAAAGTTATCTAACTATGTTTATCCGCATTCAAGAACCAATAACACAAGTTTGCTCTAGGTCTAGATAGCGCTGTTTAAAATGTTCTAGAATATTTATTTACCTGGGGTCCTCTCTAGCCCTCTTGAACACAGTTCTAGCAGATTTGATACCCTCGGCTCGGCGGGCGAACTTCATGTATTGCACGTAAGCTAGTGTAGGGTCGATGTCTTCCATATCCAAGTAGCGAGTGTACACTTGGTGCACCTGGAAAAAAAGGTATGTGAGTTCGAAGCCCATCTAGTTCATATCTTCTTCGCAAAGCTTTCGGTAGTTTGGTGGTAAAGGAGACGGTCATACGTTATACTCAACACAAAATAAAAGGCCCGTTTTGACGTTTGTCCTCGTGGCGTAACTAGTTATGTACCTATACGATTTGGTATTCGATACTCACGATGAATCGAATCCAGTTTGCATGGGGATTTAATCGATTTGAATATGTATGTAAACTGCGTTGGATTAAAGTTCTGATTAGAAAAATCAGCTTAACCTTTGATTTTGCAGGTATTTTAAAACAATACAATGTTATTATACGTCAATTTACTTATATTTAATATTTTTTTTACAATAACATTCACTCAATCACAAAACAACAAGAATAATTAAATCACTCTTCAGAATCTAAACACAAGTATTAAAATAAATAAAAATAAAACTGCGCGTCGGGCTTAAAAAACAAATATCTCAATCGATATTATCTTTCCTAAACTGATTATTTATAGTCTGTGGACTACATGAAAAAATCGTTATGCACAGCACTTAGCCGAGTGGGCGGTACCTGTCAATGAAAAATGTAATTATCTTTAGAACATTTCAATTGATAAAAAATTAAGAACTTCATGGGCACGAACTGTCAAAGTGGGCCTTTTATTTTGTGACAACTATAAGAGGTACTGGGTTCGAATCCTGGCCGTTATACATTAAATGGCAGACACTTACAAATGACGTGGCTTTCTATTGGTAAAAGATTTTTTTAAATCGGTTCAGTAGATCCAGAGATTACCCCCTACAACGTCACAAACTCACAAACTTTACCACTTTATAATATTAGTATAGATTTTAAAGCTAAGGTGATAAATTTGAATGTGTTTAGCTATTTTTTTGCTGACCGTACCTTATTATAATGCAGCCTGCTCTCCTCATAGTCAGCGTGCGCGAAGTGCAGCAGTGTGGACTGCTTCAGTGGCCCGCTGGTGGCACGCTCGTACACGGCAGCCGCCTCGTCCGAGAACAGCCGTGCCGCGTTCGAGTCCTGGGCCACGCAAACAAATAACAAATAAATAAATATTCTACGAAATTCCACACAACGCTCTTCACACTCAAAGTATAGTTTAACTAGCTTGTGTTATGGTTTCTAGAATGCGGATAAACATACTTATATACTTTTTTTTTGTAAATACATACATATTATACATAGAAACACCCAAATCAATGCAAATAGACATATTCATGGATACAAATATTTTCACTGAGCGGGAATCGAACCCACGCCCTATTGTAGCAGTCGAATACACTACCACTACACCACAGAGGCCGTCATAATGATGAATGCGCAGATTTGAAACATTAAAATACGAATGAAAATGGTTAATTATATTATTGTAATTAAATTTTCATTATAAGTTAGTTTGCTTAAAACTACTGTTCAAAATCTGAAAATGATCATAGACTTTTGCTGCTGACTGTACATGTATATTACTTACCCCTTTCTCCTGCAGGAGCTTGGCAGAATGGTCGAGGAACTGCGCAGCTTGATGCCACACGTCAGGGTGGTGTGCCAGGCACAACAGGCACTGTTCTATCGCGAACATCACTCTGCGGGCTACCAAGGCGGTGTCTTCCGATCTCAGGGGGTTCGATCTCTCCCAGGTTATGTACTTCTTCCACAGTTCCACCTGGAAGAGGAATTAAATTCAGTTTCTATACTTGATAATAGAAGTCTTAAGCAAATGTTCCTTTTGTTATTTTTTTTTATATCACTTAGGTGGCAGGTAAGCACACTGCCCACCTGATAGGAAGCGTGGAAACCAAAGTAAAGTCTCCTGAGATGTCAGCACAGAATCTCTCCCAATTCCCCTCCCCAATCCCCCCTAACCTCTTTTAACAGGGTTGGCGGCAAGCGCAAGCCTGGGGCATACCATTTTATAAAAATTGTACCTTCTCCTGTTAATCGCTTAAGTAAGTCCATCCACAAAAACTTAAATAAAACTGCATCAAAATCGGTTCAACCAAACGCTAGATACTCGCGGACAAAAATACATAGCTATTAAACTATGAATCTTGTTTGTAGTCGGTTAAAAATTCTTTATTATCTTGTAAGTACCTGTTTCATTTCTTCCCTGTCAGCGGTGGGAGGCGTCGCCGGCATGTTCCTGTTCAACCCTCGGGTGACAGTCTCCAGCTCCTTGGCGACACGACGGGCGTTCATGTACTCGCGGGAGCGCTCCATCGCCATACGTTCAGCTGTGAGAAAAACATGGATTCATTTATAAATCCAACGCAAAATATACATTATAACGTGGCATAGCTTCAGATCTATGCCCCCTCTCTTTTTTTTGTGCGGGAATCCCCACGGATACCACCCCCGTCGGCCATCTATTGTGGTTATGTCGGAATTGAACCGAATAAAACCGCACGCCATCTCGGGTCTTAATTACCGGGGTGTAAGGTTACCAAGTAGGCATATCCCTCGCACCCAAGCTGACCCCGGACAGGCAGCCCCATCCGGTGATGTAGTTGATATATGAGTAGATGTAGTCCTCTCGGAGTTGGAGGATCAGAGGGCAGTCGCTTCCGGTAAAACCAAAAATCCCAAACTTTTGCAAGGTGTCAAAGGACCGATGGTCGTTGCAGCAAACAAGTCCAAGAACGAAGACTGCTAGTCAGTAAAAGGAAGGCGGGACGCCCCCCAGCCAAATGCACCGACGACGACCTGAAAAGGTAGCTGGAATGGACTGGATGCGGAAGGCGGAGAATCGGTTGGTATGGTGCACATCGGGAGAGGCCTATGTCCAGCAGTGGACGTCGACAGGCTGATTGTAGGAGAGCAGATCTCGGGTTCGAATGCTAAAATGATGAAGATGACAAGATACAAAACTTAAACTTACCAATAATAGTGTTGATGCTTTGTTCAAACGCGATATAATCTTTCCAGAGGGTTTCAATTCCAATTATAGGCGTTATAACAGCTCTTTGGTATACCTGTATGGTGAAAAAAAAGTATAAAAAAATCTGGCTTGAAAGACCATAAAACAAAAAATTGCAACTTGTTTGCCGGCTCGAAAGACCAATAAGATGTACAGTCACGTGCATTATGAGTACACTGTCAATGTTTTATCATCGTTGTTATGTACACTCACCTTCCTCACGGCGGATATCTTCTGGTTCTCTGCGTACGAGCCTATAGCCTCCACGCTCTTCAAAAACGTTATGTAGTCATTCCAGATTGGGTACGCGTGGATGTCCAGTCCTATTTTATCGAGAGCGAAATCATATGCTTGCGCCATTTTTTCCCTGAAAGTAATATGAATGTTAATTGCCACGTCCTTCCTCCTCTATAGGAACCTTTAAACTCCCGGGGCCTTTAAGCGGGGCGTGAAAAAGCATTTGATGAGACCGTCAAGCTGAGGGCCGCTACTGTAGCGCTATCGGTGTATGTGGTGGTGAACCCAGTCATGAGACTTTGCCTTTAGCTTACCATCAGGCGAGGTAAAGTCATTTTGACGTGTCCTATATATAAAAAAAACGTCCACATCGGCAGAGAACGGCTCGCGAGTCGCGCTCGGACTTACGGCTTGCGAATCGTGGCACCCGAAGTAAATTTGAGAGGTTGTGAGCATGGCTCGCGAGTCAGTGAGTTAAATTTAGCATTTATTAAACGAATACTTCCATTTTTTCATGCACTTGCCTAGTGAGGGCGAGCCGCTTACACAGAAGCACTTTTGAGCGGCGTGGACGCGATTATTGATTCGAAAAGCGCAGATTATAAATCAGCAAAGCGTGATTATCACCAGGCATGTCACGGGTCAGACAAAAGTCACTCCAGGAAAGCACATCATAGCAAGAATACGCAGCCCAGGCCTCAAGGTCTTGAATACAGCTATAACCACCCTAAGATAGTGATATTTTTTTTACTACTTAGGTGACAGACAAGCACACGGCCCACCTGATGGAAAGCGGTCACTACTATGGACGTGTGCAACACTAAGGGTGTCACACACGCGCTGCCTACCCTGAAGGGAAGGGGGGAGGGTTGGGAAGGGGTGGGAGGCTAGGAAGGGGTGGGAGGCTAGGAAGGGGTGGGAGGCTAGGAAGGGGTGGGGGAAGAGGGGTAGAGTGAGCTCTGGCTACCCTACTTACCGGCGGGAACACAACACAATGGTTATTATGGGCGCGGTGTTCTGTAGGGCGGAGGTACTACCCCAGTCGGACAGCTCATTTCGGACGGGAGATACCGTCGTGTCCTACCTCGTCTAATTGATTATGATATGATTGTGGATTGAAAAAAGTATATACGTACTTGTATGTGGGCAGCATGCATTTGGTCTCTTTCACGTAATTGAGGTACAGCCTCCACAGCTCGATATTGAGGATCTTCATCAGACATCTCTGGAACAGCTGCACGGCCAAAATAATTACCAGTCACTATATTGACCACAATTGGGCAAAAACTACTTTTTTCGATTAATACACTGTTAGTGGTCCAACAACAACGGCCTAGCTGCAATGCTTCGATATCGCCTAATGTCACCATTGGGTTGTGAAGGTCAGATGGCAGTCGCTTCAAAGAAAATATCGAGGTCCAGCCAAATCCCCAGTTAAGACTGGTAAAGCGGACCCCAGACTCAGAGGTGAAAGCTTTGGATACGACTGGGATTAACGCTAGGTTGAAGAAGGAGATACCGTTAGTGGTCTAGAGTTGTTTCTTGTTGCATTCGAGGTTTTTACCCTGGAGCCCACGGTCCGCCACCTCCTTCACTACCTTTTGGTTAAGCTTAACACTTTTTATAGGAACCGTTGGACCTATTACCCGAGAGGGAAGCCTGCCAGAGCCTAGTCAGTCAATCAGCAGTTAGTTTTAATAGGCCGCAAAACACCCTTAAATCTAGAATATATATTGAGATAAAAAAGACCAACCATTGTCCATCCTTACCCAGGATGATACGCGTGGCTACTTCAATTAAAATATACCCCAATTTCAATACAGTAGATGGTTGGTTCCACCCTGGGATCCGGTTAATCACTTACTCATATCAGTAGCACCTAAGAATTAAAGAATATCGAGGTACTCTTCACACTTCAAGACATGAGAGTCATAAGACTCACTTATTACACTTAGGCCATACTTGACGGATATGCCGTCGCGGATATGACGCGACGAAACGTCGACAAGTACCTACCTTCATATATATCTACACTAATATTATAAAGAGGAAAGATTTGTTTGTTTGTTTGTAACGAATAGGCTCCGAAACTACTGGACCGATTGCAATAATTCTTTCACCTATAGAAAGCTACAATATCTGGGAGTAACATTGGCTATAATTTGTTTTTAAAAAAAGGGGATCCTTACTAAAACTTCAATAATATAACCCAAGGTGTATAAAAATTACCTAAAAAAGTGCAGGTTTCTTGGAATCCGAAATCCACGCGGGCGGAGCCGCAGGCAACAGCTAGTTGTAAATGAAATTAAATGAAAAATAACGGGCACACCAGGCCAGGTCTCGCCTCTCTCGATTTTTTTTTCCATTAGTTCTGTGACTTACAAGACTATGATTATGCTTTATACCGGACTTGTCTCAACTATTCCCATCCATTCTGTTACATAGTACCATCTAGATAGGTATGGAAAGTCTAGTGAATTTCCACCCCCAGGTCCATTAATTTTAATATACAAGTGAATTGTACTGCTATACAATCCTGGCATACACATTTCGCTTCATCTACTTTCATAGATAATTGTTTCCATACATAGACCCCGGTTGCGGGTTTCACTCTTGACTTGGCCCTCCTTTAAAAAGTCCTCGATTTGATGGACATACGTATGCCTACGTACTTGCCGGGTGTGCCAATTCCCCCTCGCCTCATAAATAGTTTTCATCAATTTTCTTTTATCCATTCTAACTAGCGTCCGAACTATCTAAGCATCCCTTTCTCTATTTTGGTCACTACATCTTCTAACATACCTATATGGATCCCTTATACTAATCTAGGAACTTTCATGTGTAATTTCGGTACTAATATGACAAAATCAAGTTTCATTTTGCTTGTTTTTATTTAATTTTTATTGTTAAAGAGAAAAGTCCACGTACCTGAATTCCTGAACTCCAGTAGGTATAATTTCATAGTCAAAACTGATTGGAACAGTTACCGATTTAGCGTGGATTTCACCAGTGAAAAACCGTTCAACTAAGCTGCGTAATCACATACCTATCACTCAATTCATTGACCCTTAATCACTCACCCACTAAAAGGAGGATAATTTGACAAATAACACGTTATGACGTCATACCTCGATTTCTTTATTCTATCGGCGCCAATAACTTAGTGCATCATTCCAAACTTAGGATGAAAGTTACGCGAGAGTCCCTTCCTTTCCATATCGTCTTTCACACATTCCTTCCATCTTTTCTTAGCCCCTACCTCTGCCCCTAAAGCCCTCTATTCATACTTTGAACCTTTTCAACAACATCACTTTTATCTCTTCTCATAACAGGTCCATACCACGACAGTCGCTCGCTTCTCAATGTTTCATTCACTGGTGCAACTTTCAAACTTCCTCTAATAATTATACTCATTCTTTATTCTGTCCATTCTTCTAGTTTCATATAATATGTTTTGACATATTCATGCCGGTTGCGAGAACTTTCTCTTACCCTGGCCTCAAAAATTAAAAAAAAAAATGGCGAGATTACCATCAAAGTTTTAAATTGTAAACTCGCCGATGGTCGCGTTCTAACCTAACCTAACCCTCTTTCAAATGCCCTCGAACTGGTTAACATACGTACATCGTAGGATGGGTCAACCCGGTAAAGGGGTCACCCTAGGTTCACCCTCACTTCATAAATCTGTTTCGTCAATCTTCTATCGTCAATTCGCTCTACATTTCCGAACCAGCTAAGCATCCCTTTCTCTACATCTTCTACCATACCACAACATACCCTTTTCACGCTGATTCTCAAATTATCCATCAACGTCATTCCAGTTTCGCATACTTCTCACATCTCTACAGAGTTCGGTCTGCTAGCATGCTCTGCCATAACCATCATTCCTCACCACCATACATTAGCGAACACTTCTCTATTTGTAGCCAACATAAGAACAAAGGTACCAAAAACTATCCTAACTTCAAAGACAGTACTTTTGGCCGAAATTGGTGAGCTTCAGTCAAGAAGTGAAAATTTAACTAAATCTATCAATCTGAACGAATAAGGACGATAGTTAATTAAGTGTGGTACTTAAATTAACTGTGGTCTTACCGGCGTGTCCCACTAATGGGTTCACAGGTAATTTATATTATTACGCGTGGGTCCACGGGTAGTATGAACTAGTCTCTAATTAAAAAGGACTTACTACCCTCCATTTTGAATTCGCAAAACCTATTAAGATTTTTTTGAGGTTGAGATATTTCCTCTTTCTATTAATCAATGTTTGTACAATAGGATAGTTGTCTTTATTTGGTAACTTGCACAAAATAACAAGATATGACGTCATAAAGCGCAGCTGTCAAATAACTTTTAGCTGTCCAGTGTATGGTTAAAATTCGTAGCGAGAAAATACGAATGGACGAACTTTTGAGCGCCATTTCGGTATTCTTTATTTAGCAAATTCCGTTACTTGACGCAAGAATTTACTTCATTTAATGACCTCCCATACTAACGTTCCCAGCCGTTAACTTCACCAGTGAAATATATCAGTTTTAAAAACAATTATAAAAAAGAAACATTCTTACATTCATTCCATCACATAAACAATAATTCCTTAGGTTTAATTCTAAAAGGGTTTATTACATATCAAAAGTGAGATTTATTTGCGAATGGATATTTTCAAATATTAAAATAATCAACCATGATGTTTAGCTAAAACTTTTTTCGAATATAAAGAGGGCCATTCACAGCAAAATCTCGCCTCCAGTATGTCTGAACACATTAGCCCTAGCCGAAAAAAAAGATAAGTTTCATATTTTTCGTTTTATTTCAATTCTTAGCTTACACTTATCTACTAGGTTTTAAAGACTGAAATAGTATTAAAGTAATTATCACAGGACGCTTACGCGCTTAAAATTAATATCACAGATTCCTAATATCTTTTTTTTAGCCAACTTACGCTGTTATGATACTGACCTTTTCAACCTTTTCGAAATTTCTCGCCTTCATCTGAAATCCAAGAAAATTATGCTTAATTCTCAGATGTAAAATACTTGATAATATTTTAAACTACTAGTACTTTAACTATGTGTAATATAAACACTAGCAAGCAATTTGGGGTAACATTTTCAAAAATTTGATATAAAGTATAAAAAATTTCTGCATATATTAGAAAAAAATAAATAAAAATTTTACCTCCTGCTCAATATAAATCTTCCAGTACCGCCCAGTGGTTGGGAATGCGGTTATCAACTTTTCATACATCTGCCGTACTTCATTGATAGCCCTGGTTTGCGCCTCACGAATGAGCAGAGACCAGGAATCCACATCATACGTGTTCGCTTCAACTGCCCGCTGGGCTCGGCTAAGCCTCTCATTACCCCAGTCCTGGAATTCAGTTTGATAGATTTTAATGCACTTGGATTTTAATATTTATATTACTAAATTGACCAACAATTTACAATGCAATGGAATAAGTATAAAAACAATTGATGATTTGTTATAAATAAAAATAAAAGTGCATAATGACAACAATATTAACATTAATATAATTATATAAAAACAATAACAAAAGAAGAATAATTATAATAAATAAATATTCTATGACATTCTACACATCACTCCCTAGACTCAAAGTCAGCTTAGTTAAACTAGCTTGTGTTATGGGTTCTAGAATGCTGATAAACATATTTATTTACTTTTTTTTGTAAATACACACTTATAATACATAGAAGCACCCAGACCAATGCTAATAGACATATTCATGCATACAAATATATGCACTGAGCTGGAATCGAACCCGCTCCCCCTGCATAGCACTCCCTTGCACTACCGCTACGCCACAGATGCCGCCAGAAGAAAAACATTCATATTTGTATCCAAGTGCGTACAAAGTTGTGGGTTTAAAAATCCACAACTTCGGAGTATAAAAATAACTTGACCTTAGGTAGCGATATTACATATACCAATTTAAACAAAATTATGGGTGGTTTAGTGTTCAAGTTTATGACTATGTCAGTCAATGATAATGCTGTAATAAAATCTATTCTAATGGTAATGGTTCAATTAGGTTTAACTTGAAATTAATAGTATCTTAGCTTTAGTATTGTTTTTCAAGGGGAAACCTAAGGGAAAGTAAATGGACGGCGTGGGAATTTTTGTCACCATGCAGAGTGGATGTTGAGATGACTACAAGCAGGTATGAATTGAAAAAACATGTAAAGTCAGCAGCAAATAAATATGAGAAGAGTTCTGGAAGGAACAGGATGATGTAGAATATTGCAGGTATTGATTGAAGTTAGAGTCGAAATACGTATTCAATGATCAAAAAGCATGAAAGACACATTTTAGGTTATCTACTACTAGTATTATTATAACTTTGTTTACTATGAACATTTTGATCCGATGGTGCATTTTATTAAAGACTGTGTATGACCAAGATCAATAAACAACCTGTGTTATGTAGATAAGTGGAATAAAAGTGATAATTACTTACAATTTCATTATTATCTTCCGGCGGAGGAATAGCAGGGTCAGTCATGATGTCGTTTCTTAAGATTTAGAAACTTAAAGAATGTCGATTTCTGTTTCAATGGCTGTAATGATTTACTAATATATCTGAAACACACTGTTACTATTAAATCCAATTAAATCAATCAAACCGAATAAAACTAAAAAGTATGATTTGCGGTGTCAACAGCAAACGCAAACTGTACTGTTTTCTTTTGGACGTTTTTGGACGCCATCATTATCAGTGTTGCCAGTTGCCAGTTGCCAGTGTGCAGTTGCCACACTTTTTTTCTTAATTTCTAGAGTTCGCTTCGATTTATTCACAAAATTATTTTCTTAAAGCTTAAAAGGCCAATACTCTAAATATTTATAACCATTTCACAAAATATTTAAAAAAAAATTAATTGATTGATTGACATTAATTTGACATTTGTGTTAAAAGTTAAAGGCGGCAGGCGGCTTTTCGTTGTTGTTATTACTAAACACACAAAAATGTTATTTTACTCATTCTTCAAGTCTCTGGTGGGCAAGGATGTGGTTGTGGAACTTAAGAACGACCTCAGTATATGCGGCACTCTGCATTCCGTAGACCAATATTTGAATATAAAGCTATCAGACATAAGCGTCATAGATCCGGAGAAGTATCCACACATGTTGTCAGTTAAAAACTGTTTTATACGTGGTTCTGTCGTCAGATATGTTCAGCTACCAGCAGACGAAGTGGATACGCAGTTGTTACAGGATGCAGCAAGGAAGGAGGCCACAGTTTCGACAAGATAATCATAACCTCTTTTCTATGTGGATTTGAACTATGAAGTGTGTGTAAATATTATTGTAAGAGTAAGTTTCACAATAAACTCAAAAGTAATTTTCGGACTAGATTTTTTAATTTTCATATGTGATCCAGTACATCATAGTACCTAATGAGACTTGGCTTGCTACCTCCTTTTCCAACCAACTGTAGTCAGAAATCAAAGCACACTAAAAAGCTGTTTTAAAAAATCTTTTTAAAAACACGCTTTTATTACTTACAATATTGCATTGTCATGGGACACCAAATTTCAGCTCAATTGGATAACCAGAAATGGTTGAAAAATGGCTTGCAAGATTTGATTACAGACAACGGGACAGGTGAAACTCAATAAAAGCTTGTAAAAAAGTAGTTGGTCCTGTAGATTTTGATTTGAATTCTGATCCTATTTCTGGTACCCATGGGAATTTTTGCCAAGGGTAAAAAGTAGCTCATGTGTTATTCCAGACTCTATAGTCTCTATAGTCTATCTCTGTAGCAAATTTCATCTAGATTTTATTTAGCTGATTGAGTAGCAAACATCTGAGCAGCTTTACAAACTTATATTATTGTTAGAATATAATAATTCTTACAAAAAATGCCTTCAACTGCACCAAATTGAAATGGAAGCACGGGCTTTTAAATAAAAAATGATTTATCAAAATCGGTTCACCCAGTTGTAAGTTCTGAGGTAATAAACATTAAAAGAAAATACTGTCAATTTAATAACTTCCACCTTTTATGAAGTTGGTCAAAAGATCAATCAAACAATCAATTAATTGGCCTATCAACATCCACTGATGGACATAGGCCTCCCCAAACGTACACCAGAAAGTTAGAGAATAGATAGGTTCTTTTTTTTATCGGTAATAGGCTCGTGTTTTTTTTTTGTGGCCTTATATGTATTGTGAGGAGCAAAGCTATTCTAGACTCGTGTTCTCAGGACCCATGCTATTAACTGTAGGTCTGGTTAAGCTTGTATTATTTTTATCACACAATTATATTATTACCCTATTCCAGTCCAATGCTATCCAATGTGAGCCATAAACCATAGCACCTGATCTTGCCTTCCTACTACTTGATAATGCCACCCTGCTGTGATTTTCCCTAGCGACTACAACATGAAATTCTTCAAGAATGGTGTTAAAGACTTTGTAAAGGGTCTATAGTTTGATATTGGGCATAGTAACCAATTCTCATCAGGTGGGCTGTGTGCTTGTATGCCACCTAAAAGTCAATAGATAATTCTTACAGAAAAAACTGACTTCAACGGATCAAATTGAAATGGGACCACAGAGGAAGCACCAGCTATCAAATAAAAAAGAATCATCAAAACTGGTTCACCCAGTAAAAACAAAGTGGGGTCAACCACCAGCAACCTGTGGGTTAAAATTGAGCACTTTCACATTATCTAAGTCAGTCCACAAGCTCTCTTGATTATTAAAAGTTATATTAAAATCTAATAGGAAAAGCTTTTTATCAATATACATGTAGAAATCATACATAAGAAAATTTCTTTCTGCTTGAAATGGAACGTTAATAAATTTTGATCGTTTTGTTTTGCAATAACAGCGCCATTTTGTTACCATGTCTGCTTCTTAAAATTCTACTGAAATGGTAGAAAAGTATTTTATGACAATATCTACTACATAGCGCTATCTCAGAAAAACGAGTTATGGGGGTTCCACCAAGACCGTCAAAACTAAGGACCCTACCGTTACACGCCTGCCAATTAAATGATGAAGCTCTGTCGTAGGCGCAGGTTCAGAGGTTTTCCTTTCAGTTGGGTGGTAAAACGACAGTTGCTTCTGCTAATTAATGCCATTAGCCCGTGGTTAGAGTCTCATAGAAAGATTAAGAGAGCCAACCCCGGGCCCCTAAATTCCAGCTTTGGATGCAACCAGATTTTCCCGTTTGCATTCAAAGCTGGACTAGATGACTTCATAGCTTTTTATAAACCCAAAGTCAGCTTAACTAGCTTTTTCTACGGGTTTTATTTTAGATTACGGATAAAAATACTGTTATACGTGTCTTTTATTTTGTGAATACGTAAGTTACGTATACAGAAACAATCAGATAAATGTAAACAGTTAAATCATGTACCTATAATATTCAATACAGATATTTAAAATGAGCAAATACCTAATCCGTGACTTCTGTGTGTATACATAGCCTGCAGTTCAAGTTAGCTTTGGCCCTGAAATTTTTTGTGGAACACCCAAAAACTATATATTTATATAGGCAGATTATCTTCTTTTAATTATGTATAGGTATATAGGTCACGTCAAAATGACTATCTCACTTCTCACCTGATGGTAAGCTAAAGGTAAAATCTCAGGAATGGAATGAGGGTCACGACGCAGTAGTACCTACGTGCAGTAATGTATTATATATTTTATACCCTGGTATTTTGGGCATCAATCGGGTGTTTATTCAATCAACCCAAAGTGCGAGGGCTACTACAAACGCTTTACGCAGTAGTAGAAAATGACTATATCTTTCTTGCAACACTTTTTCCTTAAATTCATTCAACTTTTCTAAGCTTTTTGTAGCTCTTCGCGTTTGGTATTCGCCACTTGTTCATTCCGCATTTTGTACAACTATCGTTGTTATAATCAGTTGTATTGTAACATCTATCGAAAAGATAATACATCTTGATTATCTTCGGCGCGAGTGATGCACTGTGTCGGTTTCATTTTAATATTCAAACATAAAATATACTTTACACCAAGTATCATATAACATGTGATTACAAATGTAAATAATTAATTTATATTATCGCACAAACGGACAAAATGGACGTGAAAGGTTGTAATTGTGGATGTGATTGATGTATGATTATCTTATTTTTGTCTTCTTCGCCTAAAGTGTTTGTGAGAAAGTGTTTTTTTTTATGGATGAGACGGTCGTCCTATTCGATCCGTTTGTATTCGCTGGTCTGCGGCGTGTCTAAAGTAAGTAGTTTTTCCAATGTTTACATTTAAACGACTTGTTATAAACTAGTTAAATTGTAACATCAGCTTACATCTTAGAAAGTGACTCACGCGTAACAAACAAAACAGAGTTTTTTTTTTTATGTCTGCTAACAATAAATTCGGGGTATGTGTTCTCGTCAACCAATTACCGTCAATTAGCGCGATTCAGTGACTGCAAATGCATTAACATCATTTTATTTTAATGTTTATATATAGAACTTGGTATTAGTCTGGGTGTATGGAGCAATGTTACAGGGTGAATATTTCCTGAAGAAATATTTCTTGTCTGTTCTTATGAAGGAAAGCTTATATACCTACCTCTTAAGTTATTATCACTAGAGAAATAGATTTTGTAGCTTTTATGAGAACACATTTGGATAGTTTATAAAAGTTCCAATAGGAATTGTTTAAAAAAAGGATACATTACATTATGTACTTGACCATAATAATTATTTAATGACATAAAAATAGAATGGAATTTATCTATTCAGAGACAATAGCTCGCCATCTGCTTAGGCCTCTCAGCCTACCCTGGAAGGAAAAAAGCGTGATCAATATGTATGTATGTATGTATGTATTATTATTCTATAATTTGCTTATTGCAGGCTTGAATCTAGTTAGGCAAATGCTTGAAAAGTCTACTACAAAAAATTTAGTTAAAAACCTAAACATGTTTTGTTTATAGAACATATTTCATGACTAAAATCCATTCTTTATTATTTTTATCTTTCTTTCTTTCTTCTTTCAAACTTATTCTTACTGTGACCACCTTAGGAGATTGCTACTTATTTCACTGCTCCAACTATCAAACCTTCCCATCCTATCCTTTTCCATTTTAGAATGATGTAAAGTTATTGTATTCATTGAGATACCCATGACTTAGTATATTATGATCCCATGTATATGCCATGAATGTGCTAGATTGTAGTTTATGTGTTATTCGAACCTATAATCTATCTTTGTACCAAATTAAAATATTTTAAGATCTCATTCTCTTTAGTATCATAGTCATCATCCTCCTATAAACCTTTTCCGAACCCAGTCCGGGTTACCCTTCTCTAGTCTAACTATAAAGTGGCCGAACTTCAGACAGACCCTGTAGCAACTGCCATCTGATTTCCTTCCTCTTACAGTCCCAGGTCTTTTAAACGGGGGGTGAAAAAGTATTTGATGAGGCCGTCAAGCTGAGGGCCGCCACTGCAGCACCATCGGTGTATGTAGTGATGACCCCCCGGTGCTGAAACTTTACCTTTAGTTTACTTTCAGGTGAGGTAAAGTCATATTGACGTGTCGAACCTAAAAATTATCTTCATAGACCACTGAAAAAATAATGAAATTCTGTAGGTACACTAGTTTTCAGACTTTCTGCGTCCGGCCCGCCTCGCGCTATGCCGACATTTCCCCTAAGGGAACGAAAAAAAGGCGTTACATTATTATGTCAATCTGGGTGCATTGTAAATAAAACGCTTGGTTGGAAGACCTACAGAGTCCTCAAACATTGAGGATGTATGAAAACAATTATGAAGGTAGAAAAAGCGAAAGGTGTGTACCAGGATCGTAGCAATTATATATAGTATTGAATAAATAACCTACCTTTACTTAATGTATGTAGTTATATGTGTATAATATTTTTCTACTGACAGTTCTACCTAAACAAAAGAAAGCTAAGTATCTTTATCAAACCATACAGAGACTCTCCCACAGTTAACTTCTCAAGCTGTCACAATCATAATTTTTACATAACACATTATTTTAATTTTTAGCTACTAAGTGAAAGTTAGCCAATGAATTATTATCTTTATTATGGTAAATAAGTTACTGTCCGCGGCTGCGCCCGCGTAAAATTCTGATCTCGTGCCGACTACCCATGGGAACCTATTTCCGGGATAAAAAGTAGCCTATGTGTTATTCCAAATTATAATCTTAACCTGTACCAAAATTCAGCCAGATCTGTTTGGCCATTTTAGAGCATAATTGAGTAACGAACATCAAAACATCTTCACAAACTTTCACATTCATAATATTAGTAGGATTTGAATGTTTCGAGCTTAGAAACAAAATAATAACGTGCAACTTTCACCTTTAGGTCTATTACACTGTTGAAATCTTATCTCAGTCTAGCTTAAATAAAACATAAGATGTGTCATAAGGTTCAAAATTGACTGCATACTTAATTGTATATGCACGAAAGCAATAATATATGGACGAGAGTTTGTTTTTAACCCCAGACGTCTCTCCGCAGCGTCTCCCGCAGTACCTCCGCCCTACAGAACACCGCGGCCATAATAACCATCGTTTTGTGTTCCCATCGGTTAGTCCTGGGTAGCCAGAGTGCAATGTACCCCTCCTCCCCCAATCCCTTCCTAGCCTCCTCGCCCCTTCCCAGCCCTCCGCCCTTCCCTTCAGGGTAGGCCACGGTGACCGCTTCCCATCAGGTGGGCCGTGTGCTTGTCTGCCACTACGTAGTATAAAAAAAGCGTCTCCTCGCAGCGTTTCCCCGTAGCGTCTCCCCGCAGCTTCTCCCCTGCGAGTGAGAGGTGCTCCCGTCTCCGTTGCTCAGGGTGCACCGCGTTGGTTTCTGGCCCGCACTCCACGTTCTGATACGTACCTCGGCGGTAATGAACTTGTGGTCGAAATATCGTGTATTCCGGAAAATCATAGGCCACAGCGACCGCTTCCCATCAGGTGGGCCGTGTGCTTGTCTGCCACCTTAGTGATATAAGAAAAGCTAATGACATTCCTCAAATAAACGGTATCTTAACCTTTAGAGCTAAGTAGAGCATATTCATTATGCCTGACTATTTCATTGACACAGTATTATGTAACTAAACGATAATTAGTTTAGTAATTATAATTATGTACACGAGATAATATGTTAACGTTTGTAATTATAACAATTTTATTGTAAACGAGTGGAGGCATTCGTGAGAAAAAATTATATGAAATGAATCATCTCTATTATTATGTAAACAAAGAAGAAATAATTGAGTGCTTTATATCTTGTGTTCAGTGGAAGTTGTGTGGTATTATTATTAATGTGTATACAGCTCATTAGTCTGATCACATTTGGATGAAGCTCTGTGAGTTCATTGGCAGTGCTGGACTTGAAAGTAGACTCTATAAACTATTACCAAAGTGCTCTTTCGCTTTGATAGGTCAAAATGTGCGTCCTGGCAATCATCTTGAACAAACGTGAGAAAGTTCGCGCTTGTGCACTAATCATCATTCTAGCGTTAGTCCAGGTGGTATCCGAAGTTGGACCAACCAATAAACCGCAATAAAATTAATGACTCGAGTCCTTTTACTGAAATTTGTTAATTAGCGCGCCTCAGCCGTCGTACCCGCACTACCACCTAAGAGACATTGAAACACTTTCAAGAGTACATTGTCAAGAAGTTCACCGGTCTGTTCGTATCAGGGGCCTTACCACAAACTCTTGAAGCAGTATTATTTCAGTATAACTTAACTTTTATAGTGTGAATCGGACCATTGACGTCAACGGATACTAGTGTCATGTGGGCTAGCATTCTCTTACTTTTATGGTATGTCGTCGTGGATATATTTATTTTATTGCATTTGTTAGTAGATTTACAAGACACAGAACACTTATATAATATCGGACGATGTTTGACCTAGTCCTATTCACACTATGAAAGTTAATTAATATTGAAATAATATTATGCTTTAAGAGTTTGTGGTAAGGCCCCAGAGAAGCGAAGTTATCATCGCCGTACACTCCCAAGATGTTTACACACGTTGTTATCACTTCCTTAATAAAGAATGCGTGACAATGACCCGTTATCAGTGCGGCAAGGCTTGCGTGTTTACCTAATCAGTTGTAATATGTCAATATTGCAATCGATAACGCTTCACAGATAGTTGGTTACGAAGATTGTTGAAGTTTTGAAGCGAAATCTCTAGACGTCTTGATATTTTCGATTCGGAAAGTGTTAGGAGAAAAAAAAAGCGATGGTAGCTGAATGGATAAGGACGCGGCCTCTACTCCAGAGGTATCGAGTTCGAATCCGGCCGGACAGTACCAATGTGAATTTCACTTTGTGGAATTTATATACAGTGCTAATCACATGATTTACCATCTGCTGACGGTGAAGGAAAAACATCGTGAGGAAACCCACATGTCCTAGAAGAAATTCTAAGGACATGTCCGATCCACCAACTCGCATTAGGCCAGCGTGTGTGGATTAAAGCCTAAACCCTTTCAGCTCTCTCGTTAGAGGAGAGGAGACCCGTGCCCAGCAGTGGGACGTAATGGGTTGCTATTATTATAGGAGAAAATCTAATGGAATATGATTTACAGCGGAAGTCAAAATGCCTGTATTCTCCTACATGATTCCTACAGTCCCGGGTCCTTAAAGTGGGTTGTGAAAAAGGATTTGATGAGCCCATCAAGGTGAGGGCTACCATTTTAGCACTATCGGTGTATGTGATGGAAGTCCTCATTCCTGAGGCTACTTGACCTTTCTTCAGCATTATCAGGCGAAGTGAAGTTATACTGACGTGACTAGTTGTTTATCAGTCATTATAGCGGTAGAGTATTACGTTAATACCTAGTTGCTAGTTCGATTCCTACTGTTCAAATATTAATACGTTGTCGCCGCGTCAACGCTCGCAAAAATCGTTTTTTTTTTTATTTTTTAAACGACCGCCTCATTGCCATATCGTTCCGTTTTCACGCAGAAAATTAGTCTCATTTCGAAAAGAATATTCTCGAGAGGCTTATAGAGGGAGGAGGGGATAACGTTTGACCCTCATGATCATTAATTCGCTTGCCAAGAGCAGTGATTATCTTAAATGGGGTGCGCTTTGCGATTTGTTTACTTATCCAGCTGTGAAGTCTGCAGATCTTAGGGCAGTTAAGTATTATTGATAGTCTATTAGGCTGGGTTTGAGTCCACAAACAGACGACTCAAATGGGGCCAAACATTACGGGCTTGTTCTGTTTAGTTCAGAAGTTTCTATGGCCACTTGCGGTCCTTATCTCCAGACCCTGGATATCACGTAGCATCAGTTTTTTTTTTATACCACTTAGGTGGCAGACAAGCACACGGCCCACCTGATGGGAAGCGGTCACCGTGGCCTAGGGACGCGTGTAACACCAGGGGCATCACACTCGCGCTGCCGACCCCGCAAAAACCTTCTAATGCCCTTCTTGAAGAAATTGCCAAGACAAAACAACTGAGTCCAAACGATTTTTTTTTCAGTAGTTTGTATGGGAACCTTCCATTTCAGCTTCATGGTATCATATTATCGCATTGTCGCCGAAAATACGCAAATATACTACAGAGTCCAATATAACTTCAAGAAGTGGTTCTGATAGGATTTCTAAAATTTGACCCATACTAACAAACAACAGAGCAAGTTCAACAAAAGCTTTTAAAAAGCTTGCCTCGTGTTAAGTATAGTACCTAACACAAACATATTTTGTCAATAACAATCAAATGATATTGACTCATAGGATGAGTCAGAAGTATTATTTATCGATTTAACCTACCCACCCCACCTCAAAAATGGCAGCATTTCGACTCTAATGACGTAAGGGCTGTGTTTATAACCTTGAAGGTCACTAACTGGTATCTTCTAATCAATATTTGTATACCTCATAATCTAAAAATACTCAGAGCTTTGACACTTACTATCTACACAAATAAATAAAAATGTAGCGTCTTGTAATGTTGAAAGTACCACAATAACATTTTAAAAGAAATATGCATCTGTCTCTCTGTTTGTTCCGGTTAAACTCCGAAGTGGCTGGACTGATTTTGACGGGATTTTTACAGCAAATAGCTGATGTTTTATAAAAAAGTATCCCGGCATATAAACTAAATAGCTAGTTGGACATAAAAACTGGATTGTCTCGGCGTGCATGTATGAAAACAATTATGAAAGTTGAAGAAGCGAAAGGTAAGCCAAGATCGTAGCAAGTGGAAAGATGTTGTCTCTGCCTACCCCAATGGGGAAAAGGCGTGATTTATGTATGTATGTATTGAAGAAAACTTGAGAGTGCAGTGTGGTAGTCTCATGTTCGATTTCCGATAGTGTCGACAATGTGGTTTCTTATACCATATTTTTAAGGAAGAACTTCCTATTATAATAACAGGACACGATATTTCGCATTCTTTTATTAACTAAATGTTAAACTTTGGAATTATTTTTATTTTCAGTGATATTACGTTTTATGGCAACACTTTTAGAGAACTCGGTGTGCTCACTGCCGTCGCCTTCCCGGGACAGCCATTTAGAATTAGGGATGCGAATGCGACCCTGACATTTCAAGGTTTAACTTTATCCTCTTATATCCTTACGTAAAAGCAAATTACCTTTTCAAACCTACTGGGTACAATTTTTTTTTAATCTTAAAGTGCGAAAATAGGAACTCCGGATCACGTATTACCAAAATTATAACTCCATAAATGTAGAATTTCAATACATATCTGTTTATCCCCATTCGAGGACGTGTGCTTGAGTATGGAGTGTGAAATTCAGTAAATTTTTATTTCGTGAAAATTATGATGATAAAATAATAAATGATCATCAAAACCGTCGATACTATTAACAGAATGAATATAATAGTACTGAAATAACTAAAAATAATTCATATAAAGGAAAAAAACTACCAAAAAGGGTTTTTGACAGCGGTGGGATTCGAACCCACGCCCTTTCGGACTGGTGCCTAAAACCAGCGCCTTAGACCGCTCGGCCACGCTGCCTCATGAAGGGAATGTAGAAATAACGGTGCATATGAAATTTTTACATAATTTCCATATTTGGGAAAGTCTATTGAATGACTAATCGATTTTACTCGATTCCAATTAATCGTCTATTCGCTACAATTTGTAATAATGCATCTGTACTATTATAATAATAGTTGACGGGAGATTTACCACGTTTGTTTCTTATATCGAGTACATCTATGACTATGGCACCTGCAACAGGGCCGAAATCAGAATCGGTTGAGTAGAACCGCAGATGTAGTTAAATTAAAAAGTTAGTTATATAATACTATTTGTTTTTTCTTTTATTCATTTCCTTTACATATTACCTTGCCTAACATTGCAGTTTTTTTATAACACGTAAATATGACTTCACCTCGACTGATGGTAAGATAAAGGTCGCCATCAACATGAAGTTGGCAAAATAGGTAACATGCCCGATTTCATCATTCTCTGAACCTTTTTCCCAACTCAGTTGGGGTCGGCTTTCCAGTCTAACTGTGATGCGGCTGAACTTCGACATGCCCGATTTATTTTGTATAATTGGACAAGGCTAGACAGACGATAATATGTCCTCAATACCAGCTATTATAATTAAAAACTTGGATAGCAACCAGCAAATGTGGTATTTGAATTCGTTATCTCCTGCATTGCGCCCTCGACCTGAATATTATCATTTTACTAACATTGATAACGGAGCGAATCTTCCTGTTTATCAGAAATATGCGGGAGTGTTGATACGACAGCTTGTAGACGTCTAAGACTGTCTAAGTCTTGGGCTCTTCTTACATTAGGAAACTAGAACGAGAGCTTGAGCTCAAAACCCCCCAATACCCTTCTCCAACCCATCCTCCAAAGTCCCCAACCTCCGCTCCAGGGTCGGCAGCACACGTGTGACACCCCTAGTGGTACACACGTCTATAAGCCACGGTGCCCGCTTCCCATCAGGTGGGCCGTGTGCTTGTCTGCCACCTCAGTAGTATTAAAAAATCGCAAATTGAAACTGAAAAATCCTCATTGATATTTTTATAGCCCCGGGTTCTTTAGGCGGGGCGTGAAAAAGCATCTGTCAAGGCCATCTGGGTAGAGGTCACCATTCTAAGGGCATCCCTTGGGAATGGTGACCACCACTTTTTGGACTCCACCTTAGCTTACCATCAGGCTGGGTGTAGTCAATCCGGCTGACTAAATATAAAAAAGTAGTAGGTACACGTACACACCAATAGGACATTGAAATAAAATTCTTGGTGGAGTACCTTACATACACCCACCCGGGTTTAAAAGTAGCCTATGTTCTATTCCAGGTCATACTCTATCTTTTTGTAAAAGTTTTATCAAATCCATTTGACTATTTTTACGTTATTGAATAACTAGGTACTCAACCGACTGTCGTAATATAAGTATTGCACACACCTGACGGTACTAGGTACCAGGGAAGCGCATAGAAAATAACTGTTATCCCAAAGTACCTATCCAAAATCCATACTTTTATATTATAAATGCGAAAGTAAGTCTATCTGTCTGTCTATTATGCTTTCACGCCTGAACCGCTGAACCGATTTTGATGAAATTTGGTATAGGAGTAGATTAGACCTCGAGAATGAACATAGGCTATGTTTGGTCGCGATAACCGACATCCACGCGGGCGGAGCCGCGGGCAACAGCTAGTAGAAAATTACTGTTATCCCAATGTATCCAAAATAACTCGAATAAAACAGCAACCAAAAATTAGTACACTATTTTGAAATGTGCTATTATTATATACATCATATACTCATGCTTTCCTCCCTCCAGGGTAGGCAGAGGCAACATCCGCCATTTGACTCTGTCCTCACGCATTTCACGAGCCCTTATTAAAAAGGGGATGATATATCGATTTTAAAATCGTCTCGCCATGCTTTTGTCCGCTAAGTAATTGTTCATGGCTGTGTAATATTAAATATTAATCATATAACTCATGTCAGACATGGGGTTAGGGTGTTAAGGAGGGTTCAGGATTAGAAAAAAACTCATGTTCAAGTAAGACATAAAAACATGTTAAAAAATTAAATTGAACTCATTTAAACACACTTGAAAAAAAATTGGCTAGAGGAAAGTTAGGTAAATTGGCAACATCTCGTTTTCCCAATTTTTATTGTTAAGAATTAGCCAAATAACACGTAATCCATCATTTAAATCGTAAGTTACTCTTGAAGTTTGTTCAAAGAAATATATTGAAGAAATGAAGAATTTAATATTAAGTACTTAATTCTCTTTAAGGAATGTATGAGAAAAAAAAGTTGGGTTAGGAGCTTCGGTCCTTTGCATATTCTACTAAATGGCAGGGCTTAGGGTATTTTTAAGCCCTTAAAAATCAAGAAATCATGAATACAACAGAAAATAAATTACAGAATCGATCTAACCGTTCTCAGGTTTTGAGCCTGGCTATAAAAACATAAGAAATAATTTCCATTTCATATTCGTCGCCCCTTTTAGTTCATGACACATCCAGTAATCCTATCCCCCATCTAGGGGTCGGTAGGGCTTCATTCATCGCTAAAGTTCGTCGACATAGCCCTCTGTCCCCCTCGCCGTGCCAAACCACCCCGCCATCTGCCAATCAATAGAGTTACGCAACCGTCTGTACCGTCTGGCACGTGGGGCTCAACACTATATTTTATAGTTTTCACTTGATATTGCAGTAAGATTGATTGAACCGACTATGAAAAGGAGGTTCTTATTCCGTTGTATGTTTTTCAAGAAGATTATGTACTTATTGTCTTCTTATTTATTACTAGCTGTGCCTGCGTCTTCATTCGCGTGAACTGTGATCTAGATCACGTCAGCTATTTGCTGTAAAAATTCTGTAAAATTTACCAAGCCATTTTAGAGATTAACAGGAAACAGGTGGAAAAATATACAGACAAAATTTCGCAGAGAACCCTCAGTCCAATTGAATATACACGAATTTTAGAAAAAATGTGACTCCCCGACCAAGAGCGTATATATGTATTTCTATTACAGAACAAAAAGTTATTTGCTTGCTTTCTGGAAACTTTCGTTGAGGAAAAAATAAATAAATTATACCTACATTTATATTTTTATTTTTTTCTCTCATACCTTCTTTTCGTATGAAACAATACTTTTTTTTGACCCAATCAAAATGCGATGCCGATGCGATATAGTCCAAATCACTCTATCAAAGTCGCAAAGTAAGATTAAAATAATATAGCTAGAGATTGTGGTAGCCCTCAGGCTGGCTCACGCTAGCTCGCACTGTGTAACCTTGAGAATAGAATGGGACAACCCTGCAGACGACACTTATTTCATTCATCTAGATCAAAGACGTCTAAAGGAGATCTGGAATGTCTGGATCGGGGGTTATTAAACCGCGACGTGAACGTAAAAACGGCTGCAAGCGTTGAAAACAGGGCTGTGTCACACAAATCGCGGTGGCTAAACTATGTGTGAGTGAACGTGTGCTTGTCTGCCACCTAAGTAGTATAAAAAAAAAAGAATTGAATTGCAATGTGTTAAAGATGTTCTATTTCACGAAGGCGGTTTAGCTGTTATTGTAGTAAAACATATTTATATACAGGGTGAATTTTTCAAAAGGGATTGGATGACCAAATCCGAAACTATAAGGAATAGCGAAAAATGCTCAAAGGAGTCACGAGCCCGATTTTGATGAAACTTAAAACCTCATCATTAGATTTTTGAAAAACCAATAATCCTAGCTAGGAATCGAACCTGTTGATTTTGAAAAAAAAAACACACCCTATATCAGGGTAGGCGAACCTTTATGCATCAACGTGCCATTTTTTTCTAAAACATGTTTTATGGGGTCACTGGCGTGCCAAACAACAACACAGCGAAAAGAAAATTCTGAATACTTTTTTACTTGTGCACAGATTAACTAGATTTTATTTTTCTACGCGCACGTTAGCGGTCCTTTTTTATGCAAAAGCACAAAAGCTAAACAGCCAGTATCACTAAAAATATAAAATAATTAATATTTTTCGTGTTTTGTCACTGAAACATGATTGTAATTTTATTGATCAGCGACGTGCCCAAAATATTGTGCCGCGTGCCACCAATGGCACGCGTGCCATTGGTTCGCCTACCCTGCCCTATATTATTACACCATACGATAGTGTTGCTATTAAGGATCATATTCTGGGAAGTAATGACATACCGCAAACTAAAGGAAAGAGCTCATCTTTAACAAAATACATTTTATTTTTCTTACATTAACTGATTAATTGTTCAAAATATATACCATTGTTTTGAATACATAGCTGGATTTGAGACTTCAAGGAGCGTACTGCATTCAATACTACAATGTTATTGATTCCGTTTAGAATATTCTCCAAAGAACGTTTCAAGTCATCAAATGTGTCTTTATAAATTTAGTTTTTGACATACCCCCAGAGAAAGTGATCTAATGGAGTAAGATCAAGGCACAGGACCATGCCTTGCAATAAAATTGTCGTCAAACTGCTGAATCCAAATCCCTTTTATTAGCTATTATGGGCTGGAGCTCCATCTTATTTAAAAAAACATCAGTCATCATAATCATTCTGAGTATAATTTAAAACACGGAATAGTTACGATCTTTCCTGGGATTTCGAACGAAACAAATAGGTAGATGAAATATGAATTTTATTAAATTTCATAATTTCCTTAAATTTGCCGTATATCATTACTTCGCAGAATTTGATCCTTAACAGCGACACTATCGTATGGTGTAATAATAAAGGGTGTGTTTTTTTTTCAAAATCAACGGGTTCGATTCTCAGCTAGGTTTATTGGTTTTTCAAAAATCTAATGATGAGGTTTTAAGTTTCATCAAAATCGGGCTCGTGACTCCTTTGACCATTTTTCGCTATTCCTTATAGTTTCGGATTTGGTCATCCAATCCCTTTTGAAAAATTCATCCTGTATATACTCGTATATTATACACATTGCTTTTAAAAATGAAATACTTGCAATGCAATTATTGTTCTTCTACTAACTGCTACATGAATTTCTTTTGACGTGACATGAACTTTCGCACATACATGTACGCGTATTTACAAGACTTAATTGTTCACCCGCCTTCGTGAAATAGCATTATCTATACCAAATTTTGATTGAAATGTGATTCCTGGATATTTTTCTTGTACTGTCGCTAAATACGGTTTTTACACTATTACACTTACACAAGACATGTTGTATTTTTTTTTCGCTACTTAAATGACGCTCATCCGATTTTCATCAAACATGCCTAAAAGTCTAAGTCTGACCAAGACCTTCCAACAAAAAAAACCGCATCACAATCCGTTCAGAAGTTTTTGCGTAGGTACACACAAAAATTCAAAAAAAATATTTTTGCGTTCAGAAACGTTCGATTTTTTTTTATATGTATATCTCCAATGTACAGAGTCTGTACTACAGACACAGCCACTTTACAATATATAATACTATAGATGTAAATAAATCCCCGAAGAGTAGGCAGAAAAATGTATAATAAAAACATTTTGCAGACTATTTTGATTAGAGCTATAAAATCAAAAATATGCTTCGCAAATTTGCCCTTGAATTCAGGTATCTTTGATATTGAAGCAGTCTAGACAGCGTTGATTGGTATGCTAGGGCAACAACCCTTAAACAGATTTCTGCTCTTAGATTGCAGATTTCAGTAATATTTTATCCCTCTAATCTATCTTTCTTTATATCTGTACTTGCTTATGATAAATAAAGGTGTTGCCGTTTGAAGAACTGGAATTCTTTACCAGCCCACGTGTTTCCTTACTCCTACAGTCCCGGGTCCTTTAAGCGGGGCGTGAAAAAGCATTGATGTGGCCGTCAAGTTATGTAAAAATAAATAAATTTCTCTATTAGGCCTTCTAAAAATGTAGTTGTTAATGCAAGTAATTACCTATTTTAAATACAAGACCTTTCGATCTATGCAATTAAACGAAGATAGGTACCAATTTCTGGCGTTTCTAAAACAATGTGCGGTGAGTATAACCGCGGGGCACAACACCTAGTCTTTGGTATCAGGTATATTTGATAATACCATCATCGCAAGGGTAAAATATATTTGCGAAGGCACCTGTACGGAAATGGGTGAATAATTACATTTAATTTGAATAGGGTATACGAGGAGGGTAGTCCTTCGCACCTGTTAGGGTTAAAATGGGATCTCTCTCTGTCATTTAAATTTTAGGGTTACGGTGAATAGTCAGAGTCTGAATTTGCTGTGCCGATTAAGTTAAAATTTAATGGACATAATTGATTTGCATGGTTTTTTTTTATGTCGGACACGTCAATATAACCTCGCTTCGGCTGATGGTAAGCTAATGGTAAAGCCTCAGGGATGGGGGTCACCATTACAAACACCAATAATGCTATAGTGGTGGCCCTCAGCTTTGATAATATTTCAATGCAACATAACTTCCACAACCCGTCTATTGTTAAACTTTTATAATAAAGCACCCCAGTGGGTGAGTTACGCGGTTATTCCCCGTGCAATAGTTAGTTTCACTATCGTTACATCCTGTTTTCACGTAGTTTTGCTGCGCATATGTAGTTTTTTTTTTCATGTTGAAACTATTTGTAAGCTAGTGTAGTATAAAGATAGATAAAAGAATATAAATATATAATAAAAGATAAAACCTGGAATAAACGTAGGCTTTTTATCTCTTAGAATTTTCGAGAACAGCATCAGAATTTCACGCGAGCGGGGCCGAGGGCCTCCAGTTAAATAAATACAAAAGCTCCATGAGCATGTTTAAAGCTTTAACTTAAACATTTTGTAGACCTCTTGATTAAATATGAAAAGGGTACGAAAGTAAGTCATCAACCTTTAACCCTGCGTATTCCCGAAGGGTCAAATTGGCCAGACCACCTCTATACGCCCTCGATAGTGACGTAAACTATGACGTCACGGCGACAGCTGTACTTCATTTCCAGCGTGACTTGACATTTCACGTTTTACTTGCGTTTAATAATGAGTAACAGTTTGTAATGTTTTATGGAAGTTATTAATTAATGTTAATGACTGGGCAGGCTTTGTTTTAATCTTTTTCGCGTGCAGTTTTTTTAGACTAGCTGTGCTCCGCGACTTCGCCTGCGTGTAATTCTTATTCGCGCGTATGGAGAGCCACCAAAATCAGATTTTTGCCTAACACCAACGTTCTCGTAGAAGCGTCTGTAGCTTAATGTTTAAGGAGTCGCCCTTGCGATCGAGAAGTCTCAGGTTCAAATCCTGGCCATTACACTACCGACGGGAATTCTCTCCTAACACAATGGCTTAGCTTAGGGTTTGGTGGGATTTTTTTATATTGGTCACGTTTTACGTCAACATGATTTCACCTCGCCTGATGGAAAGCTAAAGGCAAAGTCTCAGGATCGGGGATCACCACTACAAACACCGATAGTGCAACAGTGGTGGCCCTCAGCTTGACGGCCTCATCTTCACGCCCCGATTAAAAGACCCGGGGCTACAGGAGGAAGAAATACTAGTAAAAAAAAATGTTCCTATGACGTCATCACACGGCTTCCGGTAAACAATCTGTTTTTGTATTATAAAGCTTAAAGTACATGCAAATGAACATGCACTGTACTCGATAAGTGTCAATAGGAAGTACATACAAGGCATGGATACAGGAAGCACTCGCGGTATCGATCTGAATGTCATACAAATTAGTTTAGGCTAACTACCTGTCTATGTCCGCGATTTTTTAAAGGTTGTAAGGTTTTGGATTTTTTTTATACTACTTAGGTGGCAGACAAGCACACGGCCCACCTGATGGGAAATGGTCACCGTGGCCTATGGACGTTTGCAACATCTGGGGCGTCAGACTTGCGATACCGACCCTCGTGAGGGGAGGTTTGGGAGGGGGAGGGGGAGGTGGGATTGTGAGCTCTGGCTACCCTACTTACCTTGAGGAACACAACACGATGGTTATTATGGGGCGGTGTTCTGTAGGGCGGAGGTACTACCCCAGGCGGACTGCTCAGTTACAACTGGAGACACCGTCGTGTCTTAGGTACGCACGAACTCTTAAAATAAGTGTCCGGTTACCGGTTATTTCTTCGTTTTTGGCACCTTCGTTTCCTATAGTTTAGTAGTAGTGTATAGTAGCGTAGGGTGCTATGATAGGGGGCGCGGGTTCGATTCCCGTTCAATGACAAATATTTGTATGCAAGAATATGACTATTTGTGTTACGCCACGAGGCCGTCAACTCCCTGTATATTGTACAATCAACATTCAAATAAATAATTTCATTTCGGATAAATAAACCATTGCATAAACTCACCAGCAACTGCCCACAACTAACAGTTGAAAGCAAATTATACGATTTTAATCACATCTCAGTTATCGCGTTATCGCAATCGAATCAAAATCACGTTCTATATTGCCTTAACAATAATTACACCATTAGCGGCTGAAAAACTAATTTGGACTGTTAATAGATATTAAATCGTAAACAAAATAAAAGAAATTACTAATACCAAACACCATGATAATTAAAAAAATAATAAAAATAAACGTTGGAAAGTGATATTTAAGTAAAAAAAAATACGACAACGCTATGTGAATAGAAGGGAACAGAATCAAATCATGTGAACTGTCAAAGCAATACTCTTCCGGCTATTCAGCAGCGCCATCTAAATATAGCCGGAATTAGCGGCGTACGAATTTTTCCAAGGGATTGTCAGTTATAAAATGGTCTTTGCTATTACGAAATTTTATCATTAAAGAGTTGATAAACATAAAGGTCGCAACTCACTACCCCGGTTGGATTGCGTTCAGGGTTCAGCAGGTGCATAGCCGGGGCTTGAGGTGATGGTTGTCGCAGCACTTGTGTAACCAGTGGGTATTGGCGTAGTCTAAACCAATATCTGCGCTTTGTCACGCAGTACTGCGACGACAATCACCTCTTCTTTCATGAGGCCGTCAAGTTGAGGGCCATCATTATGTCACTGTCGGTGTATGTAATGGTTACCCCCTTACTGAGAATATACCTTTAGCTTACCAGTTCGGTGTCTCTTTTATTTGCCGCACCATAAAGACTTGGAATTCTTATCAGTGTGGTGCGAATCGCCGAAGGACCCGTGTTTCTTTCCTCCTATAGTCCCGAGGCCTTTAAGCGGGGCGTGAAAAAGCATTTGATGAGGCCATCAAGCTGAGGGCCACCACTGTAGCACTACCGGTGTATGTGGTGGTGACCCCAGACTTTGCCTTTAGCTTACCATCAGGCGAAGTAAAGTCATTTTGACGTGTACTATAAAAAAAATTAGGGTGATACCTCAGCTTTGCACAATATGTTGTTTCGGTGCAAGCTTTCCTCTTGTGTTCGGAGGTTATATGAGAAGTTCCAGGTCATCTAACTGTGGTTATAACAGCAAGCCGTGATATTGTCCTGCAAACCTGAGTCACCGACATTCCAAGGATTGTTTTGTAGACGCTTTTATCAGTTAAGTCAGTTGGGAAGTAGCCAATTGTAGGTAATATTTTAACCTAGGCGTTTATGGAGCACTACAGTGTTTAGACGGTAGCACTCAAATTTAATTTAACGTTTGAATTATTAAATGGAGGTCAGGAGTCAGTTGACGTGGGAAAAAGTTAAATTAACCATCTGCATTTTTTTTTATATTGGACTTGTCAACATGACTTCACCTTGCCTGATGGAAAGCTAAAGGCAAAGTCTCAGGATTGGGGGTCAACATTACATACACCGATAGTGCTACAGTGGTGGCCCTCAGCTTGACGGCCTCAGCACATGCGCTGGGAAAGAATTTCACGTCTTTATGGTGCGGCAAAGAAAAGAGGCAACGAACCGCTTAGTTAGTAGATTTTTTTTATGCTACATTGGTAGCTGACAAGCACACGGCCCACCTGATGGGAAGTGGTCACCGTGACCTATGGACGTGTGCAACACCAGAGGTGTTAATGTCACACACGCGCTGCACACCCTGAAGGGAAGGGGGGAGTCTAGGAAGGGGTGAGGGAAGGAGGGATACAGTGAGCTCTGGCTACCCTGATTACCGGCGTGAACACAAAACACAACACGATGGTTATTATGACCGCGGTGTTCTGTAGAGCGGAGGTACCTACTTCCCCAGTCGGACAGCTCATTTTGGACAGGAGATACTGTCATGTCCTAACCTCCTTCAAAAATGTCTTTTCTTTTTCGTAAAACTCCTCACATTTGATGGTTTTATTGTGAATCTCTATCGTTAGAATAACCTGCTGAACAAACTCAGGTATTCTCTACAACTTTGACACTTGATCGCATCGGCATTATCATACATACACATACTGTATACAAATCACGCCTTTTTCCCATTGGGGTAGGCAGAGACAACATCTTTCCACTTGCTACGATCTTGGCATACTCCTTTCGCTTCTTCAACTTTCATAATTGTTTTCATACACGCACGCCGGTTGCGGGTACTCTTGACCTGGCCTTTCTCCAAAACGTCCTGGATCTGATTAGAATATGTACGCCTAGGTCGGCCTTTACCGTGTTGCCCATCCACCATCGCCTCATATATCTGTTTCGTCAATCTTCCTACATCCATCCTCTCTACATGTCTCGGCATTATCAATGCATCTCAATTTCCACACAACAGATTAGAGTTTCATGTCGGATGTAACAACATGCTCCAAATATCTCGTGTCGAACCAATGAAACATGTAATGTCTTAAAATAACGCGTTCTCGTAATACTGCACTGTTATCGATTCAGCTATTTTGATACGATAATCGTATGCGTCAGATTGTGGTGATTGGTTCCTCAGTTGGATAGTAAACGATTGATGTACGTCTTTATAAGCTGGCGGATGAGTTGGCTAGGAAATTAAGGGAGATCCGGTTCACCAAGGAAAATCCAAAAAAACTAAATGCAGATTTTTTTTTTTTTACCACTTAGGTGGCAGACAAGCACACGGCCCACCTGATGGGAAGCGGTCACCGTGGCCTAGGGACGCGTGCAACACCAGGGGCATCACACTCGCGCTGCCGACCCCGCAAAAACCTTCTAATGCCCTTCTTGAAGAACCCCATATTGTAGTCGCTAGGGAAAACCACGGCAGGGAGATCATTCCACAGCCTAAGCGTGCAGATTAGTTTTAATTGATCTTGATCCTGTATTTGCCATAGTGGTTAGATCCGCTAGGAAGTATTGAGGGACTGAAAATGTTTATCTGCGTAAATCATATTATTAACGTAATTGAAATTACTGTAATAATATGATTTACGGCAATAAACATTTTAATTGCACCCGGTTTTAGCGTTATTGCCACACATTGCTATGTATGGTAATAATAGCATGAGTCAAAAAAAATCTTCGCCATAATCCCATTAAATAGGTACTAGAAATACCAAAAATCTATCACCCGTCTGTTATTTTTTTGTCTCGAATATTCAGTCTTCGGGCTCCCAGAAGCAGTTCATCGATAAGAATACAGCAGTTCTTACCATAAATAGACTTTATCCGCGCGTGTTGGAGCAGGCGATACAGGGATTACTGTTCGGAAGACAAAAGCACTCGTTTGTCCAAAATAACACGATATGTTACAATTCCACAATTTCAACACCTTTTATATAGAGTCTGTTGTTTTTTTTGTCAGTTCATCTTGTCTTGAGATCTGTCTTATCATTGGGTTGATTTCTATCACTGGAAACTGGCAACTAATCATAATTTTGAGTGTCGTCAACGCTTACTTACGAAACTCTGCATAAATAGACGAACTAACTACAACTTTTCAGTTTAGGTACTGGTGTAAAACCGTTATTTAGTATTGTTGGAGCCGATTTTTTGTTTCTCAAATGTTATTAATGTGAACTTCCCATATATAGTCTAAACAAATAAAATCGGTCTATTCAATTAACCCGCCTCTCACCGTACGCGGTGCAAAAATTGCCCAAACTGACTGCATTGCCCCGCTGGGTAGCAATGACTAACCTTTGCCCCAGATACGAGCCATTTCAGTTTAGGTTTTTATTTCTCAAATGTTAATGTAAACTTCTCATAGATACATAAAACAAATTAAATCTGTCTAATTAATTAACCTGCCCCTCACCGTACCCGGTGCAAAGGTGCCCATCATACTAACTGCATTGCCCCGCTGAATAGCAATGGCCAACTTTTGCCCCAGATACAAGCCGGAGTTATCCGTCTTGTCACTCAACCCTTGCCCTAATTCACTCACCAAATAACACTGCTACATATATAACCTGTAAGTTTTTGGCGTCACACTCGCGCTGCCGTCAATAATAACCTTCTAAAGCCCTAAAATAACTCCATATTACCTCTACAACCACCACAATAAAGAAAAATCTACTCGAATGTATATCTAACATACCGTTGTCAGTTATAAGAATATTTCACCACACACCGGAACAAACAAACGCTCCCTCCGTTGTCCTGATTAATCCCGACAGTCGCTTCTTCAATGGAACAGCCCGATATGTATCAGAAACATACACATTGTCATCCGTTAAAAGCTGGATGTCCCAGTTTGTATCATTTGTTCGTAAATATTGGAGATTTTTCTGCTTTAAAGCTACGGTTGCGATGGCAGCGATTAGCGGAGTAATGTTTCAGAAAGGAAATACAGAGATTGTAAATGGATTTCCCTAGAGATAACGGCTAGATGGATCCTAGGAAAGACCTAACTGTGATGGCATCAATATAGGCCCGAGAGTAACAATTTACTTAGGCCACCTTCTCGGACTAAACCTGGAACATGAGATACTAATAGTTAACTTACATGGGATCGTACCCATGGTAATGCTTCCATTATGGGTACGATCCTCATATAAGTTGATTAAAAATAAATGTACACAAGAATGAAAGCTCATTGTTGTGTTCATTTATTTTTAATCAAACGTAGGTGTACGAAATTTCAAATTTCATGACGGACATACATACGTTCAGTGATGAATGGGGATGAACGTATATTTTGGAAGTCAATGTTATTTTGCCACTTTAGGAGTGAAATTTCTAAAAATACTTTCTTAATGGATGCCTACAACATAAAAAGCATCTACTGCCAAAATTTCAAGTATGAGGGTCCAGCAGTTTAGCCAGTCATTTCAGTCGGGGCAAGTAATTATAAGTATAGATAGATTATCAAGTAATATACTCGTTACTACAAATATTATTCTAGTATCTATATGAGACGGCAGTTATTAAACTTTTCCTATTTATTATTCTATCTGAAGGCTGGCAATAAGTTGTTCTGACTCGTTCGACTAACTAGAGGCCGAAGTATTGATTATTTACTCGTTGGTACAGCTCTATTGTTGCTTTCGAAGTTATGCTTGCTCGGCAAAAGTTTTCTGTATTGAATTGATGTTTGTTAATTGAATTGCCAGTAGCACACCTCCGATACAATCTGCTGTAGTTTCAGTATGCAGTGCTTGTGTTTCACTATCATATTATAGCGAATTAGATGCGGCGATGTAGCCGGTGCCGATAGAACGGTCTTGGTTAGACCTAAAGACCTTGAAATTCATTACAATTGGTTAAGTAGAACCAGAGATATGACCAAAAAATTGGATTGCGTTCAGGATTCAGGAGGTGCATAGCCGGGTTTGTCCGGCTTGTGGTGATGGTTGTCGCAGCACTTGTGGGACCAGTACGTATTGGCGTAGTCTAAACCAATATCTGCACTTTGTCACGCAGTGCTGCGACGACAATCACCTCTTTTTTCATGAGGCCGTGAAGTTGAGGGCCACCATTATGTCACTGTCGGTGTATGTAATAGGGACACCCTTCCTGAGACTTTAACTTTACCTTACCAGGCGAGGTGAAGTCATATTGTCGAGACCGATACATAAAAAAATCCTACCTACACACGTGCGGAGCCGCAGGCATCAGCTAGTGTTACATAAAATAATCATCATTCTCTGAACCTTTTCCCAACTCAGTTGGGGTCGGCTTTCCAGTCCAACTGTGATGCGGCTGAACTTCGATATTTTACGTGGAGCGACTGCCATCTGACCTCCACAACCAATGGCGATATCGAAGTTCCAAGTTAGACTGGTTGGACTTTTGAGGGCTCCAACTACCCGTAACGACTGCCATAGATGTTTGTATGGCAACCGGGACCGACGGCTTAACGTGCTCTCCGAGGCACTAATAAACCTGCGATAAATACACACATAACTTCGAAAAGCATCGAAAAGTCATTGGTGTGTGCCATAGTAAACCTGGGATCGAACCCGAGACCTCGTCTCAGCAGTCCATTACCCAAACCACAAGGCTATAATGGTATCATAAAAATATTAAAATACGCTGTTCGAAGACACGTCTAAAAGTTTGTGCTGAACCAGCGAAAAGTTAATATATTTCCATTTTGTTTTGTGGATAATCTTGAAACGTGGAACGAGGGACGTGACTTGATTGGAGATTTTCTGATCGATATTCGTGTACTTGGGACTAAGATTTTAGTAATATAATGCTTTCTAGAATACTGTTCTTTATCTGGTAAGAGAGAAACGTTATTCAAGATGGCCATTAGAAGGTTTTTACAGGGTCTACAGCACAAACGTGCTGGTGTACTGGATACCCCTCTGGTGCACAACACGTCCGTAGGCTATGATAACTGCTTCCCATCTGGTGGGCCGTATATGGAGATATGACATGACCACTGCCATCTGACCGCCATAACATATTAGTGATATCGAAGTTCTATAGTTAGACCAGTTGTTGGCCTTTTTAAAGCTCCAACTACCCGTATCGATATAGATATTCGTATGGCAACCGGGACTCACGGTTTAACAAGCTCTCCAAAAAATAATCTCTATAACTCTTTGCTCCAATATTATCTTTACCAGTCTTGCTACAACAATATTTACTCATAAGTAAAATACAGCATGTTTAGTTATATGGGCCTCCAGCGAGCGCAATTTCCAAGGGAGTAATATTTCTTGCTCGTTAACAATCAGAGATTATTTGGGGAAGAGAGTTCAAGAGTTCTCCACGTGACTGGACTGCAGACCCTACCACGGTATTTCACTGTCACTTCTATGGTGCCATTCGTTATACAACCTTATTTGACGTCGGCCTTTGCCCGCGTGGAATTCTGTTCCAGTTTCCGTTCATCCTGGGAACATATTCCAGGGATAAAAAGTAGCCTATGTGTTATTCCAGACTATAATCTGTCCGTGTTAAATTCGTTTCTTTTTTACCGTGCAGCAATCACCACGGAAACTATCGCTGCGGCCAACGAAGTCTTTTATGTCGGACTTAACCGAGTAAATCCGTGCGCCGTTTCGGGTTTTATAACGCAGAGGTGTAAGGTGGCCTTGCCCATAAGGCATTTCTCTTGTATTCCGGATCCGGTTAACCCAGTGTCATCTCCGTTTTTGGTAACCACGTTGTCACTGTCTTGCGTTCGAAACAAGGTAGTGGAGAAGGGGGCGACTCGCACTTGACTGGTTTCAGATCCCAGGTAATAAAAGAAGCGTGACGTGTTGGCGTCAACCAGACATTTTCTCATAAACTTCCAACTCTCGCATCAAAATCGTTCACAAAGGCAAAAACTCGATAGTTAACCCGGAGTAGGGGTCTAACACGTAACGAATTTTCGGTTCAGGACACTTGGAAAAATATCACGTAATGTTATAAAAGTTAAACTGTTGATTGTTGTTGATTTTAAACGAACTGGAAGGATGAGATAAGTTGATTTGAGATTTGAGCGAGGATTCTTATTTATTTCGTACCCGCTTTGGATGTTACTTACCGTTTCGATATCAATATTACATTGTAAAAAAACTAAATGTTAGTTGTGTAGTGTAGGAATTAGTTGTTACTCCTTCGTTTTACATTATATTATCAACTAGCTGATGCCCGTGGGTCCGCCCGCGTGAAGCTCGGTTGTCCATTTTTGGTCATATCACTGGTTCTACTTAACCAATTGCAATTAAACATACGGTAGATTTTAAATCTCACCAAAAACTTTCTAATAAAAAACCGCATCAATCGAGAACAAACAGATAAGAATTGAACAAAAAAAAATGTGAGATTTTTTCAGAATCTTAAGAAATAAGAAAATTTTTAATATCCTATGTATAGACTAGCTAATTTCCAATTTTATAGTAGCATAGATTCTACAAATCTGCTACAATTTATTTGGATTAATGAAGTACTGAGGTGCAACTTTCCCCGACACACGCAAAAGACAAAAAATCCTAAAAAAATTGATCGTAAGCCTTTAAAAGTCCACACTTTAGGCACTACTAAATCAGGCAAAGGTTTAAACATGGGTAAAGTAAGGAAGCAAAGCTATTTCCATTTCGTTCACAAGACAGATAGTTTCCGCCGTGTGATGAATTTATCATTGTACCAGGAACAGACGGACGTATGTGGGTCGAGTAGGGTCACCATTATGCACTTGATTATGAGGACTGTTTTTAACCGGACTGCCAATATAAGGTTATATTTGTTGTGTATATATACACGTGGTAAAGCAAATAAATAATTAGTTATCATATATCTATAATATATTTTATCATTTGTAACGTTTATTTAAATGAGGAATTTCTATTTTTGCAGGTTTTGCTGGACATACGCAGCCGACAAATAGGTGAGTTCATAAATAATTTAGTATTGCACAATTCAAACCAGGTCTTATTCTATAAAATTATGATCTTCTAATCGGTTCTTAATAGCACTGAATTATTAGGACATCTGGAGACTGGAAGTGCTAGATAAATCTTTGAAAATTTTACATTTGAATTTATCCATTCAGGTTATTTTTCTACTAATACCATTCTTTCCTTTCGGGTGTTTTATTGTAAAAGCTAAGAAATTAACGAATATTTTAAATTATATTCAACAAAATTACTACACGTTGCTTCATTGGGCGCTAAGGCAGAAAATCCAGATTCAGGGCAGAAAGCAAATTTAACTAAGCCGTTGCTAACAGGGAATATCCATTAAAATCGGTAACATGGTTACCCTATCACTTGCATTCGATATTATAGCTATATATAGACATATTATACGGTGTTTGATCTCGAGAACAATCGGATGCTGGAGAGATGTTGTGTGTTTATACTTCATCTTAATGGAGGTAAGTGGGCTCCTAATGTGTGATTTTAGGAAACTGGCTATTATGGTTAAGCGTTAATTGATAGCCTTATTACCTAACTCTTTGTAATCCTACTAATTTTACTAATATCCTACTAATCCCACTAAAATTATAAACTAGCTGTGCCCGCGACTTCCCCCGCGTAGATGTTTTAAGGTTTTAGTTGTTTTGCGCGGTATTACCGAAACCTATGGACGTATGCAACACTAGGGTATCGCATTCGGGCTGCCGACAGTGGAGAGGGGTGGGTTAGGAATTGGGGGGGAGGGGAGAGGTTGGAAGAGGGGATTGGGTAATAAGGAGGGGGGGGAGGAATGTGAGTTCTGGTAGTAGTAGGGTATACTTACCGCCGAAAACACAACACTATGGTTATTATGGCCGCGGTGTTCTGTAGAGCGGAGGTACTACCCCAGACGGACTGCTCAGTTCGGACGAGATATACTGTCGTGTCCTACCTATGTTAGACCTTATAACGTCCCCTGTCGTGTGCCCATGCAGGTTCGTGTTCCCGACGCCCGTTAATTCCAACAAATAATGCCAAGGAGAATTAAAAAAGCGGTTCCTGGACTCAAGGGCAAGGTTTGAGTGTAACCAGGATATTCACTTAAACGAAGAGTACTTTATAAAAAAAATCACACTATCTGGTCACGACTACATTAATTTATAATGCAATAATAAAGACAAGTGATTTAATGTCAAGTTGACACTATTAATCAATCATAAGTTGACGTGACAGCTGTCAACTTGTGTGCGGTTGTGTTATTTATAATGACACTTCAGTGCTGCCCCGCCTCCATCCGCGTAGATTATTGAACCTGTTCCCGCGATCAACAGGCACTCATTCCAGGGATAAAAAGTAGGTTATGTGTTACATCGTTGAGTAATAAACATACAAACATCTTCACAAACTTTTACATTTATAACATTAGTAGGATGACACGAACACGAATCTATGGCAGTCGTTACGGGTAGTTGGAGCCCTAAAAAGTCCAACAACAACGGTCTACCTGGAATGCTTCGATATCGCCTAATGTCACCATTGGGTTGTGAAGGTCAGATAGCAGTCGCTTCACGAAAAATCGGTCCAGCCAAATCCGCAGTTAAGACTGGTAAAGCGGACCCCAGACTCCGAGGTGAAAGCTTTGGATGCGGCTGGGATTAACTGCCACCTAAGTAGTATATAAAAAAAAAAATAGGTTGAAGAAGTAGGATGATACTTAATTGTTATCCTTGTAGAATACTGGTCCTGTTCCCGCGAACAATTGGAACTTATTCCAGGGATAAAAAATCGGTTTCAATCCGGAGGCTCAGGGTGTGTTTACTCCTCCTCCTTAGTTCCCGTTACCCACCCGTGCCCAGTGGGACCTAAATGGGTTGCTATTAGTCATTTTCAGCAATCCAATTTGAATTGACCTTGCTATTGTATTTGACAATTTGTCTGTACCCTTAACCCTTGTCTGTGCGATAGTCATAAAAATATAATACCCCAAGCTATAAAACTGTTGGCTGTAACTCCCAAGGACATAAGCCCATGTCGCTCGGATGTATTCAGATAACCGTTTTGGCAACGTCTATGGCTATAAATTGCAAACCTTTGGGGATTTGAAAAGAAAAACATACGGTCACATATTAATACGTTTTCCGATCAAACGTCCTTGAAGATACGTTTCTTCTGTACCGCCAGTTCGGCAAATAAATAAAAGATTGGTGAATAACTTTAGGTTTATAAGATTAATTTTAGAAAAATAAAACGGACAAGTATCATCATCATCTTTCTGCCCTTGTCTCAATTATGTGTGGTCGGCGCAACATGTCATTTTTCTCCATGCATTCCAGTCCGATGTCATCTCCTCAGTCACTCCCTTTCCATATCGTCTTTCACGCATTCCATCCATCTTTTCTCAGGCCTACCTCTGCCTCTAGAGCCCTCTACATTCATACACATACTTTAAACCTTTTTACCAACATTACTTTCATCTCTTCTCATAACATGTCTATACCACGACAGTCGCTCGCTTCTCAATGTTTCATTCACTGGTGCAACTTTCAAACTTCCTCTAATATACTCATTCATTATTCTGTCCATTCGCATATCCGCTACATGCATTAGTTTTTCATCCGCCACTTTCGGACAAGTATGTTCATTATTAAATTCATCATCATCATAGCGATTTCTCAGTTACGTCCCAAGTTGGACTTTGGAGTCCGAGGTCCTTGGTTTTTTTTTATACTACTTAGGTGGCAGACAAGCCCACCGCCCACCTGAATGGAAGCGGTCACCATGGCCTATTGACGTGTGCGTGCAACATCAGGGGTGTCACACTCGCGCTGCCGACCCTAGCGGGGGAGGGGGGGGCTTAGGAGTTTGGAGAGGGTTAGTCTATTGTTGGAAAGCTGAATTAGCTGGACGTGGCTATTAGTAAATAAAAATACCCCGAATTATTTTTATTTTTTAACGGTAATAATTTTGTTTTGCGCGTACATTACACATCTACATTTTGCAGTAGTTTGTATGAACGTACGAATAAATGTATAATGTTTATGTAAGTAGTTAGCTGTAATGTATGTACATACATTTGCGTAATATGTGTATTTGTAGTTCGTACATATGTTTACAATGTGATGAATTTTAATGTTTTAAGTAATTGCCTAGTTGGGTAATTACGACTGACGAGTGTTGGTACTGACGGGACAAATTAACTGTATGATTCACACAATTTTTTTGGTCGCTCTGTTAGTTGCATAATTGTCATATTATTTCTAACCGACTTCGAAAATGGCGGAGGTTCTCAATTCGGAAGTTTCTTTTTAATGTATGTTCGGGTATAACTCTGTCATTATAGATGGATTTGCGAAACTCTTGTTTTGTTAGACAGGCATTTATTTTAAGATGGCCCCACGTAAGTACTGATCTGATGACAATCTGTTACTATACTGATCTGTTCCGGAGACAGATAATGGAATCTTTATATATAAAATGAATCCCTATTTCCCTTGGTCACGGCATCACGCGTGAATGGCTGGACCGATTTGGCTGGAGAACACGAATGATTCCTAATATCACGATTAAAAACAGAAATGATAAAGTTGATTAACCCGTAACTAAACTTAACCCTAACATAATTAATCATTGCAATATGTTGATGTTATTATTCTCACACCATGTTCTTTCCACATGACAACCATGTGTCTATTTATACTGTCATACAAACACGTACACTCAAATATCAACATTAACGCTCTGAATACAAAGTTGAAAATACATAATTTGTAATCTAGAATAATGTACAAAGAAAATTGTGACTTATAATTTTGCTAGTATGGTTCAAATTGCAATGCGGTTTGTTATTTTCGGTTCTGGGAAGTAATTTAACAGACATGAGAATGTGTACGGACAGTTAATAGTGATCTCAGCTATGATTGGAGGAGTACTACTTAGTCTTGTGGCTGGTAAGAAAGCCGTCAATCTATAGCATGTCTTGGCCAATGACTTCTATTACCAGTAAAGTTGAGGGCCACCATTATGGCACTGGCGGTGTTTGTATGGGACTCCCTTCCTGAGACTTTAACTTTAGCTTACCATCAGGCGAGGTGAAGTCATTTGACGTGACCGACATAAAAATAAAATTTATGCCCACTACTCGGTGTGGACGTCGGTTTTCGCGTTTTTTTTTTTCACTTCTCCGGTACTACTCCATCGATTGTGATCAAAGATGCGTAAGATTTTAAGTATGACCAAGACCTTTCAAACGAGAAAATCGCATAAAAATCCGTTCAGTATTTTTTGCGTTCCTCGCAAGAATTCGAAAAAAACAATATTTTCGTGGTCAGAATCGTTCATATAAATATTTATTTAAACATATTCAGCTGTGATAGAATATATACTCTACAATTGTTCTTTAAGGTGCACGCCTAACGCCGAATTCAACTTCTGAATCAACAGCAAACTCGTCACAGCAGTTGTTCATAAAAACATTGCGTCGTGGGGGGTTATTAACATCATAATTATTTTATACGTTAGCTAGAAATACATCAACATATTCCAACTAGCCCTAATATTAGTTCGATGATCTAAGTCAGAGTTTCTCAAAGTTTTATTATTTTCTATAGGTGGGAGCGGGGGAAGGGAATTAATTGGTTAGTTAGAGGTAAGGGGTCACTGCCATCTGGAATCTGTAACAGGGGTTCGTGGAGCCAAAAGACTGAGAAAACCTGATCTAAATCATCTCAGCCGCAGCTGGTCACTTCTGAGCCGGGCTTCCTTCAGGGATCCCCCTAATTGCGAGAGGAAAGCCTGCGGCAGTGCCTAGCCCGTCAATCAGTTGTGTACCTACTAGCAGGTGAGGTTGACAACCCTATTCCTCACTCTCTCTTTTACATTAAAAAATTAAGATCACCTGCTTTTATTGTGTTAGATTACATGGTACACCTTTGAGTTCTGCTACTCTTCAACGCTGGTTATGCTGCTTTCTACGACAGATATGAAAAGGGATGTTAACAACAGAGCTGGTACTACGCAGTGTTACTCCGTGGGGGGTCCATTATTGTGTTTGAGAGTATCCACTTAAATTTATATATCGTCAAAGTAAAACACTGTTTATTTGAGAACTGATAGGGTTGTCGCTTGACATTGCATAGTAAAACTTCAATAGTTGGACCCAGTTCTGCTAAATTGTATCGAGTTTACTCACGAATTGATCGAATGATCACTCAAAAATAGATATAAAATAAATATGTAGTGTATTTGTAATGTAAGTAAAAGTTCAGTTAAGACTGGTAAAGCGGACCCCAGACTCCGAATTGAAAGCTTTGGATACGACTGGGATTAACGCTAGGTTGAAGGTTGAAGGGTATTTGTAACTCGAATTTTATACCTACGTCATTTTTTTCTCGTAATCAATTAATTTATTTTGATCAATCAATTAGTCTCTCGTAGTCCACTGCTGGACATAGGCCTCTCCCAATGTACGCTATACCATAATTTATTCAGTAAAAAGTAAATTGTGTAAAATACCAAAATAGGCGAATAATTTACTGCGACTTTATTCATAATATTACAATTAAATATTGTAGTTTAGTAGACATTACTAGAGTCGGGGACACCAAAACTATTCAAGTATTCATATTTTATATATCAACTAAACGAATGTGTCCCAATTTTTGGTAAGTGACAACCCTGAGGTACATCCTCCATGTTGTTTATAGCGTAGGCGTGCCGCAAACTCGTAATTTTTAATGCATTACCTGTGTGTAAACGAGGGAGAGATATGCGAACGAGCGATCGTCACAATAAAACTTATAAACATAAGCTATTGAAATGTTACATGTATGGGTGTATCCTCACCAGGCTCACGGACTAAGCAAACCTCACTTTTCTCCTCACCTCACCAAAAGATTGATAGCAACCCATTTATGTCCTACTGCTGGGCACGGGTCTTCTCTCCTCCAATAAAAGAGGTGAGAGGGTTTAGATTTAGACCCTTATCCACACACGCTGGTCTAATGCGGGTTGGTGGAACGGACATTCCTTAAAATTTCTTCTAGGACATGTGGATTTCCTCACGATGTTTTTCCTTGAGCGTCAGTAGACGGTAATTCATGTGATTAGCACGCAAAGTGAAATTCACATTGGTACTGTCCAGCCGGATTCGAACTCGATACCTCTGAGAAGAGGCCGCATCCTTATCCATTCAGCTACCATCGCCAAAAGATTAGTAACTGAAATTGAGTTTACGTTTCGGTAGTACTAGACAAAATGACTAGGATACGAACTCGGGTCATCTCAATTGTAAGGCCGAGTCTTTAACCACTAAGCTACCGACGCTTAAACTTTGATAGTGTACTTGGGTAAGGTTTCGAACCTGCTACCGCCTTTTAAAATCTAACTACATCCCACCCGCATAGTAAACTTCGATTACAATAGGCGATTGTTTAATATGCGGGTTAATAACGCTATTATTTTCGTGTATTTCGGGGGTTCCATAGTTGCCCTATTATTATATAATAATTATTATAATAGAATTTGAAGAGATACTTAACTGTGACAAAAGACAAAACAATGCTGGAGAGAAACTAGATGAACGGGCCCCCAAAGTAGTCCACTATTCTTGTAATTGGATTAAGTTGAATCTATAATACGAGTAGGTATACGATAATACGAATAAAAAATGTTGTCAACAAGTGGTAGCATCAATTATTATAGAATCGCTGAAAGAATGCGTTCCTGACAGGTTGTGAGCGAACGGGCAATGTAACTTTGAACTCGTACCTATAATTTACGGCAAAATTTTAAATATCGTTTATTGACCTTATTAACGAGTGATAACATTAAAAATTTAATTACTGTGCCAATTTACAATACACAGATTAATTTTGGGCTAAAATGATTAACAATTAATTAATTAAAAATATAAAATCAATACTTTTTAAAAGTCATACCACGTCAAACTGCGCTGTTTCAAGGTTATGTCAAATGTTCGCTTTCATAGTGATGAGACAAAATTACAAGGCAATTGTAACCGCATATTTTAGTAATCTTAATAATAATAATCTGTTGGTTGGAAAATATAAAATAGAACGTTATAATTTTATAATATGTAATTTTGTAATAAGCCCCTACCCAAGCTAATAGAAAGAATGAATCATATTTTTATAATGAATGAAATGAATATGATTTTTTTTTTATTTCAGGTAATAACCCATCATTACAATATTAATAATCACATAAAATGAAATAAGAATGAAACAAAATTAAAAATTAAAAATGGGAAAAACAAATAGGGCAGATAGATAGCCAAATTAGAATAAAATTACAATTAAAATGAAATCACGTTGTCACAATTGCTGACTGTGATTATTATTATGTTATTGTAAGTTGGGATTTAGAGAACGGTTCTAGGTACAAGTTATTTATTGTACATAACTAGTCATGACGAATTGACATGTGTCAGGAACGCATAGTCTCAGCGGCCAAACTATAAATAGGTCCAACGAAGGGACGAAGGAGCACAGGGTATGAATTTCTGGAGGCCATTTGTTGCACACGTCCATATGCCACGGTGACCGCTTTCCATCAGGTTAACAGTGTGCTCGTCTGCCATCTAAGTACCTAGTACAAAAAAAAAATCTTAACAAATCGAAACACGTGCCTTAGAAAGCACGTTAAGCAGCCGGTTCCGGTTGACATACGTTGACGTTGAACATCTATAGATGGGACAGAGGGTTAGGAAGTTAGAGAGGCGGCAGGGGGGGGGGAGGGTTGTTTTATTTTATTTTGTATTATTTTCTTTTCTTTTCAAAATAGTGCAACGTAATTACATCTTTTTGACGTCAAAAACTACTTAATACTAAGTTTACCACCGCTTCCTAGGCGCTAGTGGAGAAGAAACGGCGCAACAAACTCCACTGCTGCATTTTCAGACGTCAGCTTATACATAGATGATATCTTAGGACTAATATGGACGAATGTACATTTTTGTCTCGTGTCAATATAAATAAAGGTATATAAAAAAATCGTTATAATAATACGTTAGTAGTATATTATTGGGAACTCTACCCCACATCGTTCGGCCAGGCCTCCGGCCAGGCCTCACTCTATGAGGTATCGTTCCCAATAATATACTATATTTTTTTTTTTTACAACAGATGAATTACATTATTGTTTACAACAGATGAATCGAACGCGATGGCATTCAACGCTTCAGTCCGTTTAACGCGTTTATGAACTCTACCCCACATCGTTCGGTCAGGCCTCCGGCCAAATAATATACTACCTATTTTTTTTTTTTTTTTTACAGCAGATGAATTACATTATTGTTTACAACAGATGAATCGAACGCGGTGGCATTCAACGCTTTAGTCCGTTTAACGCGTTTATGGGTTTCCGTTCAACGATCTACGTTTTCGATTTCGATTAACGTTTCCCGTGCAAACGTGAAACAGACTCATGCCTAAAGTAAAACATACGTACTCAAATAGTTTTCATCGCTTATGGGATCGAACCATAATAATCAGCGATACAGTGTCATAACACGAGACGATACAGAAAAATTAAAAATAAAAGCAACACGATTACTGAAACACACGATATTTATTTATCTTATATTATATACATTATGGGCTAAACCTAGGTGGAGCCCCTTCAAACACCGCGTCAAGGGACTCCACCAAGTTTTGAAGCTTACGCCACTGCGTGCTGTCATCGTCGGTCTGGAACTTGATACGCACCAGCGCTTTCTTCCACAACTCCGTCGGCTCCGTTGTGCGGACGTCGCTGGTGGCGTAAACTTTTAAGTCCACATGATAGTGACCAACGGTGTTTGCTGTTCGCCGCTCCGTCCCGTTGGCCACTCTGTTCACGAAGTAAGACAGCACGGCTGACGTCGATGTTGATGAATCGGAGTCTGCGTTCCGTCGACTGACTCCGAACACATCGGAAGTCTTTGGGGTTTTGCTTCTGAAACAATAAATATTTAATTACCTTATGGATTGTTAAATTACATTGTTGACGTCATATAGAGGGTCGTCCGTCATCAACACGTTATTATATTAAGCGATACCTGTGCCTATACCTATTATAAGTACTCCCGACCAAGTCAACCTCCTCTGCTAGTCGATACACCTGTTGATTGACAATCGAGGCTGTGGTGCCGGGTCCTTTCACGAAGTTGAGAGTACAACGTCAACCGGCAGTCGCTCTCACAAAAGTTAACAACGGTGCAATGCTAAGATAATACACAAAATTATTTAGTTAAAAAACGAAATCAATTACCTCATAGTAGCAGAAGATTTTTTTGCGGCAGCTTGTTTGCGTTTCTTGCTACTCTTTAATGTTTCTGTAGTTGAGCTGTGAAGCGGATGATCGAATTCTGAATCAGACCTGAAACATTTAAATTGAATATTTAAAAAGGAAAGTATCATTCGAAATTACATCACAGTAATCTCATCTGAGTTTACAGCTTTCTATCAGGAGGGTCGTACCTACGCTTGTCTGCCACAAAAAAAAAAAAAAAAAGTCTGTCAGATAAACTCCTTTAGACAAGTGGCAATACTTTTTGTAGCGTATTGTAGAATACGTTGATCAATGTATGGGATTGACAACGCTTGTCACGACTGACATAATTAATGTCAAAATATGCGTCAAGCCAATCCCGTATATTTATCAATCTATTCTACAATGATACGCCAGTCAACGAATTGCCACTTGTGTAAGGGAGGAAGGAGGCTATCTAAAGCTCGGTCCCCTACGACAGCGATTTGATTCGACAGTAATTCGTAGACGATGTTAAAAATCAACGCATGTTTTACGTACATACGCTGATTTTAACTTCACCGAGAAGTTGCTGTCGATTCAACTCGCAGACGTACGGACCGAGCTCGATGGAAGGCTATCTAAAAATAGGTACACGCACACAAACCAAAACAAAGAAACAAATCGTAGAAAAATGGTAATAAATGAATTTGTTTAATACTCACATTTTAGACGAAAGTCTCGAACACTGTTTTCCCACTAGGTACTGTTACGAGTATACGTAGTAGTTTGATTACTTCTGGGTGATGTATAAAACATTAACAAAAACCAAGTAAATTATATACCGCATTACGTGTATTATGCGGTTATATTAAATATGACCTTACAACATTAGTATAATATATAACGATGAAATGACATTTCTTTTTGTAAGTATTATATTAATTGAATCGCATTAATTCATTGACACGTGCCCTAAGTCAGCATAATCGAAAGCGTGCAATTTTGTTAATGCTTCATAAATACTTAGGGCTGACACACTAGTAATACGTAATTTGCATACAATGATAATTACTATAAGTACCATAATGCGAATGCATATCAACCCTATCGAAAATTGATGAATTGCAGACTGTGAAAAAATGCTGTTTCGAAACAAAATTGTAATTCAAGTAATTCAAATTATATGTATTCATTTACACAGAATAAGCACTAGGTTAACACGAGAAAGAAATTTGATATTTATTATTATTTTTTTCTAAAAAAAAAAATTACTATTAAATTAACGTATTGTTTGAGTTTAATAAACCATTTAATTGGAACATATACCTACAGGTAATTTTTCACATTTTTTAATCTAAAATATTTTTTATATTTCTATAATATGGATACATACGTCATAATTTTTGTTTTTAAATATTTCAGGAGTGTTAATAGCTGCGAAGCTGCGAAGGAAGTGTCGATGCTTATATTACATAGCAAACGCTAGTAATAGATCTTTGAAAAACGTGGTTTATCTGCGGACATCAATATTACATTTTCAGGTAATTTTAAGTTTTAAGTCATTATTTTATCTCTAAAGTTAATTAGTATTTTATTTTTATTCATGTAATAAATATTATGTATAGTGCTGAGTAAAATGATGGGAATATTTATTTATTTATTTTTATTTTTTTATTTTTTTTAGGATCCACATTTTGATCGAAAGCAAATTCATGAGATCTGATACAAGTACCTACTTCAAATAAAAATATTTTAGGAGTGTTAATATAGGTACACTAAGCTGCGAAGGTAGTGTTGATGCTTATATTACATAGCAAACGCTAGTAATAGATCTTTGAAGAACGTGGTTTATCTGCGGACATCAAGTTTACATTTTCAGGTAATTTCATGTTTTAAGTCATTATTTTATCTCTAAAGTTAATTATTATTTCATTTTTATTCATGTAATAAATATTATGTATAGTGCTGAGTGAAATGATGGGAATATTTATTTATTTAATTTTTTTTTTATTTTTTAGGATCCGCATTTTGATCGAAAGCAAATACATGAGATCTGATACAAGGACACTTAGTGAAGATATCACCAAACGTACCAGCAAGTACCTACTTCAAACGTTCAAAGTAACCGGCGTGTATCTGTTTACCAGTATATATTATTTTATAATTGGTACCTAGTTATGTATTAGTATACTTAGAGGGTTTAGCAGAGGTTTATTTATAGAACAAATTTCATTAATTTTCTAGAAAGAAGTACCTAGAGTTTATTGTTGGAGGTACTCGCACTTATTTCACAAACTATTGTTAACTTGAGCCACGCAGCTGGAGACTGTTTGTAAGTAGATACTTTTAATCTAAATTTACTCTCGATCTTATACAATATACCTACCAACTCCATAATGCCTCACTGTACGGGTTGTAAAATGTTCGTAGCTAATCGTCAATGGGCTGGGCATTTACGAAGTAATTCTCATAAAAATAATAGCACGATTTCGATGACTGATAACGTTCAAATGATTAAGTCTTCTTTTAAAGAGCGAATCGTAAGCTATCGGATCATTGCAACTAACGAACAAATACATAATTTCCCAGATATTTTTCTTTATGCCATTAGAGATCGAGTTAAATATTTAATAGATCAAACGTTAAAAAAACACACGTCGGTCAAGATCAATTTTGAACAGTTTTCTTTTTTTTGTTATATACAAAAGTGATCAACAAGAGTTGAAATCATTTGCTACAAAAAACTATATTATACATTTGCACCATGATTTTGATTTGATTTATAAGACAGCAGTGGAGTTCCTCAAAAACAAAATTGAAGATTTTCAAGAAAAAGACAGTGGCTGGGCATTTTTGTCTAATTCTCATATAGAAATTAACATTAATAAATACCAACCTTTGGGTGGTTCTAGATTTATCTCGTTACCAAAAATTATAGCAAATAAAAAAGCATGTCTAAATATTATGAATAAAGATAATTATTGTTTTTTATGGAGCATAGTTGCGGCATTGTACCCTGCCAGGAAACATTCTGAAAGAGTTACTTCATATCCTCATTTTCGAAATGTTTTGAATATAAATGATTTATCATTTCCAATTACGTTATCCGATATAGCTATATTTGAGAAAAATAACCCATCCTTAAATATTTTTGTTTATGGGTTACGAAATAACAAAACAATAATTGGCCCCTTGTATACTACAAGGAATGGAAAATCAAAAAGCATCCATCTATTATTCTTAGAAAACAGCACGCATTCTCATTTTTGTCTTATCAAAGATTTACCGCGTTTAGTTCGAAGACAATTGACTAAACACCATGGAAAACTATACTTCTGTGAAACATGCTTATTATTTTTTAGAACTTTAATTGAATTCGAAAATCATCTGTGTGGAGGGGTGGTTACAGTTCTGCCGGAAGAAGGTTCAGTCTTAAAATTTAAAAATTACGAGAGAAAACAAGATATTCCCTTTGTCATATACGCAGATTTTGAAACATTACTCAACCCGATTTCCGACGTGAAATTAGATAGTGCTAATACATCATGTTTACAACGACACGTTCCAGTAGCATTCGCATATAACATAGTGTCAGCATTTTCTACTACAGTAGAAGGCTATAGAAGTTATCGAGGCCAAAACTGTGTTTCAAAATTTATTGATTTCTTAATAAAGGATGTAACCGCAATTCATAAAATTCTTACTAAATCTGAAACTATGATATTTACCGAAAAAGATGCGTATGAATTTAAACATGCGACAATATGTCACATATGTGGCAATTTGTTATGGAATAATAAGGTTAGGGACCACTGTCATATTTCAGGAAAATATCGCGGCGCAGCTCATTCTATTTGTAATTTGCAGTATAAAATACCTAAGTTTATTCCCATATTTTTTCACAATTTGTCTGGATACGATTGCCATTTATTTATTAAAAAATTAGGAGAAATTCCCGGTCAAATAAAAATTATAGCTAAAACTAAGGAAAAATATATTACTTTTACAAAATTTATTCCCATTTCAAAAAATGAGTATATACAATTAAGATTTTTGGACTCCTTTAACTTTTTAGGAACAAGTTTAGACAAACTCGCTAAAACAATGAGAGTAGAAGATTTTATAAATCTCCGCTCTCAATATCCTGATGAAAGACAATTCAGTTTACTCACAAGAAAAGGAGTATATCCGTATGATTATATGTCGGATTGGAAATTTTATGAGGAAAAATCGTTACCACCTAAATCTTGTTTTCATAACTCTTTGACCAATGAAGACATCAGCGATGAAGATTATTTTCACGCTCAAACTGTTTGGAAAGAATTCAATATTAGCAACTTAGGCGAATATACAGACCTGTATCTGAAAACTGATGTGCTATTATTAACGGATATATTTCAAAATTTTCGAAATACTTGTAAACAGCATTATAGTCTGGACCCCGCGTTTTACGTAACCGCTCCTAGTTTGTCATTCGACGCAATGTTGCTTAAAACAAATGTTCAGTTAGAGCTCATATCGGATTTATCTATTATTCGTATGATTCAAAATGGTATACGGGGTGGTTTGTGTATGTGTTCCCATCGATATGCAAAAGCCAATCATAAATATATGCCAGAATATGATTCTTCGAAACCTGATTGCTTTATAGTATATCTAGACTGTAACAATCTTTATGGGTACAGCATGTGTCAGTATTTACCTTATTCTAGTTTTCGATTTTTAAGCCAAAATGAAATAGATAATTTACACATTAGAGACATTGAGGATGACGCCGAATGGGGTTTCATATTAGAAGTGGATCTCTTTTATCCGGATCATTTGCACTCTCTTCATAACGATTTACCTTTTTGTCCCGAGAAATGTCTACCTCCAGGAGGTAAAACAAAAAAACTAGTAGCTAATTTATATAACAAGTATGGATACGTCATTCATTATATTCATTTAAAAAAATGTTTAGATCATGGTTTAGTATTACGTAAAATTCATAGAGTTTTAACTTTCAGACAAAGTCCATATTTAAAAAAATATATAGATTTGAATACACAATTAAGACAAAAGGCAAAAAGTTCTTTTGAACAAGACTTTTTTAAGCTATTAAACAACAGCGTCTTTGGTAAGACACTAGAAAATACTGAGAATCGAGTAGATGTTCATTTAGTTAATAAATGGTGTGACAATTTAAATCGTACAAAAAAATATATATCCGCTGAGAGACTTGTAGCTAGCCCATATTTCCATAGCGCATCTATTCTCACTGAAAACTTAGTTGCAATACAAATGAAAGCCGATCAAATTATTTTAAATAAACCTATTTATATTGGTTTCACTGTATTAGAACTTTCTAAGTCTCATATGTACGACTTTCATTACAATACCGTGAAACCTTTTTACAAAGATCGAGTGAAGTTGTGTTATACAGATACAGATTCTTTTATCTATAAAATTTACACTAATGACTTTTATCAAGATTTAAAATATGAATTTTTACACTATTTTGATAGCAGTAATTATGATGTGCAAAATCAACACAACATTCCAATAAAGAACAAAAAAGTTCCTGGTCTGTTTAAGGATGAAATGGGAGGTCAATACATTTGTGATTTTGTGGGTTTGAGATCTAAACTTTATTGTTTAAGAACTCCCGATAAAGTTATTAAAAAGGCAAAAGGTGTGAAATCTTGTGTAGTCAGAGGTATTAGTATGAAGGAGTATAAAGATGTTTTATTTAAAGATATTGTTATTCGTAAAAAGAACATTATATTTAAATCGATCAAGCACGAAATTTTTACTCAGAGTGTTGACAAAATAGCCTTGTCCAATAATGACGACAAGCGTTCACTCTCCGTAGATAAAATATCAACTCGAGCCTGGGGTCATTCATGTATTTTTAAAAATAACCAATTAAAATAGCAGCCCTCCATCACACATAACATCACTATTCCACTTTTTATCAAAACATTCATACGAACAGAGCTACGGTCATAGGCTAGTTAATGTACAATTATTGATTTCATTTTTTTTTATAAAATATAATGGTAAGGAAAAAATAAATATTTTCGTCTCTGCCTAGCCCATTGGTGACATATCAACATGAATAGGTAATATTTCGCGATAGTAGAACGGATGTATTGCATAATAATTGTTTAGCGGTTCGCGTTTCATTGCGCCTAGGTATTACAACATTGTCTCTTATTAAAATGCTTATTTTATAAAATTTACCCAACGAGTTAATGTATGATGTATAGCAGGGTAGGCGAACCTATGGCGCGTGTGTCATAGGTGGCACGCGGCGCAATATTTTGAGCACGTCGCCGATCATAAAATTTGTGTAAAGAATGTATTTAGGTATTTTATGACGAGCTAACGAGAATGATCCTATGCTACGGAGTGTTCAAATATTGTGTTATAAAACGTCGTATGACACTCGTGAGGTATGAAAATTACTTATCCTCGGCTTCTATAACGAGGGCTAGCAATATCGCCTCTGCCGTAATTTTCAACTTACCTCCCTTGTATCATAATATACTAATTATTATGCGTACCTATAACAAAAACATTTCAAAAATAAACAAAAGAGGTATATACCTCTTTTGTTTACATTATTTCATAGAGAGTTTTGATGGCACGCCAGTGACCCTATAAAACATGTTTTAGAAAAAAATGGCACGTTGATGCATAAAGGTTCGCCTACCCTGATGTATTGCTTAATAATTGTTTTGCGGTTAGCGTTAATTGCACCCAGGTATTATGTTACAGCATTGTCTCTTATTATTAAAATGCTTATTTTATAAAAATTTACCCAATGAGTTAAGTGGTTGATTATAAATTATTTTTAATCAAAAGTATGTCAGTTCAAATCCATAACGTAGGTACTTTTTTTTTTTTTTGCTAAACGTAGTAACTTTGGCGTGGCTCTCTCATGTTAGTAAGTACGTTTAACCGTAAGTACGCGTACTAAAATATGAGAACATAGTCCTGTAGTAAATTAAGAATAACAACTTATACCCTGTTTTTTTTTTTACTCTATTTTTGATGTATAGTATAATAAAAATTGATATTTAATATACTTGGATGTTTCATTTCACTAATTATTATTTTCACTTTCCGATCATCGCCTGTCAGCGGATGCAAATCCTTCAGTCATTGCATTAGGTACATAATTATAATACATCCAGACGAGCGGATCTGCGAGCATATATAGAGCTAGACAGTATATTTATGTATTGCACATTATTTTGTCCGTGATTCGAGTAAGCACTAATATCAACTTACGTTCAACATTCATATTATAATGAAAAAAGCTTAACATAGCAAAATTTATGTGACCGTAGTATAGTGGATAATTTTATCGAAAGGATATCAGTTCAAATCTATAATGTAATATTAGAAACTTAATCTTAGTGCAGTTACTGTTGTGTTGTTGTGTTCTGTAGGTACTGTATGTAGGCTGTTCTGTGTAAACACTAAATACATTTTATATATTTTTACAAAAATTTGGAATACTTATACACTTATTTTATTTTATTTTTACTTTATTTTTGTTTTATAGTATTATACAAATTGATACTTAATATACTTGAAAGTTTTATTTTGAAGTCACGAGCTTAGGCTTGTCTAGAAAATTACGAAATATTAAATCAGATTGCGATATGTTTACTAATCAGAGGATGTGAATCATCATTCATTAACTATATTATTAATATATTTGAAAGTGTTACATCAACAATATTGTAGGGCATTGACCCTGTAGTGCATGTTCGGTCCCGAGCGATCGTAAATATTAATTACAATTTTCATGTTCTAACTTGTTCATCATACTAATAAATACTTTATGTCAGCATAATTTTTTATATAAACTGCTTTAGCAAAATATTACTACCTGGTTCATTCTTTATTAAACAGTCAAGACGAGCATATCTAACAACATGGTAGGTATTTTATAACTTTCAATCTATTGAAAATTTCAATCTATTTAAAAAATATAAGTTATGATTTATTACAAATGTTTTAAATAATTTTCAGAATACCAACAACGAATTTTTAAACGGAACAGAAGAGAGCTCTCCTGAATATCTTCCAGACCTGCAAGATCAGTTCGACTTGGACAACGCAATGAATAGACCTTGGATAACACCCATTGAAGAAGTTACAAGAAACAAAAAGAAAACTAATCGAAAAAGATCAGCTACAAGCAAACGCAGTGCATCGAATTCCTATATTATTAACAGTGAAAGAAGAAAAGGACGACGTTTAATAAAAATTAAGATCATGGATTTCAGTGAGTCAAGAGACGACGAAGATGAAGCTAAGGAGATTATCAGTGCGCAGTATACTGTACACGATACGGTAGATGATATATCGGATCAAGCTGAAAAATTAATACACAATATTTCGAAAAAATTGTGTGGCTACTCATATCATATTTTTTAATTAGGTAATAATTCATTAGTGTAATAATTTTTGACGCCATGTAAATATTTATTTTGTTTAGTTTTTAGTTTTTATTGTTGTCAATATTATTTAATTTTCATTGTATTTTTATAAGTATTAAAACTAATTAGTGTAACTAGTAGGTAAAGTGATGACTTATTTTGATTTTATTAAAATTTTATTTACTGTGAAAATATTGTTAAAAAATTATTAATATTAAAAATGCGTGTTAAAAAATAAAAAACCATTTACTTTAAAAAATTGTTTTATTTATTAAAACTGCGTATAGGTTGACTTTCTTGCTCTATTAAATAATTCTTTATACATAAAACATTTTTAAGTGCACATTGTTTAATATGATTAATACAATTAAAACTGGTTTCATTATTTGAATATTTTTTATGCAACAGTGATAAATTTGGACACTTGTCTTGATCAAGCTCCGATACTATACAATTCTTACAAAGGTCCTTAATCCACTTAACTTTCTCTAAACCTTTTACAATAATTTCCTTATTTTCTAGGTATGGAATAATTATACGATGAAATTCTCTATAATCGATATAGCCCTCATTCCAGTAAATCCCTCTGTTTTTTTCCAACCACACAACTTGTTTCTTTTCATCAGCAGTTAAATATTTAAATAAATATGGAGGCTTTACTAAGAACGTTTGAGTATAATAACGAGTAGCCAAAGCTAATTCTTTAACTATAAAGTTATTATAAAGGTCTTTAAATCCTTGAACATCAACTATAATCGTATTCGGGTTCATGATATTTTTTTCACAGTGCTGCTTAATGGTTTATACTCAATTATACAGTCGTTCAATATAAGACAATATGCTGAAGTTTGATCTGGGATATCAATATCACTTTCAATTTCCACTCTTACGTCCACGACAGGACCTGTCTTAAGATTATCTGGCTGTCTAGAACAGTCTACGACGAATAACGGAGCAACGTTTTTAAATTGTTTCTCACTTAATAAAGGCTCAGCGCGACGTCCATAATAAGACTGTTGAAATTTAGCATAATGTTCATATATTAAAGCAATTCGATTATTCGAGAAACTTATATTTATATTTTCATATGGGAAGTAGGTGGAATTAAGGTATACCTTAACATCACGAATCTCACAATGATCAAACTGAGACATATCAGATCTAGCATTATTTTTTCTATTTGTCTGTAAACCAATAACGACAAATCTGGGTTTCTCTATTTGCGAAGATGTTTTTATTGACCAAGTATGTTTGGTGGTTTTAGGCAACATTGGATATTCATACAAATCCCAATTCCTGAATATCATCTGAAGTGGTCGATCTTTTTCTAACAATTTTAGAATGTTTATTTTTTCTCTATCAGATACTTTAACATGCGGTACACGCCATATTATTTTGTTTATAATAATATCTTCTACAATTTCACCAGGGTTAAGTTTTAGTGCGTTCAGATTAGTATTACTTCGTAATAAGATTAATTCATGTTTACTGTTTATTACTATTTTCTTAAAATCTTCTGCAAAACCAAGAATGTTGCGAAGTGGTATAGAAGCAGAAAAGCTACCTCCATTAGTACTTTTTATTCCATCAATATTCCAACCCCAAGCAGAAGATGTTTTAGCTTCGCTTTCATTCATTGATATAAATGATTTCATCGTGCTAGTTATACCAGCATTTTTTATTTTATCTATCTCCACTCCATTTATCTCATACCTTATATCTTGAAACAAGTAAAGTAAACTATTGTTTGTGAAATGAACACTACTGACTCTCTCTTTCGAATTTTCAGCCTTGTTTACAATAACAGTTCCTTCCAAAAACAAAGTGCTTTCTGATGGTAATATATACAAGTCTTGCTGATTAATAGGTATCCTGATTTCATCATTCCTATTAAAACTTGTAACGTATGGCTTATAAGAATGGTACTCGATTCCTTCAACAGTATTATCATAGGTTGGTGCGGATACAATATCTAAGATATTCATTTTAGTAAACCGATCGCTTTAAGGAAAGCTTTATTTTCTCTAGTTAATTTCGTTTTCTTTTTTGAGATAGCTCTTTGAGGCTTGGGAGCTTGTGTTGAACTGCTACTTTTTTTCGGTTGATGTGCATATTTATTGTAATCAATCATTTTTTTCTTCTGAGATGTAAATACAGCTGTACTTCTTCACCGCGTAGATTTATTAAATGATTGTTTATATCTAATAACCGTATATGTATGCAGCTTATGTTGTTTTGATTAATGGGGAAGTATATTGAGTTTGTAGGAATTTCTATAATTCTGTATCCAGGAGGAACGTTGAGTGCAAATTCATGTATTATATGACTAGGTATTCCATTTATATACGATCCACTCACAATATCACATTCAATCCTGATCACGGTCGTAGGTAGAATGTTTACTGGAAACTCAGAGACATGCCATTTATTTCCTTCTAAAATCTGCTTATTAAAGCCTAATAAACTTCTAAGTGTGTCTTCTTTCATGAAATTTATATTTTTTGTACAGTGTATAGTCGTTTTTAAAGTATTATTATTGCACAGTAGTTTGATTGAAGCATTTTTTATTTCTGACTTTAAATAATCACTAATATCTTGTAATTCATAGGTACCTTCGGGTATTTCAATAACTTCATCTGTGTCATAATATATCTTATTGTTCGTTTTATCAATGTTTGGAATAGAATTAAACGTTGAGAAATGTAATAAAGCACACTCATATTGACCGTCTAATTGTAGTGTGTCGGGATAGTAGGTAAATAAATCTGATGAGTTGCCAGTTATCGACAAAGTGAGAGACATCTTGAGAATGAGTAAATTAAAAGACAGACATTTTATTTTATATAATTTTATTTTCCCAAAAGTTCCACAGATACTTTAAACATAAATGCCCACAATTTATTGTATTGAATTGTTGATATCTTGTATAGTTATAGGAAACATCACAGTTTTTAAAATACTTTATCAATTCTAATGGTGGTTTCAAATCACCAAAGCTATCAAAATATTCGCAATAATTATTAACTTTAACATATGCTACCCAATGCGTACCTATATTTTTAGAATCATCCAAGTTAACGATAGCACATTCAATCTGCTTTGGTGTTCTTGGTAACTGATCCTTCATGTATACACCTCTAAAGTGAGGCAAGCCGCAAGCATATTTTTGAATGTCTAAATTAGTTAAAGGTCGATTAGGTAGCTTATTCAGTTTTTTGTTGATTTTATAAACAACCCTTTGCCATTTTTATGTGGCTTGATGTACAGCCCCTTACCCAACGCTAAAGCCTCCATAGTCTTATTGTGTCGTTCGGTTTCTTGCAATTTCTTTTGAACCGCTTTATAATCGTTAACTGTTTTTGCTATGCCTGCAGCACCACCTGCCAAAGAGCCTAACGCAGATAAACCAGCGAATATTGGAATCAAAGGTAGAAAGCCCCCAGTCTTCGGTATAGGTATAACTCGGGGTACTCGAATATTCGCTATGCATGGAAATAATTTTCGTGCAGCTAAGTAAGCTGCATTGATGAGAGTCTTGCTGTCCTTAGATTTCAGTTTTTTAATTTTTGATCTTATTTTCGATACAAAAGTATTAAACGTTTTAATCCCTGCACCGGACTTCAGTTTCGCTTTCATCACTTTGCTCACTAACCATGAGCTAAGTTTTTCACCCTTGCCAGCGTCTTTTGAGGTAAGTCTTTGTTTGGCCATGTTTAAAAGCTGCAAATCAGCTTTATGACGATTGGATAAATCTGCGTGATTTTGGTAAGCAATGTCGTGATGCATACAAGCTTCGTCTAACTTATTGACACCTCGATCGCCTCGAAGTAATCGTTTCTGAAGTTTTGTACCAGGTCCACAATAGTTGTAACCAGGCAAATGAAGTTCAAATGGTAAATTATTAATTACACTGTTAACTAGTCCGCCGCCTTGCATTCCTCTAAATTAAATGAAATAAATATAACAAAGCGAATGCTTTTAAGGATTGATTAATATATCAATTAACTATTGCAGCTTTGTCGATCCAGCTGTTTTCTTCATTGCTTAAACCTAGCCACTTTACAAAAAGTTTATTTCCTTTTCTTTTTAAAACCTTTTCAATCAAATAAACATCAGGATGGTACGATTTTTGAAGCTCTTGTTCATAAAAGCTTCCTAATATCTTTTGTTTTCGCTGATCTTCTATATGATACGTTATTGGTAAAGTTTCATTAACCTTTTTTATGGTAAATATTTCCGTTGACCAGTTAGGGGTGTATCCTTTTTTGAAAATATGTTTGTATTTACTGACGCGAATTTTATCACCTACTTTGAACTTAGGTCTGCACCGAACAGATGGCCGTTTATGAGAATTTTGAATATTGGCTTTTATTATTAACTCATTGTATTTATGTACTTCTATAGGTTTGCATTGAATAGTACGATGTTTTGTGTTGTTATATGTATTTAATATATCTTTCAATACCGAACCAAACCACTTATAGTTTCCATTTAGACTGAAACATTTATATAACATACTTTTGATAGTTTTTATCAGTCGTTCAACAATTGAAGCTTTCTTTGTTGAAAATGATGAGTAATGATGAATATTATACTTCTTTATAAACGTTTGAAAAGTTGTGTTATAAAACTCCTTACCAGAATCCGTTTGCAAATTAACTGGCACGCGTTTGCTTACCGTAAGTATATTTTGAAAGGCGCTTGTAACGTCAAGTTTATTTTTTGTTTTTAGTGGTTCTGCCCAAGCAAACTTGGAAAAGCAATCAATCACTGTTAAAATATAATTATGTCCACCATTGATTTTTTTCATAGCCTGCATATCTATGAGGTCAGCCTGCCATAAGTCATCTATTCCCTTTAAAATTACAGAACGCCTGGCAAAATTTTTTCGCGCAGGTCTGTGTATTTCATTAACAATTTGTAATTTAGACATTATGAGGAGGTTTTAAATGCTAATAATTTATGCACATCCTCTTTAGTGTAAAACTTGTTATCTAATTGAGTGAAAACCTCACTCAATGCTGTTTTTAAAGTATTTTCAACAGTGTTTTGAATATCCATAATAATTTGTTTACTTAGCTTATCCATAATTTTATACGAATCTTTATGTAAATCCTGTTTAATTTTTGTTGTTACTAGATCTATATATTCTTTATTTACTGCATCGTCTGCTTCTACTGGAGATCTGATTCCTCTAAGCCTAACTGCCTTCATATCAAAATCGCCACTTTCTGATTTTAGCAATGCATTATTATTAAATTCAAGTAATTCTGATAAACGCATTCGCTTATGAATATGATGACCGAATTTGTCGACATTCATGTTTAAGGTGTATTGTATTGAAAGGTTTAAAGTAAAATGAAAGTAGATTACTGATAACATATTTATTTATTTAATAATTTTACTTTCACGTAACTCTTCAATTATGGATATAATTTCATTGTCCAACCCAGTGTTACCAGCATCTCGAGATGCGATTATTAACTTTAACCTATCGACCAGTTCATTTGGATCATTCCAATATATAAAATCACAATTTTTTTGCCAAAATTTTGTCATAGGTAAACCTTTTCCAATCGACTGACTGGAACTAGCTAGTGTGAAAAGAGGTTTAATAACTTGCATATATTTTTGTCCTTTATTACTTTTGATCGGCTTACTTGGATCAAAATCTCGTCGATGTGCATTTGTAAAAAGTAGCATCGACTTATAATGTTGCATATCTCTATCTGTAACTAAACTTAAATCAATGTCCTTGTTGAGTAACAATTGTTTCAAACCAGGCGTAGTGCGGTATTTGTTTGCCCCCACAGTGATGTATTCGTCCCCGATAGCTATGACCGCAGAACCTAGCATTAATTTCCCACGATCTCTTCGAACACCAAACGGTACTTCAGTCAACACCTCTGAAGATAAGGACCAAGATGATGTATCATCCTCTTGTTTGTTATCGACCAATGATTGATATGAAGCGTCCGAATCAATATGAGATTCATCACTATTATCTGTATGTAAGTCTTTCTTCAACGTTTGATTCAAAAACGGTATGTCGGTTTCATCATTCACAGTGCTTTGAGAAAGGGGAGTTTGATCGTTAGTGTTGGTTAATAAATTGATCGATTCCGTTATGGGCTTAAAAACTGTTTCCAGAGCTTGCTTATTATCAGTCTCCATATCCCTCATATTACGAACTTTTTTCTTTATAGCTTCTGCAGCAATGACGATTTGTCTTTTTAATGACTTATCCATAATAATAAAAGGGTCTGTTATCGGTTAAGAGTTGCCTAAAGAATAATGACATCGCAACGACGTACGGTCTTAAATACGGTCATAAGTTCTTAATCAAATTCAACAAAAGTATCAAATTTACTTCTATAACATCCATTGTTTTTAGAGCATTCCTTATTAATTACTACGTAATTAAAAGGCTCACTCCATATCTTTGAACACATTTCACGAAACTCAAGCCACGTGATATCTGAATTTACGTGCTCATCATAAATATGTTTTAAATTAATGTCATCTTGTTTAAACAGTACTATTAAATTAGCATTATCTCTAACCAACTGTTTAGGAATTTTACTATATGTTTGGTTTAGATAAAAACAGTCAATATATTTATGTCGACCCATGGCAAAATAATCTCGCATGTTGTTTTGATTTTCACAAGCAACGTCGTCAAATATAATAACAGAGTTAGGTTTTGCATCTTGTACACTCAATACATCCTCATTTCCCGTATATTTCTGAAGTGAAATACTTGGAATCCGTTGCAAAACTTTTTCCAAAAAGATATACTTAGGCTGGTGTAAAGTTTTTGAATAAACATAGACGTTTTGAAACTTCAATCCATTTTCATGTATAAGAAGACCTACAAGTAAATTCGTTTTACCACAATTTGACGGTCCGCAAATAATGCATCGTATTACATTGGGTAATAACTTGCTATGACGAACATGAAACTTTGGCAAATCATCGCAGATTGTGTTTACGTGCAAGGATTGCGCCTGTTTAACAAATTTCATGATCAGTACCTTTGTGTTTAGAGTTGAACGTTGAATGAGAGAGCGCGTTCACGACATTATCATTTAAACTAGATCGACCGATGGGTATGAAACGTTGAATTGATTGAGTTCATCTGCAGTGACAATCATTTCGTGCACTTGTATATTATTGGGAACGATGCCTCACAGAGTGAGGCCCGGCCGAACGATGTGGGGTTAAGTAGATTATTAGCCGTAGTATATTATTGGGAACGATGCCTCACAGAGTGAGGCCCGGCCGAACGATGTGGGGTTAAGTAGATTATTAGCCGTAGTATATTATTGGGAACGATACCTCATAGAGTGAGGCCTGGCCGGAGGCCTGGCCGAACGATGTGGGGTAGAGTTCCCAATAATATACTACTTACGTTGAAGGATGGGATTGGGAGGTGAGGACGGGATTGTTGCTTATCCCAAGACTGTCTAGTTTTGCGTAATCTGACGAGTTTTTTTTTTTTTTTTTTTTTATATACTACGTAGGTGGCAGACAAGCACACGGCCCACCTGATGGGATGGATGGATGGATGGATGAGTGTTACCATTTAACCACGAGGTCGCGATGGTAACCCTAGTTCTATCTCAATAATTCTGAAAGCTAGCTTTGCTGGTTCAGGCAGTTTTTGAATATGATTTTATGCTCCTGCGTGGGTTGTGTAAGGCCGAATATTTAATGCATCGTGTGGGACGCGACCTTGGGCATTCTACTTGTAGATAAGGAAGGATTAAGAGATTTTTATGTCGTGTTCTGTCAGTTCCTATAGATTTTTTTAAATAGTTGATTGACCACTATCTCACCTGATGGTAAGTGATGATGTAGTCGACGATGGAGCACGCTTATCTAGAAGCAACCTATTTACTCTTGACTGTCTCCCGAAAAATGTTTGTCTTTTGAACCAATTACTATGCTGAGTGTGGCAGAAGGAGCATTAATTAATAAATACAAATTCTGTGACATTCTACACAGCGCTGTCTAGACCCAAAGTAAGCATAGTTTAAAACTAGCACGTGTTATGGGTTCTAGAATGCGGATAAACATACTTTATACTTTGTAAACACATACATATTATACATAGAAACATCCAGACCAATGCAAATAGACATATTCATGCATACAAATATTTGCACTGAGCGGGAATCGAACCCACGCCTCTAGACGTAACAGCCTCAGCATGCGCACCTTGGTGGACTACGGGTACTTGTTCTGACCCATAGTTTATGTTATGAAGTTTATGCTATACCTTGTTATTCGAAACACAAATTATGACATAAAAATTTCGGTGAAACGGGGGGAACCGAGGCTTACCATTGTAGCACTATCGGTGTATGTATTTCTGAGGTCACGTTATCTTTAGCTTACCATTAGGCGAGGTGAAGTCATATCGACGTGACCAATATAAAAAACAAATTTCGAGTAACCGTTTGTCTTGTGGATTTAGGAAAGCCTATTATGATATCATAGTCTTAGTCACACTTGTTAGTCAATCTAGATATAACGGTACCTATATTACTAACTTCACAACTATGTCTCTTAGTCATCTCGTAGTTATCATACAGACTTCCTAGGTCTTAAGTTCATCTTATAATGACGTCAGAGCTGATAGAGTACTTACAATGAAGGGTAAAGTTGACAAGCTTTCATTTAGTTCTGTCTGAGTGTCTGTCTGTTTATAAGAGCGTACAATATGTACATATTTTGTTGCATTCCCCGGTGTTTGTTTCAGCTGAAATTTTTAATACAAAATATTTTTTCAGCTGAAATTTTTAATACAAAATAAACCAAATTGGAAACCTTAGTGCTGATGCCTTAGTAGTTTCGTGTTCACATCCTGCCCCTGTAGACAAGTGACACAGAGTAAATTGCCAAGGAATAGAAAAGATTAGGTCGACCTATCACATCCAAGCTCGTCGTCGGTGTACGAAGCGCGCGCCGCGGCGGGATCACGAGCTGGAGTGTGATTGGTCGACCTTATCTTTTCTATTCCTTAGCAATTTACTCTGTGTCACTTGTCTACAGGGGCAGGCCTATGACGTGAACCCACTCGTGACATAAGCACTTTAGTTCAGCTGCTGGGGTTAGGAATTAGTAATTTTAGTTACTATAGTTGTCACAAAATAAAAGGCCCACTTTGACAGTTCGTGTCCATGAAGTTCTTAATTTTTTATCAATTGAAATGTTCTAAAGGTAATTACATTTTTCATTGACAGGTACCGCCCACTCGGCTAAGTGCTGTGCATAACGATTTTTTCATGTAGTCCACAGACTATTAATATCGTTAAGGAAAGTAAATATCGAGTGAGATATTATTTTTCAAGCCCGACGCGCACTTTTATTTTTATTTATTTTAATACTTGTGTTTAGATTCTGATGACTGATTTAATTATTCTTGTTGTTTTGTGATTGAGTGAATGTTATTGTAAAAAAAATATTAAATATAAGTAAATTGACCTATAATAACATTGAACGAAATCGGGGTCCGCAGACGAAGAAATAATACACGTGACAATAATGCAACAGCGTATATTCCGGTAAACGATTCACACAAAAAAATATTCACTTCACAATATACAGGGTGAATTTTTCAAAAGGGCTTGGATGGCCAAATCCGAAACTATAAGGAATAGCGAAAAATGCTCAAAGGAGTTACGAGCCCGATTTTGATGAAACTTAAAACCTCATCATTAGATTTTTGAAAAACCAAATATCCTAGCTAGGAATCGAACCTGTTGATTTTGAAAAAAAAACACACCCTATATTATTTCACCATACGATAGTGTTGCTATTAAGGTTCTTATTCTGGGAAGTAATGACATATCGCAAACTAAAGGAAAGAGCTCATCTTTAACAAAATACATTTTATTTTTCTTACATTAACTGATTAATTGTTCAAAATGTAGACCATTGTTTTCAATACATAGCTGGATTTGAGACTTCAAGGATCGTATTGCATTCAATATTACAATGTTTTGATTCCGTTTAGAATATTCTCCAAAGAACGTTTCAAGTCATCTGTATCTCTGTATCATAAATATTATGTGTCTTTGTAAATTTCGTTTTTGACATACCCCCAGAGAAAGTAATCTAAGGGAGTAAGATCCACGGATCTCGCTGGCCAAGGCACAGGACCATGCCTTGCAACAAAATTATCGTCAAACTGCTGAATCAAAATCTTTTTTACGGCTATTATGGGCTGGAGCTCCATCTTGTTTTAAAAAAAATATCAATCATTATAATCATTCTGAGTATAATTTAAAACGCGGAATAGTTACGATCTTTTCTGGGATTTCGAACGAAACAAATAGGTACCTACATGAAACATGAATTTTATTTAATTCTAAATTTTCCTTAAATTTGCCGTATATCATTACTTCGCAGAATTTGTTCCTTAACAGCGACACTATCGTAAGGTGTAATAATAAAGGGTGTGTTTTTTTTTCAAAATCAACGGGTTCGATTCTCAGCTAGGTTTATTGGTTTTTCAAAAATCTAATGATGGGGTTTTAAGTTTCATCAAAATCGGGCTCGTGACTCCTTTGACCATTTTTCGCTATTCCTTATAGTTTCGGATTTGGCCATCCAATCCCTTTTGAAAAATTCACCCTGTATACACTGCTGTGTAACGTAACCATACCGCGATTCACAATGTATTATAAATTGAACAACGCCATCTAGTGGCAAATCGGAAACTAATCAGAACTAAAATATTACTTACTTCCTTAACTTACACTTTTTAATACTTATACTATACCTATGATCTGGACAACATTGTATTGTTTTAAAATACCTACAAAATTAAAGGTTAAGCAAATTTTTCTAATCAGAACTTTAATCCAATGCAGTTTACATACATATTCAAATCGATTAAACCCCCATGCAAACTGGATTCGATTCATCGTGAGTATCGAATACCGAATCGTATAGGTACATAACTAGTTACGCCACGAGGACAAACGTCAAAACGGGCCTTTTATTTTGTGTTGAGTATAGTAAAAGGTTTGGATGCAACCGTAATTGAAGGTCATTAAAGGAAAATTTTAGTCATGTGGCGTGAGACATTCTGACGAGATCACTTTGCAATACTGCTTCTAGCGATACCTCATTGTGGCGCGCCCTGTCTCGCCATCATGTGATATGCATATTTCCTTTTTCCTTTTATTCGGTTCTCTACAACGTTGGAAATTGCAGTCGAGTGCAAAAAAGGAACGAATTGCTGGAAATATTTCCACTTCATAACACGATCTGTATAACATTACATGGATGAACGAAAATAGGGACCATTTTTATCCTATTTGCTGACCGCACGTACGCGGTCCACTGAATTTTTTGAGAGTACATTAATATTTCAATATACGGTATGTATGTTACTGCGAAAATTATGTCTGTTTGTTGAAAGGTAAAATACAATAGTTATTTATAGACTAAACAACTATTGTTCTGTCTTTAAATATAATTCTAAGGTAGCAAATACTTTTTTTTATATTGGACGCGTTAATATGACTTCACCTCGCCTGATGGAAAGCTAAAGGCAAAGCTTTCGGAGGAAAGATCGGGGGTCACCACTACGTACACCGATAGTGTATCATTATCACAAAAATACGGCTAACACCACAACTTGTGCCGTGCTGTTGCCGTATCCTGCCGTATCTTTGTTAGCCACTATTATATAAATTTCGCCTGCGTGGAATTTTGTTCCCGTTCTTGATTTCCATGGAAACCTAGTCATTCCTGGGATTTATCCCTTATAAACGTAGCCTATGTGTTATTCCAGACTATAATCTACAGATCTGTTCAGCCGTTAAAGCGCGATTGAGTGACAAATATCCAAAAATCTTCTCAAATTGTCATATTTTATCATATTAATAGGATTTTCATAATCCCTCGTTGTTCAACAAAAAAATATTCCAGCACGCTATTCACCAAGTCTGTGAATTTTTCAGTAAGTAAATAAATATTTCAGTGAGCTGGCGGATGAAAAATTATGGAGGTGTTTATATAGCCGTGAATTTTTTAGTGGACGTACATAAATCATGTATAGGTATTTGAACGTGTGTATTTTATATTAATCTCTTTTTTTATACCACTAGTCTAAACTAAATCGTGACCGAAAGCTGAAAAAAGGCAAGTTAGGTATTCTGCTAGACTCAGACTTTGTAATTAATAGATATTGTATTAGTGTTAAAAATCGCGCAGCGGGCTATGTAGCGAGCTATGCTTCGAGTAGGCTTCGAGTTTCTTTGATGGATAAAAGTAATGAGGTCATCCGCCAAAAAGCAAGCCGAAGTGACAATGGGCTGGCCATATCTGCCGAAGGACCGATGGCCGGTGGAGCTAACGAGTCCTAGAGTGGAGACCGCGAACCGGTAAACGGAAAGTAAGACCTCTGCTGTCCCCCAGCACGATGGACGGACGACCTGAAAATGGTAGCTGGGATAGACTGGATGCGCAAAGCGGAGGATCGGGTGCTGTGACGTACATTGGGAAAAGCTTATGTCCAGCAGTGGCCTATGGACGTGTCCAACACCAGGGGCTTCATACTGGTGCTGCCGACCCTGAAAGAGGGAGGGGGGAGTTTAGGGTTGTGGGGGAGGGGATTTACTATCATCATTCATCATTCTCTGAACCTTTTTCCCAACTCAGTTGGGGTCGACTTTCCAGTCTAACTGTGATGCGGCTGAACTTCGATATTTTCTAAAATTAAAATATTATATAACATTAAAATACCCGGGACTCTACAAAGTTTGAGAACAGCTGCTCTATAAGCAATCAGGCCCGAACAAAACTACACAATCTAAATATTGGTAACATCATTAAAACTTTACCTAACCATGTAGCAGTCAGAGTGAATGTTTCAGAACTGTGACGTCACTGTTTGTTAAGTAAGGGCGCTTGTGTGAGCAGTAAATAACCAGTAGGCGTACCGCAGGGCTTAACTTGGTGATTTGATTATAACTAATGGCCTGAGATACACCGCTTTATGTAGCTATTTGTTTTTATCGTTCTCTATCGTGAAGGTTGCTGAGAGAAGTGTTATTTTTTATGTGTACTCACGCCTGATGGGGTAAGCAGAAATGTGTTAATACCCTGGACTGCAAAAGTGTTATTTTTCCTATTTCAATCATCGCTGTCCTTTCCTATACAGAACAACACTTGCAAGGCTGAGATATCACACTCATACCGTGCAAACAATTCCATCAAGAACTAAGCGGTTCGGTGACTCTTTTCTCTGCCGCACCATGAAGACCTGGAATTCTCCACCAGCTCAATGTTTCCTTCCTCCTACAGTCCCGGGTCCTTTAAGCGGGGCGTGAAAAAGCATTTGATGAGGCCGTCAAGCTGAGGGCCAACATTATAACATTACCATCAGGCGAGGTGAAGTCATATTGACGTGACCGATATAAAAAAACGCGTATCGTATCTACGCTATGCCCCTCGGATTCGACCGTGGCATACTTCATCTCCCGTAGCACCCATTTATCCCATTAATACCCGTAATTTAATAATTACATTAATGATTATTGCATTGCTCTCCTAGGTAGTAGCGTAATAAATAGGATCGATAAATAGGCTATCTAACACCAAAAGCATTTTTCGATTCGAACCAGTAGTTTATGAGAGAGATAAGCGCGTTCAACTTAATATAGGTGTTATACAATAGTATGTTGTGCAAGCATCTATTTTGTCAGCTGTCATGCTTTATATGAAAAATATTATTCGTATGAAACACAATATTTAGCCTTGCTGCCTTGCAGACACCCAGTCATGTCGTTATGCATTCACCTGCTAAACAGCTGACGTGACTGAAATATTATGAGCCTTTGAAACGAGAGATAGCAATTTATTTTTAACCAACTTCAAAAAGAAGAGGTTATTAATGCGTGCGAATATGTGTGATTTTCATAAATTATTATTTACACCGAGGTTTCTTAGACTTTTTAAGGAGGTAGGACGACGGTATCTCCCGTTCGACTGGCAATAATAAACATCGTGTTGTGTTCCCGCCGGTAAGTAGGGTAGCCAGAGCTCACTGTACTCCTCCTCCCCCCACCCCTTCCTAGCCCTCCTCTCTTCCCTTCAGGGTAAGCAGCGCGTGTGTGACCGCTTCCCATCAGGTGGGGTGTGTGCTTGTCTGCCACCTAAGTGGTATAAAAAAAAAGACGTGCCAAGGCGTACTCACCAAATACCAATTACTTAACCCGTATTCAAAACTCCAGCAACCAAAATTTAAGTGAACTTCTTTAAAAAAATGTAGATACCTCTCATAGCACATTAGACTTTAACCTGTTGAAAATATAGCACAATTTCAATTTGGAAGGTCTTATTAAATTTGATAAAGGACCTTCCTGTTACTAATAAATTTAAGAAGGAAATGACCTTTAACATTTATCAAAACGTAAATTAAAGGAATTTAACCCTTATTCTTTCAAACATTTAGGTTTAATATGATTAGTTAGATAAATTTCAACAATGAGACCGAAACCCGGGTCAATTGCGAGCTTTTACTTTTTAAACTTTTACGAGGCATATATTCGATTTCAAAAGCTTCATTTTTTTATACGAACATTACGAACATCTGTGGCATTCATTACGGGTAGATTGAGTCCTAAGATGTCCGACAATCTTGTCCTACTGAACTTCGATATCGCCAGTGAGATGTGAACTTCAGATGGTAGTCGCTTCACGGGAAATATCGAAGTTCGACTGTTTCGTAGTTAGACTGAAAGTCGACCTCATCTGAGTTGGGACGACTATATGGGGTTCTTCAAGAAAGCTTACCATCAAGCGAGGTGAAATCAAATTGACGTGTCCTATATTATTTAAAAAAAAAGACATTAGAAGGTTTTTGCAGGGTCGGCAGCGCGAGTGTGACACCCCTGGTGTTGCACACGTCCATAGGCCAAGGTGACCGCTTCCCTGATAGGAAGCGGTCACGGTAGGATCTGATGATGGGCCGTGCGCTTGTCTGCCATTAGGTGGTATTAAAAAAAATTGGGCAAAGGCTCGGTAGAGGATAAAACTTCGTTTGTGTCTAAATTGTAAACTGTTTAACAACTGCTCCAGGGCCTCGATTCTGTTAAAACAAGCCACTGTCATGCCAGTGACACTTCAAAGAAACACCATTTAATTTTCGACTTTACAGGTTAAAATCTAAAATTAAATAATATTTTGTAGAGCGAATGAAAAATTTGAATGTATTCTTTTCATTTGATTTTAGACTTTAACTGTATAACCGTAAAGTCTACCATTAAATAGCATTTTTTTTAGAGTGTCAGTGGCATGACATTGGTTCGGCTCTATCAGAATCGAGGCCCAGCTAATTTGCTTCACTACTCTGTTAACCACTGAATTAATTATCATATTTTTGAATTTATAATGCCCTAAAGCGTCTAACAAACTTTTAACCTCGAATTAATTTAATTTTACCAGCAAAACGACGAATTCTCCAACAATTTACTGAACAATTCATTTAAACGAGCATTTAAGTAGGCACGCACTAATTCGCCATACCCTTTACAACCTTTTAAAATATTTAGGTACTTCAACCGCGCCCTAAATACCTTACATGAAAGGTTTGAAAGGCCCACCGAACCCTCAAAGCCTTGGCTTTACGTGTGCCTCTTGTTAGGGAGCCTCATCAACGTAGTTTTGTTTCAGACGTGAAGGATTCCTTAGGGTATAGTGTATGTAGATGATGTTATAACCTTCAGTGGCCATTTTAGATAACATATTAGGATTTTGTTTTTTTTTACTACATAAGTGGTCACCGTAGCCTATAGACGTGTGCAACATCAGGTGCGTCACACTCGCGCTGTCGACCCTGGAGGGGGGAGGGTTGAATATGGGGATAGAGGGATGACTGGGGGGGGGGGAGGGTTGTGAGCTCTGGCTACCCTACTTACCGCCGGGAACACAACACTATGGTTATTATGGCCGTGGTTTTCTGTAGGGCGGAGGTACTACCCCTGTCGGACTGCTCTGTTCACATGAGCCGTCATTTTTTATAATTTTATGATCACAATAAATTATGTTTAATTACTAGCCCAATGCCCGCGACACCGCCCGATTGGATGTCAGTTTTCGTAGATTGAGCTTCTCCAATATAGATGTACAGCAATATAGTATGTTACTTCATAACTCATAACGTACTTTTTCTGTTGTTACAGATTGAAGCTAACATCAAAATGGCACCAGCAAAACTATACAGCAATGACACACTTTAAAAAGAAAAAAATTATAAAAAATTCTCACCCCAGAATGATGTGAACCTCAAGACACATGTGATAACAGCCAATCAGAAGGCCTATTTTATTATCTAGAAAAAAAAAACAACCTGTTCCTGTAGTGATAGTGTCAATTAGCGAATACCAAAGTAAAATTAGTATCTTACCTCTAGTAATTTTTGAAACAAATTAAAAGAGTATATTTTCGAACCAAAGTTTAGTTAAGAATGTCGAATCAAAACCAGATACCAATATACAGTCAAGTAGTTCCAAAATCACAGTACAGAGCTAAGAACACGAAAGTCAGTCGTACACAAAACCCTAGAAGCGATTTCGACCCTCTCAACTACAATAACGGAGGCAACTTCGCTTTAAGCACTCCAGTTGAAGGGAAAATGGAGAAGAATGACAAGAAGGAGCCTAGGAGGGTTAAGGAGGAGTCGTCGAGGGTTCGGAGGGTACAGAGGAATGAGGCTAGTGAGGGGAAGGTGGAGGCGTATCTGAGACAGTACCAGGTTAGCATGAGACAGCAGCAACATCGGCATTCTGCTGTTCGACAGGCTGAGCATAGGGTTAATCTCAGGTAAGAAAAAATCTATTTATTTCTTTTACCGCTATCCGGCCACCAATCTAGCGCTTTAGTGCCTAGGGTTCACTATCCTTATCTTTTCTTAGGGAGTTTTTTATCAAGGCTGCTAAAAAACAGTCGTTTTAATTATACCTTTATCCTATTTCAGGTCGCTACCACTAAACGATGTGGTCGGATCCCGTGGTCATGACAGGACACCTACCGACCGACATCGAGGCTTCCCCGAAAGGGACAGAGAAGGTTCCAGAGAGCATCGGCGGGAACGGGACAGGGATAGAGATCGGGAGAGGGATAGGGACAGGGAGAGAGATACCTTTGACTTTGACGGTGAGTGCTGGTAGACTAAAGCAAGGTGGGTGTTGAGTTAGTTGTCAAAACAGTTAAGATGCTCTACGATTTAATACAATCAGCTTGATTTCGACCAATAATCAGAGCCATCTAACTGTTCTAGTCAGCTTAGTTCTTATCAGCGGCACTCGACTCGGACAATTCCTCCCTCAAACCTTTTCCATTGAAAAACTGACTCAGTTGGAGTCGAATTTTCAGTCCAACACCTTTTTTTGTATCGTGCGGAAATCCCTATGGATACCACCCCCGTCGGCCATCGGGGATGGTTATGTCGGGATCGAACCGACTAAAACCGCATGCCGTCTCGGGTTTAATTACCGGGGTGTAAGGTTACCCAATAGGCATATCCTTCGAGGTGCACCCCAGCCCGGGTGCACCTCGTAGGGGTTCCGGCCCGCACCCTTAGTCTAACACAACGAAGCGGCCGAACGTTGATCTTCTCCGTGAAGCAACTGTCTTCTGAACTCCAAAACTCACTCGCACAGTCAGACAGACTGGCGAAGAGCCTTCGAGTAGTCTTCTACAGGGAATCTCCCGCCGTCAGCGTAACTGCAGGCGGTAGCGTCTTTTCTGCGAGTGGGAGGCGCTGGGCCGTCCCTCACTGCGTGGAGGATCCTGACTGTGTGGTCCTAACTCTAAATTGACACAATTCCTTTGTAGGTTAAACTTCGAAGTTTTTCTTTTTCAGGTACACCTCTAAGTCCGATAGCCTCCCGTCTCCACGACAAGGAGTCCCGCGGCGTCCGCAAGTCCACATCATCGCAGCGGGTGACGGAGAACAGCATATCCACTGACAAGAGAAGGTTCTTCTGCCGCGAGTGGGCTTTCCAGAAGATAGCTCACTGCTTAGAACAGAGGCCGGTTAGCAAGACTTGTGGAGCGCTCATATTGGGTAAGCTTCTTTACTGCTATCATCATTACCCGTTTATACAACTGAGGTGGCAAACAAGCACATGGTCCGCCTGATGCGTAGTGGTTACAGTAGTCTATGGATGACATCTTAACGTGGTGTCCAACTGTATTGTAGACTTGCGCCTCGGATCTTAGGATCCATTTATCTCATAGTCTTGGCTGTTATGGGAGCGACTATCATCTGCACTCCCAACTCAACAAGTGTATGGTGACTATGGTGTTATTCACTGTCATACGAACGCCATCCAAAGCTTGCACTTTGAAGTCCAGAGTTCGCTTCTCCCATTCCTCCTTGTCAAAATTAGTGTTTATTCTGACTTACGGGAGCGACCCGAGCGACTGCCATCTGACTGGCCAACCCTGAGAAGAGAACCTGTGCAAATCTTCGTCCCTCAATTACCAGGGGTACCGGTTTGCAAAGAAGGTTGAACCCAAAGACCGAGCGAAACCAGGAGAAGCTAAGCACCCCGGACTCTGAGGTGAAAACCTTGGATGCAACCGGGCACTACATACTATTTAAGTAGGTACCTGATTCTACATTTCTTTGTCTATCATTTATACTCGTTAAACATACAGGATAATTTTCCAGGTGACGCTGGCAGCGGTAAAACAGCTCTGTGCCAAGAGCTGAGCGAGCCGGGCCAGGGTCCTCAAGCTCGCCAGCAACGTTCGCTCAACAGACGGTTGCTGGCTAGACATTTTCTACAGGTATAACTGCTCATCATTTACTTTGGGAGTGTACTTCTTCCTACCATCCCGGGTGCCGTGAAGAGGCATCTGTCTAGACCGTCTAGGTAGGGACCGCCGTTTTGGGACGAATAGGGTCTAAAATAGCGGCTGTACCCTCTGGATGTTACCATAGTTTCTTACCATCCAGCGGGGTAAAGTCAATTGATGGACTGAATATAAAAAAAATAACCCAGGGTGTGAAGGAAATGCTTTTTGCGTCACCTTATACCCTGATGCTCGAAGACTCAAAATGGTATGCGGTTTTAATCGGTTCAAGTTCGATATAAGCGGCCACTGGGTCAGTGAGGGAGTGCTGGGTGTGTTGTACCCCACTACTTCTGTTCGTACGTAAGATAAAGTAAAAAAAACGACGTCTACGCGGGCAGAGTCGCGGACATTAAATAGCAATTTATACTTTTCTGGTTTTATGTGGTTCTGACTTTTTGCGTATCAGGCATTCTGCGTATCTGGCATTCTGCGTTTCTGACTTTTTGCGTATTTGACATTTTGCGTTTCTGACTTTTTGCGTATCTGGCATTTGGCGTTTCTGACTTTTTGCGTATCTGGCATTCTGCGTTTTCTGACAATATGCGCATCTGACATTTTGCGTATCTGACATAGGGCGTATAAACCAAAATAAGCATAGTTTAACTAGCAACTAGCGTGTGTTATGGTCTCTAGAATGCGGATAAACATACTAATATACCTTTTTTTTTCGTAAATACTATATTATATTATGCATAGAGATACCCAGACCAATGCAAATAGACATATTTATGCATAGGAATATTTGCACTGAGCGGGAATCGAACTCGCGCCCCCTGTCATAGTTGTTGAATGCATTACCGCTGCGCCACAGAGGCCATCATTACACACGATATGTATTGTAATGAATAATATATAATGTTCCAGAGTCACACAGAAACCAGCTTGCGTCCCGGTGAGTTCGTTCGCTCCCTCGCAATGCAACTCCTGAGTCACTCTTCCCGGAGGCCCCGTGCGGATAACTCAGATCTATCACCGCGTGATCCGGACACTCCTCATAGCCACAGGTATAATATATAGGGAAGCATGCTGACTTTTCCTATAAAGGACAATGTTATGGGCAAAATTGCCCCCACACTACTCAACGATCAAAACAAATTAAATGTAGGTCATTGATACGACGACGTCAATAGGACATCCTAATAAATAAAAATAAATATACTCCGATTTTTAATTCTAGGCAAGAAAATGACATTTGCAGTGTTGCAGGTTTTTTGTATCAAATAAATAGTGATGTGGTTGAATTGAGTTTTCCAATTATAAGTTAGTCGTGAGTCGAGATTATAATTCTTTTATTAAATATATAAATAAATTTTTTATATAAATAAAAATATGTAATTTACGGTAATTAAACAGAAAACATACACAGTAAGTAATTAAATCTATATATTATATAAAATCAATTGCTGTTCGTTAGTCTCGCTAAAACTAGAGAACGGCTGGACCGATTTGGCTGAAAATTGATGGGGAGGTAGCTTAGAACTAGAAGAAGGACATAGGATACTTTTTATCCTGCCACGGGGACAAAGTATGCCACGGGCGAAGCCGCGGGACACAGCTAGTATTCTATAAAAAATATTTCCGTCGTGTAATGTACTAGGCGAGCATAAACTGCAAAGAGGTTCATTCACTGATAAAAATACAGAATGACTAAAGTATCTAGTCTATTGATTGCCGAACATCACTATTGTAGCGGGTCACCCTTTTTTGTATCAGTGACAGTTGCAGTTGTCATTTTCTTGCCTAGAATTAAAAATCTAAAAAAACCGCGGTAAAACCCTGGTTTGAGTAATGGACTGCTGAGACAAGGTCTCGGGTTCGATCCCAGGTTCACCATTGCACACACCAATGACTTTTCGATGCATTTCGAAGTTATGTATGTATTTATCGCAGGCTTATTAGTGCCTCGGAGAGCACGTTAAGCCGTCGGTCCAGGTTGCCATACAAACATCTATGGCAGTCGTTACGGGTAGTTGGAGCCCTAAAAAGTCCAACCAGTCTAACTTGGAATTTCGAACTGATTTGGGAAAAAGGTTCAGAGAATGATGAGCTGGTGCTTGTGGTCCCATTTCAATTTTGTCTATTTAAATTTGGATTTTTGACTTTATATGACTAAAAACATGTTGAATTGTTATATTCCAGGCGTAACTCCGAGGAGGAGCGTTTGATCAGTCGGTTTCGGGAGCTCGGGGACGATGGCGAGGAGAGTTCGAAGCCCTTGCTGGCCGATAGCGAAGGTATGTTTCATATTATTGCAAAAATCCCTACAATAATCGAGAGAGTTGAGTGAGAGTCAGTATGTGCTGCCGCCTGCGGTAACTTACGGCAGAGGCGGGAGTGCACCTGAAGGCTACTTGGAGACTCCACGTGTCCTTCTGAGTTGCAAAGGGCACAGTTGGGAGCAGGCGGGGTCTGGTCCTCCAAGCGTAGACGGGGGAGAGGGAGTGACGTGACAGAACGACGGACGGTCAGACGCGGATGCGGTCAGGGAAATGCCTTTTGGATAACCTTTACACCCCGGTAATTGAGATCCATAAAGGCGTGTGGTTTTAGTCGGTTCGATTCCGAAGTAACCACCCCAGGTGGCCCATGGTGTGGTATCCGTGGGGCTTCCGCACGAAAAAAAGGGTAAGTAATGTGTTAGTCTAACACCAATGGGTTCGTCTCCTGTGCCCGCTGAGTTTTCTCAGGTCTAGGCTAATTTTGACGTTTTGTAAATGCTATTTAATGGCCTATACAGAATAAATGAGTTTTGACTTTTTGTCAATGTTGCCATCGATGAAGGCCCGAGCATACGTATCGCTTTTCGAAAAGACTTACTACTTCTTCTTCAACCTAGCGTTAATCCCAGTCGTATCCAAAGCTTTCACCTCGGCGTCAGGGGTCCGCTTTACCAGTCTTAACTGCGGATTTGGCTGGACCTCGATATTTTCCGTGAAGCGACTGCCATCTGACTTTCACAACCCAATGGTGACATTAGGCGATATCGAAGCATTGCAGCTAGACCGTTTGTTATTGGCGAAAAGGCTTACTACTTCCCCCTTTTTTACCGATGGCGACTGTAGATTATGACAGACGGCATGGCGTCTCCAACTAGCCGGTCAGGTCACTAACATTCTAACAATGGACATGAATTATGTATGGACGGCCTTTTTATTAGCCTGCCTCGTAAACTTGATGTAAATAACTGAAATAGTTGGACGGTTGCCAGTTGTTATTAGCATACATACATCTATTCTAATATTATGAAGCCTGCAGGGTTTGTTTGTTTTGTTGAACGCGCTAATCTCAGGAATAAGGCAGTGCGCTGCGGATCGTCGACCATCCCAGTAGGCAGTGTGGTTTTCCCTAGCGTCTACAATATGGGGTTCTTCAAGAAGGGCATTACAAGGTTTTTACAGGGTTTGCAGCGCAAGTGTGACGCCCCTGGTGTTGCACACGTCCACAGGCCACGGTGACCGCTTTCCATCAGGCGAGCCGTGCGCTTTTCTAAAAAAAGGAACTAAGTACTGGTTCGAATCGAAAATTTCTAAAACTCTTGGGCAGGAGTATGAATATTAGTTTATGTCCTATTCTCAGACCTACTGAATATATACACAAATTAGAATCGGTCAAGCCGTTTTGGAGGAGATATTGTTACAAATACTAAGACACAATTTATATACCAGATTTATTTATTGTTTTTTTTTTTTATATAAATTATCTTGCAGACCAGCGCACTGACGACGAGGATGTCGCTTGCAACAACAATAATCGAACCCGCACCATACACCGTATACACGAGCGTGACGACTACCAAGACATGCACGCTGACGCTCCACTCTCCAACGCTGATGATGCACAGGTTATCACCATTATTCTTTTACTTTTTATCAATTTTAAACTGAAATTAATTAACAGCTAAGTAGTTTGCTGGTAAGCTGCCCCGCCCGATGGTAAGCTGAGTTGTAGTCCATAAAGTAGTGGTCACAATTTTCTTAAAGTGTATGTTTTTGATATTAAAATACGCGAGTTTTAAGCCAAAACAACATTTTTTGTCATTTTGTCTGTCTGGTTGTTACATAGACACATAGACTAGCCATCTCTGAAACGGCTGGATCGATTTTGATGGGACTTTCAATGGCTGATAGCTGATGCAACAAGAAGTAACTTAAGCAACTTTAATTTTGGAAAAAGAATAAAATGGTTCCGCGTAAAAAAATTAACCTCTTAAATATCTACGCGGACGAAGTCGCGGGTCATTGCTAATCTATACTAATATTATAAAGAAGTAAAGTTTGTGTGTTTGTATACTTGTTAAATTGTAAGGGGTAATCTCGGGATCTACTGAACCGATTTTAAAAATTCTTTCACCAATAGAAAGTCACATTATCCGTGAATATCATCACGCTACTGCCCAAGGGAGCGGAGCAATAATCATAAATGTGAACAATTCCGGTAGATTCCCATACATTTTAGGAAAACTGATAAACTATGAGCATATTATGTGAGTTAAAAAGGTTGCATCGTGGTTCGAAATACGCCACGGGCGAAGCCGGGGTGGGTCAGCTAGTTTTAAATAATTCTAAGCTAAGCACTTCAAGGTTTAGTCTAATGCCGTATTGTCACATTTCAGCTGCCGGAAATCTTGCCAAGATCAACGAACAAACCGACCAATCCCTTCGCCACCGACGAGAAAGACGACCTCCGTCTATACGAGAACCACGAGAATCTCTTCTTAAGAAACATCTCGCAGCGACAGTCTAAAGAGCTACGCAACTCCCGCCTTCTGAGGCAGTCTTCTGAGCCGTTGAGCGAGAAGAAAGCGTGTGTGTTGCAGAAGAGTTTGTCTACCGAACAGAAGAACGATAGCTCCGGAGAAGATAAGAAGATTGAGAATAGTCCGCCGAAGTCTAGGATACCTGTGGCTAATTTCAGGTATTTATGATGAAAATTTGTTAGGCTAAGGTTATTTGGAGATTAATTACATCCATACTAATATTATAAAGAGGTAAAGTTTGTGTGTTTGTATATTTGTTAAATTGCAAGGGGTAATCTCGGGATCTACTGAACCGATTTAAAAAATTCTTTCACCAATAGAAAGTCACATTATTGCTGAGTGTCATAGGCTATATAATATAGGTATTTTATTGGAAAACTGGAATTTACACCCGGGCGAAGCCAGGTCCCGGGTCGCTAGTAATATATAAAATGGCTAGCAAAGATGTCGAAATACTAATGTTTAATTAACCTTTAATAGCATTGATTCTCGGCAAAAGTGATCATTCAAGACGGGACTTTAATAGCATGCTGAAAAACAGCTGTAATCAATGTAACGGGGACGTACAAGCATACGGCTCACCTGATGGGAGCCTTCCGATGTGTGCAACACCGTCACACTCGCGCTGCCGACCCTGAAGGGGGGGAGGGGGGGGGGAGTGCTAGAAAATGGTGGGGATTTGTTTCCATGCGTGCGAACGTGCGTGCGTGCGTATTTACTTGAGTGCATGGGTGTGTGTATGTATGTATGTGATGTTTACACTGATAATCTTAATATATATAAATCTCGTGTCACAATGTTTGTCCTCAATGGACTCCTAAACCACTTAACCGATTATAATAAAATTCGCACACCATATGCAGTTCGATCCAACTTGAGAGATAGGATAGTTTTTAAAACGGATTTCGACATCCACGCGGGCGGAGCCGCGGGCAACAGCTAGTAGATTTATAAAACTCTAATACACAAAGTCATAAATTTCCAAAATGAAATACTTTAAACTACTATATTTACTTCACAGATACCCCAACAAGAGCGATCTCCGCTCAGCCGACTCTTCGCCCCTCAAAAAGAACGAGCGCCCCCCCTCCCCGAAGCCGGAAGACCCTGAGGAGCCGCCTGAATACCAGAACGTGATCAAAGCCCCTGAAGAACCGGCGCCTGTGGAGAAGGACGTTCCACCTCCGATACCAAGTTTGCCGATCAGCCCGAGGACGTTGATAGCGAACGCTTACTATGATAAGCTTTTGGCTGAGCCACAGATACAACAGGTATGTGGATGTCCGACCGACTTCCAAACTCAGACCCATGACCCATTTTTTTTTATACTACGTAGGTGGCAGACAAGCACACGGCCCACCTGATGGGAAGCGGTCACCGTGGCCTATGAACGTGTGCAACACTAAGGGTGTCACCTTACCTACCTTTAGCTTACCATCAGGCGAGGTGAAGTCATATTGATGTGACCGATATAAAAAAAACCGAAGGGTTATGTATTTAACCGGTGTATGTAGTGGTGACCCCAGTACTGAGAATTTACCTTTAGCTTACCATTAGGCGAGGCAAAGTCATTTTGACTTTGTCCTATATGTATATAAAAAAACCAACTACCTAGCGGGACCGTCTTGAGACATTCAAGGTCGAGTTTATTATTATTATAATTTGTTGTCTCCAGGCTCTCCTTCCACAAAACCTGGAGAAGAATCCAGACGAGTGCTTCAAGAAAGCTCTGCTGTTCCCACTGCTGGAGATCGACCCCCCCAAACAGTGCCTGTTTCTCCTCGTCGATGCCATTGACGAGGGAGTATTGGGTGGTAAGTTTTCATTTTTAAATATACTGCTAACATTTATGTATAAAACTTATGGACGAAACGCGTTGAAGAAATTCAACTGAGGATTTTTTTATATCGGACACTTCAACATGACTCCGCCTCGCCTGATGGAACGCTAAAGGCTAAGGCTCAAGATTGGCGGTCACCACTACATACATCGATAGTGCTACAGCTGAGAGCCACCATTATAGCACTATCGGTGTTTGTAATGGTGATTCCCCTTCTAGAGAATTTACCTTTTACTTAGCTTACCATCAAGTGAGGTGAAGTCATATTGACGTGACCAGTATAAAAAAAAGTTGAGATAGTGGTCAAACGCGATCCTATCGACTATAAAAAAAAATGTTTTGACATATATTTCACACCGGAACAGCTGCTCAACCTTTACAAAGCGGAAGTTCGATCGTGTATGGAGTATTGCTCGCACCTCTGTGACGGCTCAGCAAAATACCAGCTCGAAGCACTTGAGAGAAGGGCCAAGAGGCTCATCAACTGCGATGCGCTGGTTGTGACTAAGCTTCAGAGCTTGGAACATCGGCGTAGAATCGCTAGTAGAGTGAATAGGTTACTTCTAGGCAAGCATGAGATTGAGGTCAAACGCGAGCCTATTACCAATAAAAAAAATCATACCTTATCTCTGCCAGGTGTTTGTGAAGACCGAGAAGGCGCGGAGGGCTCCACCAGTGTAGCCGGCCTGCTGTCCAGACACCAGCACTTATTCCCGCAATGGTTGCTGCTCGTCTGCACTGCCAGGAGACATTGTAGGAACCTCACGAGAATGTTTACTGGTAAGATTATTAATATAAATGAATCTCTTGCATTTTTTATACTTCTTAGGTAGCAGACAAACACACGGGTCACTTGATGGAAAGCGGTCACCGTGGCCTATGGACGTGTGTAATATCAAGGGCATCATACTCGCGCTGCCGACCCTGAATGGGGAAAAGGGACTAGGAAGGGGGGGGAGCGATGAGCTCTGTCTACCCTACTTACCGGCAGGAACACAACACGATGGTTATTATGGCCGCAGTGTTCTGTAGGGTGGAGGTACTACCCCAGTCGGACAGCTCAGTTCGGACGGGAGATACCGTCGTGTCCTATCTCAATGAGATGGCCCCTATTGGGTCCTAAGACTGACCTGTCTATTACTACTTAACCTTGCAATCTATACTAATATTATAAAGCTGTAGAGTTGTTTGTTTGTTTGGTTGTACGCGCTAATCTCAGGAACTATTGATCCGAATTGAAAGATTATTTTTGAGTTGCATAGTTCATTTATTGAGGAAGGGTATAGGCTATAAATATATAATCATGCTACTGCCCAGGGGAATCAAATGTCAACGAATCGGGCAAATTTCCAAACATTATTACAAAACTAAGAAATTATGGGCGAAAGACGAAGTATGTCACGGGCGAAGCCGCGGGGGACCGCTAGTAACAAGTCTATCTGGCTCTCTATCCAATAGTCGTGATGTAATCTAAATTTACAATTCTATTCACAGGTTTCCGTAAAATAACTTTGGACGAATTGCAACGTGCTCACGTGTCGGCTGATGTACAGCGCTATGTGCTAGCCAGGCTGGATACCGAACCTAGACTTAGGTATGTATTTCATCATTATAGATAGCATCCCATTTATGTCCCACTGCTGGGCACGGGTCTCCTCTCCTCTAACGAGAGAGCTGAGAGGGTTTACACCTTAATCCACACACGCTGGCCCAATGCGGACATGTCCTTAGAATTTCTTCGAGGACATGTGGGTTTCCTCTCGATGTTTATCCTTCACCATCAGCTATATTATGGTAAATCATGTGATTAGCACATATAAATTCCACAAATTAAAATTCACATTAGTACTGTCTGGCCGGATTCGAACTCAATACCTCTGAGTAGAGGCCGCGTCCTTATCCATTCAGCTACCATCGCTTTGAAGTGCTTAGCTTAGGGTTATTTAAAACTTGCCGTTAAGACGAGGGCCACCATTATAACACTATCGGTGTTTGTAATGGTGACTCGCATTCCAGAGGCTTAGCCTTATCACGTATCGGCCGTGATTAGGGCCGGGGGGTTATGGCGGAGTTGAACTGACTAAAACCGCAAGGTGTCTTGTGAAATAGGCATGCGTGGCCGAGGAATTTGGTGTGCCCTGGATATCCCAGAGACCCCGACCGTCCTTCACCGCCTACATAGAAGACTACAACGTGTTGTTATGTTAGGGGATTGAATTCTCCCTCGCCTGTAGACAGGCGTGTGGAAACAACGCGACGCCACCAGCGCATGTGTTTCCTTCCTCCTATAGTCCCGGGGCCTTTAAGCGGGGCGTGAGAAAGTATTTGATGAGGCCGTCAAGCTAAGAGCCACCACTGTAGCACTATCGGTGTATATAGTGGTGACCCTGGTCCTTGAGACTTTGCCTTTAGCTTACCATCAGGCGAGGTAAAGTCATTTTGACGTGTCCTATATACAAAAAAGGCCTGCTTCTTTCTTCTTCTTTTACAAGCTCTTAGGATGTAGAAGTAAGTTAAAAAGAGTGAAATGTATGTGTGCAGAGCGCGCGTGTCGAGTGACTCGACAGCTGCAGCGGCTGCGGCGGCAGCGCTCGACCACCTGCGGATCAAGAGCGACGGCTGTCTGCTGTACCTAGAGAAGGTATTCTTGAAAGAATCTTTGTAATAAGGATTGCAATCCAGCAAAGTGGGATCCAACAATCCAGCTGGATCCAGCAAAATTTTAGGCCCCGCGGGATCCAGCGGGATCCCGCTGTATCTAGGCGTATCGCTTGGCCTTGGTCTTCGTGGCAAAGGCTCAAGTAGCTACCAAAAAGTTGGGTATCTTGTATTAGATGTGCCAGTACTTCACGCCGGAAAAGCTCCTCAATTTATATCAAGCAAAACGAAATCAATCCAGCAAAAATTGGCAACAGTGCGGGATTGCAATCCCTAATTAGCACACAGCTCACCGAATTAGTAACAGGAATTATTAATATGAGGATATGCCTCGGAGAGCACGTTAAGCCGTCGGTCCCGGTTGCCATACAAACATCTATGGCAGTCGTTACGGGTAGGTGGAGCCCAACAGTTGGAAAGTTCAACAGCAAAGGTCTAGCTGCAATGCTTCGATATCGCCTTATGTCATCATTGAGTTGTGAAGGTCAGATGGCAGTCGCTTCACGGAAAATATCGAGGTCCAGCCAAATCCGCAGTTAAGACTGGTAAAGCGGACCCCAGACTCCGAGGTAAAAGCTTTGGATGTGACTGGGATTAACGCTAGGGTGAAGAGTGAAGGAATTATTAATATGAGAAATATAAGCTCTTCAGCTCTCCAACGAAGTTAAATTGCTTGTATTTTTATTGTAGGTGCTAGATGGCGTGGCAGACGGTTTCATCGCCCTACGCGAGATCCGCGAGATCCCGGGCACTTTGAATGGCCTGTATCTGTGGCTCGCACAGCGCCTGTTCCATGGGCGAAGATTCACTAAGGTATGTAACTTAAAAATTGTATCTGAATATGTTTATCCGCATTCTAGAACAACTAAAAGATAGTTCTCTTGTTCATCCGTGCACTTCGGACCCTGAAGTCTGCTCTCTTACGCCCTTTTCTATAATCTGGTTTGTTTTAACTGTTACGGGAGCAACCAGCGTCGAACTGGTCATTTTTATTTATACTACGTATGTGGCAGACAAGCACACATCATCAGAGTTGTCACACTCGCGCTGCAGACCCTGGAGGGGGGGGGGGGGGTTTCGGTTGTGAGCTCTGGCTACCCTACTTACCGGCGGGAACACAACACGATGGTTATTATGGCCACGATCTTCTGTAGTCAATGTGGCCCGAGCTTGTCAGCCACCCGACTAGCAAGCGCGGGCCCCTGGCTTGAGCTCAGCCACCAGGGCCCTTTGGGAGGAAATCTTGCACCAGAGCCTTGTCCGTTAATCAGTAGATGTAACGGCTTGCAGGTGAGAAATTGGATAGAACCCCCCAAGGTATAGTATGTTCCAGAATATTACTATAGGCAATTCTACACTATTTCAAGAAGCGAAAGGAGTATGCCAAGATCGTAGAAAGATGTTGTCTCTGTCTACCCCCATGGGAAAAAGGCGTGATTTGCATGTATGTATGTACACTATTTTTTCACTACATGCTTACTTCTGTCCCGTAGGTGCGCCTGCTCCTCGACGTGTTGCTAGCAGCCCGGTGTGGGGTCACAGAGGAGATGCTGTACAAATGTCTGCTCACCAAAGAGTACAGCGTGACCCGAGAAGACTTTAACAGAAGACTTCATCTGCTTAGGAGGTAATATAAAAGTCTTATTACTTAGGAAACCGCGGTAGCCTAGTGGTTTGGGTAATGGGACTGTTGAGACGAGTTCTCGGGTTCGATACCAGGTTCACCATGGCACACACCAATGACTTTTCGATGCTTTTCGAAGTTATGTGTGTATTTATCGCGGGTTTATTAGTGCCTCGGAGAGCACGTTAAGCCGTCGGTCCCGGCTGCCATATTCTTTTCTTACTTTTCTCAATCCAATCTTACAATCCCTTGAAGGATACCTCCTGTAAGAGATTGTGTGACAGTACGATTTTTTTTTATATGGACACCAGGTAAAATTTCAGGACTATAGAAGGAGAGGGTGGGATTAATTGGAAGAAATCATCGGAATGCTCGCTATGGTAGCAAAATCTAGTGAGCTCTAAAAAGGATATCCTACAGACCCTGACCGCTCTTAGCCGCCAACATGATGTATTGGGGAGGATTGAAATCTCCCCCCCCCCCCCCCTTTTTTTCCATGCGGAAGTCCTCATGGATACCCACCCCGCGGCCCGCGGGGCAGGTTAGGTTGGACTCTTACCAATTAAAACCGCACGCTGTCTAGGGTCTTCTGATGCCAGGGTGTAAGGTGGCCCATAGAGCATTTCCCTAGCACCCCGGCTTGACCCGGGCCATCTCCAGATTTGAGATGGCTCCCTCGGGTTTGGGAACCACGGTGTTCCCGTCATGCCCCCGAAATAAAGAGAGGCGCGCTTTACGCCTCGGAACTCTCTTTCCCCTATAGAGAGGCGCGCGCGGAAACATAATGCGCAGCTATCCTGAGCCTAGTTCTGCTAAGGGTCTCCCGGGCTAACACCAACCTTCACCCTCAGGCCCGTGTCTCTGTAACGTTTACTCAATGAGATTCCCCCTCCCGCAGGATCCTGGTGATGGAGCGGTCGACGGGCTACCTGGCGCTGTTCCACCACTCGTTCGCCAAGTGGCTGCTGGACGTGAAGCACTGCACGCGCCGCTACCTGTGCTGCCCGCCTGATGGACACGCCGCCCTTGCCATGTACTACACCCTGGACGCGAAGAGGTGAGGGTTATGAGTAACGAGGTGGGCCCTCGTGCCAGCAGAGGAGTGGAAGTCCTCTCACTAAGACTCTCCGAATCTGACCGGACAGTACCAATGTGAATTTCACTTTGTGGAATTCATATGTGCTAATCACATGATTTACCATCTGCTGACGGCGAAGGAAAAACATCGTGAGGTAACCCACATGTCCTAGAAGAAAGAAGAACATGTCCGATCCACCAACCCGCATTAGGCCAGCGTGTGTGGATTAAGGTGTAAACCCTCTCAGCTCTCTCGTTAGAGGAGAGGAGACCCGTGCCCAGCCGTGGGACATAAATGGGTTGCTATTATCTTTTAATTTCAATTTAACTTGTTACAGATTGTCGGCTTTAGAGATTCATAACTATGTGTTCCATATGACAAGCTTGGAACAACATCTGTCCGCGCAGAAGAAAACCAAGAACGGGTGAGTATTCACATTCATACTTTTAATTACAAAATTATTAAATCAAACATATAAACATGTTGGGCACGACGGTATGTCCCGTCCGAAATGAACAGTCCGACTGGGGAAGTACCTCCGCCCTACAGAACACCGCGCCCATAATAACCATCGTGTTGTGGTCCCGCCGGTAAGTAGGGTAGCCAGACCTCACTGTACCCCTACTCCCTCATCCCTTCCTAGCCTCCCCGGCCCTTCCCAGCCCTTCCCCCTTCCCTTCAAGGTAGGCAGCGCGTGTGTGACACCCTTAGTGTTGCACACGTTCATAGGCCACGGTGACCGCTTCCCATCAGGTGGGCTGTGTGCTTGTCTGCCACCTACGTAGTATTAAAAAAAAACTTACATACAAGTAACGCCTTTTTCCCATTGGGGTAGGCAAAGACGAAAACAAAATTCGCCTTGATGATAAAACCGTGGAAAAAATATGGTATTTACAATAATGATGTTTTCACAGTGAACAAACCGACGAACTGGACCTCCATTCCCTCATATTACTATGGGTGTTAGACTCTGGATGCGACGTAGAGTCAGCTTTAAGGAGGGAGAGTGACTCACATACACCCACACATCTTCTACTGCAGGTATGTATAATATACTCTTAGCTAGATGGCACCATTGAAGTATAACACCCCCTTTTTTGTATCGTGCGAAAATCCGCATGGATACCACCCCCGTCGGCCATCGGGGGTGGTTATGTCGGGAGCGAACCGACTAAAACCGCACGCCGTTTCGGTCTTAATTACCGGGGTGTAAGGTTACCCAATAGGCATATCCCTCGCACCTCAGCTGACCCCGGGCCATCTACGGTTAAAGATGGCCCCCTCGATCCCCCGAAGGGGGGTGGGGTTAGCATCGCGGACAATCAGCTCGCCCCCGTTCGCTCCCCACTGTGCCCTCTCAACTACAACGTTACTACGATCCTGAATCGCGAAAGTGAAGTTCGCACGCTGATATAACATACATTATACATCATCCCAACGACAGCCATTATTGGGCGGCCCGCAGGCGTGATCACCTTGCCTGGTCGGAGGATCCTCCCTTTGTTTTGGAGGGACATCACACCATGTTTCTCCACAACTTTTACATGAGCGACAGCCCTTTGGCTCCCACCCCCCTCAATTCCGAAGAAAAGCCTTTATCAAAGCCTCGTCAGTCAATCAGCAGGTATACCGGCTTGCAGGTCAGTTTGGTACGACCCATACGCCCAAAATGGTCATTCTTTTATACTGTTTATTATACGTGCGAAAATCCAGCCAGTGTGGGTGGTTATGTCGAACTCGAACCGACTAAAATCCCACACCGTTGGCCTATAAAATGAGTCAATAAGGCAATTCTCTTGTAACCCGCCGGTTAGTAGAGTAGCCAGAGCTCACTACCCCCACTCCCCCCAGCGCGTGTGTGACACCCTTAGTGCTGCACATAAGGCCTATGGAGGCCACGGTGACCGCCTCCCATCAGGTGGGCCGTGTGCTTGTCTGCCACTTACGTAGTATAAAAAAAACCCGTCCATATTATTCCATATCTATTTGTATTTAATCAAAAGACGTTATTATTTACTTGTATGTGTTATGTTACAGCATTTGTCGTTGTTACAGCAGCAAGATGCGAAGACTGAAGACAAGGACGGTGATCCGGACTCTGATGGCAAGGATTCCGTCTCGGGTGAGTCGCTTCACCCAAAATCTACATACCTATACTGTATTCATTTGGCCGTGAGATAAAATGTAAAAAAACCATAAAAAAGGCTCTTTTAGGTGTCATTTTTTATCAATAATAGAACATTATAATTTGTACGGGCCAACCGCACAGTCATTATTTAGCAATAATTTTATTGTAGGTCAATAGAGTACGCGTAAACCATATGCACTTTACAGCACATCAGTTCACGTTCGTATCCGATACACGGTCGACGCGTCCTCATTATCAATCATTTAGTCCTAAGTATCAATTAGTCTCAATATATCATAATATCACTCAATCAACTCTATCATTTCTATCACACTCCGGTGTACCATACATAATTCATAATAATTGACCTTATAAAAGACCTAAAAATGTTGTGAACCTCAAACTATGAACGCGTTTTAATTTTACCAAATGAAGGTGAACAGTAATTTTAAGTAATGAAAGTAGAATTAATAGTTTCCGTATTTAGCCGGGTTATACCCGCCATTTTTACAGATAGAAAAATCGGCTAAAAAGTTTGACAACTGCTGTTTTCTTTGTTTATATGTTTTGTCTCACGACCAAATGAATACAGTATACCTTTTAATGGCTGGCAAATTTCTCAATAACTAGTCTAAGCCCGCGGCTCCGCCCGCGTCAACTTCGGATTTCGCGTTTTTTTGACTATATTATCTTCGGTTCTATTCAACCGATTATGATCAAACATGTAAAGACCGCGGTCATAAAAACCATCGTATTCTGTTTCCGGCGGTAAGTAGGGTAGCCAGCCCTTCTACCCCCACCCCTTCCTAGCCCCTTTCTCCCTTTCAGGGTCGTCAGCGCGAGCGTGATACCCCCTGCTGTTGCACACGTCCATAGGCCTCGGTGACCGTTTTCCATCAGGTGGGCTGTGTGCTTGTCTGCCACCTAAGTAGTATAAAAAAAACTACCTTGATTATCTTATATCTGTGAACTGGCCGTCTAAGCAAGTGTTCTTAGTACATACTAACAATACTCAATCGTCAACATTTCGTTCTCTCTGTCTGGTGGCCCTGGAATCGTAGACTATTAATACCTGTACCGTTATCCATAATGAACCTTGTCCCCTGCAATTATATAGGTTATATTTTGCAATATGTGTTTCCCTGTACCCCTGATAACGTTTTTATAAGTAATTCTATCAAGCTGTATTGTTTGAGGAAACAATTAGCACTAATAAATACCTATCTTGAACTGCAAACAAGCGACATCAACCTTTCAGAGAAAAAAAGCCCTTAACAACATCAGAAACACTTTACAGGGTAGTGATTTTCCTGTGAACTGTCGTTGTTTTTGCACACTATGGTCTTTCAACTGTCGGTATGTTGTGTTTGAGGTTGTAATGCGCTACGCAGTGTATATTGTGTATAATGCCCTTATAGGTACTCTTGTGAATATCTAGGGCAGTCGGTATGTGTAGTCGTTATCCTTAGAAAACTCCCATCAATTAGAACCTAACCTGGAGGGATAGTTCTCGAAATACTGGCGATAGGAAAGAACCACGCAAAAAAATGTATGGACACTGTCCCAACTGACCAACAGACATGGTGATAGTTTCAATATTATAATAACGGCCCATAAAACGACAAATGAATCTCAAAAAGTTAGGGAAGGTCTCCTAAGAACGTTTTACTGTAACTACAATGGTTAAGGTACTTGCCCTTACTGCCCCGTTTCAAAAATACACCCTTTATTTACTTTTTTGTATGATAACCCCATGACCTACGATGATATCGTCATAATATAAAATCATCGTGGTTGCAAGGTGTATTAAATGAGATAACTTTGAAATCTGTTGGTGGGTTGGGACGATTTTTTTTCATGGTTCTTTTACTCAAATACACTCGAGAGCAATGAATCCGGGTCACTTAAAGAATCCTAAAAATCTCGGAAACTAAAAATGCTAGGTTAATGCAATAAATTGTATTTAATAGACAATGTAATACTCCTTAAATGAAGGTATTAAAACTTCTTAGTTATTGTAAAGTTATATCATAAAAAAATCAAATTTGAAAAAGGGCCACTTTCGAAGATGGAACTACGAAATTACAGCATTTGGTTTTGCTTTTGTTTGTAATCTGTCATTTATGTGGGTACATAAACCATGTTGATAGTGCTCTATATTCATTATTCAAGCTGAAATTATGTCGCTTACGCCTGAAGAATGCACCAGAATACTTACAATGCTGGAAACCGGCCGGAGTCAGCGCGATACAGCCAGGACTGTCGGTGTGTCGCTGTCAACAGTACAAAGAGTTCTCCGACGTTACGAAGAAACTGGTTCTAACCTACGCAGACCAGGAACGGGCAGAACCAGGTGTACCACAGCACGAGAAGACCGATACTTGGTGAACACCATGCTTCGAAATCGCTTTCTCACAGGAACTGAACTCACCAATCAGTTTCGACGCCTCGGAGGAAGTAACCCAAGTGCATGGACAGTAAGACGTCGGCTTGCTGAATCTAACTTAAAACCCCTTAGACCTGCAAACGGCCCTAAACTGGAGCGTGGGCATCGTATTTCGAGACTAAGATATGCCCAGAGCCACGTAAATTGGAGTATTGAAGATTGGTCAAAAGTTATGTTCTCCGACGAATCAAAATTTATGCTCTACAAGCACGATGGAAGACACAGAGTGTATCGAAGACCAGGGGAAAGATTCAAGCAAGCATGCATCGAAGAAAAAGTAGCCTACGGTGGTGGGTCTGTACTTGTGTGGGCCGGAATTTCTTCTGAAAGTCGCACAGAGCTGGTGATCATAGAAAACGGCTCTTTAACTAGCGTAAGATATGTGGAAGAAATCCTCAATGATCACGTTGGTCCATTTATGGTCAATTTAGGTGAGGATGCTATATTTATGCATGACAATGCCCGACCTCATACAGGTAGGATTGTGAATGACTACCTTCAAGAGATGAACATTACTCGTATGGAGTGGCCAGCGCGCAGCCCGGATATCAACCCGATCGAGCATGCTTGGGACGAGCTAGGCAGATGCGTAAAACAACGAAACCCTCCCCCAATCACGCTTCGTGAGCTCAAAATTGCTCTCACAGAGGAATGGGAGAATATTCCCCAAAATCGTATAAGGAACTTGGTGTACAGCATGCCAAACCGCGTAAACGCAGTAATGGAAGCACGAGGAGGCAATACGAAGTATTAAAATTCAAGAAAATCGTAATAAAGTTCAAAAATTTCATGTTTCCTATTTTTGTTTTAAGGAGAGATCAGCAGTTTTTTTCTTTATGTAATTTTGTGTTAATAAAATGTATGGTGACTCATATTTTTTTTACTTTCATTTAAGGAGTATTACATTGTCTATTAAATACAATTTATTGCATTAACCTATCATTTTTAGTTTCCGAGATTTTTAACATTCTTTAAGTGACCCGGATTCATTGCTCTCGAGTGTAATACATTCTTATATTTTTTTTAAAAATCACATCTGCACTCAAAGATTTTCGAAAACTTGCCACAATCGAATCTGTTAAAATTTCATTAAGGGCCTGTAAGGCATTTCCCTCGAACCCCGGCTGACCCTGGGCCATTCGAGATGGCTCCCGGGACCTACATCTTAACGTGCTCTCCGAGGCACGTCGATGCATAGCAATGTAGATTAGTAGGTTCAATGTACCCGTATGTATGTCATTCACTCCAGATACCTTCTTTGCGGTTTTTTTAAGAACCTAGCTCACCTTTTATAACGAATATTAATTACTAATATTTTATGGTGGAACCACACTTCGCTATTCGCCTTTATTCACGTGTATAAATCGAAGTGGGGAAGGGTTATTCGTGTAGCTTTATTCGCACGAATATTCGCCATAGTAACTTTTCTGTGATGAATTGTGGAGAGTTTAGTCATCTATAAGAATTTTCTCGAATACAATATAGGCGAATAGCGAATAGCTAAGTGTGGATCCACCATTATATGCACATTTCAAGTTACCACGTTGTCTTGTGGTTTGATTCATCATTTTCTTTACGCAGGTGCTCAAAATCGAATGATGATTTCTTTGAATTCAATAAATACATGTGGTATTGTGTTTTTTCAACACTGGGGTTGACAGAGACAATGATTTATCAAAGATATTTCGACATTACAGAATTGGTTAGGAAATCCATTGCGATATCTGAATATGTATATGAATAGGATGTATGATAGTGCTCAAAAGTTGTTTATTTATATTGATAAATAAAAATTTTTTGCGGTTTCAAAAAAAAACTTGGACTATTTTATATTCAAACGATTTTTCTTTTTGAAATTTTTGTCTGTTTGTTCGTGATGGACGCAAAACTACTGAATGGATTTTGATGTTGTTTTTTTTGTTAGAAAGTTATTTGCTGACCAAGACTTGTTGATGTTGCAATTTGACTTTTCTTCTTTCTTTCTTTAAACTGACTTTGTGTATTTATTATGATAAAAATACTGATATTTGACTAAGATCAAAAAATGATAACCGTCCTTCGCGTGGGCGGAACCGCGGGCGTTAGCTAGTAACTTATGTAATATGTATATTGACGATAGAAATAGTCATGAAATTTAAACATATCTATAGATAACACTCTCACTATAATATAACTATCAACATTACAAATGTGCGTTATCAGTACGCGTAACTGACCTAACTGTTTTCATATTAAATGTTACAATTATGTGTAATTCTACTATCGCATCCTGCCAACTATACTACCAATACGTTGTGGGTTCGTCTGCCCTTTTTATTATTATTGTACTGCTGAGTGATTACAAGTGACATGTGAGATTGGCACGGGTTCCTAAGATCTTGGGGGACCCATACATCTCCGTACATTGTGACGGCCTCTGTGGCGTAGCGGTAATGCATTCGATTGCTACGACAGGAGCGCGGGTTCGATTCCCGCTCTGGGTAAATTCTATGTTTAATAAAAAAGTATGTTAAGTATGTTTATCCGCATTCTAGAACCCTTGACACAAGCTTGTTAAACTTACTAGACTAGAGAGTCTAGAGACTAGTGGATCTATAGAGCGCTGTGTAGAATATCGTAGAATATTTAATATTTATGTAAATTTTACATGGGGCTACATATTGACTGATTAAACAAAAAATAACCCTACACCCCTTTTTTATTACGAATACCACCCCATAGCAGCTGCGTTAGATCGTCCGGTAGTGTGACAGGTGGCCGTCCTATCACCCCCTCAGCGCTTGGAGAAACAACCCGCTCTTTGACTGTTTTCTACTATATCCTCTGCTAGACAGAGGGACATGCAAAGATCCTCTGAGCAGCCCTATACAGCTCCACTCCCGCTTCTGCCGTAATTCCCCTGCGAGTGGGAGGCATTGCTGTCTCTATTGCCTGTGGAGATTCTGACCCTAGAAAACAGCCCTATATCCTTACTCTATCACCGGCAAAAATAGTATTTCATCGCCGGGAACCCTGCGGCTAAATAATGGTCACACTCTATATACGATTGCAGTGAATAACGCATTGACGCAAACGGACAAACATTAATAATTGATTGATTATTAACAATTGTTCATTACAATTTGTAATAATTAATTTATTAGGAAAAATTATGAATATGTTTCAGTACATTTCCTGTTCTTGTGGGTGGAATACGCTTGTTGAGTTTTATTGTGATTTAATAATAATTCTTTGAGAATGTAAACTTTGAGATAGTTTTCAGACCATTTTAGGGTCTTATACCAATCAAGTATTTATATTCTGAGTGTATTTTTTCTTTCGAAAACTGTGAATTTATTGAATAAGAATAATCTTTAAACCATAGGTTGTTAAAGGAATATTTTTATTTAAAAACTCGAAATTGAGATAGAAAATAACTTTGATATTGTTATTAAAATATAACAAGATGGTAAACAATTATTGTGTGAACGTTGATAAGAAGGAATGGGTGTACAGTTCGTTCTACCATTACAATTATGTCAAGGGTGAGTTGTTGTTTTTATTTATAGTTATTTTTGAACACTTCCTACTTGAGTTAGCGTAGTTGGCCTATTCGTTATAGTGGTTTATGGAGCCCCATAAATTTCAATAGGCATTTTATTCCTATATTTTTTTATAGTGCTCCGGTGGCACACAAGCACACGGCTCACCTGATGGGAAGCGGTCACCGTGGCCTGAGCATATGTGCAACAACAGGAACGTTACACTCGTGCTGCCACCCTACCCTGGAGGGGAGGGGGTTTGGAGGTGGGGATTGGGGGGAGATTTGTTAGCTCTGGCTACCCTACTGGTGGGAGCACAACACGATGGTTATTATGGGGACGGTGTTCTGTAGGACGGAGGTACTACCCCAGTCGGACTGCTCAGTTTCAGTGTCGTGTTCTACCTCCTGTTTATAATGGGAGCGTATTCTAAATAGAAGAGTATCTTTATCTCTATTATACAATGCGTTCTTTGTTGACAGTAGAGCCCACACCGCTGGAAGCCATAATGCCAGAGCTGATCGCAGGCGAAGCGGCCACGAGATGGCCTCGCGACCGCCGCGTCTTAAGAGCGCTGTTGGAATTGAGTCGGGCTGACTCTGTACCCACTGAGGCGACTGGCGAACATATATTGGTAAGTTTCCACCTCGGAACCCACTTTTTATCGTGCAGAAATCCCCACGGATACCACTGTGATAGGCATAATATAAATACCAGGCACAAAAATAATCTTGTAGCCTGTGATAGTAGGCTCCAAAAAATTTGTTATTCTTTCCGGGGTAACTGTATACGCTTTTTTAACAAACTCCCAAGCAAAATTAGAGATTTACATGGGAGTAAGTTTAAAAATGTGGTTAAAAGAAAACTACCAAAAAGCGATAAACAAGCTTGGAAATGAGCTGTTCATTCAACTATGTTACTCAAGCTAATAATTGTATCTAGACTAAGGAAGTTATTGTAAATAGACATAGACCAAAAAAAACAGGCCGCTGAGTTTCTTGCTGGACTATTCTCAGGTCTGGGCCGCGTTCAAAACTGGTGGTCTTCTTACTTCTAGTTTTAAATATTTTTAATTTTGATGTTTTGTAAGTGCCACATTTAATGGTCTGTACAGCATAAATGATTTTTGACTTTGACTTTTACCCACGTCGGCCATCGGAGGTGCTTATATCGGAATCGAACCGACTAAAGCCGCACGCCGTCTTGGGGCTTAATTACCGGGGTGTAAGGTGACCAAGAAGGGGGTCCCGTATACTTTGAAACTGACGTTTCATTTCGAAAGTTAATTACAAAATAGATAACTTTTTTTTACAAAGTGTCTTGGTCCACAGCTATCATCAGAGCAGCCTCTTGAGACCGAAGACAACCATGAAACAGCTGAGGAGCAAGAAGAAGCTGTACCCTTGGACCCTAGCACAGTTTACGAGTTGGCTGCCAAAGGCGATGACGAGACTCTGGCTGTTATGTTAAAGGTAATTATTTACATACATATATTCACGCCTTCTTTCCTCCGGGGTAGGCAAACAGCCCGTCTACCGAACTCAATGGCTTAACATACTCTCAAAGAAACGAAAGGGTTTCAATATGTAAAGAATGGACCCCCATTCTACGACTGACCTGACTAGTAGGTAGGATTCTGTGCTGTCAGCGGGGAGACCGAAGTCTTCTATGTTATCAGTACAGAAACTCTCTCAACCCCCCCTCCTCCGGGGTCGGCAGCCAGAGGGTGACACTCCTGGTATTGCACACGTCCTGGTATTGGCCACGGTGACAGCTTCCTATCAGGTGGGCCGTGTGCTTATCTGCCACTTTTTTTTCAAGTGTTATAAAGTTAAGTGACCGATTCGGTTACCTCTTAGCCACAAGCCCCTTGTCTATATAGAGTCATGTTTTACTACCTAATAATCAATTACAAGTATGTATAATTAGTGAACTGTATGTGCAGCGGTACCCAGCGTTAGTGGAGGCGGCAGACGCGTCAGGCGGCACGGCCCTGCACGCGGCGGCCCGGGGCGGCCGGGCCCTCTGTACGGCCGCGTTACTGCGCGCCGGGGCTCGCCCCGACGCCGCCGATGCAGACGGCTGGAGCCCCCTGAGGGCCGCGGCCTGGGCCGGACACACCGAGGTACTGGACTGATGTGATATCAATACCACTGTTCCTAGTCATCATCTACCTGCCCTTGTCCCAATTATTTGTGGTCGGCGCAACATGTATTTTTCCTCCATTCATTCCTGTCAGATGTCATCTCTTCGGTTACCCCCTTCCTTGCCATATCCTCTTTCACGCACTCCATCCATCTTTTTTTAGGCCTACCTCTACTCATAACATGTCCATACCACGACAGTCGCTCGCTTCTCAATTTTTCATTTATTGGTGCAACTTTCAAACTTCCTCTAATGTACTTTTCCTCCCATTCCATTCCTTATTCTGTCCATTCTTGTCACACCACATATCCATCTTAACATTCGCATCTCCGCTACATGTAGTTGTCTTTCTTCCTTCGCTTTCAAAGCCAAGCATGACGACCCATACAGTTCACTCCATCAATACCACTCAACTGTTCCTAATAACTATAACTAATAAATTAAGTAATTTATTTTATTATGGTAAACGGTTTTAAATTGCATTGTCATCAGAACTAAAGATTTCTGCCAAATATCAGACCAATCCAACAACTGAAAGGGGGTCAAATTTCAATTACTAGATCTGACCCAAACAAACAGGTCGAGTTAAATAAAACCGTTTAAAAATGTAAAATGTTGCGACTGTATAAAATACAGTGCAGTCGGAAATAAATTGTACCTAATTGTAGAAGCATTTGATGAGGCCGTCAAGCCGTCCCCCCGATCCTGAGTCTTTGCCTTTAGCTTTCGATTAGGCGAGTTGAAGTCATGTTGTCGTCTCCAATATAAGAAAAAAAAACCTCAAAAGTTTTAAATTTATAATCAATAGTCAATAAATTATAGACTGATGACTGAATTTGGAAAATTCTCAAATAAAGGCACATCCATATCAAAAGAAAATACAAATATATCTTAATATGTGATATTTATTTATAATTCAATTATGTGTTGTACAGGTTGTAGAAGTGCTTCTAGAATTTGGTTGCGACGTCGACTGCGTGGATTCTGACAACAGGACAGCTTTAAGGTAAAATAAAACTACTAACACTTTTTTTTATTGGTAATAGGCTCGCGTTTGACCACAATCTCATACTCAATACCAATATATTTTTTTACATACAAACATACATATACTCACACCTTTTTCCCTTTGGTATAGGCAGAGTTGATAAGCATTTGTTTCTGGCCTCACGCACTTTATTATTAGCAATAGTTTTGAAAATTAACCTAACAACAAAAAAAAACGGATTTTAGATGGCCATGATCATTTAAATTACTATAGAAGAGGTTGCCGCACGAAAAAAATGATCACTTTTCAATCGATAGGGACAAAAGGGAAATGTGTGGAAGGGTGGAATCACCACACATACCGTAACCGCTTTCCATCAGGTGGCCCGTGTGCTTGTCTGCTACCTAAGTGGTATAAAAAAAAATATATTTATGCCTACCCCAATGAGAAAAAAGACATCATTTGTATGTATGTATGTAGACAAAATATTTCATATATTTGTTGTTCCCAACAGAGCGGCAGCATGGTCAGGCCACGAAGCCGTCGTGTCCCGTCTCCTGGCGGCAGGAGCTGACCCTGACAAGGCGGACGCCGAGGGGCGAACCCCCCTCATAGCAGCAGCTTACATGGGACATGCGGAGATTGTCAGAGCTTTATTGGATGCAGGCGCTAAGATTGACCACGCGGATGAAGACGGTATGTCTATTTTATTGTCTTTGATGCAAGTTTTTTTTTATCGGGGTGGTTATTTCGAATTGGACAATAACCGCGGTAGCCTAGTGGTTTGGGTAATCGACTGCTGAGACGAGATCTTGGGTTCGATCCCAGGTTCACCATGGTACACACCAATGACTTTTCGATGCTTTTCGAAGTTATGTGTGTATTTATTGCGGGTTTATTAGTGCCTCGGAGAGCACGTTTAGCCGTCGGTCCCGGTTGCCATACAAACATCTATGGCAGTCGTTACGGGTAGTTGGAGCCCACAAAAGTCCAACCAGTCTAACTTGGAACTTCGATATCGCCATTGGTCATAATGACCATTGGTTGTGGAGGTCAGATGGCAGTCGCTCCACGTAAAATATCGAAGCTCAGCCGCATCATAGTTAGACTGGAAAGCCGACCCCAACTGAGTTGGGAAATAGGCTCAGAGAATGTTGATATGTCGATCCCGGGTCGTCTATGGTTTTAAGGTGGCCTATTCGACCTCTAGAAAGGGGGTAGGGCGAGCATCGCCTCGCCGACGGTGAGGTGTAGGGTGATAGGCGCATGTCCTGTCACCACCTGTCTGCTCGTCACTGTGTCCTTTGCTAGTCAGAGGGACACGTGGAGAGCCTCAGAGCAGCCCTCTAGAAGGCCCTTTCCACGTAGGCCGTCAAAAGCCGACCCCAATTGTAGGTCGACCCTGCCTTTACTATAGTGTCCATGAACTCCGTCAGGTCGCACAGCACTGTCAGTGGCGTCACTGTGCGCGTCGGGCTGCGCGTGCGCCGCGCTGCTGCTGGAGCGCGGGGCGGACGTGGGGCGCGCTGACCGGGACTGCGCCACGCCTCTACTGGTCGCCGCCTTCGAGGGACACACGTGAGTACACACACTCCTCACTGTTGCTGGACATAGGGCCCAAAGTTTTGACATTATCTGCCTGAACTATTATAAAATTGTAATGTAGCTGTGTCTATACATTAGAGATATTAAAAAATTGTAATGTAGGTAATATAAACGATTCTGAACATGAAATGGAGGTAGGACACGACGGTATCTCCCATCCGAACTGAGCAATCCGACTGGGGTAGTACCTCCGCCCTACAGAACACCGCCCCATAATAACCATCGTGTTGTGTTTACGCCGGTGATTAGGGTAGCCAGATCTCACTGTACCCTCCTCCCCCCCACCACTTCCTAGCCTCCCCGCCCTTTCCCTTCAGGGTCGGCAGCGCGTGGGTGACGCCCTTGGTGTTGCACACAGGTGAGCCATATGCTTGTCTCCCACCTACGTGGTATAAAAAAATGAAAATATTTTATAGAAAAATTTTTTGTCTGCTTTTTTCGCGATGGACGTAAAAACTACTGAATACATTTTGAATTAATTTTTTTGTTTGAGGCCTTGCTCAAACATAAAATCTTACGCACGTTTGATCACAATTGGTTTAGTAGAAAGAAAAAGATTTGATTTATACACGCACAAAGACAACAACTTACGATTAAAATCACACTAACTACGAGCAACACTCACCACTGTACCGCATGATGTCCTCGTACAACAGGATAAGTAACGAACTGGATCTTTTTGGTGCAGCGCCGGCTACCATAAGGAACTTCTTTTATAATCAGATTTGTGATAGCCAAGAACATTACAAATTTCCTTGTGATAGCTGACTCTGACGCATCTTGTCATCAACTTCAATAATTTTTAGGTATCTTTTCTTCTTTTTATTATAATATTGTATCTGTGTATCCCCTTTCTTGTGAATGTTTGTAATGCATGCCGTGTTCACATCACGAAGGACTTTACATCCCTTTCTGAGAACACAAAGTGTACGTGCATGCCAAATGTATTGTCTAGTTTTGTGAACCGAATAAAAAAAAAAATTCTAAGAAGCTAAAAAAGAACCGGAGATTTACTTAAGAACGCGAAAACAGACATCCATTCGCGGCCATAGGCTGGTTACGTACCTATAAATATGTATGTTATAAGTGGTTGCGGTATCTCTTACAGCGAGATCTGCGAGCTCCTCCTGGAGGCGGAGGCGGACGTGGAAGCCGTGGACGCGGCGGGCCGGACCGCGCTGTGGGCCGCGGCGGCTGCGGGCCACGCGCGGACCCTGCGCCTGCTGCTGTTCTGGGGCGCCTGCGTCGACAACATGGACGCCGATGGACGCACCGTGCTCAGCGTCGCCGCCGCACAGGGTCCGTTACCTATACTTATATTCAATTCTCCTTTACGTAGTGTACGTAAAACTAAATTACTACTACTACTACTTAAAAAACTAAAATTATTTTTAATGATTAGGATCGAAATAATTATAATTTTTGCCATAAATTTGAGGATTTACCCCTCGATTTTCCCAAGATTTTAAAAGCATTTGATGAGACCGTCAAGCTGAGGGCCGCCACTGTAGCACTACCGGTGTTTGTGATGGTGACCCCAGTCCTGAGACTTTGCCTTTAGCTTACCATCAGGCGAGTTAAAGTCATCTTGACGTGTCCTATATATAAAAAAAGATCCCAGCATCAGATCCTGATACCCTGGATATGGGACCACCTCAGAACTAGCCTCTTTCAAACAAAAATAAATTTTCGAAATCGATCCATAATTGGCGCCGCTATCGCATAACATACATAAAAAAAAAAAGCGTACGAATTGAGAACCTGCTCCTGTTTTGAAGTCGGTTAAAAAGTGAACATCCAGGACGGGACTTGAACCCGCGACCAGTTCATTACAAAGGGAATACTTTGACCTTTTATCAAAATTTTCAAAACCAGACTTTAGCTATAGCTTACCATCAGGCGAGGTGTAGTCATATTGACGTGACCTATGTAAAAAAGAAATATTTTGTGCAAAATTTCAATGTAGATAATAAATGTAAAGTTTTTGTGTGTGTTCTGCAGGAAATGTGGAGGTAGTTCGACAATTACTGGACAGAGGATTAGATGAACATCACAGAGACAATTCAGGGTGGACGCCATTGCACTACGCTGCGTTTGAAGGTATCATAAAAAACAATTTTTTTTTTCTCTACCTAATTATTCTCTATTTATTTATTTCTATTAGGGACAATAAATTTTTTTATAGTATACAGTAGTTGCAGAATAATATTAGTTTTGAAATTCTTGTCTGCTTGTTCACGATGGAAGCAAAAACTTCTGAACGGATTTTGGTGCGTTTTTTTTTGTTTAAAAGGTCTTGGTCAGACTTAAAATCTTACGTATGTTTGATTACAATCCGTTGAATAGAACCGGAGATTTAGTTAAAAACGCGAAAACCGACATCCACGCAAGCGGACCCGCGAGTGTAGGCTAGTACTTAGTTGAAAAAAAAGATACCCCATCTGGTTATGAGATGGGTGAAAGTCGATCTTCACCGGCTTTCTTTTTTTTTTTATTTCAATCTCACCTGATGGTAAGTGACGATGTGGTCTACGATGAATCACGCTTGCCTAGGAAGAACCTATTCACTCGTGACTTGAATACTCCCAGGTTATAGCTTTCCGGCAACACATACTCTGGCAAGGAATTCCACTCCTTAGCTGTACGCACGATTTCTCCTAGTAATATACCTTCTAAAAAAAACTGTTGTAGCTAATTCTGTCCTAGCCGATAATTATATCCAATTTAAATTTACCAGGTCATATAGAAGTCTGTGAAGCGTTACTAGAAGCTGGGGCGAAGGTTGACGAAGCCGACAACGACGGCAAAGGCCCTCTGATGCTGGCGGCCCAGGAGGGCCACACCCGGCTGGTGGAACTGCTGCTGGATACGTGGGCGGCGCCGGTAGACCAACGAGCTCATGATGGAAAGACAGCATTCAGGTAGTTGATATATACTGAAATTAATTCCAAACTAACGGGCTTGCATGAAAGGTGACAGAGGAAGTTTATGAAGTGTGTAAGGACAGATGCAGATGGTGGGCTCTGCCTGCCTTAAAGGGAAAAAGGCGTGAACTTATGTATTTATAATTACGCACCTTAGAGACTAAACTCGTACTTTATTCAGTAAAATTACGTTTTTAAAACGCGTGATTTAAAATTTTTGGAACGTTTAAAATATTTTTTTAATCTAATTTGAAATTAATCAAATCGTGACTGATTTTAAAGTTGAGGTTTTTTTTTTCAAATCGCACTAAAACACTTTTTAGTCTGTTGAGGCAACAAAATTTTCATATTGTACGCTTACACCAAGGAAGGAGTTTTGATATTTCACCCCTAAAGAGGTAAAATAAAGTATGAACAGTTGCATGAAAGTCATCATGTACAATTTTCAAAATCAACAGGTTCGATTTCTGAAGAATATGAATTTTTCAAAAATCCAATGATGCAATTTTAGTTTTCATCAAAATAGGGTTCGAGACTCCTTTGAGCATTTTTCGCTATTCTCCATAGTTTTGAATTTGGCCATCCACGTTCAATTGATAAAAATATCACCCTGTATATGTGATAGGTTGGCTGCATTGGAAGGTCATGCGGAGTGCGTAGCAGCTTTAGTAGGGCGTGGAGCAGATGTGGATGCCCTGGACGCGGACCGGCGTAGCACCCTGTACGTGCTGGCACTCGACAACCGCCTGCCTATGGCGCGCTACCTGCTGGCTCGCGCTGGCGCTAGTGTTGACACTACGGATAATGAGGTACATAATGAGTCCACCGGTTTGACTGCACCCCGCCTGATGGTAAGCTGAGGTGCAGTCCTAAAAGTAGTGGTCACCAATAACCTTGAAGTCATGATGATCAAATTATGAATGTTATTATATAATCTAAAGTTTATTTTTATATAACACAGGGTCGCACTCCGCTGCACGTCTCGGCGTGGCAAGGTCACACGGATATGGTCAATTTGTTGATCAAAATTGGTAAGTACTTAGTTATTGTCGGCGATTGCTCAAAAATGTCAGGTGTCTGGGCACCCAGTTCCGCTGGCGTCCCGTTTTCTTTTAACATATTTTCAATTCAATAGATGTTTAGGCCCCGAAACGACTTCGAGTATTCCTCATAGTTTTAGGCGATAAAGAGACGGCGGGGTGGGGCGGTCAAAATGACCGCGACGCACTCTTATTTGTACGATTATAAGGTTGCATTTATCCGCGCAATATTTTATGTCGCTTGTCAGACATACGCGGGTTAAATGCGATCTAATGTTATTAATAATAAGAGTGCGTCGCGGACATTTTGTCCGCCCCGCGCCTCCGTCTGCTTATCGCCTTATAGTTAAAGTCAAAATCTTCATTGCATCCATGTGTGTACAGATGTTGGGTAAATTATAGTTTCTACAACATGATTTGATTTGGCCATCCACGCTCAGCTGAAACATTTACTCTTTATACCCTGAATACGCATAACCCTGGTCTCCCCTCCCCCCCCCCCAGGAGGCGCGGCGGTGGACGGTCGGGACCGCTGCCTGCGGACAGCCCTACACGCGGCGGCGTGGCGCGGTCGGACCCTCGTCCTGCGAGCCCTGCTCAAGCACGGCGCCAACCCTGCCGCTGTCTGCACGCAGGGGGCCACACCATTAGGTACGTCACTATACTTGTGTGTTAACAAAAATCAAAATTACATACATATACAAGTGTAGGACGCTCCAATAAAACTCTTCGTAGTTTTAGACATGTATATTATATCAATTATTGTTACAGCGAAATCTGTTATTCTGATATTACACCGTTACATATACATTTATAAGACCACATTAGCGAGTATAACCAGTGAATAATGCAAAATTAATATCATAACAATAGGTATCAGCCTGTATTCCATTCCTTTTCCTAGCGCTCTCTGATATAAACAATGTTTTATATCTCGGGGATATAGGCGTGAGTTTATGTATATATATACATAAACTCACGCCGGAAGCCTCACGAAGGGGTAGGCAGAGGTGCTAGCTATCTGAAGACTAAAAATACGGTAGGTACAATGGGCGGTCTTATCGCTAAGAGCGATCTCTACCAGACAACCTATGGCTTTTTTTAAAGTGAGAAATGCCTGCTTATGCATGATGCCTCTGAGTTTGGGGAAAACCCGTAGACCTGTGTGGGACTCTCCCTAAAGGGCATACCCACTAAACCTCTCTATGTCCACCTCGTCGCTTTAGTCAGATCACAGGATAGGCAATAGCATACTCACTGCAACACAACCTATGGCTATGCTTGCCTACGACCAGACTAGTTAAGCCATGCTTACTTTAGGCCTAGGTACCGCTGTGTAGAATGTCCTATATAAAAAAAAAAAAAAAAACATTATTTAAACGTATTTTTAACATGTTTTTTGTTAGCTTAGTATGTATGTTAATAATAATAATAGTTTTTCGTTTGATTAATTCCTTGTCTTTTGCTTATCAGGTATAGCCGCTCAGGAAGGCCACGAGGAATGTGTCCTATGGCTATTACAGCATGGAGCAGACCCTCTTCAGGCAGACCACTGTGGTATGTTATCAACTTTTTGACTTACTTTGTAATATATTATCATCCATCAGTTTATATAAAAATTAATGCCACTTTCCGTTGTAATTTTATACTCAAGAACGGGCTCACCTATCCAAACCAGATGCTTAGGCTTTGTTCGGACTATTTAATTTTAGTAGATGGTTTATGTGAAGTTTGCACAAAAATGGTCGAGCGGTTCTTCATTTAACACATTTTTTTGTAATACTGTCTTCCACGCGGGCGGAGCCGCGGGCACAAGCTAGTACTATATAAAATTGTAACAATTCTTGTCTGTTTTTTCGCGATGGATGCAAAAACTACTGACTGGATTTTAATGCAGTTTTTTTTTGTTTGAAAGGTCTAGGTCACACTTAACATCTTACGTATGTTTAATTACAATCCGTTGAGTAGAATAAGAGATATAATCAAGAAACGCGAAAACCAATCACGCGGGCGGAACCGCCGGTATAGACTAGTCTTTAACAAAATGAATGTGTTAGAAATAGCAAACCTTACGATGGTGTGTGTGCAGGCCGCACCCCCGCCAAGGTGGCGTGGCGCGCGGGGCACGCGAACATCTGCCGCCTGCTGGAGCGCTGGGCGGCGCCCTCCGCTCCCACCGCGCCGCCCGCCCTCGCCCCCGCCCCCGCCCTCGCCCCCGCCCCCGCCCCCGCTACCGCTGTGCTCGACGTACCGCATCAAAGACCTCCCAGCGCTGGTTAGTACTTGTTCTTTTCCTAAGTCTGTAGATATCTGAATCTGTGTTTCCGGAAAGCTATAACCTGAGAACCTTCAAGTAACGAGTGAATAGGTTGCTTCTATGCAAACGTGGTTCATCTTAGACCACATTGTCACTTACCACTAGGTGAGGTAGAGGACAAACGTAAGCATGTCTTGAATAAAAAAAATCTCCAAGTGTGTAATACACAAATATATTGTTATTAAAAAACGCTTTGGTTGCGTAGAGAAAAAGTGATTCGAATATCGAACTAAAAAACGAAATTATCGCTCGAAGATTTTTATTTAGAAATTTTACTTGGATTTTAGGCCCGCGTTTGACCCATACATCACCTGATGGTAAGTGACGATGTGGTCGACAATGGTGCACGCTTGCCTAGAATTTTGATATGCACAAGCGTCATAAAGTAAATACCCAATATTTCTTACTGAAAGTGCTGTTTGGCTACTTGGTGATTGAAATTTTAGCTATAACTGATAATATAATTTTGGTTGTGGACCATTGGTTGTGGAGGTCAGATGGCAGTCGCTCCACGGAAAATATTGAAGTTCAGCCGCATCACAGTTAGACTGGAAAGCCGACCCCAACTGAGTTGGGAAAAAGGTTCAGAGAATGATGAACTGATAATATAATTTTCATTCAAATTTTTAATCTATAAAGTTATCATCTACTTGACGCCGACTGTATTGCGATATACCATTTGATCTATATACAGGTTCTCCAGAATACAAGCGCCGTAGCGTCCACAGCTCCAACTCGACGAAATCTTCTTCGAACATGACGGGCGGATCCGCGCGCTCGCATGAACCTCAGGAATCGCTGGAAACTACTCATGAAAAGGTACACATACATAATAACTAGCTGACCCGGCAAACGTTGTTTTGCATTTTAAGGGTGAACAACCCTTATCACTTAGGGGTATGAAAAATAGATGCTAGCCGATTCTCAGACCTACTGAATACGCATATAAAATTTGGTAAAAATCGGTAAAGCCGTTTCGGAGGAGTACGGTAACTAACATTGTGACATGGATATTTTATATATTATTAGATTATTCAAATCCTGCCTATAGTTTCATTTACAAGTTTACAAGTAAGAATACCAGTGTACATTGTTCACGTGTTGACTTCACCTCGTCTGATGGTAAGCTAAAGGTAAAGTCTCAGGACCGGGGGTCACCACTATACACCGATAGTGCTACAGTGGCGGCCCTCAGCTTGACGGCCTCATCAAATGCTTTTTCACGCCCCGCGTGAAAAAGCATTTGATGCGCTGGTAAAGAATTCTAAGTCAGTTTGGTGCGGCAGAGAAAAGAGTTGATGAACCGCTTGGTTCTTGACCATTTTTGAACATGAAATATAATAAAAAAAATACAAAAAAAATAAAAATGATTTCTGATGAGGCAGAATTGGTAGTTCCGTAGAAGTGCAGCTTGGTATCGCTAGATGGCGCTGTATACATGTTATATCGCCATAGACACGTCAAACTAAAAGTATGTTTGTCCGCAGCCGTCCCGCGCGCACCTCTCGCTATCATTCGCGCAGCAGGTGGCGCGCTGCGGGCGGCGCCGGGAGCCCGAGGCGCAGCGCGAGCCTCCGCCGCACGCCGCGCAGGAGAAAGACTCCAAGCTTAGGTTTGTACGAGTATAATGACTGGCTAATTTCTTGACGATGTTTCTCGGGTATATCGTGACGGTATTATATATTATACTGATTACGATATTGCACATCCAACAGGTTTTAAATCAACACATATGGCACATCCATATGTGTTGATTTACACTTTACTTCGTACGATACATTAAGTAAGAAAGCAATTTTTAAAAGTTTTACCGGTTTGTCTTTCTGTCTTTGAATTTTTTTCAATAAATGTTAGTCCGTAAATAAGGCTGTATTCGTCACTTACCATCTCACCTGATGGTAAGTGATGATGTGGTCGACGATGGAGCACGTTTCCCTAGAAGCAACCTGTTCAGTTTTGACTTCAAGACTTCCAGGTTATAGCTTTCCGGAAACACATGCTACATGCTATCTCTGTTACCAGTCAAAAAAATATTTTATTATCTTTTTTTTCATTCTATTGACCTATGTACAGTGAAAGCCAAGATATTGAGCGTTTTTATACAGGGTGAATTTTTCAAAAGGGCTTGGATGGCCAAATCCGAAACTATAAGGAATAGCGAAAAATGCTCAAAGGAGTCACGAGCCCGATTTTGATGAAACTTAAAACCTCATCATTAGATTTTTGAAAAACCAATAATCCTAGCTAGGAATCAAACCTGTTGATTTTGAAAAAAAAACGCACCCTATACTATTACAACCATACGATAGTGTTGCTATTAAGGATCTTATTCTGGGAAGTAATGACATACCGCAAACTAAAGGAAAGAGCTCATCTTTAACAAAATACATTTTATTTTTCTTACATTAAATGATTAACTGTTCAAAATGTAGACCATTGTTGTTTTTTTGTTGTTTGATTCCGTTTAGAATATTCTCCAAAGAACGTTTCAAGTCATCAATTTGTAAATTTGATTTTTGACATACCTCCAGAGAAAGTGATCTAAGGGAGTAAGATCCAGGGATCTCGCTGGCCAAGGCACAGGACCATGCCTTGCATTAAAATTGTCGTCAAATTGCTGAATCAAAATCTATTTTATGAGCTATTATGGGCTGGAGCTCCATCTTGTTTAAAAAAAACATCAATCATCATAATCATTCTGATTATAATTTAAAACACGGAATAGTTACGATCTTTTCTGGAATTTCGAACGAAACAAATAGGTACATGAAATATGATTTTATTAAATTCCAAATTTTCCTTTAATTTGCCGTATATCATTACTTCGTAGAATTTGATCCTTAACAGCGACACTATCGTATGGTGTAATAATAAAGGCTGTGTTTTTTTTTTTCAAAATCCACGGGTTCGATTCTCAGCTAGGTTTATCGGTTTTTCAAAAATCTAATAATGAGGTTTTAAGTTTCATTAAAATCGGGCTCGTGACTCCTTTGACCATTTTTCGCTATTTCTTATAGTTTCGGATTTGGCCATCCAATCCCTTTTGAAAAATTCACCCTGTATACTCCTGTAAAGTTGTAATTTTTCGATTGCACGAGGACTCGATGGAGCCATCGATATGCGCATAATATATCGAGATGGTTGCGAGTCCGAATTAATGTGAGTGTGTGTTGTCCAGGAGCTACCTGGCGAACGAGCGAGACGCGGAGCTGTGCGCGTGGAGCGCGTGGCGCGGCGACGCCAGCCCGCTGTACGCGTCTCCCCCGCGCACCCCCGTTAGCGACATCTGCAGCCCCACGCAGCCGCACCACGCGCTCGGTAACTAACACATTCTACTTCTGTTCTTGGACTACTTTCATATTTCTTGCACCTATTATGATAATAGACTCAACTAATTTCTAAGCCTATGATGATCTTGTATTTGCCCTTATTTAAACAAAATATATTTATGAATAAATACAGCTATTTATTTCCAGAGTTACTACTAAAATATGTATTAACAACGTTTTATAGCAAGGCTAGGGTCTCGATTCTGTTAAAACAAAAGGAGGTAGGACACGGTGGTATCTCCCGTCCGAAATGAGCTGTCCAACTTCCGCCCTACAGAACACCGCCCCATAGAGAGCGCACAACCCCCCTCCTCATCTCCCCAATCCCCCGCTCTAACCTCCCCCCCCGCCTCCCTCCAAACTCCTCAACACCACTACCCTCCAGGGTCGTCAACGCGAGTGTTACACCTGATATTGCACACGTCTATAGGCCACGGGGACCGCTTCCCATCAGGTGAGCTGTGTCCTTGTCTATAAGTAGTATAAAAAAGACCTATTATGATAGAATAATATTATGAACAACGTTTTACGGAAAGGCCAGGTCAAAAGTACCCACACCGACGTGAAAACCATTATGAAAGTTGAGGAAGCGAAAGACGTATGCCAAGATCTGTTGTCTTTTTTTTATGTCGGTCACGTCAACATGACTTCACCTCGCCTGATGGTAAGCTAAAGGCAAAGTCTCTGGAATGGAAGTCACCATTGCAAATATCGATAGTGCCACAATGGTGATACCTCAGCCTTGCACGTGTTGTTCTGTATAGGAAAGGAGATCGTGGGATCAACTGGAAGAGCTCATCGGAACTATAATAAATCTAAACACAATCTCTCTCCTCAGGATCTCAACCGCCAAGCTTGACAAGCGTGCAGCCGGTTCTCACCGACACTCACTTCAACAGAGACACACACATGCGGATAATATTAGGGAGGGACAGCAAACCTCCGCATGAACGGTCTGACAGGTGAGATTAACAACCCTCACGTATACAGGGTTATTTGTAATTAACTAGCATCCTCGCAGGGGTGGATAGCTGACATCATAACTAACAATGTTTGTTCTACGACATTTTATAATTCGTTAAATATTACTTTCATATAAAAATAAATCAACTATTATTTCAATTGTTGTAAATACGCAGATTCCACTTTTCAAATACCCTGCATTAAAAAATCAAAAGTGAATCATTATATCTGGAGTGGCAGGCGTGTAAATAGCCGTGTCTTCCAAAGCGGGTTGAGAACAGGTTACGACCTACCGTGGAGTTCGGGTTCAGTCCAATTGTCTATGCCGACAACCAGAGGGGCCATGCAGCCACACAGTAAAAATGAGTATATCACTCACCCAGCGCTGGTGTTCGGCTGCTGTTCTGGTTCTGCTGCTGCTGCTGCTGGTGGCCACCAGCCGATGTCGTTTCGTATGCGGTGTCCGGGATCCGCAGTAGCCCCGGGGCGAAAACACTAAGTTGTGTTTCAAAGCGGTGAGCCGCTGGAGGCGTCTATCTCGAAAGGAGCTCCAAATTTGACTGCCGTGTCGCTCGCAAATCAGCTGACTCGCGCCGCTCGCAAACTCACAGCCGTTAATTTTAAGATCAGCAACATACCCACTTACCGGTCGCTAACAAGTACCCCCCAAGTTTGACAAATAAACATATGGACTGGTACCCGCCACAACACGCTCCCCGCCTTGACGAGGTCCAGAGCAATAAGTAAAGAGGAGAGCTAAGTAATTGGGTGACGATAATCTGAGCGGTTAAGTTAAGTTAAGTAAATAAAATTATAAAACGGTCTGAGTACATTAATGAACTGTTACAGCGGATGCAACAGCACACAACAGCGGTATAAACAAAACAAACAGATATTCAAATTGAATTCGACTGTTGATTGTTAATTATTAAACTTATAACTAAATACTAGGCTAAGTTGCGGGTGTAATTAAATATAGTGAAATTAAGAATTTATTGCGTTGGCAAAGGATACAGCTTAGTTACAGGACGTTTATATAGTCCTGACGCGGTTTTAATAGAAGCTACTCTAACTACGCCATCCGAGCCCGGAAAAACTTCGGTTACAATACCCAATGGCCACGACAAAGGTGGTACATTATCTTGACCCAAAAGTACAATAACACCGATCTCTATCGGACGATCAGGCGTGCACCATTTCTGACGAGTTTGTAACGTGTTTAGGTATTCAACTCGCCACTTTTTCCAGTAGGATAATACAAGTTGATCAAGAAGTTTCTTACGATTTGTTAGATTTTTGCCTTCCTCCGTTAGTTCAGAAGAAGGCAAGTACGTTAACGGGCTAGCCATTAAAAAATGCGCCGGTGTGAGCACCTCGGGGTGAGGGTCCGCAGACAAAACGCTAAGAGGTCGAGAATTTAGAAGACACTCTATTTGTACTAAAACTGTTAAGAGTTCCTCATACGTGAGAAGTTGTTTCCCTATGACTCGGAATAAGTGAGTCTTTACGCTTTTAATATTTGCCTCCCAAAGACCTCCGAAGTGCGGAGCGCGCGGTGGGATCGTAGTCCACTTAATGCGAGTTTTGAGAAGTTCTTGTTTGATGTCGGATTGGACATTCGAATCTAATAAAAATGAATATATTTCATTAAGCTGTGCCTTCGCACCTATAAAATTAGTACCATTGTCCGAGTACATAACGGACACTGGACCGCGGCGAGCAATAAACCTTTTAAAGGCGGAAAGAAAAGCCTCGGATGTAAGATCCGAAACAAGTTCGATATGTATGGCCTTAGTGACCAAGCATATAAATACCTTCTGCGAGCGTTGACCTCTACGACGAGTAGGTATATAAGCAATAGGACCAGCTAGATCCACCCCAGTATGCACAAAGGCCTTAGCATCGCAGATACGATACCCAGGTAGATCAGCTATTTTGGGTGTTGGATGTATAGGTTTTAAATGAAAACATGTATTGCATTTGCGGCAGCGAGAACGAATAACTGTCCTACCATCCAATATCCAAAACCGCTGCCTAATAATTGACATTAATAGTCCGGGACCCGTATGACAGTAAGCCTTATGATAGTGATCAATTATTAAATCAACTATCCGGTCATGTTTAGGTAGTAGTGCGGGATGTTTGGCTTCGTATGGTAAGTCAGACTTAGAAAGTCTGCCCCCAACGCGCAAGACACCGCAGTCGTCAACAAAAACCGACAGACCGCGCAACTTTTTAGACGGGAGTTCACCGGCTTTAAGCAGATTAATTTCGTTGGAAAAGTGAATATTTTGAACAACGCGAACAATAAACCTTTCAGCGGCGTAGATATTCTCAACAGCGTCCCGACCGGGTAGTCTGTTCGTGAATTTAAGAATCCACATAAATATACGTAGTATCTTATTCCACGAACTGACGCGGTTAGCTATGGACTCCAAGGCATGCGGTTCAGTCTTTGAAGCCTCAGCCAGGAACGCCTTCGCTTTCAACTCCGGTAAAGTATTAAATTCGGTCGGTGTGAATTTCAAAGGCCATTCACTTATAGGTAAATGAAGCCAGGTAGGGCCGTCCCACCATAGCGCATGTGCGATCAAATCCGACGGCAGCATGCCGCGTGATAAACAATCACTAGGATTTGTCTTTCCAGACACGTGATTAAAACAAGCCGCGGGTAAATTTTCCTGTATTTTAGCAATACGATTGCTCACGAAAACAGACCATCTATGCGGAGATGAATGGATCCATGAAAGAGCTATAGTGGAATCTGAAAAAGCGTAAATACCCTGAATAGGTACGCGAGCGGAAAGCTTATCTTTGACCACGCGAACAAGCTTGGAAAGAAGCAAAGCGGCGACAAGCTCCAAACGAGCCAGCGTCGTAATCCTAGCGGGGGAAACCTTAGATTTAGCACATAGGAGCCGGACCGTGATATTCCCTTCAGGGTCGGTTATGTGTAGGTATATACAACAACCATAACCACTAAAGCTGGCGTCGCAAAATGCTACAATATTTACCACAGACTCCCTATAAACCCCAATATGTCGCGGTATTTTTAAAGAAGAGAGTGCAGAAAAATCACGTGTAAAAGCCGAGAACCTCTTGACTATATGTTCCGGAGGAATCTCATCCCAATCTATCTTAGCCAACCAGAGTTCCTTGATGAGGATTTTAGCGTACAAAACGACCGGAGCCACAAGACCCAGCACGTCAAACAAGCGGGCCACCAATGATAAAATAGTGCGTTTAGTGCATTTATTTTCAACAATGGCGGTAGTCAAAGAAAACTGATCGTCAGCGGGTTCCCAGGATAAGCCAAGGATTTTAAAATTATTTGAATTTTTATCTACCGGAGAGAAACATACCGGCGAGCGATGAGATTCCGGAAGTGTCTCTAATACAGCGGGCTTATTACTTGCCCATTTTATCAGATCAAATGAACCTATCTTAAGTAAATCAATTAATTGGCGAGATAAGTCAACTGCCAATGGTTCATCGGGCACTGAATAAACATAATCATCCATATAAAACTGAGTTTCAACTAATTTAGAAGCCTCAGGAAAGCGGTCACTATGCTCACACGCTAAGCTACGCAATGTGCGCATAGCTAAGTACGGACTAGGTTTTAACCCGAACGGTAAATGATTAAAATGAAAAGTACGTATGTTTTCACTGTTATTAAAACGAAATAAAATTCTTAAATATTTACGATGGTGCTCATTTACCCCGACTCTCAAAAACATTTGTTTAATGTCTGCGGTCATAGCTACAGGAAAGGTGCGAAAATCAAGTAGTAATAAAAACAAATCAGCCTGTAAATTAGGTCCGACATGCAGGACATCGTTGAGTGACAACCCTGAGTGAGTTTTGGCACTAGCGTCCAAAACCACCCGAATGGTGTCCTTGTCCGGTCTAATAACGGCGTGATGCGGTATGTAGTAGCCTTCCTCTATTATTTCAGAGTCGGGTACCTCCGACAAATAACCCTGAGCTATATACTCGGCGATGGTTTTATTATAATTCTCGCGTAGGGTAGGTGATTGTGCGAATTTTCGCTCGAGTGCAAGCAGGCGCCTATGAGCCACTCCGCGAGAATTACCCAACTCCGAAGGGCTTCGCGAGAAAGGTAAATCAATAAAATACCTACCGTCTCTAAATAAAACTGAGGAATTAAAACTATTTTCGCATTCTAACTCTTCCGGACTAATAAATCGCTGAGTCGGAATTTCCTCTAGCTCAAAAAATCTTTGTAAATTTGACTCAATGTCAATATTCGTAATCGCGGTAAATGAAGAAAAGGTAGGTTTCGTATCATTACGACATACAATGTCTCCCATGAGTACATAACCGAAACTAGTTAGTATTGCGGGTGGTGCGCGATTACCCGAATCGACCCTATCTCCCAAATAAATATACGGAAATAGTTGTACACCAAGAACTAAATCGATTTCACCAGGTACATTCCAGCTTAAATCGGCAAGCGGTAAATCATTCAAGTATGAAAAATCATCATTTATTTTTATATAATTGGAGGGTAGTCTGTCTGTAATGCAGTCAACCACCAACGCATGAATATAATATTTATTATTAGGATTAATGCGCGATTCGATTGTAAAATTAATAAACCCATGTACGGGTCGCGAGGTATTGCCTACACCTTGCAGCGACGAATTGCACAACTTAACAACCGGTATGTTCAAACGTTTACAACAATCCACGGTAATTAAATTATTTTGTGAGCCGCTATCTATCAAACACCTAATCAACCTTCTATCTTGGCCCTTGCAATGCGCATAAACTTGCGCAGTTGATAATAAAATCGTAGTGTTCGACGAATTAGCTCCCGCTGTGAGCGAAACCGAATGCGTCTCGCTAAGCGACAAAGTAGGTGTAGTCAAGTACTCAGCTTGCGCGCTGTCGCTCTCAACGGCCGGAGTTCGAACCGGCTGCGTCGCCAGCGCGGTCACAGACTGATTATTAGTCGGGATATTATTTTCACTCGAAAAATGTAACAACGAATGATGTTGTTTGCCACAAACATTGCAAACATTACGCGACTTGCACTTATATATCGAATGTGTTAAGCTCAAACAGTTTATACAGCCACGATTCGACTTAACAAACTCGAACCGGGCCCGCGGTGAATCAAAATTTTTAAACTTAGCACAATTGAACAACCTATGTTCTATATTATCGCATAATATACAGCTGGACTCGGAAACCGGTTTTTTACTAACGACGAACGCTTTCGACGTGCTCTGTGCGCCACGACTGTTAGATGCACTAGCCTTCGCACGCGGCTCGACCTTAGAATTTTTATTTTGAGACCTCTCAAGTATTTTAATATACTCCTGTATAAATGAGATTAATTCGACACTGGAAGGGAATTCTTTCCCACTGACGCTGTTCTCGAACTGTTGAATTATTTGTGAGTCGAGTGGTTTCAACCCACAATACAACAGAACGAAATCTAATAAGTCGGGTATGCCTAATTGTTTCAATGCAGCGACAGACGCGGAATATTTTTCGATATAAGCACTTAAACCAGCGGCATTAACAGTGCAACATTTAGTATTAAAAATATTGTTTAGGTAATGTTCACCTAAACTGCGGGTGTCTTGATATTTTTTTATCAGACTGTCCCAGATAATTTTATAGGTATCTCCTGATGGAATAATACCTGCGGTTATATTTGATGCACCGTGAGTCAGATTACTAATTAAATACTGCACGCGCTGTGCATCCGTGAGACCGGTATTAAGATGTACGTTTGTTCGAAATATCTCATAAAACATCGGCCAATTCTCGGTATTTCCGTCAAAAGTACGCAACTTAATAGGCGGTAACATAATGTTGACTTTTTCCGGAGCAACTGTGCCTGATTCAAAATTAGATTTAGAAAGTATGAGATTGCGTTTATATTTGATACTCGAGTATAAATCCTCAATCGAACTCAAACATGAATAATCTGGTGGGGTACCGTCCACTTCAAAATTTATTTGATTAATTTTATCGATTATTTCCTCAAATTTTCCGTACAGTTCAGTAATTGACTCAGATTGCGCCAAGAAAGATTCGTTCGAACGCGAATCGTAATTCGAAATATTTTTACAAGAATTATACAAACGATTCATTCGTTCGAAGATAGCCTCTTTTTTAGCAGTTAGCTGCGTTATATTTATTCGAGACTTTTCGATAGACATTGTAAAGTGTATGTATTTAACAAACAACTCAAGCAATATGAAACGATTTAAATAAATGCGGTATGGCGCTCACACTTACCAAGACTTACGTAAGTATGAAACGGCACTAAATTAATTAAAGCGGGTAGGAAATTTTAACTACTAAAATTGCCTATTATTAAAATAATACTGAAACCTATCAGGCTCGTAAGGACCATGAAATGGAGTGGCAGGCGTGTAAATAGCCGTGTCTTCCAAAGCGGGTTGAGAACAGGTTACGACCTACCGTGGAGTTCGGGTTCAGTCCAATTGTCTATGCCGACAACCAGAGGGGCCATGCAGCCACACAGTAAAAATGAGTATATCACTCACCCAGCGCTGGTGTTCGGCTGCTGTTCTGGTTCTGCTGCTGCTGCTGCTGGTGGCCACCAGCCGATGTCGTTTCGTATGCGGTGTCCGGGATCCGCAGTAGCCCCGGGGCGAAAACACTAAGTTGTGTTTCAAAGCGGTGAGCCGCTGGAGGCGTCTATCTCGAAAGGAGCTCCAAATTTGACTGCCGTGTCGCTCGCAAATCAGCTGACTCGCGCCGCTCGCAAACTCACAGCCGTTAATTTTAAGATCAGCAACATACCCACTTACCGGTCGCTAACAAGTACCCCCCAAGTTTGACAAATAAACATATGGACTGGTACCCGCCACAACAATATCTATACATACCAATGTTTGTTTTATGAATGAAACATAGACTTAATAGTGTCTTACAATAAAAACTTGAAAACTCATTATTGAGTAATGTGTTCAGTTTTATTGAAACTCGTACAACAAATGTTGCTACTTATGATGTCTGCTACCTACCCCTGGGAGGATGCCAGTTAATTAAAAATAACCCTGTATATCTACATGTATATGTATGAGTATAGGTATATAATTGTGTATGGTGGTACAATTTGATGGCATAAATTTGCCTTAAATTGGGCCGGGTACCACCGTGCAATATTGCGAAAATTCCTCCATAGTAATCCACCTCGCACTAAGCACTTTATTCTGCCAGCGCGCTAGCTATGTACGTACGTACGTGTACGTGTACGTTTGCTTAAGTTTGCTATGTGTTCAGTAGGTAGGTAAATAAGCTTCGCTTGTAAGTATCAGGTGTATAGATAAATAATTTATATTGCTTTAGTGACTTTATGAAGTCAAAAGCTGGTTAATTAACCTTGTTTTGCTGACTTTAGAGATTTGACAACTATCAGCAGCTAATCGCAGACGCAGTTTCATAAAAATTGCACTTTATTCATGAATATTAAGTATACTTTTACGAGATATTTTTTTCCATTAGCTAGACTAAATTGTTTATACTAACTCATTTATTCTTGGTGTACAAAAAGAGATATTACTATTACTACTACTAGCAACTAGAAATGGTGTTTGGTTAGTAAGTGGGTAGTGCTGTGGAATGATCTCCCTGCTGTAGTTTTCCCTAGCGTCTACAATATGGTGTTATTCAAGAAGGGCATTAGCTTTTTACAGGGTCGGCAGCGCGAGTGTGACGCTCCTGGTGTGCACACGTCCATAAACCACGATGATCGTTTCCCATCAAGTGGGCCGTGCGCTTGTTTGTCACCTAAGTAGTATAAAAAAGTGAATTTCATAAACTATTGTTCAGTTTGAATCCGCCATAAAAGCTAACCTATAGTCTACCATTGCGAATTGCTGCTGATAATTGCAACAAATCTCTTAATATTATTAACACTATGGTTAATTAAAATGAACATTTATGCGAGTAGTGAGCTGTGGGGCGCGATGGGTCGCGTTGTGTACAACAGGCTTGTGGGGAGTATCGGCCGCGCCAGAGGCAAGATATTGAAGAAAACGTGAGTCTGGGACACGGTTGGTTTTGTAACGAGGTGGGACTGTGATGTTGATATGTGTACTTTGTAAAGTCGCGTCTTTGACAGTTGTAGGGGTGGGATATGGGCTTTATCGGTACGATGTTAGGGTTAAGTCAATAAAGGGTTTCGGTGTTATTATTTCGGAAGAAAATTGGATGCTAGTGACAAAAATTACTTGTATTATCGTTAGCCACTCCAGGTGTCTGATTCAGTAAAATTATGTTTTTAATACGTGTGATTTCCAAGCTTATTCATTTATATATTTTTTTAGTGACACACGTAAACATGACTTCTAAAAATCTGATCGGAAATGAATTAAACTATGACTGATTTTAAAGGATTAATAACCTCACGAAAGCGTAATTAGTTTTTATTTCAGTTCGACCAAATAACAAAGTACTTGTCATTCTCATCGAATTGAAATCACGCGTTTTGAATTACTGGCGTTACTGAATCGGGTACCAGGTAAGCTAGGACGCCTGTGTTAGTAGTGGATTCAATGTAGTATCACTAGGATAGGCGGAGGCGGGAGTAGCCTAGTGAATAAGGTGTCTTATTTGCGATCGAGAGGTCGTGGTTTCGAACTCCGGTCATGACACTGCCGAAGTAAGCTAACAAGTTGGAGGGGTTAACCAGAATTAATTACGTTTCACAGTATTTTTATTCAAATATTATATTGTTTGTTTGTCTTTATTTGATATTATTATCAAGTATTTTATTTGATGTACATTATTCATTTAGTTAATTATATAGGTGGTATTTTCAAATTTATTTAATTTACTTCACATTACATTATATTACCTAAAAGTCTCATAATAAAAAAAATGTTTATGTGTATTTTAAATTGAAAATCAACTCACAGTCTCACCTAAACTTCGGCTGGGATTGGCTACATGGCTGGTACATAGGTTCGCTGTAATTAGGCTTATCATCAAATCATCACAATTCATATAAAATTCTATCAAGTAAGGAGACTGGCAGCTAATAGCGGTGTTTAAGAGTTACAGTAGAGGGTGAGATTAGTCGCGTGAAAGAAAATATATAAACTTTAGTTTTGAAGGAAGCTCTTAGTCAAAACTATTGTTAACGTGGGACTCAATTCAGTAACTTTACGTTTTCAAAACGTGTGTGTTTCAATTTGATTAGAAAGAAAAGCTTTGGTATTCCATCTGATCTGTAAAAATAAAACCTGCCTACTTTATTCAAACTTCAGAATCACTAACTACAATCACTCATTATTTTATTCGTTTTCAATTAGATTCTGAAATTTTCGTTATATAAAATTTTCATGAGTTTTGATATCATACGTTTTCAAAACATAATTTTACTGAATTGGCCTGTTTAATTGAAACTACTTTGACTGGTATTTTCTCAGTCAAAAGTAGTTTTGATCGGTTAAGACATAATTATACAATAACAAAATTCATAAATAATATAATTAATTGTATTAATATCTACATTTGGTGAGCTTTGCGGCTACTAACAAATTAATATAAGTCTAGATTGCATGTCTTAGTTTTAATGGAATTAAGGGCAAGTTTCAATATTGTTTGCATGTTATTTATACAGTGTGGTGGTCAAGCTTGATATGCAGTAGTTACTGCATATCTGTGTGTTACTTTTCACGCCACCTCCCGTAGACAAGTGGGACAAGCGTAAATCGCTACCGAAAGGAATAGAATAGGTCAACCAATCACATCCAAGCTCGTCGCCGGTGTACGATGCGCGCGCCACACCGGGATCATGAGCTTGGTTCTGATTGGTCGACCTATTATTTTCCTTTCGTTAGCGATTTACGCTTGTGCCACTTGTCTATGGGCCCCTGGCCAGCTGAATGGATTTTGTTGCGATTCGTCATAGATATAGCTTATTAATCTGAAGAAGAACATAGGAACTGTATGCACTTGGGAAATGTTAGTTTACTATCGAATTTTAATCTACTATGCTTATATTTCACCAGTGAAAATCTCATTAAAATTCAATTAAACTGGATTCCCAAGTTACACTCAGTGTATTTCCTTGATGAGGCCGTCAAGTTAAGGGCCACCAATATGTCACTGTCGGTGTATGTAATGAGGATCCCCTTCGTGAGACTTTACCTTTAGCTTACTAGCAGGCGAGGTGAAGTCATATTGACGTGACCGATATTAAAAATAAATAAATTCGATAACACTGATTCCGTTTAAAATAGCATTATTCCAATGTGTGTGATAACTGCTGTCAGTATTTTATAGATTCATATGATCAACATAACATAATACTATTATTTTTTTATAGCAAAAGCAAGAGGAACGGCATAGTGACCAACCCTGCCATGCGACTGGTCGCCAATGTCAGAAATGGACTGGGTTAGTATCATTAGATTTTACTTATCATCTGCCGAGCCTTTTCCCAACTCAGTTGGGGTCGGCTTTTGGAGCTAACTACCGAATTTATATAATTCATAAAAAGACTATCTGGCCTCTACAACCTACTGGCGATATCGAAGTTCTGTAGTTAGACCAGTCCCCGTAGATAAGTGTCACAGCGTAAATTGCTAAGGAATCGAGTAGATTAGGTCGACCAATCACATCCAAGCTCATCGCCAGTGTACAATGCGCGCGCCGCGGCGGGATCACGAGCTGGAGTCTGATTGGTCGATCTAATCTTTTCTATTCCTTAGCGATTTAGACCTGTGACACTTGTCTACTGTTTCAGCTTTTTTTGGATGTTTATTTAGAGGCTGTTCCTATGGGTGTTACGTGGGAGTATCACAATAAAAGATAGCGTACACTTTCAACGTTTAATAGTAATTACACATATGTCTCACTGTATGTACGACTTATATTAGGATTACTAGAACACTTGATATTGACTTAGAACATCTATAAGTGAAGCGAGTTATATGCGGCTGACTATGGCAAGCCTGCAGTAAGAACTGGTGTAAAGAGCGCGGGCGCCCTGTCGCCTCTCCAGTCTGGAATTTGCTGACATCGCGTCTGCGACGCGGTGCCGCTACAGTTTATATTCATAATTTGAACCAGTAGTTGACTGCACGCAATTTTTAGCAGGACAAGACAATCGCTAGCATAATACAGTTTATATCTCAATTTCTAGATAACGCAGCAGCCAATATTCGTCGTACAGGCGTAGCTTTAGCCGCCAGCGCGAGTTCCGCCAACCCCGCGGTCAAAACCAACGCCTTCCAATGGAGAAAGGAAACTCCCCTATAGAAGACTGTCGGGAATAGTCAAAAAGACTTGTGCAAGAGAAACAAATAGCTGAGAGAACCCTCTAACGGTCGTGCAATACCTCTACAGAATTCTAAAGTGTTATATAATGTCTATGTCGTGCAAATTGATATGAAGCTTATTTATTAGGTGTTAGAGTCCATAGCGCGAGTTCTATAATACGATTGACAAATTTGACGATAGATGGCGCTGATTCAATACTTAACTCGCACTAAGCATTGTTTAGCAAATTTGAATTGGTTTTCAATACGTAATATTTTCAATAATAAATGTCTGGGTCAAGTTTTAAAATGTTAGAAGTTTTATTAATGATTTATTATAATTTTGATAATAATATTGGCAAGCAACTCCACCATGACGTGTTATAAGCGCTTGTGTTCCGTGTGAGAGAGAAGGATGGAGCTATTTTTATAGTTTCATCTCTCTTTCATGTCTGGTCTACATGTGTCATTTTAGGCACGAGTTGCAAATTTCCTCCCTACCCAATAAGGCTGTGTTTCTATTTAGGCAGAGACTGCATAACTCTCCACTATAGATAAGAAATCGACCAATCGCATTGTTTGTAATTTTGTTTTCTTTCATGTGATTGGTCCAATATACGCTCAGTGGAAACACACCCTAATCGACTGACCCATTCCAAATGTTACTATAATTCGGACGATGAGAGAATGCGATCCTGACACATGTCAATTCGTCATGACTAGTCATGTACAATAAATAACTTGTACCTAGAACCGTTCTCTAAGCCTAAAGTAAACCAAAATTAATCTGTTTATTGTAAATTGGCACAGTTATTAAATTTTTAATGTTATCGATACACGATATTTAAAATTTAGCCGTAAATTGTACGCCAATTCAAAGTTACATCGCCTGTTCGATCACAACCTGTCAGCATCGCATTCTTCCATCGGCGAAACTATAGTTTAAAAAATTAAATCGGAATCTACTTACTGTTTTAAAACTTGAGCCGATAATACTATTCTCTTAATGGTCATGCCCAATGCCCAAGCAAAATGGTCTTCAGACAGATTTGCGGATTTTTTTATATAGTTATTTATAAGTGAAGCTATATTTTATAGTTTCTGCACAAGTGTAAATGTGTTGCTAGTCTCCTATATCAATATATATGTTCCATAAAGCGAGCAATATATTTTAGTTATTATTAATAATAATAAAAAACTCGATTATATTAATAGTTTGTGAAAATTAAAAAAAAGTAGATTAAAAAGTTAAGTGGAAACTTTAAAAACATGTAAATTGTATACGTTATTGTGTATATATATTACATACGTATACAGTAATAAATCAGCAGACAGATAAAAAAACAAAAAAAAAACTCAAAGTTCACTTTCTGATATACAGGGTGAATTTTTCAAAAGGGATTGGATGGCCAAATCCGAAACTATAAGGAATAGCGAAAAATGCTCAAAGGAGTCACGAGCCCGATTTTGATGAAACTTAAAACCTCATCATTAGATTTTTGAAAAACCAATAAACCTAGCTGAGAATCGAACCCGTTGATTTTGAAAAAAAAGCACACTCTTTATTATAACACCATACGATAGTGTCGCTGTTAAGGAACAAATTCTGTGAAGTAAAGATATACGGCAAATTTAAGGAAAATTTGGAATTTAATTAAATTCATGTTTCATGTACCTATTTGTTTCGTTCGAAATCCCAGAAAAGATCGTAACTATTCCGTGTTTTAAATTATACTCAGAATGATTATAATGATTGATGTTTTTTTTAAACAAGATGGAGCTCCAGCCCATAATAGCCGTAAAAGAGATTTTGATTCAGCAGTTTGACGAAAATTTTATTGCAAGGCATGGTCCTGTGCCTTCGCCAGCGAGATCCCTGGATCTTACTCCCTTAGATTACTTTCTCTGGGGGTATGTTAAAAACCAAATTTACAAAGACACATGATACAGAGATACAGTTGATGACTTAAAAAATTCTTTGGAGAATATTCTAAACGGAATCAATAACATTCTAATATTGAATGCAGTACGATCCTTGAGGTCTCAAATCCAGCTATGTATTGAAAACAATGGTCTACATTTTGAACAAATAATCAGTTAATGTTAGAAAAATAAAATGTATTTTGTTAAAGATGAGCTCTTTCCTTTAGTTTGCGATATGACATTACTTCCCAGAATAAGATCCTTAATAGCAACACTATCGTATGGTGTAATAATATAGGGTGTGTTTTTTTTTTCAAAATCAACAGGTTCGATTCCTAGCTAGGATTATTGGTTTTTCAAAAATCTAATGATGAGGTTTTAAGTTTCATCAAAATCGGGCTCGTGACTCCTTTGAGCATTTTTCGTTATTCCTTATAGTTTCGGATTTGGCCATCCAATCCCTTTTGAAAAATTCACCCTGTATACAGCGTGCTCCATAAAAATATTCAGAAGTTTTTATTATTTTATTACAAAATAAATTGGTAAAAAAGACCTGTTTCATAAGAGCGAAAACGCACACTTACTCATACAAATGTATGTGACAACTGACGTGTTTTGAGATCCTTGCAAGTAGATGTGTCCATGTGTGAGTGCGATTTTGCTCTTTGAACCTATTTTGACTTTTTTGTGCGAAACGTACTTCATAAATAGTAACTTTTTATATTTACGAAATTATAAAAAATGTTATTGAAAAAAAAATTACGTACGGACGTATATTTTTTTTCTAACATAAATAAAATCGTGTCAAATCTAGGCCTAAAATATATGTTAACTTCTTCGCAACAGGTCAATGACCCTTAATTGTTTCGAACCACTTCTTAAAGTGTCAATAACCCCATTTCATTTCGTCCATCTTATTGAAATTAAGATGTGTGTGCCAGACAATGTGATGGGTATTGTTGAAAATAATAACTGTCGTGCAGATTTTTAACTCAATAGTGATCATAATAGGCCTATATTAAAACACACTGTATATTTTATTTTATTAACTATTTTTATATTATTTTTATTATCAATTGAACTGTTTATTTACTCGTTTATTAATAAGACATGTGCTACAGTGAAGCGATGCGATGATATTTTCTTGAAACCCGTAGAATTTTTTTTTCTGTATAATCCTTTCTTGTCCGAAAAGAATTGGTTTATTTGTGTACTTATGTGAAATATATTTTCATGAACTTTTACATAAATATTATTTTTATGCAATGTATACTATTTATTTTGTGTATAATAAATATTGTTGTACATTATTAAGTGATAAAAATATCGCATCGCATTATACTGTGACTCGAACTTTACTCTTGTATACAAATCAAAAATAACTATCAGTATTAAAACTTGGAATGTATTGGAAACATTTTGGTTTTCTCACAAAATAATAGTACAATTTCTATGAAAATTTATTAAAATATTCTTTAGTACATTTCTAACGTTTAATAGGATTGTGCTGAACCAAAAAAATGGCTGATCTCAAAAGGAACAAACTTCATGTAAATTATAATGAATTAGTTGCAACGCATTTATTCATTATTACGTAATTATTTTTGTACACTAACTAGTCTATATGTGTGTAGTCATATATTATGTATATTTTATTCTCATATTTAAAAAAAGTCGGATATATCCGCACAAGAAAATTTTACCGATTTTACTCTTCATTCTGTATACAGGTTGATGAATATTTATAAAGGTCAGATGCGATAGATTTTAGAGATATTGAAAGACAAAAGATAGAAAAATGTATAATATCTAGACTTAGAACACTATGTAAAAATCAGTATCATTCTTGTAACCAACTTTGTAGATACCTGTATCCGCGTATACAAATGAATAAAGGTCAGATATCCGACAAACACTGCCATCTATTGATCTACTAACGAAACTAGTTGCAGTGACTGTAATCCCTGTAGCTTATAAATATATCCGAGTTATACGAGACTCGGATATTTTTAGTATCCCGGATAATTCGTGAAATTATAATAAAAATGACTACACAGATATGTATTTTGTTTTAGTTAACTTACAAAATAGTTATTAGTTCGTATATTTAGTAATTAATATTAAAAAAAAAAACACCAATATTTGTGTGTGTTTGAATGAATGATAAATATGATTTCTTGTATAGTATTGTAATTAAAAGAACAAATCAATATAAAGACATAATACTTCGTAGCGAACCGCCATTTTACCATACTCTAAATTTAACAGAGATTGTGAACTAATAAAAAAATCCTAAAATGTATCAAATATTATGATACCTACATACAGATTGAAAAAAAAAACATGTAATAACTCGAATCTGCAAATTAAAGACAGTATTCAAAGATTTCCCTTTCTTTAATTTACCATGTTTGTTAGAGAGATTTGATCCTTATGATTAACCCTATCGATTGATACCATAAAAGTGCAGCTGATGTTATTTTCTCGGACTTTAGCCGGTTCGATTACCGAGTATTGCGAGCGAATTTTCGAAAATCTTTGAATTCCGTTTAAATTGCTTAACGAAATTGCAATATGAAGGAATTACATAAAAAGACACCCTGTATGTACGTCAAAAAATGCTGTATCAAGAAAAATGTAATAACAGAAGTTCGGACATGACTATTCAAAGAAATAAGTTGTCACGATTTACTGTACATTTAAAAGTATTTAAATATTGTTAGGGAGTATATAACTTACGTTATGCCATTGATAAAGCGTCATTTATACTTCTAAAATTTGTATAGTTTTCGGATCAAAATTATTATATAACTAGATGGTGCCCGCGGCGATGGTCTCGGGATAAAAAATAGCCTATACGTTATTCCAGACCATAATCTATCTCTGTGCCAAATTTCGGCCAGATCCATTCAGCCGTTTTTGCGAGAAAGAGTAACAAACATACTTACATTCTTATTAGTAGGATGAATCTGCTGACGCTTTATGATGGCGTAACGACAGCTAAGTATAAACATTTATAAACTTAAGTGGTGTCAAATAATAATTATGCTTCATAAAAACTATTATATTATGATTTTGTATAACGCCTCTTTGCTTCTATAATGTGTTATCTCGAAAACAGTGATTTTACAGGAGAGCGATTTTAAACTTACAAAATAAAACTGTGACGAAACTAAGAACTTTTTTACTGTCGGTCCTTAATTTTTTATTCAATATAGTAAATAAACTATCGGAAAAGTTTTCAAAACCCTGGCAATTTGAAGGTTTAACATGAAATTAGCATCAATTTAAAAAAAGGGGAACATATATCACGTTTTTCTTGCAAATAGTGAGAATTATGAGTGTTACAACCTAAGTCGTCACGTTGTAGATGATATTACTTTTCTTATGACACTGAGTTTTGACCGTGGTATTGATACAAACAATCATTATTGAAATAAAAACTTTTGGTTTTGAGAGTCATTTTTTTCTAGATAAGGGGCAACTGCAACCACACTTAGTAATTATTTCGACGATAAAATTAAAAAACCAAAACAAATTAATACTGCAAACAATCACAATTTGTAGGCTTAATGTAAATCACATTTTACTTCGCCATTACAGCATATTTAGGTTTATAAAATACGCTGTAATGACGAACTACCGTCGAAGTCCGCGGAGTAGGACAAGTACTTCAAAAATCTGTGGCAATATTAAACCAATTTTAAAACAATTTATTTTAACTAATTAATAGTAAATTTAATTGTGAAATTAATAGAAAAACAATAGCATAGTGGTCTGTCAAAATTTTATTGGTCATCTATCGATGAAAATGGCGTCGAAACAGAACTTTGCGTAAGGCATTTATAAGATCTTTTCCTATTATTTATTATTTGGGATTGGTATTTGGGTGTGATATTTGTTGTTTTGTATAATTACGTATATATTTTTTGTGTGGTGGCTTGTTTAGCTTTTCTTTTTTCTTTGGCAGTGTTTGCTAGAGCATGACCGAACTAATTAAATATTAGCACTTGTTATTTGCCTAACGAGCGAGCACCATCTGAAACTGGTGACAAGTCTGATTCCGATAATGAGCTTGATCATCTGCTCTATTCAAATAGCTCCTCGCCTGCATCTTCGCTTGATTCTTGTTTAGATAACTTACTACCTCGAGTTTCTTGGCGTACATCACACATCCAGCTTAACTTTGGGCCTTACATAGAGACTAAAGCACAGATGGCCGCAAAAAAGCCATAGTACTTGCGTGGTGCGACAGTACTTCACACCAAAGCAACTGCTTAGTTCCGCAACCAAGCGCAGTGCAGGATAGATCCTGTTTAGAGTAGGTACTGCTCGTATCTGTGTGATGGCTCAGCGAAATACCACCTTGAAGCGCTGGAGGTGATCGAGAGACGGGCCAAGAGACTCATCAACGACGATGCACTTATCGAGAAAAGGCTTCAGAGCCTGGGCGCATGGGCAAAATCGGCGCAAAGTTGCAGATCTATCGGTGTTCTATCGGATACATTTCGGAGAGTGCGCTCTGGAATTGCACAACCTGATACCACCAAGTCCTTTCCATTAACAAATGACCAGGCGAACAGCGAAGCGACACCGCTATATCGTCGACATTCCACTCATGTGCACGAAACGTTTTGCCGATTCACCATGCGTACAGCTAAGGAGTAGACTTCCCTGCCCGAGTCTGTGTTGTTCCAGAAAGCTATAACCTGGGAATATTCAAGTCACGAGTGAATAGGTTCGTTCTAGGCAAGCGTGATTCATTGTAGACCACATCGTCACTATCATCAGGTGAGATGGTGGTCAAACGTAAGCCTATCTTGAATAAAAAAAAATGGAGCGCATTATTCTATTCGATGATCCTCCTGCAAACCTGCACGGAACATACGAAGAAGATGCTTGTATGTAATACGAGACTATGTTTAGTTACTGGGAAGACACCACGTAATTGCTTTTCCAATTTTCATATTAGGTAAATAGGTACTACTTACATTCTTATATTACCTACTTGTTTTATTTTGACTGCCCTATTGGTAAAGTCCAACGTAGCGGACAAGAAGTCATTTTTATGTAGAATTATAGTTATTTCGACCGAGTCCGCCGTGGCGGACCCCCTATTTCTAAAAAATGGTACCTAGGTGTTATAGTTTTTCTTTATTTTTTTTGGACCTCTAATATGCTATATAAACTTAAAAAAGTAGAAAAAAATGATATCAATTATGTAAAAATGCATTTGAATTTGCATTGCATTGCACATTGTCATTCCATCTGAAAAATTTAAGTACAAACGGCTATTGCTCTTAGTATTTACAACGGACTATATTAGGATATTCCTAAATAAATACATTTTTTTTCGTTCAAAAACGAAACATCAATAGTTATCCATAGCTTGAATTTTAATTTGGAAAAAGTTTCATCACCTACAACATTACATCCTAAGTTGACTCCAAATAAAACATACATGCTTTCGGCAGCAATGTGACATGAACGTTATATAACAATTAACATTCCGCACTATTTTTCAGTACCAATGTGTCACATCCATATATCACATTATAAAGTTTAAAATCATAATTGAATTAAGATTTCCCTTTACAATCAAAACGTGACATACACGTTATGCCACATTTTCGCAGAAAATCAAGAGCACCTTCCTCTGAAAGTGCTTAGTGGCTACTGTTATGTTTCGTTCTCGCAAAAATCCTGGACGCAGTAAGAGACAGTGCGATATGGTGATATGACACAGCGACGCTATCTCTTTCACTCACAGATTAGCTATTTACCGCGTAAAAAATACCACGTTTTTTGAGAAAATAAAATCGACCACGGCGGTTTTAAATATCAAATAAAAAAAAAACCGAAATTTCGGATATGTCACATTATAGAAGCAAAGAGGCGATAATTATTTTCATTTAGTTTGAAAATATCCGCTTAAAAAGCTGATAATGGCTAGAGGTGTTTGAAAAGATGGTGTTAAATTATTTTAGTTGTATTTATTTTTTGTGTAATAGAAAATAAATATGGAAACTAAATTATTATTGTTTATACACAGATTTGGTAACGGATACACACTTATTAGTGGATATTATTGAAATATTGTATTGAGGCTATTTTACACTCTTAGTAGACAATATCTAACATTTGATGTGCAATTTTCTATCCTGTGTTAGATTTTAGAGACAGTTATTTTCTTTCTAATAATTTTAATGAAATTAAACTAAACTTTTGTCTCTGCCTACCCCAATGGTAAAAAGGCGTGATCTGTATGTATGTATGTATTAAACTTTCGCAAAAAAATATTAACGTGGTCAATTTTTACTATAACCCGCGGTTATAGATTGGTTGATCTTGAATTTTACGGGAGTGGCTGCCGTGGTAACCTCCAACATCGAAAGGAAACCTCTGCGTCAGTCTCGTCTTTCAACTACGAGGTGTACTGGCTTGCAGGAGAAGTTGATTTGAGCTCCAAAGATTTTTATGGAGTTCCATACACCCTTAAGGTCACTTTGACCTTGAGGCTAATACAGATCAGTGCCTTGAGGAGTTAAAAAATAATTCTATCAATCTATCGACGTCCACTGCTGGACATAGGTCTCTCCCAATGTGCGCCATGCCACCCGATTCTCCGCCTTCGGCATCCAGTCCATCCCAGCTACCTTTTTCAGGTCGTCGGTCCACCTGGCTGTGGGCGTCCCACCTTCCGTTTGCCGACTCGTGGTCTCACTCTAGGACTCGTTTGCTCCAACGGCCATCGGTCCTTCTACAGATTTGGCCAGCCTATTAGTAATATCAATATATTGCCAATTAATAAGTGTGTATTCGATATATACCTAGGCAGCCATAGTTCGAACAAATATAACATAAAAAAAATGTTAAAATTAGGTAAACAATCTCGATGGTAGTCGTGGTAGCGTTTCGGAATTATTAGGTATTATTAATGAATTAGGAAAGTGGAGTGAGATAATTTGCTTCTACACATTTTACTGCTATTTTAACGGCCTAAAGACAACAAATAGTTGTTATTTGTATATGATTATTTTAGCGTTTTCTTTAAGAGGGAAAGTATTCTAAATACTGGCCATAGCAATATTTTTTCTTAAAAAGGACATATTCATCCCCCCACCGCCCTTTCCGGGGTAAGAAGTGGACATCGTGGTTCTCAAACAGACAAGAATTCCATAGAAAAAAGTGTTTTCGTTTTCAAGATCGTTCATATAACATAACCCAACTATATTTTTAATATCTCCAATATAAAAACACAGCTGCTTTACAATATTCATTCGGTAGAATTGGTGTATCGATTTTGTAATATCGGCATTTAAGAATAATTAATTATAAAATGTGTAGAAACAAAATGTTTGTAATAAGTGCATATTTTGTTGTGTCATATTCGAGGCTAAAATGTAATGATTTCTAAAAATTATTGTAATATTATTATTATACATGAAATTGTCGCAATTCTTTGTAACATGTTGTAATGTATTAGTTTAATAACGGTGATATACTTGCTTTAGTTTTTTTTTCTGGTCGTATGGGTATCTGGCTTTTGAGTCTGCATTTCGAGACTGAAGTTAGTGCACATGGAAACAGTGTGTTTACATGGACGTATCTTTTTGTACCGAAAATTAATACTTCTTTTAGTATTATACAAAATAAATAATTGTATCGGGACATTTGAGAAATCGGCATATAGTTTGACTGGGCAAATAGTTCCAAAAAGTTACGCATACAAGGAACTTGGTGATTTAAACAATCTTATAGTTGGTACCTAATTGCATTTACCTCCTATAAATACTAGAGCCATGTTTCTTGACATCTTGTTGATAAACAAGACTCTAAAAGCCATCAGGAAACTATACACGCTACGATAGATGTTATTTTTTTTATTTTTTTTTTTATATAGGACACGTCAAAATGACTCCACCTCGCCTGATGATAAGCGAAAGCCAAGTCTCAGGACTGGGGCCACCATCACATACACCGGTAGTGCTACAGTGGCGGCCCTCAGCTTGACGGCCTCATCAAATGCTTTTTCACGCCCCGCTTAAAGGCCCCGGGACTATAGGAGGAAGGAAACACATGCGCTGGTAAAGAATTCCAAGCCTTTATGGTGCGGCAAATAAAAGAGGCACCGAACCGCTTGGTTCTTGATGGAATTGTTGCCACCGTGTGCGGGTGATATCTCAGTCTGGCACGTGTAGTTCTGTGTAGGAAAGGAGAGGGTGGGATTAATTGGAAGAGCTCATCGGAACACTCGCCATGGTAGAGACGGTAAAAAACTGCCAAACACGTGACGTTATCAAAGTGACTAAAAAACTAGATGGCGCTAGTTGTTTAACAATACACCTAACGCCACCTAGTATTGATAACAGAACTTTTGACAGATTTTTCATCAAAAGATTTTTGTGTATTTTTTTTATTTCTGGACTTAAATAGCCAGATACCTATATACTGGAGTTTATATTAGTAAAATCAATCTTGCTACGAACGAGTCATTTTTATTTTTTTATAAAACTATTTTATGATAAAGAAAGTTTTATTACAATTTTAAGATTATTTCTAAGAAGTTCTCTGCTTCTTAATCTTTCTATTCAATGGCAATTCTATCAGTTTCCACTCTCAGTAAGTCCTATAACTGCTAGAGAGGCAGTTTGTTCGTGGAGTGGAATAATAAATTTATTTAAATAGAATTTAGTAAGCGAAATTGCTAACCCAAAAGTTAAGCTAAATTGCTTGTGTTAGGAGCAGGTTCACGTCTGGATCTGGATTCGAATCCTGGACCTCTGGATCGTAACGCCGACTTCTTGACTACTAAGCGACGTTTTGTTTTGACCTTCTGTTGACCTCAGCGCAAATTCGATCGAACATTAGATGTTAGAGCATATACCGTTTTTTGAAACGGTAATGCTTTTTGTTGAAAATATTTCGAAAAAATGTATAACTTTCTTTATCATAAATATTTAAATAACTTAACTTTAAATGCTTTTGTAAAAACGAGCAATATTTATTTATTAGACGGAGTGTGTGAGTTTGATATGTGATCTATTATAACAGTGCGAGTGACTTAGACGCCGTGCGATCGTGAAAATATAACGAAATATATATAATTTCTCTTAATTTTGGTGTTTTATTTACATGCCACAACTACTGACTACCTTCTGTATAGAGCTGTACTACTATGATAGTAGGTATAGAAGTGCGATACGTGACGTGTTGACTGCGCGAGGCGCCCTCACGTCTGAACCGATGACTTTATACTACTCGTGCGCTATAAGTTGAGACCTGACCGCTAGACGTCACCGGCACGTGTTTGTACAGCGCACAAAAAAATATCGTAAACAAGCTTTTGCGAACAGTACATCACGGGCGACTGAGGGGCAGTGCAGGAGGAAGTAGGCGGAGAGCCCAGGTCTCAACTTATAGCGCACGCGTTATATGAAATGTCTATATTCAAATTCAAATTATTTATTTCAGACGTTAGTCCATAGGTATAGTTAGTTACAAACAAAACTTACATGCTAGTGTTAGTAATTTACAATTATTTGCATGATGCGTGGAGCTTCACCCAGGTCTATAATGGCGGGTACTAGATTTCGTATCAATATCTTGGTGGGTTCCCAAATCACCAGTTTTAATGAATTAGTGAAGAAAGGGGCATTCTCATACTGAAGTAATAAGGACAAGTTTACACTAGATGGATCTGTAATGTATTTTTATGAACATTGATAAAATACTGTTAGTTTAGTTATTCTACTCGGCAGAAGATGGCGTTGTGATAAGTGGACAAAGTTGAATTAGACGAAACTTGTTCTACGTTTCGTATTATATTTTCGTAACCGTCATTCACCGTTGACCATCAGTCGTGGGTTCGATTCCCGCTCAATGCAAATATTTATGCATGTATGTCTATTTGATTTATTCTGTACAAATACGTGCTTACAAAGAAAATTTATTAAGTGTGTTCATCCGCATTCTAGCTAGAACCTATAATACTTATGTGAAATGTCCCAGAATGTTTTATTATTGATTAAAATACGCTTATCACTAAGCGAACTATTGCAGTTAAACAAAGCGTTTAACCCGAGAAAACTCAATCAAATCTACCATGAACCAGAAAATAATGGCCTCAGTAGGGTTGGCACGCGCCGTCATTTACAACATGACACAATACATGACGGCTTGTAGGGGGCGATTTGGGCATGTAACTAATAATGGCAGTATTTGGGCTTAAATAAGTTTTTTTAATTCAAGCCACATAATACAAAAGAATGTTTTCGTAGACATTAATAATTATAGTTAAGTAATTTATAGATCTTCATTTAATCCAACAAAACGGGTACGGTCCAATGCCCATCCATATCTTATATTAAATTAGTTTTTATGTCATGATATTAGCGGTTCGAGTCAAACCTAGCCGGTAGGTACACCGTTCTGCTGATTGATGGATTAGGACTCTGGTGTAAGTTTACATCTACGTGTTCAGACGGGAGTCGCTCTCGTAAAAGCCAAGCCCTACCAAATTGTAAAAAGGAGAAGGAGGTTAGCGGACTTCGGATTACGAAATACAATATCTGTATGCAAAGATAATAAAATAAAAGTTCTTAAAGTGACTACGGAAGTCAACTTTATAATAATGGTTTCCTAAAATAATTCCCACTTTACAAGAATGAAAAATCTCAAAACAAAGACATCATATTTTTAACTTCCGTCGCTGTCTTTAGCTCAAGTGTCCTACAACGGATGGACATCTTAATCCTAAGCACATCTCAACGTCAAAAACCACCCTTTATAAACAGGAAAGCGAAAACAATACCCAATTCTCCGGCCCCTAAGAAATTTGAGTAGAGACACGCGCTCCGCCACGCGGCGGATAGCGGAACTAAGCTCTTGAATAATGGCTGAAGTTGGTTGTTTAAAATAAAAATGGTGGATTAGTGATTTGATTCTTTGAATAATGTTTTGTGTGTTGTGTTATTTTGTTGGTGTAATTATGTTCATTAAGTGGTGGTTAAATGTGGAATATGGTTTTTGCAACTAGTTAACCCTTAAATTGATTCTATCCGTTTCAAAGGACGTAGTGCTTATACGCACATAGATATAAAATATTACACGATACCACATCGCGCGCGCATCTCATTGTGTTTAATAGACTATCTCCTTCGCATTTACGCATTTTGTGCGTGCGAAACGGTCAAAGGTCGCTCATAAAACCGATTTGAAAAAGTGCAATAGGAGGGTGTTGTTGCGCTCCAGACAAAAGATTTTGAAAAGGTGATTTTTTTCTTTATTTTGTGCATTCTTTTGTTACATATAATTAAAATACGGTATAATGTATTAGATGACATAATTTGTTTCGAAAAAATCAAAGTTTTTTATCACTAATTACATCGAAATAAAGTATGTCATTTAAAACGGACTATGCCAATTAGAACTATGGACTAGTGTATTTTTTGTTTGTCCCATATAACGGACCTTGCCAATGAGAACTACGAACTAGTCTGTTTTTGTTTGTCCCATATAACGGACCTTGCCATTAAGTACTACTTACAAATAGTTCATAGATCCAGCATACTCACCATTAAAATAATATTTTTTTGAACCATAAGCTCCTGGCATACCTGGAAACGAACGTCCTCCTCAGTAATCGGCAATATGGGGTCCGCCAGGACCGTTCCACTGGGGATCTTCTTGTGTATGCCACACACATTTGGAGTGAGGCCATCGAGAAACACGAAGAGGCACAGACCCAGTCTCTTCAAGAGGCTATGGTTGAGCGTTTGGACTTGTCCTTGAAGGTTATCTCCGATTGGTGAGACGCTAACTTGGTCAACTTCAACGCAAATAAGACCCAGGCGTGTCTATTATCAGCTAAGCGGAGCCAATTCCAGCCAAACCCTACTTTCCGAGGTGTACCAGTGCCAATAACTGACCACCTTGAGCTTCTTAGCGTGACTCTCACTCCTACCCTCAACTTTGGTCCATACATTGAGACAAGGGCTCAAGTAGCTGCCAAAAAGCTGGGTATTCTTTCGAAGGTGCGGCAATATTTCACACCGGAACAGTTGCTCAACCTTTACAAAGCGCAAGTTCGATCGTGTATCGAGTATTGCTTGCACCTCTGTAACGGCTTAGCAAAATACCACCTCGAAGCACTTGAGTCAATTGAGAGAAGGGCCAAGAGACTCATCAATTGCGAATCGCTGGTTGAGACTAAGCTTCAGAGTTTGGAACATTGGCGTAGAATCGCTAGCCTCTCTGTTTTTTATCGATTGCACTTCGGGGAATGTGCGCTGGAATTACATGACCTCCTCCCATTCCTCCAAGCCCCTTTCATCACCGAACGACGACGTACGGCAACGCGCCACCGGTACATGGTGGATATCCCACTCATACGCACAAAACGTTTTGGCAGTACGTTTATCTTGCGTATTGCTAAACAGTGGAATACCCTGCCTGAGTTTGTATTTCCGGAAAGCTACAATCTGGGAGTTTTCAAGTCTAGAGTGAATAGGTAATATATGAATAGGTCTAGGCAAGCGTGCTCCACCGTCGACCACATCATCACTTACCAACAGGTGAGATTGTAGTCAAACGCGAGCCTATTACCAATATGTTAATTACTAAATTTACCTATGGATAAATATTTAATTTCAGAGTTTGGTTTTATGTTTTGTTCATTACATCTAATTTTGTTATATAATTTTAAATGGTTCATAACTGAAACTTGATCTCATTGTTACTTTTATTCTATGTAAGTATTGTTTTTTGTTCGGTTAGAAAAAAAACATGCTAGGTATGTTTTTGGCAATGTCCGTTTAATGTGACATATATGAGGTCACCGCACAGTAGCCGGAAATGGGCAATGTCCGTTTTAAGTGACATCTGAGAAAACATATATAAATACATGATTTTCCAAAAATTCTAAAGGATTATTCTTTTCTACCCCTATTACTACCCAAAACGTCACACAAAATATAAAAAATCATTCAGATTCAGTATGTGACAATTTAAGGGTTAAATTACAATATAACGTTCAATCTCGCGTATGCTGAACAGATTTGGATGAAAATTGGGACATAGATAGACCATAAATTAGTACATAGGATACTTTTACTCCTAAGAATATAATAATGAAGGGAACGGGAAAACTAGACCACGCGGCGAAAGCCCTAGGCATCATTGAAGTTTGTCATTAGTAATTTATTTCGTCTCCGAACCGAAGCAACTGATAAATTAATTTCTTATTATAATAGGTGCTACAGGTTCTTTGCCGCATCATAAAGACTTGGAATTCTTTACCAGCGCATGTATTTCTTTCCTTCTACTCCTACAAGCCCGGGTCCTTTAAGCGGAGGTTCCCATTAGCTGGGTCGTGTGCTTATCTGCCATCTAAGTGGCACAAAAAACATATTCATTTGATCACGTGATTTTCGTAAAAAGGAGTTTTAGAGATTTCGCGTATTAGTATTAGTAGACGAATAAAGGCCTTAATAGCATTCTATCCATAATAACACGAAAATCTAATCTCGGCACTGCTTGCTGCTATAATTTCGTCGAAATAAAATTACGCACATAATCAAAGGACGTCAATTTATTTAAACGAATTACTCAAAAATGACTGGTGTAAGAATGAAAGCATAATAAACACGGTTATTGTGCAGTGTGGGATAGTGTGTATCACCCCTTACGGATAGACCACTGGCACACTGGCGAGCAGAGCGTGTAGCGGAGCGGATAAGCGTCTTTTTTAAATTGGTAATAGGCATGCGGGTGATTAAACGATCATCTGTTGGTAAGTGCGATGATGTGGTCGACGGTGGAGCGCGCTTGCCTGGAATTAACCTGAGCAAGACAAAAACATTTTATAGTATGGAACGTTGGCACCGTACTAATGTAATTAAAGGTGCCAGCGCCTTCCGAGAAACAGGATCAATTTAAAAATTATTACTAAAATAATACCATCAGACTGAAAAAAATATATTTAAGATCGATATGTAATAACGATTAGTAATAAGTAATAATAAATCAATGAATTTTAATAAAAAGAAAAAATACAACAAAACAGTGAATAGCGGGCGGTTTTGAACGCGGCACCGTGTGGTGGCAGGCCGGCGCCGTTCCCACCCAGCTATCGTCGCTGTGTACTCTAATTTGTTAATTAGCTGTCCGCATTCATAAGAATAAAGATTTGTATTCAGTATACTTTTTTAGAACACCCGTAGCCAAGTGGCAAAAGTCTAAATCGCAAACGATCGCTAAGGAAACGTATAGATTAGGTCGACCAATCACACTCCAGTGCCCGTAGCCAAGTGGCAAAATTATTCTATTCGATCGAATCGTATCGAATAGAAACGTTTAGGTCGACCAATCACACTCCAGCTCGTGATTTCACCGCGGCGCGCGCATCGTACGCCGGCGACGAGCTTGGATGTGATTGGTTGAGCTAGTCTATTCGAAACGATAGCGATTTACGCTATGACACTTGTCTACGGGGGCTGTGCCCGTAGCCAAGTGGTAAAATTATTCTATTCGATCGAATCGTATCGAATAGAAACGTTTAGGTCGACCAATCACACTCCAGCTCGTGATTCCGCCGCGGCGCGCGCATCGTACACCGGCGACGAGCTGGGATGTGATTGGTCAACCTAATCGTTCGTTTGCGATTTAGACTTTTTCCATTTGTCTACGGGGGCTGGTTTGAATTTTCTTGCGCAGAACCCTAATTCTTTTCCAAAATCAATGTATCCTATGTTAAGCCTTATAATAAAATATTACCTATCTGTCTGTCAGTAAACTCAGCCCAGCCATTCTAGAGAATGCTCACTGGTGGGCGTAGAGGGTACAGTTGTTAAAGAATTAGAAAAAAAACCATTGAAATGAAGAGATGTCGCCCACATAACGTAGAATATGGGAGACTCTATCTAGGAAGTGTTCAGTTAGTTCAGTTGGTCAGAGTATTCCCCCTGTTAGGACTTAAACTCAGTTATGTCCTAGATGTTCAATTTTTTTCGAGCTTAATAGGAAGATTTGTCCGAATTAAGCTCAAAAAAATTGACTGACAAGGTAATATTATAAGGCGTAACATAGAATACTTAAATTTTGGCTAAGAATTAGGGTTCAGCGCAAGAAAACTAAAACCTGTGCCCGTAGCCAAGTGTCAGTGTATTCCGTAGCGTAAATCGCTACGGAATAGAAACGATTAGGTCGACCAATCACATCCAAGCTCGTCGCCGGCGTACGATGCGCGCGCCGCGGCGGAATCACGAGCTGGAGTGTGATTGGTTGACCTAATATATTCTATTCGATACGATTCGATAGCGATTTAGACTTTTTCCACTTGGCTACAGGCACAGTTCTAAAAAGTATACTGAATACAAATCTTTATTCTTATGAATGCGGACAGCTAATTAACAAATTAGAGTACACAGCGACGATAGCTGGGTGGGAACGGCGCCGGCCTGCCACCACACGGTGCCGCGTTCAAAACCGCCCGCTATCCACTGTTTTGTTTTATTTTTTCGTTTTATAAAGTTCATTGATTTACTTATATCAATACTTATTATTAGTCGTTATTACAATGTAGACCGTAAATATTTTTTTTTCAGTCTTATTTATTATTATTATTTTAGTAATAATTTTTAAATTGAACCTGTTTCACGGAAAGAGGAATCAAACGACTTAAGTTGTCGTTGAGCGTCGTGCTTTTAGCTAAACAGTGCCTATAAGCTTAACGCTTCCGCTCCGCCCTTCACAAACCTAACCCTAATACTCTCCCCTGTATTGTTAAATTGCACGTACTATTCAATTATGACTGTCAAAATATATTTGTGCCTTGATTGCTCTGATTGAGGGCACGCGGCTCATATTATCTTTCTTGCTTTGTGAATGTAAGGAAAGGTGGTGTTGGACGGGAGAGGAATGCCAAATTGTTGCTATGAGAATAGAGATATTAACTTAAGAAAAAAGGTAGTATGGGGGCAGTTAATGGGTATATGCCCTGGCATTTTGGGCGGATTGGTGATGCCACAAACAGTGATGGTTTTATGTCAACCCATGACTATATGGGGGGTGATAATAGGGTGTATCGGGATCTCACCACATTGGAGCCCGGGGTGTGCCCTCCTACTTCGCCTTTTTATTATTTAGTATATTTTGGCTTTTTTGAAAGCGACTGTTTTCTGACAACCAACTCCGAGAGGGAAGCCTGCCGCAGAGCTTCAATCGTCAATCAGCAAATGTGGGTTGTTGTTGTTACAGATGAGAGTGGCTCCTTTTTTATATAGGAGACGTCAAAATGACTTATCTCGCCTGATGGTAAGCTAAAGGTAAAGTCTCAGGACTGGGGTCACCACTACATATACCGGTAGTGCTACAGTGGCGGCCCTCAGCTTGACGGCCTCGTCAAATACTTTTTCACACCCCGCTTAAAGGACCCGGGACTGTAGGAGGAAGGAAACACATGCGCTGGTAAAGAATTCAAAGTTTTTTATGCATCCCACTATATTGGAGAACGGGGGACAGACTCTCGTCCGTCAGTCAGCAGGTGTAGCGGCTTGCAGATGATGTTGATTTGAGATCTGAAGATCCAGGTGGAGCTACATATACCTACCTACTATTCATTCCTTTTTTAGGGTTCCATAGCCAAATGGCAAAAAACGGAACCCTTATAGATTCGTCATGTCTGTCTGTCTGTTTGTCCGTCTGTCCGTCCGTATGTCACAGCCACTTTTCTCCGAAACTATAAGGCCTACGCTGTTGAAACTTGGTGAGTAGATGTATTCTGTGAACCGCATTAATAATTTCACACAAAAATAGAAAAAAAGCATAACATTTTGGGGGTCCCCATACTGAGAACTGAAACTTTTCTTATTTTTTCATCAAACCCATACGTGTGGGGTATCTATAGATAGGTCTTCAAAAATGCTATTGAGATTTCTAACATCATTTTTTTCTAAACAGAACAGTTTGCGCGAGAGACACTTCCAAAGTGGAAAAACGTGTATCCCCCCCCCTCTAACTTCTAAAATAAGAGAATGATAAATTTAAAAAAATACATAATGTACATTGCCATGCAAACTACCACCGAAAATTGGTTTGAACCAGATCTACTAAGTAGTTTTTTTTAATACGTAAACTGCAATTAATTGACAATATTTTTCGTTTAAATAATTTCTTGTGAAACTGGTATTATATTAGCTTGTTTAGCTATCACAAGCCTACCTATATGGGCTCGTAAATAGTTACTTCCTGCTACGACACCCTTCATGGGCGAGTCCGACTCGCACTTGGCCGGTTTTATTGACTCATGAAGGGTTAAATAATTGAAAGTTTGCAATAAAGCAACGTTGTAACAACACAGTACGGAGCCGTGATCTATCTCGCGAATCGTTCAAGTGCCATTCTGTCACTTAATTGCCAGCAGGCACTTCACTTTGTATGAAGTACCATTGTGGCACTTTGTGATTAGTTGTGGGAAAATAAAGCAGTTTGATGAGGTGTCGATATGTATCTTTTTAATGGTACTTTTGTTGATTTTATTTTGTAAAATTGATGTTATTTTATTTTGTCTTTTTTTGTAACTAAATTAAGGCATGTATGATATAATTAATACTTCCATATATTTTAAGTCTCAATATTTTCATGTTAATAATTTTGCAAACCTTTTTTTTTATGCGTGGTTCAAATCGCTCTAAGACACTTTCGCATTGGGTTCCAGCTGTGATATGAATCTCTGAATAAACTTTTATTTTATACCACTAAGATGCCAAGGGACATTGGCTTTGCCCAAAGGTTACGGTGTGGGCCGACACAACTCCTATAACCTTACTATTACTTAATAGTAAACAATATTTTTTAAAGTAGGTAGGACACGACGGTATCTCTCGTCCGATATGAGCTGTCCGACTGGGGTAGTACACTGCCCTATAGAACACCGCGGCCATAATTACCATCATGTTGTGTTCCCGCCGGTAAGTAGGGTAGCCAGAACCCCCCTTCTTCCCTTCAGGGTAGGCAGCGCGTGTGTGACACCCTTAGTGTTGCACACGTCCATAGGCCACGGTGACCGCTTTCAATCAGGTGGGCCGTGTGCTTGTCTGCCGCTTACGTAGTATAAAAAAAGAGATATCTATCTACCTATCTAGCCAGGCTATCTCCAAAACAACTTCACAACACCGCGGTACTTTTCACAAAGAAATGTACGTGCTTTTTAAAATCCCACATTTGCTTACACAAAGTCCCGCAAGTAGCGGGTGGTAAATGGAGTGGCGAAGTGTCAACAGAGTCGAGATAAGCCACGATCATTAGCGAGAGAAGCCGGGTGACGGCGCACACACCCCACCAATTAGAATGATGGATGGTGTTTACTGTTTGGCTTTCTTTTTATTTTTATGTAGACACGTCAACACGACTTTACCTCGCTTGATGGTAACCTAAAGGGCACCAGTAAAACTATCGATAGTGCTACAGTGGTGGCTCTCAGCTTGACGGCCTCATCAAATGCTTTTTCACGCCCCGCTTAAAGGACCCGGGACTGTAGAAGATTTTAAGTCTGACCAAGACCTTTCAAAAATTAAAATAAAACTCTGAAGAGGGCGCGGGTTCGATTCCCGCTTAGTGCAAATATTTGTTTACATGAATATGTAAATTCGCATTGGTCTGGGTGTTTCTATGTAGGTAGGTATAACATGTATGTATTTGTAAAAAAGTATATAAGTGTGTTTATCCGCATTCTAGAACCCATAACACAACCTAATCAAACAATGCTTACTTTGGGCACTTTAGGTCTAGAGAGCGCTGTAATGTTGTAGAATATTTATTTATTTACTAAACATAGTTACTCAGATATTTTAGTTCAACACACAAATTATAGATAGGAATACGCAGATCAATACATTAAATTGCAATTTTTGGACTCCACCTCAGCTTATCATCAGGCGGGGTGCAATCGATCCGGTGGACTACATATAAAAAATGTACTAAACGGGAATCGAACGCGTTCTCCGACTAAGCAGCAGCAAAACTCAACCGCCACATCACACAAGTCATTATTTCCTTTGAATCCATAATAGCAAGCAAATCCTGGACGCAACACTAGTCTCGATAACGGCCGCTAATAAAACAACAATCGGAGAATATCCGACCCCAAATCTGTGTCCTTTTGAAACTAATTGACAAGCTCCTATTGGTGGAAACTGGGGATCTGCGCGCGCGGAGCTCCCTCATTGGTTGGTGGAATAAGCCACGCCCACGTCTGTGGATTAGGGGGAGAGTTGGGGGGTGAGGCACGGATATAGTGGTAAGAGGTTTTGGTACTTTGGGATTAAGAATTTTATGTTAATCTGGGGCTTTACCACAAACTCTTAAAGCGGTATTATTTCCATATTAAGTACTTACATAACTTTCATAGTGTGAATCGGACTCGGTCAAACGTCGTCCGTTATTATTATAAGTGTTCTGTTTCTTGTAAATCTACTAGAAAATTTAATGAAATAAATATATCCACAACATACCATAAAATTACTAGAATGCTAGACCACATAACATTAGTTAAGCTAAGCTTACTTTGTGCCTAGATTTCTAGGCCCAAAGTCATATTTTTTTTCCATTTAGGTTTCCACTTTTCCATCTGATGGGAGGCGGTCACCGTGGCCTATGGACGTGTGCAACCTTCTGATGCCCTTCTAGAAGAACCCCATAATGTGGTCGCTAGGGAAAACCACAGCAGGGAGATCATTCCATAAGCGTGCGCGGAATGAAATTTCTTTCATAATAGTGTGCACTGCAGGCAGATGCAATGTGTGGGGATGAATTCCCTGCCTTGGCGAGCGGTGCGATGGTAAAACTTGGTAATTTTATTTTATTCAGGAAATATAACATCAAGTATCAAAACTGTACCGTCGCCGTGTTCAGTTTTGCATTCTAGGGATGATCCAGTGAGTGGGTTACACCGTCTTACACCAATTTAAATGCCTATCCCCTGCGTACCGCTATAGCGCGATGATACAGATATACTTACTACCAATAGGCTGGCTTTATACTGGGGATGAAAATTTCACAGATTTTTTATATTACGTAGGCAGCAAATAAGTATGAATGGTGGTAAGCTGATAGTAACGCTTGCAAAATTAGAGATTTCATTGTGTTGCCATCTGCAAGAGATGATATTAGGTATTTTTTCTGTGATAAGGAATATTATTACCCAAAATCTCTAATATATCCTATTTCCTACTAATATTATTATGGCGGAACCAAACTTCGCTATTCGCCTATATTGTATTCGATGAAATTCTTATAGATGACTAAACCCTCTACAATTCGTCATAGAAGAGTGACTAAGGCGAATATTCGTGCGAATAAAGCAAATATACACGAATAAGTCCTATCTTTCCACTTGCTACGATATTGACAGACGTCAAAAAGCCTTTCGCTTCTTCAGCTTTCATATTTAATTGTCTTCATTGGATCGTCACACTTCTATCATAATCCAAGTTTTTTTTTTATTCCAACAATTTTATAATAGATAGCTATTAACTAAAATTCATTCCATATGAACATACCCTTTACACAAATTCCAGCATCAATTTGGAACGGAATCTCTCGATTCGATTTTCTATTTTGCCCTTTGCCCGTATCAGGCTGTCGCCATGTTTATAAGTAAGGTATTTATATAGCGCTACACTTCTGAAAAGCAAAGTGGGTAAGCTGAAAGTTTGCACAGCGGGAAGTAAATTGCAATTTAATTCTGTTGTTACTTAGCTTAAACTAAACTAGTTTTATAGAATCAAATATGTTTCTATCTCAGTTTTTAATTAATTAATGAATTTATTTATTTCATATTTGGAAAGCTTACAGGCTAATAAATAAATTGGTAAACCTAATTAAGAGAGAGCAATAAGTTAGTTTTGTAAGGCGCGTACCAATTGATCGTTGTCCCTATTGCCACACCACCACGACCACACTTAGGCTGTGGAATGATCTCCCTGCTGTGGTTTTCCCTAGTGAGTACAATATGGGGTTCTTCGAGAAAGTTTTAACAAGGTCGGCAGCGCGAGTGTGACGCCCTTAGTGTTGCACACGTCCATAGGCCGCGGTGACCGCTTCCCATCAGGTGGGTCCCATGCTTGTCTGCCACCTAAAAAGTATAACAAAAACTGACTCAAAAAAGGAGGAGGGTCTCAATTTGACTGTATTTTTGTATGTTTATTACCTCAGAACTTTCGACTGGGTGAACCGATTTTGATGATTCTTTTTTATTTGATAGCTAGCGCTTCCGGTGTGGTCCCATTTTATGGTTCGTTGAAGTCAGTTTTTTTGCAAGATTTATATCGAAGGTAAGACAAAGATGCGGATAGGTTTTAATTTGGTAGTAATATTTTTTAAAATTAGCGTAAATACCATGAGTTAAAATATTCCAATACAAGTTCACATTCGATCGACGATAGTTACCAAATTCTAATTTATTCAAAAATTTCGCACAGTAACAAAAAAAAACATAAAATAAGTAAATTAACTTTGTCATCTACGGAACAGAAAACTACTCGAATAAATCAATTAATCAATCATTAATTTATTGGTACAGTCAGCCACAGAAGTCATATTAAAATAAAAAATAATTCTCATACTCTTTAATCATGATTTGGCTTATATCAGCGGGTGAACCGGGTCCCAGATATGAGGTGAGTTCTAGAATTATTCAAAATAATCTGATATATTACATAGGAACTTATGTGTAATATTTATCGGTAGGTAGGTATTAGTTGTTGTCTGCGACTGCGCAAGCGAGAAGCTCTGAACCCGTTCCCGTAATCCATAAGAATCAAAAAGAAAAACATTGCCGAACTGCCAAGAAGGTACCTATATTTATCATACCTAACATACATTTTTATGACGCCATGTCGATATTTATTTTGTTTAGTTATTAATTTAATTTAATTTTCATTGTATTAGAAGTAAAATTTGAGAAAAATATTAAGAAATATATAAATATAAGAATCTCTCATAAAAAAAAGTATTAAATACATTTGCATGAAATCACCTAACATACCTACCCACCAAATAATTTTCAAAATACACAACAATTATTATAATACATACCAATTATTTACAAATTATACTACTTACATCCTTACCTAATTAATTAGTTAACTAAAAACAATCGTATTTATACAACTTAATATCTTAATACCATCTCATCACTACTTACGATAAAATGAATCGATTATGCGAAACGTTACTCTAAAAAAATAACAATCACAACCCACCAATAAAGCTAAGAGTCCTATTAAAAACAGTCTCCACCCACCCCCTCGTTCATCCCGGGCATCCCCACCCACCCTATTCCACCCCGTAACGACAGTTTACTCCAACATTTGGCCCATTCGAGTCGTTTCCGACATACGAACGGGTCGATTAGCTGTAATCGAGACGATTATATAATCGAACACGGATTTAATTTTCACAGTTCATTTACCGAGTGTTCCAAATTCGAAATAAATAAAATAGTGTTGTGAATGACAAAAAAATAAAAAATAAATACAGTGTATTATTGATAATTAATTTTGTGGATTATAATTTTATTTTACTGTGTAATAAGTGTTAGGTTTTGATAAAGTGTTTATGAAAAAAATTATAAGAGTTAATCTATCTAAATTGATGTGAAAAAATATGGCACTGTTTCAAAGTTCGTGTGTAATTTTTGTGTAGTAGAAGCGCTATTTATTTTTTAAAAATTTTTAAGCATAGTTAAAGTATGTTTAAATCTAAGGAAAATTAACTAATAAGCACTTAATAATAATTTCGCACACATTTTAAAGTGAATACAGCCGACGCGTAAGGAAAATTGACGCATCTTCACCAAAACATCTCCAAAAAAAGACAAAAAAATCTACAACGGAAGGATATTGAAAAAAACTATGCGCATAGACCTAAGTCGGATTCCACCAGAGAAAATAATTGCATTCAAGTCCAACTAAAGTGATAATATAATTACTTAAACTATATTCAACAAAAATATCAAAAATCATTTTTAAAAACAGTATCACAACTCTATCAGCATTACTACAAAATGATAGAGCCATTTTGGTGATATCACTCATGTAGGTACATCACCAAAAGACTACGTTACCGAATCTAACCGCTTCGATATTCAAAATTAATATTACCAGTGCAAAAAAACAATAAAAACACAGACATTGTTACCAAAAAATAATTCCTCTTCTCCCATGTCATAACAAATCCAGTTATCATGGACCAGGAGACTAGAAGTGAGTCTCCAACCGACTCCAATAGGCAAGAGCATACTTCTAAAACATCATTCCTTATCGAAGATATACTATACAGAGGTCATGACTCCAGGAGTTTCAAGTCTCCGGAACAGAGGAGATACGAATATGATCGAGAACCGAAACCTTTCTTTCACGTACCTGGGGAAATTAGGCCACATATGCCTGGCAGGGAAGGGTCGTATCTACAAGTTGCTATGGGCGCGTTAGGAGCGTATCTCCATACGCCTAATACGTATAAAGCAGTTGAAGCACCGTACTTCTTATCACAAGGTGAGTACTGAATCATAATTACTATCACAGTGCAATCAATTTCATCAAGAACCAAGCGGTTTGGTGCCTCTTTCATTTGCCGCTCCATAAATACTCGGAATTCTTTATCAGCGTGTTTCCTTCCTCCTACAGTCCCAGGGCCTTTAAACGGGCGTGAAAAAGCATTTGATGAGGCCGTCAAGCTGAGGGCCACCACTGTAGCACTAACGGTGTATGTAGTGGTGACCCCAGTCCTGAGACTTTACCTTTAGCTTACCATCAGGCGAGGTGAAGTCATTTTGATGTGTCCTATTTAAAAAAAAAACTTACTAGCTGCGCCCACGACTCCGTCCGCGTAGTACCTATTAGATAAATAAATAAATATTCTACGAAATTCTACACAGCGCTCTCTAGAAATCTAGAGACCCAAAGTAAGCATAGTTTAACCAGTGCGTGCTATGGGGTAATTTGATACTAGGTGGTACAATTCGATGGCACAAATTTGCCTCAAATTGGGCCGGGTAGGTACCACCGCGCATTTTAGCGAAAAACCCTCCATAGTAATCCAACCCCGGTCGGATTGCGTTCAGGGTTCAGCAGGTGCATAGCCGGGGCTTGAGGTGATTGTTGTCGCAGCACTTGTGGAACCAGCGAGTATTGGCGTAGTCTAAACCAATATCTCGCTCTATCACTTTGTCACGCACCTCTATTTTCACGAGGCCGTCAAGTTGAGGGCCACCATTATCTCACTATCGGTCTATGTAATGTGGACATAAAATACATAAATAATGGAGGTAGTTTAATGTTCGTTAAAAATAAATCTACTGTTTGATAATTTTGTTTAACACACTGTGAATAAAAATTCTTTAAATTGTGTTTCTGTGAAATAATTTTCATTGTAGTAAATTGGATTTATAACAATAAAATATTCGAAATAAAAATACAAGGACCAAATATTATCATCATTCTCTGAACCTTTTTCCCAACTCAGTTTGGGTCGGCTATTCAGTCTAACTGTGATGCGGCTGAACTTCGATATTTTCCGTGGAGCGACTGCCATCTGACCTCCACAACCAATGGTCATTATGACCAATGGCGTTATCGAAGTTCCCAGTTAGACTGGTTGGCCTTTTGTGGGCTCCAACTACCCGTAACGACTGCCATAGATGTTTGTATGGCAACCGGGGCCGACGGCTTAACGTGCTCTCCGAGGCAAATATTATATGAAACATTTTCTCGGAAACGAAATTCTATGAAATTTTTGTCTGTGAAACAAGGGGCTCCCCACAAAAATGGTTTATATGAATTTATTAACGTGTTGTATAGGTACGTATTATATATTAGGGGTTTGAGGGAAAGTACTACCTAACACCACGGCTTATGAGACCCGAGACGCGGTGCAGTTTTAGTCGGTCACAGCCCAGTCTGACATAACCACACCCACTGGTCTGTTTCACTAATATCTTTCACTAAAGTTTGTAGCGTTCCCATGTCGCCACATTTCCCCCGCTGTCACGCGACTCATGACGTCAATGATGGTACACCAGTGCCCAATATAATGTATACTTAATATTGTCTGCTTGTTTCAGGAGTGCCGTACCACGCGCTGTTCACTCCCTCAGAACTGTCCCTCTCAGCGCTGAAGCACTGTCGACGGAGGAAAGCCAGGACAGTATTTTCAGATCCTCAGTTAACAGGTAAGATATATCAATCAATTAATTAGCCTATAATATTGCAGTCCACTGCTGGAAATAGGCCTCTCCCAATGTACGCCATAGCACTCGATCCTCCGCCTTGCGCATCCAGTCCATCCCAGCTACGGTGGATAGTAGAATGCGTGAAAGAGGATATGAGAAGGAAGGGAGTGACTGAGGAGATGACATCTGACAGGAATGTGTGGAGGAGAAAGACATGTTGCGCCGACCGCAAATGATTGGGACAAGGGCAGGTAGATGATGATTTATAACAACAGTATACTATTTCCCAGGTCTAGAAAAGCGGTTTGAAACCCAGAGGTACCTCTCAACTCCTGAACGGGTGGAGCTAGCGGGTGCCTTGAACCTGTCGGAGACGCAAGTGAAGACCTGGTTCCAGAACAGACGCATGAAGCATAAGAAGCAGATGAGGAAACAGCAGCAGCAAAGAGGTACTTGTGTACAAACTTTATATAGATAAGTGATGACCTGATTGCAGCACCAGCTTGACTATTTTAATAGGCTACCTTTATATTATAAACATATTGCATTAATATTTTGGTTAAACTTTTCGTATCGAAAAATCCGAAAATTTCAATTGTTACCAAAAAAAATCAAAAATAAAGTTAAAATTGCCAAAAGTGGGAAAAAAACGCTATCCTCTAAAAATGGCGTGTGTGACAACAAAGGAGATTGTATAGTTTTGTGGAGTTGATGAATCAGGCAGTAAGTTTGTCATGACAAGTAATTTTATAGCTATGTATAAGTCTATAAGTCAATATTTGTCTTTAAAGATCATCTATCTTGATGAAATATAATTTATTCTACAATCTCACACAAATTCAAATATCTTTTATCTTTTCCCACAAAATCTTCGCATAGTTTTTCACCTATAATGATATCGACGGTGCAACACCTACCTATAATTAGTTCACTCTGGTTCACTCCCCCAACTTCGACCGCACATACTTGTAAGTTAGACATCTTGGAAAACTTCCCGTATATGTGCATAGTTTGAAGTTGCAGTATATTGAACCGATATTAAAACTTACCCGAACTCCGTTGTTATAGTAGAGTTTTAGGCGAGTTATTTATTTTCTGATAGAAATAGTATGCAGAGAATGTATGGCTTTTTACACCACTGCCTAAAAAGAGAGGTTATAGGGTTCATGTATGAATGTAAAAAAAATCTATTGCACAAAAAGAGTTTCACCTAATGTTACGTCCTTATATACTATTTAAATAATCCCACCAAAAACGTACATGTTAAAAAGGGGGCCAAGTTCCTATCGGCTATTAGTTCGCCTAAAAAAGGATTGAAATCCAAACCAAGTTTAGATGCACTTTAAAATCGATCATAATCATCTAAATTAGATACTTGGGTTCATAATAAATACTTGGGTTATGTTATATGAACGATTATGAACACGAAAGATTATTTTTTGCCATTCTTGTTTATTTTTTTATATTTATTTACTGAACCGGTACATATTAATGTCTGTTAGACTGTGCACGATGGACGCAAAAACTACTAAACAGATTTTGGTGCGTTTTTTTTTTAATTTGAAAGGTCTTGTTCAAACTTAGACTTTTAGGCACGTTTGATCAAATCGGTTAATTAGAACCGGAGATATAGTCAAAAACGAGAAAACATCCACGCGGGCGGAGCCGCGGGCGTAAGCTAGTATAAAACATGTCTACAGCCTCTTCCTGAGGCAATCTTGGCCTAATTGAAGTCAAACCTCAAAGACGGGCCCGATCTAATAACGGCACTTTTAGCCCACAACTCAAGACGTTGTCAAATCAAGTTAAATACAAGATGGCCGACGTTGCTTGGCAACCAAACATCTTGAAAACCTGTACATGTAAATATGAACCTTATTTTCACAAAGATAGAGTTGATATTCCCGTGATAATTGATGTTAGGGGTGGGCTCTGTTTAGTGGATGGGAAATTGAGCGTTAATTATGGGATGTTAAGAGCGTTAATGGTGTGTTAAGGTAATTTCTTTGGGTTTTCTTACGGTTGTAATGATTTTCTATTATTAAACTTTTTAGTAGTGACTGGGGAGGGGTAGTATTTTGAAGATATATAAATTCTTGTCTGTATATTGGAGATATAAAAAAAATACTTAGGTCTTGTTACATGAACGATTTTGAACACTATCGTGTTGAGTTGAGTTGCAAGTTGAGTGGTCGGGGGAGTGATTGGCCACAACCAGCAATTAGCCACTTTAAGAAAAACAGTTTCAAATTATACGTTTGAATTATCCTAGTTTAATAATATTTCAGTAGATGCTACTGTGATTAATTTATAATCGATTTAAATTAATAAATGGGTACATGCACTAAAAAAAAACTGTAATAGCGATTTTTGTTACGACGAGTTGGAAATGTTACTCAAACTGCTAATTTCTTAGCAATTTTCTGAACTTTTTAAAATATTTCCTTCATTTTAAAACAACATTATTCATTCAATATATTACTCAATAGTGAATCCTAACCGTTATTATAGTCCGTCCTTGTAAGACGTGGGCAATCATCGTAGTTTTTATGTATTTTTTATATTTCATTACTTTAATATATGACAATATGTATATTTTACCAAAAGCTTATAAAAAGTTTATTATATTTTAAGAAAAAAGTTGATAGCTACAGTACTTGTTATTTTGTTCTTATATTGAAGAGAGGTGCTTAGCGTAGGCAATAATAGAAACTCACATCAGAATATAATCGCAACAGATAAAGAGATGTTTCTATTGTCTACAGGTACAGCTGCCGTGGACTTCACTACTAAACATAATACAACTCACTCCGAATGTCGAAAGGTATTTACTACTTTGAATTTTGAAAATATAACGTAAGAAATAGGTCAATTATTAATTTTAACAAGGCTTCTGTTGCTAAGTTGGTAAGTTGGTTTATCTTGTTAAGTTTACAAGTTCCTATGACCAGTTACCGTCTCCATCTTCAGACCCTATATATCACATAGCACCACCTATTTGCTAATACTTTGATGCTACGTGAGGTCATTCCAGCTTGCATCTGTGGGGATTTCCATAAAAAAAAGGTTATTTCTCCCTTTTCTTTCGTGCGGTAATCCCCACAGATACAGGCCAGTGGAGGCGGTTATGTCGGAATAAAACCGACTAAAACCGGACAACGTCTCGAGTCTCCTAGCGCCGCGCCGGAGTGTAAAGTGGTACAAACGGCTTTTCTCTCGCTTCCCATTTAAAATATGTCGTAGGCTCGTAGCCCGTAGCCATTTCGTAGCAAAACTAACACATGATTTTAATATAACATTCTTTTCTTACTGCATTCTTTTTATTGAGTGAAGATGAACAGTCCTTATCCTCCAAGTTTTTTTTGTTGGGGTTGCCTTTCAGTTTAATTACGACACGGTCTAACTTCGATCGGGCGTTTCATAATATCTTGCTCCTATTAATGTTATTAGGGCAATGACTTGGGTCTAAAATATAAGGTTCGATTCAATACGGTAGGGTATGATACGGTACTATAATAATCATCATCATGTTTAAAAAAAATCATCCCAGCCGCATACGAGGTTGTCACCTCTGAGTCCGACTTTTTCCGACTTTTACACTCCGATAGCACTTTTTGGAGCTATCCCTCCTATTTTTTATTAATGATACTAGCTACTAGCCGACATAGCTCGCAGAATAAGCAAGCTGAAGTGGCAATGAACTGCTCACATCTGCCGAAGGACCGATGGCCGTTGGAGCAAACGAGTCCTAGAGTGGAGACCGCGAGTCGGCAAACGGAAAGTAGGACGCCGTCCAGCACGATGGACGGACGACTTAAAAAGGTAGCTGGGAAAGACTGGATGCGCAAGACGGAGGATCGGCTGGTATGGCGTACATTGGGAGAGGCCTATGTCCAGCAGTGAACTGCAATAGTCAAACTCATTCAGGTGTTTCTTCTAAAATCATCTTTTTTTACAGGTGGAAAACTCAAGAATGTCAACTCAAACGTCCGATTCGGATACAGAACATAGCGACAGCGATATCGATATAGTCGGCGAGACGAACTACGCACAACACTATTCGACTAATAACACGTAAAACTCGACTAATACTAAGTATCGTCGCACACTGTGCAATCACGACATCGTCACTTTTATAGCTCGATTACAAAAGTATTTCAAATTAAATAGCTGTTTACTAGTTTTTTTTTATATTGCTAGGCTTGTAAGAGTTGTAGCATGATGTGAAACAGCTTTGCCTAAGAACTGGCCCTGGACAATTAAAATACAAAAAGACCTTTTCAAATAGCATAGATAGTAACGGAGATTAGCTTTTTTAACACTACTGAGGTAGCAAAGAAGTACAGATCCCACCTAATAGTAAGCATTTACTATAGTCTATAAACATCAAAGATTCATTGATGATTTTGTATTTGCCCCAACTAAAGTTATTCAATACGGTTATTCAATAAGTTGCGTTGTTTCACAAACAATAGAAACTGCGTTAAAGGCGAACTAAATATCGTTATACTATATTTTGCTCAAAGTAGAACTTAGTTCAGTTAAACAGATTTAAACTTGTGATATCCAGCCAATAATAAATTGTTATTGAAATAGAATAATTACATACGCACAATAAAAATAGTAGTTTTAGCAGTTGTGATTGAACAGTGTGCGACGTTCCTTATCAGTAAGTGTAGTGTCGGGAAATCAACTCGACTAACGAGTTTTAACGTCATAAAATAATTTATAATTTTTTACTCGACTAAAATTTAGACAAAATTTTATTTAGATTACCTGCAGTTGTAACAACATCAAAATAGTATTTTAGTCAGAAAATAGTTAAAAAATGATTAATTTATGATATCTTATATAGATAGCAATATTTTCCATGTATAGGTACTATTAGACTGGCTGCACATAAGAATAAAATTGGTATCGCGAAAGGCCACTAACCGACCATCAACTACTGTACATAACTGTCATACAGATGATATTACAAAAATGCGCACTATCTATCTACAAATAGGACTCAAAATTCATGAACGCATTCATCTAGTTTCTTGGTTACATAACATACATACATAAACTCACGCCTATATCCCCGAAGGGGTAGGCAGAGGTACTAGCACCCACATTTCGCCAGTTTATATTTAGGTCCCAATGTAATAGGTGACGAGCCTATTGCCATTAACCGGGCACTTATAAACCTGCGATAAATACACACATAACTTCGAAAAGCATCGAAAAGTCATTGGTGTGTGCCATATGTGAACCTGGGATCGAACCCGAGACCTCGTCTCAGCAGTCCATTACCCAGACCACTAGGCTACCGCGGTTATCTTGTTTACGTCCTCTTAACTCAGAATCAATTAATGAAATGATAAAATTATTGCTCTTAACAGTTTGTCTAGTACAGCGGTTCTCAATCTTTTTTGGTGACGGAACCCTTTTGGATAGCAAAATACTTGATGGAACCCTACAATAAAACAATGGTTTTTAAGTGTATTTTTTATTAATAAGCATAATTTTAGAGTATCATGTAACAGTTACTTATTACTTACTTACATAACAAGTATAATAATAAATATAACATTGAAAAAGAAAAAAAATCTAACTAATGGGATGTATGAAACTGTTTTTTATTTTTCATCAATTGGTTGATATCAGGTTTCATAGAGGACAGTTGAAGTCTCATATCAGGTTCGGCGTCCAGTCTATTACGGTATTTTGTTTTCGTGGCTGCATAGGTTGAGAATCCTGTTTCGCACAAATATGTTGTTGGAAACGGGAGAAGAATATTCAAAGCCATTTTGGCAAGCATTGGATATTCATTTCGGATTCTGCACCAAAAATCGTTGAGAGGCGTCGTTTTGAACAGTGACTCCATACTTGTGTCAGATGACATTTCTAAAAGAGATTCATATATCTCGTTTGACATACTTTCGGGCTTTTGTAAGTTGGGTAAAAAAGGTTTATGAATCCATGAATTCAGTTTCATTTTTGTATTCTGTTCTTCAGGAAAATACTTCTCAAAAGATGCGCGCATCGAAGTGAGATATTGGACCAATTCTTCAAATACATCATCTTGAAATATTTTTGAGTTGTTATCGCCAACAAACTCACTGAGTGACGTAAAGCTTTCTATTTCTCTATTTCCAACGCAAATAATCCAAAAATCTAATTTTCTTTTGAAGGCAGTCATTTTGTTACAGGCCTGGAACACTGTTGTCTGTTTACCTTGCAATGATAAATTTAATTCGTTCAGTTTCTGAAAGATATCCGCCATAAAAGACAGTCGGAACAACCAAGTTTTATCATACAAACGGTCTTTCAAATTAAAAGAAGTATCTGAAAGAAACATTTGTAACTCGGCTCTAAGTTCAAATAGCCTTGTTAAAGTTTTACCCCGAGACAGCCATCGCACTTCTGTATGGAGCAGCAGTGTTTTATGTGTGCTGCCATAATCTTCACACAATAATGAGAACAATCGGGATTGTAGTGGTCGTGATTTGATAAAATTAATTATTTTTACCGCTTCATCCATAACTAATTTTAGATTGGACGGCATTTGCTTCATCGCAAGTGCTTGTCTATGCAGGATACAATGGCTGGAACTACAATTAGGCGCTTTATTTTTTATTCGTGACACTACTCCTGCTGTTTTACCCGTCATCGCCTTGGCCCCATCTGTACAAATGTCAATGCAATCGTTCCAACTGAGATTATTTTCCTCAAAAAATATATTTATTTTATTAAAAATTTCCTCTCCGGTAGTGTTTGTGGGTAGAGGTGAACACATAAGCATGTCTTCTTCAAAAGAACTTTCACATGGATATCTCACGATAACCAGCAAGACCAGCGACATCAGTCGACTCATCCATTTGCAAGACGAATTGTGTTTTTTGTAGACGTGTAACTAGTTCTTGTTTGACGTAGCTTGCTAGATCATGAATTCGCCGTGAAACAGTATCGTTAGATAGCGGCACAGTAGAAAGATGCTTTGCAGATTTTTCATCGAGCATGCATTTTGTTATGTCTAATACACATGGTTTTATTAAATTCTCAGCGATAGTGTGCGCTTCTCCTGCTTGTGCAATGCGATAGCTAACTAAATATGATGCCTCCGTGGCCTTTTCATTGATAGTTTGGGTTACATGCATCATTGTTTTTTGACTTTCCAATAACTGTTCTTTTTTACGTACAAAAAATTCTTTATTCTTGTCTTTAGACTCGGGGTGTACAGTTTCTAAATGTCGGCGCAACTTGGCAGGTGCCATGGAACTATTAGGAAGCAGTTTACTACATAACATGCAGAGAGGTGAGCCGTTGGAATCAACAAATCCAAAACTGATATATGATTCATCATACTTCCTTTTTTTCGCCTTTGAAACCGTGGAACTTGACGTCGTTGCATCATCGTCTGGATCGGTAATTGCTGTATACTCCACGCGGACTGCTTTTGAACATTCGGCTTCGTTGGAAGATGTTGTTGCGACACGTTTAACGCCTTTAAGCCAACGTTCCATTCTTTCAGGATGGTGAGGTTAAAATAATGCACGGTCGTTACTGCGTAGAAGAGTTTAGCACTTTAGTCCAAAGAAGAAATGTACAAAACTGATACAATCATAAAACAGCAGTAGAACAATACACAATTTTTTTCTAGCAGGTAGGTACTTATCGCTCCGAACGCTAATCGTCGACTGACTAGTGTCAAGGCTTGATCATCGCTTTTATAGTCCTAGCCTCAATCTCGAACATTCTCAAAAATACTCGAGTCGGCGTCTTTGATAAATAAAAAGCCGATATAAAAATAGAAATTCAAAAAATGTGGTGTAAGCAATCTCGACTTTACGTTTTGAAGTTAGAGCCGAAAGTCGCTTGTTCACAATTATAGCGTCTAATTTCAAAGGCGGCTTTTATCAAAGGGATTGCGCGGTCACAAGTAGGTATCGGCGGTGGCGGCATAGTAAAATTGTTCGTGAATCGTGATACGCCGCGTCAGAACGGTCGACCAGAGAGAGGTGTTTTGATTTTTTTTTCTAACTTCTTGCGGAACCCCGACAGGGGTATCGCGGAACCCTAGGGTTCCGCGGAACACACTTAGAGTATGGCTGGTCTAGTACATAATAAGTCATTCATTTTACGTTAATTTTATTGACTTTTATTTTAAATAATAGTGATGCTCCTGTTATGTTTTATTAAATCCATGATAATTATTAAGTAGTTATATAAAATCTAGTCGTTCGAAATAAGTATAATAGTCCACTAAATAAGTAACGTAGTCGACATGTAGTATATTATTAAGTGCAATAATAGTGTTATTTTGTATAAACGTAAATAATAATAATAATGAATGAGTGTCTAGTCGTTTAAATGTAGTAAAATTTGTACAGATTGTTGATTTAAATCATGATACAAAAAGCAATGGTTTGCACAAAAACAGACTCATTTTGCTGCAGTCGTTCGTAAGAAACAAGGGTTTTAATGGAGTTAACACAACCTCATTCATTAGCTTATGGTATCGTACGAGTCACGTTAATATGACTTCACCTCCTTTGATGGTAAGTTAAAGGTGAAGTCTCAGGAATGGGGTCATCAATTACAGATACCGATAATGGCCTTCAGGTTGAAGGCCTTATCAGATGCTTTCTCACGTCCCGCTTGAAGAACCCGGGACTGTAGGAGGAAGGAAACACGTACACTGGTAAAGAATTCCAAGTCTATATGATGCTGCAAACAGTAATCTCTTGGTTCTTGATGGAATTATGTGCACCGTATAAAGCTTTGAAGTTGTCATTTTATTATTTGGCAACCATTCCGAGATACAAAAGAAATTCCGTAGAATTTCGATACACCTTGAAATTCGAAATGCAAACTATTTCGGAAACATAGCAACACTAGTACATCCTTCAGTCATCACTGAGTTAATTTTTATTGTAAATACGAATAATAGAGAAGCTCAACGTAGATAATAATTAAAATAAATTAGAATAATAATGTCATGACAATTTATTTGTGATGTTGCTAATTTTGTGAAACTACTAGCTATTTTGCAGAACTTGTATACTCTAATACACCTGTGACCACGGCCGGGTATAACCTGGTCGAAAAGTTAGGCAATCCAAAGGTATGCATATACCTATAGGTACCGATCGCTTTAATACCCGTTTTAACTATGTTCAAAATTACTACGGTCATAATTTCATTATATATACCTATACCATAAATTGTCTCTCTCGCATACCATACAAAGTATAGCATTACACCCCAATTAATCATTAGGTGAATCGTCCGTTAGTGCAACTGATTTTAGTTTGACCAAATTTAGGTGAAATTGATTCGAATCAACCAATATGCATTATGAAAATTAGTAAATCGACCGTAGTTATATTGATAATAGTTAAAGTAACTGTAATTATAATGATAGGTACGTAACCCTGATTTCGTTTCAGTAACTTGTAAATTTTTGCAAGCAATAGAGAATAAAACCCGTTGAAATGTCTAGAAAGTGATTTTAACAATAGTGTTTTAACTAATTTAACATTTAACAATTTGTACATTGGTTTGTGATGTAGATTTTAAGATTAAAAAGTAAAATACATTGAAAATAAAAGTTGTTTTATTTCTTTACTGGTTTAGAAATTTATTCAGCTCTGCAGGTGTTGTTTATCCTGCTGGGGCCTTACCATAAACTCTTAAAGCAGTATTATTTCAATATTACTTACTTAAACTTTCATAATGTAACACACTGCCGCGTGTCTACATTACCTAATACACCAATAAATAAATACTATATGAAATAATCAGTGCAACAACAAAAGAAATCAAATAAATATGAACTACACAACTTTGTTAGGGCGTACAAATTGCAAACAATATGGCATTAGTGTGAAATTGTGCGTGTGCCGACAGTGGGAACGTCGTAACAAGGTTATATTGGGATAACTGTGTTAACCGCCGCGACACAATATTATGTTTTATATTGTGAAATGTGCAGTGGGAAATGTGGGAATGAAAATAAGATGGCGGTTCATTGGGACAAGGTTTGGTTAAAGACCTCAACCCCCCTCCCCCTCAACCAGGGTCAGCAGCGCGAGTGTCACACCCCTGATGTTACACACGTCAATAGGCCACGGTGACCGCTTCCAATCAGGTGGGCCGTGTGCTTGTCTGCTACCTAAGTAATATAAAAAAGACGGTTTCATTCTACGAGCCTTTTCCCAACGCAGTTGGTGTGAAGAATGGTGAATATGGTCACTCACCACTCGTGGCACTAAGATTTAATGATTTGAATATTTATTAGACTCAAGTTATTTAGCTATTTGTTTTGCTAAACGCTAATTAGGTTGTTTCGCATGACAGTTTTAAATAATATGCGACAAATATTATGTGGAAAATGTCGTTGGCTTGTGCTCCGTGGCCCCGTAAGAGTACCTATTTCTTTTTTGTTTTTACCACTTTTTATAATCATTAAGTATGATTATTAATTTTCCCAAAGAAATACATACATAAATATATACAAGTCACGCCTTTTTCCCATTGGGGTAGGCAGAGACAACATCTTTCCACTTGCTACGATCTTCGCTTTTTCAACTTTCATAATTGTTTTTATACACGCACGCCGATTGCGGGTACTCTTGAAAGAAATAAAATAAAAATAAAAATACTAATATAGGTAATGGCGGATGACTAATACGACTATGGGCCGAATCCGATTCACACTATGAACGTTAAGTAATATTAAACTAATAATTGCTTTAAAATGGCAGTGCGTAGCTAGTTCGGTAACGAGGCTAGTACGGTTAGTGTTGAAATGGGATGTTGTGGGTTCGGACCTTAGTTTTATCCACTTTTTGTACCTCCCGCTGGTGTTCGCCAGGAAGGCACAGAGACGGTACGGGGGGAGGGCCGGCCCTACCCTCGGAAGTCGGGCCCGCCGCCGGGCAAAAAACGCCGGTCAGATTGCAGTGACATACTATTGCCTATCCTGCGATGTGACTAAAGCGACCAGGTGGACATAGTGAGGTTTAGTGGGTAGGTATGCCCTTTAGGGAGAGTCCCACATAGGTCTACGGGTTTTCCCCAAACTCGGAGATATCATGCATAAGCACGCATTCCTCACTTAAAAAAAAAAAAATTGCTTTAAGAGATTATAGTAGGCCACCTGGGTCTAGAAAACTAATGCAAGTTTACATTGCATCGTGTCATAAGTGTCATGGCGGTACTAAACTGATCATAGCGCCATACGGCATAATAGCTGCGATTATAAAGTGCGAGGACAATATAAAGAAGTAATAAAGGCGACGCAGGTAGGGCGACGGCGACAGCCCCGAACATGGCTTAAGTGGACGGCGTTATGTTGAATGAAACACCGACTAAATACTTAAGTAGGGTTGGCAGTACGTGTGACACCCCTGGTGTTGGACAGGACACGTCCATAGGCCGCGGTGACTACTTCTCATGGAGTCTGATTCAGTAAAATTACGTTTTAAAACGTTTAATTTCTAAGCTTACGGTAATTTTATAACGTGGCGAACGGTACTCCATGCACGACCGAACTTGCGCTTGATATAAATTGGGAACTGTTCCGGCGTGAAGTACTGTCGCACCTTCGACAGGATACCCAGCTTTTTGGCAGCTACTTGAGCCTTCTCCTCGATGTTTGGGTCGAAATTGAGGGTAGAAGTGAGCGTTACGCCAAGAAGTTCAAGGTGGTCGGTTATCGGTAAGGTTACACCCCGAAAGGTAGGGCTCGGCTGGAATTCATTCCGTTTAGCAGGAAAGAGACACGCCTAAGTCTTAGTCGCGTTGAGGTTGACCAAGTTGGCTTCACCCCAGTCGGAGACCGCCACCAATGATAAGTCCAAACGCTCGACCATGGCCTCTCGGTGAGACCGGACCTGTGCCATACTGGCTCGTAGGTTGGATTCATAACTCTAAAGGGTAGCATTTGTGACAAAAAAGGTATACGCCAGAGCTTCGTCGGTCAATCAGCAAGTATACCACCTACAAAGGTCTCGGTGTATCCCAAAAACATTCAATAAATAGTAAAATAGTTCAGTCTTCTATAACACCGTCCGAGCAGTAATCAAATCACGTCGGCATTGAGCCCTCTGCTCGCAAATTAAAAGAGTTGTGCGAGATCACTCTCCCCTTGATACACTGCGTACGTATAACAGTAGGTCAAATAGGTTGTGTCTACCAAGTTATCGGCTAGAACAAAATGATAATGATTTTATACTGGTATATTTTTTTACAGTATACGAGAATTGTGCGCCTTGAAAGAGAATGTTGTAACGAGAATTGAAAAGGGTATGCTAAGGTGGTTTGGGCACGTAGAGCGAATGCACTAAATGTGTAAGGCACATGTGAGTGGGCAGGCAAGCCGGGGTCGACCTCGCAGAGTATACACTGACCAAATTAATGATTTATTGCAAAAAGGGCAGGTCAAAAGCACTCGAAACCGGCGGGCTTGCATGAAAGGTTTAATGACAGTAGAGGAAGCGCGTGAAGTATACGGACAGAGGCAGATGGCGGTCTGTTGTCTCTGCCTACCCCGGAGGGAAAAAGGCGTGAGCATATGCATGTATGTATGTATTTTTTTAAACTACTAACGCATATTGATACGAATTTTTCTATTCGATTTTAAGTCTGACAAAGACCTTTCGTCTATGTTAGACTTCAAATCTACCATATTATGTTTGGTTGTAATTGGTTACGTGGAACCTGCGATATGACCAAAAATGATAACAGGACCCACGGGCAACAGCAACACCAATATACCTACCTTGACTTACTGCAACTCGATTGTACAGTAACAAAATCTATAAAAAAGCATAAAGTGTCTGTCAAAGTCATTTTTGCTCCTCAATCCTTATTCCCCTCAAAAATCAATCATAATTACTTCGCTATAAAGTTCAAAATGCCACTTATAAGTAAATATTAAGTTGGCATTCCATAATTGAAAGTTATTACAGTATGGAATGCGTTACTTTGATCCGGTTAGGATCGGATCGGACTGATTTTAGTTGGTGCAAAGGTACATTATGGAAGAAAATGTGATTTTTTTTATTTGATCTTTTTAGGGTCCCGTATACGAAGGGCAATCAAAGGAACCTCTACTTTGTCATAATTAGATTTTATCTTGACTTTGAAAGAACCAATTGCCGTCTGACTTTTTAACCCCGCTCCATACCATAAGCAGTATTCAACAGCAGTTGTCAGCAATGAGCCTTTCATTCCTGAGCCAGCGGGGGTGGTTATGTCGAACCGGTCGGACGTGAACCGTCTAAAACTGCATACCGTCCCGTACGTGAGTGCCTTACCGGTGGCCTCATCCACCCACTATTATACTAACTAGTACAGCTATTTAAATTTAATACGTGTTTTTTTATACTGCTTAGGTGGCAGACAAGCACACGGCCCACCTGATGGGAAGTGGTCACCGTGGCCTATGAACGTGTGCAACATTAAGAGTGTCACACACGCGCTGCCTACCCTGAAGGGAAGGGGGGAGGGCTGGGAAGGGGCGGGGATTCTGGGAAGGGATGGGAGAAGGGGTACAGTGAGCTCTGGCTACCCTACTTGCCGGCTACTGGCGGGAACACAACACGATGGTTATTATGGCGCGGTGTTCTGTAGGACGGAGGTACTACCCCAGTTGGACAGCTCATTTCGGACGGGAGATACCGTCGTGTCCTACCTCCTACTAAACGTGTTTTCGCTAGTGAATATCTGTCTAAGAGACGGGTATTTTTTTCTATAACTGTAACTTAATTTTCTTAATTTTTTTTTAATGTGAAGTTTGTAGTGTTGCACACATGGTAACCGCTTCCCATCTGTGGTAGGCCATATATGCTTGGTCACCAAGTAAGTGATAAAAAAAATGTTGTATCTATATTTTGTACGTTGGTACGGAACCATTCGCGTGCGAGCCCAACTCGCACTAGACAGGATTTTTTAACAAATGAATGTATGAATGTAATTATAGTAGGGTAATAGATGTGAATTTATTGAAAAGTAATCTAATTAGGGCTATAAAGGGTTAGTGCGAGAAAGGAGAATAGGGAGGGTACCTGTGAGATCAAAATTAACTTGTAAAGGTTTCTCTTGCGAAGGGTGTTTTAATTTGTACCTGAGGATGTTGGATTAATTTTGTGATAGGAAATTGGGTTAGTATTTCTAAAAGAATATCTAAATCACTATCATCAACCTCTGAGACATTTGGCAACTCAGTTGAGGTCGGCTTTTCAGTCTAACTACGGAGCGGTGTACTTCGATATTATGTTCCGTGAAGCGACTGCCATCTGACCTCCAGACTCAAGTAAGTATTAAGTTACATTACGTAAGTGTGAAGTTTACACTTTTGAGCCTGGAGTCAGCTCAAAAGTTTTTGATTATATTGTTGATTTTTACGATAGCGACTACCTTCTGACCCCATAACCCTGAAATTAGGTGTGTACATTGGATAATAATAGAATAGTTGATGTCGTCTTTTGCATTTTTTGAATATATCTCCGGTTTTGCTCCACCGATTGCGATCAAAACTATGTTTCAAGATAAAAAATTACCTCACCAAAATTTGTTTTCTGTCCATCGCAAACAAAAGTCAATCAGACAAGGATCCAAAATAAATAATTTCGTGTTTAGAATCGTTCAATACCATACATAACCCAAGTTTTTTTTAAATATCTCCAATGTGCAGTCACGCCTTTTTCACTCCGGGGTAGGCAGAGACAACAGCCATCTGCTTCTACCATTACATACTTCACTATTTCTATACGACAAAAAGGTAGGTACCTATTATTCCTGGGGTTGATTATGTACTTATAAGGGAACGTTGCGATATGGTTGAAGATGTAGTAACTGAAATAGAAAAAGGGATGCTTAGATGGTTCGGACATATAGAGAGGATGGATGAAAGGAGATTGACGAAATATATATATGAGGCGAGGGTGAATGGGCAACACGGTAAAGGCCGACCTAGGCGTACATATTTTAATCAGATCCAGGACGTTTTGGAGACAGGCCAGGTCAAGAGTACCCGCAACCGGTGTGCGTGTATGAAAACAATTATGAAACTTGAAGAAGCGAGAGGCATATGCCAAGATCGTAGCAAGTGGAAAGATGTTGTCTAGCCTACCCCAATGGGAAAAAGGCGTGATCTGTATGTATGTTTGTATGTATGTATGTACTTATATCCTAATTCCCAGTCTAGGTACAATCTAACAAATATAAATGTATACGTTTAATCCCTAAAGAGACGGCTAGCATATTAAACCATTTAACGTTTTAGCACCCCTCTAAAAGGGTGACATGTTTAGGCGATTTTTATCTAAATGTCACATCCCTTGGTGATATTTAACCTTTTTAAGGACGCTAATAGATGGTAGGACGTCGTTACAAGGTTAGCACTTTTGGAAAATTGAGTTATTGTTTTTATACTACTTAGGTGGCAGACAAGCACACGGCCCACGGATGGGAAGTGGTCACCGTGGCCTATGTAGGTACGTGTGCAACATTAGGGGCGTCACACTCGCGCTGCCGACCCTGAAGGGGGAAGCTTGGGACATTTGGGGGGTTTGAAGAAGGGGATTGGGCGATGAGGAGTGGGGGATTGTGAGCCCGGGCTATCAAACTTATCACCGCTGGGAATACAACACGATAGTTTTTTAGTGTTACGTATATTGTTTTTTTTGTTGTTGTTGTTTTTTTAAACGTTATTGTTTTTAATATTACTGTTTTTTTTAAATTAAACAACAGTTTCACGATTGACCACTATCCCACCTGTCGGTAAGTGACGATCTGGTCAATGGTGGACCACGTTGGTGTATAGAAACGTGACAAGTCAGTTTAGCTTATCAGATTTTCATTAGTTAATAAAATTCAAAATCTAAAGAGCCCCAAAATCAATTATAACTAAACCGCGTTATCCTATTTTTATCATTCATTAAACAAAACGTGAGAATACAGTTTAGTTGAACGAGTTCCTTGGAGAAATTCAGCCTAAATATGCTGCCATTATGTCAATTAAATTTTAATATGTCAACATGCAGTACCTAGTTACAGCAATTTGCCGATACTTCGTCGACAATGCGTACTTTATGTCAATTATCAAGTGATTACGCTACTCTACGCTAGATGGCGGGGATCGGATTACTGTCTCTTGGGACTTGTTAGGGCGTTACGTAACCAAAATAACTTGAGCTTAAATTGTTCGATAATTTCTGTAGAACAAAGTTCTTTATAAATTGGCAGTATTACAGCTTTTGTTTCATTCAATTTTGTGTTTTATTCCTTTGAAAAAAGGTTCCCTTTTCTGTGTTAATGGTGGTTAATTAGGTACAATGGCTATTGACAGTGGGTGTTATCTCATTATCTCTAGATAAAATATTGATCCGGGGTGTGGAGAGTCACAAGGTATTTTTATGAAGGTTTTTACGCACATACTCACACTTTTCCCCTACGGGGTAGGCAGAGATAGCACCTCGCCTTCAGTTTTTACACACTTCACGAGCTTTCTCTACTGTCTTTCGAGGGCTCATGGACGAAGCTCTAAGATTATCCTCACAGAGCTGGAACGTCAGCCAGCAGTCACTCGCGCAAAAGTCAAGATTACCCAAATCAAGAGAAAGAGTAGGAAGTCCAACCTCTTTTTTATGTAGGAAACGTCAACATGACTTCCTGCCTGATGGTAAGATAAAGGTAAAGTCTCAAGACCAGGGTCACAAGTACATACACTGATAGTGATACAGTGGCGGCCCTCAGCTTGACAGCCTCATCAAATGCTTTTTCACGCCCCGCTTAAAAGACCCGAGACTATAGGAAGCCGTCAGGCTTTCAAAGTACCTACAAGTTTTGGATGTAACCGGGTTTTACACTATAATGATATCAACCCATTTACCCACTGCTGGGCACGGGTCGCCTCTCCTCTAACGAGAGAGCTGAGGGGGTTTAGACCTTAATCTACATACGCTGGCCTAATGCGGGTTGGTGGATCGGACATGTCCTTAGAATTTCTTCTAGAACATGTGGGTTTCCTGACGATGTATTTTCGTTCACCGTTACCAGATGGTAAGTCAATTGTGATTAGCACATATAAATTCCACTAAGTGAAATTCACGTTGGTACTGTCCGGCCGGTTTCGAACTCGATACCTGTGGAACTCGATTTTGCTAAAGGCAAACCCCTGTCATGCCACTGTCACTCAAAAAATGACATTTAATTATAAACCTTACCGTTACACAGTTAAAGTCGAAAATCAAATAAAAAGAATTCATTAAACTTTTTCATTCGCTCTACAAAATATCATTTAATTTTAGACTTTAAGCTGCTGATAATAAAGTCTACAATTAATTAAATGGCATTTTCTAGAGTGTCAGTGCATGACAGTGGTTTTCTTTTAGCAGAATCGAGGCTCTGAGAAGAGGCCGCGTCCTTATCCATTCAGTTACCATCGCCTGATGATGATGGTGATTTTATATCCGTTGTCATAATTCCGAAAAAATACTTAGGTACAAAGAAATCCGGTCTGAATCAAGTACAATTCGGCGAAAGAATATGACAATATATCCATTTATTTAAAGAGTAGGTTATGTATAAATACGGATTAGATTACCTTGTGTTTATCAGTTAAACAATAGGGAGTTGTTAAAATAGCTATTGTTTTTACTTCTGTTATGCTTGCATTCCTAATCATAATCTACCTTTTTTTTTCGTGCGGAAATCCGCGGATACGCGGATAATAGGGCACGTCAAACTGACTTCACCTCGCCTGATGGTAAGCTAAATGTAGTCTCAGGACCGGGTCACCACTACATATACCGGTAGTACTACAGTGGTGGCCCTCAGCTTGACGGCCTCATCAAATGCTTTTTCACGCCCCGCTTATAGGCCCGGGGACTATAGGAGGAAGGAAACACATGCGCTGGTAAAGAATTCCAAGTGTCTATGGTGCAGCAAATAAAAGAGTTACCGAATCTTCTTTGAACTACGAAGAAAGGATGATAAGTTTCCGTATTTACTTTCATTTTGCATTGTATCGTTAACCAGGACAAACATTTTATACCTAAATTCTTTCAAAAACAAACAAACATACTTTTGAATAATATTAGCAAAGTAAACATCATCACAAACTCTTAACTTATAATATTTATTTCGCGTTGCCTTACCTGACTGAGTCATTGATAACATATCATGTAAACTGATAAGTCTGATAACAGATAAGACTCACCTATACTCGCCATTTTGTTTAGTACTTTAACAGCTGTGTCCCTGTGCTAGTGTGTTTTAAAAAAGTTAAATGCGTTTTTATTCTGTGCATTGAAGAAAAAAGGTGAATTTTTTTTTCGTTTTGGTGGGAAAGTTGTTTATTTTTATTAGTGAATGTTTATAATCAGTAATAGTTATAATAATAATGTATGAATATGTGTGTGCGTGTGTGTAATAATGTTTTATTGAGGTCACTATGTCATTGACTAGGTAGGTACCGTTGTAAGGTGTAGTTAAATGGATATGAATATTGAAGTTATCTTCATCAAATTACTCATTAGGGCTAGGCTCAACCTTGGAAACTAACTAACCTAACTTTGTAGCTATCGTACTTGCATAGATAGTGAACCGAATTTGTGTTTTTAAACCTTAAGTTCATTATTCTACAAATTTAATTAGGAAAAAGTCAATATATAGGACGGGACTTGAACATATTCACGAGCCCCTTCTATAGGGAACACTACCAACCAATTGAGGTAGAAATTCTCGTCAACATTATGTCTAGGGTGACGTTGGAGCCATCTACCGAGACTACTGGGTACCTACGAACTAATAGATGCAATGAATGATGTTACACTTATTTTTAAACATTGTGTCAGATTAGATTACTTCTATGGCGTTCCCATTTAGTAACTACAGAACTTCGATATTAACAGTAGGTTTAGGAGACCTGGGAGGCTAGACAAACTCACATTCTATCATTGAATGCTTAGACTAAGAACTTCTTTGATTGGATGATCATCTCTCACGCTACAAGCTGGTATACTCGTAGTTCTAACCTAGATCGATAAAAATAACAATATAAAATACAATCTAATCTGTTATCACACTTATCTCAGACGAACTCTTCCCTACCCCGCTGTTATCATGAGATTCGCAGTATGACGTCTGAAATGCACTGATTTTTTATCATTTTTACTTTTTATTTATTTGAAATTGTTAACATTATAATTCTTAGTTTAGTCTGCTATTTAAGCGTGATTTTTTTAGGTTATGAAAGTATTTAAAAAAGAAATATTCTAAGATATTCTACATAAATAGCATTAGGCAAATATACCAGAGTTAGGCAAACACACCATAACAGGTTTAATGCAATAAATATTATGGAAAAATATAGTGCACGGCATCTAACTTGGCAAGGTTTTGGAGTAGTGTGGGCCCCACTACTCCAAAACCTTGCCAAGTTAGATACCGTACACTATACCTACTTGTTTATAAGGGACGCATTTTGCCACAAACAAGTATAGTGTACGGTATCTAACTTGGCAAGGTTTTGGAGTAGTGGGTGTGGGGCCCACACTATTCCATAATCTTGCCAAGTTAGATGCCGTGCACTATACAAGTGATTTATCATTCAACATTTTTGTGTAGTAAGTTCTACCAAGTGCCATCAATCAACAATAAAATATATTGTTACTTACCTACCGGCGTAGTAGTTTCAAACTCGTGATTTCCGTGACCAGGATTCGATGCTCCCGTGATCACGGCCGTAGGTACTCTTCTCGTTCGCCGATAATTATCCGGAATACTAGTCACACACAAAATAGATCCGTATAGGAATAGAACAGTCCGAATCATTCTGTAAACCGCGATGGTCGCAATAAGCGAGCGCGCGCGCAGCCAACTCTTACGGCAGCTCTCGAAGCTTGTGTCAACCGTCGCGAGTGCCGACCGAGTACCCGCATTTATTGACTTTTACGAAACACATAAACACATTTTTTTTTGTAAAAGCTTATATCTGTATTTATTTGGCCGTGAGACAAAATATAAAAAAAGAAAATGAGTAGTCAAACTTTTTTTAGCCGACTTTCTGTAAAATAGCGGCTAGTATCCGGCTAAATACGGAAACTACCTATTAATTCTACTTTCATTACCTACTTAAAATGAGTGTTCGTCTTCATTCAGTAGTATTAAAATGCGTTTATAGTTTGAGATTCATAACATTTTTAGGTCTTTTATAAGGTCAACTAAGTATCATGAATATTTACTTAAATGTGATTAAAAAAGTACCTATAAAAAGTGTAGGTATTTCATTAATATTTCAGCTTGTGATCAAAAATTCACACCTAAAATATGCTAATTATGTTTTGTTTATATTAATCTTGCACCTTACATAGTTAAAATAGTTATTTGTTATTATGTTAACTTTGAACTTTGAACCTTTCTTATGGTTTGTTTATATTTTGGCTCACGGCCAAGTAAATACGGTATAGGCAAACACATGGTAAAAATTATACGCAAAAATACCCAGAACAATGCAGATAAACAGTTTCATGTACCAATACAAATATTTGCACTGGTAGTCGGTATTATGAACCGTGGTTTCATTATTAAATTATTATTATTAAATCATTTATTTCAACCAATTAATTAGGTCATATAAAATTTGTTAGTATATTACTTAACCTAATGTTAGTAGTAATCATCAAATTATACTAATCCTAATTCAAATCATAAAAATGTCAAATCATAAAAATCATATAAAAAAATATACTTATAAAATAATAAAATAAAAAAATTATATAGGTACCTACCTATCCCCGACGCGTTTGGTAGGGGTATTTAGGTATATCTCCATTTAACAAGTTATAAGTACCGTTAAAGGGACATTTACAAAGGTAGAGGGAGATCTTTGAAGAAGGTAGTGAAATGAAAGGGAACGGCACGCAAGAACTTCAAGTGAAAATGAGAGGGCTTTACTTTCTTATACCGGCCGTCGATTTAAGGGCTGCTGGGAGTGGGTGGGGTGGGCGGGGGGGAGTGTGTAGACCCCCTCCTGTGAAGGAAAAAGCGCGGAAGCCCCCCCGATTTTTTTTCATATTCTAACCTAAAAAAAAGACAAAACACCAGGATCCAAGTTTTGTAGGTTAGGTTATGTTAGAACTGTGACTACAACAACGCACGAGCCGAGCGAGCGAAGCGAGCGTGCCGCGGCAGCGGCCGGCGAAGTGCCACAAATTATACTTTCGCACTAACGTGCTTCGCGGTGGAAAACATTCTAAATAATGGGTATCCCCGTACCCCGACTCGGATAGATTAGGTTAGGGTTATTTTTTTTTTCAAACCACTTAGAAATCTAGAATATAAAAAAGGGGGAGCGTCCGCGATGTTTGCCGCCCACGAGTGACTAAGTTAATTTTTATGCATTTTTTAATTATATTACGTTTTATAAACAACATTTTTAACACCCCAACTCGGATAGATTAGGTTAGGGTTATTTTTTTTTTCAAACCACCAATAAATCTAGAATATAAAAAAAGGAGGGGGCGTCCGCGCTTTTTCCTTCACAGGGAGGGTTCTACACCCCCTCCCCCTCCACTCCCAGCCCTTAAATCGTTCAAACCACCAAGAAATCTTGTTTTTACGAAAGTTAGGTTAGAATATTAAAAAAATCGTATCTCAAAAAGGGAGGCTTCCGCACTTTTTCCTTCACAGGGGGAGGTCTACACCCCTTCCCCTCCTCCCCCCCCCCACTCCCAGCCCTTAAATCGACGGCCGGTATAGGAAAGCTTAACCAATGAGAGAAATAAACGACATGATGAATTTTATTCTTACAGAAAAATGGGCGGGAACGCGGTGATTTTCGCGGTTTTTGCTATGTTGATGGCCGGGATTAGCTGTGAAAATAAGAGTTAGTAGCGACATCTTCTTTTTTATATTTACGAAGCTTATTTTTGTTTGGTCATGTGTTTTTTCGTTTAAAAAGCATTTTTTATCTCGTAATGTCTATGTTTTTTATTCTTTAAGTATAAAATTAAAATATAGCACGAGAACAGAAATATAAACTACATGTGCTGCCCTCTAGTATCAAGTAGTTGAACTATAACATTTTATTTGCAGCTGAATTAAAACCACCGCCTTCAAAAGATGTGGCAGAGAAGTCCGGCATTTGCAGAGTGTGTTCGTGCAAAGATGATAAAATAGACTGCTTTGAAAGAAAAATCGATAAATATTTCACTGTGCAGGAGTGGAGTGGTAAGACTTACCAATTAAGCGTTTATGTTACACAGCGCCATCTAGACGCATTCGAGATATCATAGCTCATCGTCACGCCTCTTTCTCATTGGGGTAGGCCAGGTCAGTGGGGTAGGCAGAGTCAACATCTTTCCACTTGTGACGATCCTGGCATAGGTACTCTTTTCGTTTATTCCACTTTTACAAAAAAGTTTGACCTAAAAAGCACTTTTCGACGAACTGACATCATTCTTTTAATTTTCAGATCTAACAGAACTCAAACCGAAGGTCATCGACCTATCGGAGAACCAGTTAACTAACGTGACGATGATGGCGGCACTTCCCGTGGAAGTTCTGAACCTATCCCGGAGCGGTGTAGAAAATATACAATACGGCAGCTTCAGGGAACTGCAGGATATGAGGGTGCTGGACCTCAGTCATAACAAGCTGACCACTGCCAATCTGAGTCCACATGCTTTTCAGGTTAGTAATTGATATTTTTGTTTAGCACCATCTTGTGTAATTTTTAGGTATCATCCTCCAAGTCTCGTGTTCAACGCCATCTTTTGGAGTTTTTAAGGTATTATCATCTCAATGACGTTATGAACAACCGACAAAACAGTGTTTTTAACCCCTGACGGAAACCCGAACGGGGTGTTATAAGTTTGACGTGTGTGTGTGTGTGTGTGTGTGTGTGTTTGTAAGTCTGTCTGTGGCACCGTAGCTCCCAAACGGATGAACTGATTTTGATTCTGTTTCTTTTGTTCCACAACTGCCTGTGCGGGGGAATTAAGTATGCTTATGATAGGATAGGTATCCCTGAAGCCTGACCTGTCTTTGACGTGTAGTTTGGGGGTTGAATCGTCCCCACCACTCCTATAGGGAGGCACACGATACCACTACCGCTACACTGTGTTCTACTGCATCACGTAATACTGAACCACGTAACTGATACTACCTCTCATTTCCAGGGTCTGTATTCTGCCACGGAGTACCAACCTCTGCTGTCGCTAAGGGTCATGAACCTAGCGTATAACGATCTCCATTCTCTCCACCAAGATCTATTTGAACATACATCCAAGTTGGAAGAACTGGACGTCAGCGGAAACCCATTGACCATGATAGACCATGGGACTCTGATTGCAATCTCCAGTTTGACTTCGTTGACGGTAAGAGTTCATGCGTACAGCTAAGGAGTGGAATTCCCTGCCCGAGTCTATGTTTCCGGAAAGCTATAACCTGGAATTATTCAAGTCACGAGTGAATAGGATCCTTCTAGGCAAGCGTGATTCATCGTAGACCACATCGTCACTTATCATCGGGTGAGATAGTGGTCAAACGTAAGCCTATCCTGAATAAAAAAAAATTGTTATCTTTGGAGGAGATAAGGCTATATTGGATGGGACCCCATTTTTGGTGTTCAAGCCATCCTCACCTGCTAGGCAGTACACCTGTTCATTGACAAACGGTTCTGGCGTGGTATGAGTTTGCCTATGTCGCTGCAAATAAGGCTACTCTACTAGGTATAAAGAGCCTCATCGAGGTCTTCGCGGGTATTTTGCTTTTCTGGAAGTGACTGCAGTCTGATTTCTCAGTCCTGAGAGGAAAGTATGCACCAGAGTCTGTCCATCAATCCGCAGATGCACCAATTTGCAAGTGAAGTCGGCTTTAATCCTGAAGATATTAGTGGAGAAGTATTCGCTCTCCTTCTTCTTTTATTGGTAACTGACCTGCCAACCCTGGTAGGAAAGTCTGTACCAAGGCCTGGTCCAACAATCAATGGGTGCACCACCAGTCAGCAGGGGAGATTGCCTTAGGTCCTGAAGATCTTGGTTCACCAAAAGCATCTAACTACTGTCTGTTTACTTCCCAGGTCTTAAGGATGCGTTCCTGTCAGTTAGCCGAGATCCCGGCGAAGTTCCTCCACACTCCACGAAACCTGAAGCGTTTGGATATCAGCGACAATCACCTAACTGCCGTTCCTCAAGAGCTGGAGGAGACGAAGAACTTGATGTTTTTAAATCTGAACCAAAACAGAATTGCCAGAATTGATATGACGTCGGATGATTATCCGTAAGCTGATTTAGTTATGATTAGATAGACTTATAGCTGCCAGGGAGTTCTTTTAGAGGGTGTACCCAGGGTTCCTGGTGAAAGACTCACGGGGTCGGAATACTGTGTGGTTTTATTCGGTTCAATTCCGAAATAACATTTCACACGTAAAAAAATGAATCAAAAAAGGTTTTTAGTGGCATAAGTCGCCAAATTCCATGCATTTTTGAACCAAACCTCTTGACATTAGTCAAGTCAGTCGCCCCATTTAACCCAAGATACTCATCCATCAATGAAGATGGATGAAAATCTTATGTGCTTAGATAAGACTCCTGCTAGAGACTCCTCCTCGTAGAGGAGCGGATTCTGGTTCCAAAATGCAAGTTTGGATGGAACCAGGATTGGTGTTCAGATCATGATAATGAAACAATTATTTTTTCAGGGGTTTCCCTCAACTCCGGAAGCTTGAAGAACTCCACTTGTGCAACAATCCGTCCTTGAAATACATCGGACCTGGGGCTCTAGCTGGTCTGGAGAACTTGAAGCGTCTGCACTTGAGCTTCAATCCAAGCCTGGAGTATTTAGACCCTAGGGCGCTGCCCAGACCTGATGAAATTGGAGAGGTTTATGACTGGCCTCCTATTAGAGAGGTATATCTTTTTATAGACCTTTTGGCTGTGGTTTTAGGTCATTTGCCTTTTTTGGTCTTCTGTATTCCACCTTGCATGGGAGGAAGAGGAGATACATGAAACAAGCACTTCGTCCATCTGATAACAAGCAATTCCTCTGACCTATTAACGCTTACAACAATAATGTGGTTACAAGTACATTTCTTACTTATGTAGAAAGGGAGAGGGCAAGAGTTTGGAAGGATTTAATTTATGGGTAGTAAAAGTATTTAGTTAATAGCATAATCTAATTACATAACACGGGAATCAAAGCCGAGACTTCAAGGTCACACGGAAACCTCCTTTTTATACTCCTACCTCATCAAAGCTTGCCCTTTGAAGCCCAAAGTCCGTTCTCCCACTTATTCTCTGAATTGAGCCTCTGCAACTGCCGTCTGATGATCTCTTAACCCTGAAAGGAATCCTGCACCAGATCCTTGTCTGTCAATCAGCAGCTGTACCACCTTCAGGTTTTTGGTCTCTAAAGACCTTCATCTTAATGCCCTACGTATTTTTTCCAGCTGTATCTCCAATCCAATAACTTAACCGAAGTGGACCCCCGTTTCCTCTCCCGCTGGGATCTTGTGGAGAAGGTGGATGTGTCAGATAACCCTTTCCTCTGCGATTGCTCTACCCAGTGGATGGTGGACGACTTGGCTCCTACTGTGGACAAACTGGGAGGGAACGCCTCGTTGATGGTGTAAGTATTTAGATTCCGAGTTATTGACACTTTTACAGGAAAGGGGGTAGCCAGGTTTTAGTTTCAAGAGGGGAGAGGAAGGGAGGGGGGGGGGGAAGCAAAATTTAGGTACATGAAATGGCCTGGCTTCATTATTCATATGAACACTAACAGTAAATTGATTTGTACATAAAATTATGGATTTCGAGCGAAGTACCCGAAGATCACCTGTCCGTGATGTGATGTTCCTCCTACACGGTAGAGAGGAATGGGTTGAGCCTAGCTGCCGTACACTCACGGTGAAGAAGTGGCGGGGGAGGGGGGGGGGGGGAGAGTTGGGCTGGCGTTGCTATTGTTCCTTTGTCATTATGTTGCCCCATGGACTATATCTAGAAGTCCGGGCCTGCCCTAGAGCCTCGTTCGTCAATCAGTAGGTATACCCATCGGCTTGCAGGTAAGGTTAATTAAAGCGCCGATGATGTTAATGGAGCTCCAAAAACATCCTGTATCCTCTCTTCTACTCTAATAAATATGTTCTTCCATTAAGGTGTCAAGAGCCCATTGAGATGCGAGGAAAGACCATGAAGCACCTCCACGACGGCCACAGCACCATGAGATGCGTTGACAAGTACGGCCACAGGCCCGAGCGGGACGGAGCTATTCTCCTCGGTCTACTTATTGGTAAGCAATCATCAATATCGTCACAGCGACCTCAGAATTGCGTCCGAAGTTAACTGAAAGGAAAGCCTACGTCAGGGCCTTGTCCCACCTTTTGAATCTGGTTCCCAAACCTGAGGGGGGATCTCGAAACCGGAGGTGGATCTGGGTCAGCCAGAATGCGAGAGAAATGCCTTAGAGCCACCTTACACCCCAGCAATCTGTGGGCCTAAGCCATCGTGCAGTTTTAGTCAGTTCGAGTCCGACATCATCATTTGAGTACCAATACCAGTTGCATCTAAAGCTTGTATTTGGAGCCAGAAGTTGTCTCCTTCTTGGGTGGCCGACCGGCACACGGTCCACCTGATGGAAAGCAGTTACCGTGTTTTATGGACTTGTACAACACCAGGGGCGACACCCTCATAATCAGCAGAAGTACCTAACAGGCTTTTACACCTGCAGGTGAAGATGACTTAGACCCCGAAGATCTCCATTTTCTAAATTAGTTGTTGCCCGCGGCTTCAGGTGCGTGAACTACTATTCCCATTCCCACAACCCACAAGACTCTATTCCCGGGATAAAAGTAGCCATGTGTTATTCAAAACTATAATATTCTGTACCAAATTTCATTCAGATCCTCTTGAAGTTTTTGCGTATTAGTGAGATGCTTCTATTTTCCTATTTTAAAATTCTTCTGTCCTTCTTCCACAGGTGTTCTTCTAGCAGTACCTTTGATGCTGGGATTGGTACTCCTATGGCGTCACGGATACTTCTCCTGGATGGGACTTCGTCCACCAGCCAACGTCTCACGGGCATTCTACAAGCGAGCGCCTGCAGAAGACAATTATTTCTAACTGGTGTTTGTGGGAGACGGAATATATTTGTAATTTTCTTTTGTATTTAAGTGTTAGTAATAAAAAACAATGTATAATGAGATTTGTTTTATAAGTCATAGAAATAAAGAAATACTTTTAATTCTTTTTTTCAACACTCACGCCTACTTACTCCAGGCAGGACTGAGCCTAAGCCGGGGTGCGAAGGAAATGCTCTTTGGGCCACCTTACACCCTGGCGTCAGAAAACTCTAGATAGCGTGCGGTTTTGGTCGGTAAGAGTCCGACATAACCTGCCCCGTTGGCAGCGGGGTGGGTATCCATTAGGATTTCCACACGGAAAAAAGGCAGGGGCAAGCCTATTGACGTCATGCGAGCACTTTTAAGGGTTGTTTGATGAAGAATAACTCTATTCATCAAACACCTGGTTACCCTTATCAATGGGAAGCGAGGGAAGAACCCTTTATTGTCATGCGGCAATCCCCACGGAAACGCCCCTGTCACGTAGTAGGGGCTGGTATATCAAACTTGAACCGATTAAAACTGCACGGTATTTCGTCACATTGGCCTACGTGGCCGGGGAAATCTGAGGTGCAAGGATATCCCAATATGGGGTTCTTCAAGGCATTCGACTATTTTTATAAGGTCGTCAGCGAGTGTGACGCCCCTGCTGGCAGCCCTGGTGTTGCACACGTCCATAGGCCACGGTGACCGCTTCCCAGCAGGTGAACCATGTGTTTGTCTACCACCTTAATGGTATAAAAAACTAATGAGGGTAGAAATCAAAATTAATAGCTCATAGGGTCTGATTTTTATTAATCTTCCACAAATACATATTATAAGTCATTTTAATTTCTATACGCTATAAATACTATCTAAAATCTAAACTATAGATTGTGACAGCACCTCAATATTTCACATTATGTCATTAATGACAGTTACAAATTGACATAAATTGATAGACAGAGAAATTTTGTGTTGTCATATTGCATAAGTTGGACATTTTGTGTGATGGTCATTTTGTAGATAGGGCGTTTTTCACAATTTGGACATTTTATGTGATGATCATTTTGTAAATAGGGTGCTTTACACAATTCGGACATTTTGTGTAATGCTCATTTTGTAGATAGGACGTTTTTCACAAATTGGACATTTTGTGTAATGCTCATTTTGTCGATAGGACGTTTTTCACAATTTGGGCATTTTGCAGATTGGACGTTTTGCACATATTGGATATTTTGTGTCTTTAGCTAATTGGACGTTTAGTATGTTGCTACTTTTGAGGACGTTTTGCACATATTAGACATTTTGTTGGTTGCGCAGTATCAAGGAAATAATGCAAACTACCTATTTATTTAGCAATGGTTGATTGAACGCGAAATAGATAAAACACTATTAAAAGTATAGTTATTGAGCAATATTTTACGAAATATCGGCAAGATACACATTAGATTTATTTTAAGTTTATTTTTATTATATTCAAACTAATTACGGCAATTTCAAAATTACGTAGCATTATGAACCTTAACGTCATTATTATAGTGCACAGAATCGAAATAAATACTGCTGTTTCGAAGCTGCTGCTATTTCAACCACTTTTCAGCCATGGTGCGTCCTTGCGAGCAAGAAGCGATTCTTACCAAAAAGACTTGTTCAAATGACGCATATGTGCACAGGATTAAGTAGCCAATACGATGGGCACATTTCGGAGGGAACTTTTCAATAGTTGCAGCGGCAAAAATGGCGCTTATTTTCGTATAAGAAACTAATAATATGTTGATTAAGCAATATTCTAAACTACCTAATCACAACTTATAAATACATGTGAAATTTTCATTTTGTCTATTTGCGACTATCGTTAGCCAAATCGTGGTGTTTCTCGAGAAATGATTCTACATTTTAGGAGATCATTTATTTAGTAGTGTATTTATAAATGCACAATAATTAAGTAGCTATCTATAGGTATTGAAGGTCAATTCTAGTTCCGAAAAATATTCTTTCTTTTCTCCTACGAAGAGATTTTATTACTGAATTGACAATAATTATCAATAAAATAATTAAATATTTGATAAAATAAATGATCTGCCTATATCATAGACAATTAATAAGTAAACATACCTTATTTACAAGACTTATTACGACATACAAGGAATTAGTCTCACCTACTGTATAATCAGCTCGCCGACTACAGTTAATACGTGACAAACTGTACGCTTTAGAATAAGTGTATATCACCGGAATTTGCGTAAATCGGTTTAGATGTCGAAATATTGTCAACTCAGAGAGGAAAATCTTTAACGTACATATTACCTTACCACAATGCCTCCAATCGAAGGTCTTCGACCAGTGCGTCCTACCAGTCATGACTTAAAGCACCGAAACATGGAATTGTTGTTTCATTGAAGGACAAAATTCGCAATGAGGTCATGCGACAAAGAACTAAAGTTACCGACATAGCTCGCAGAATAAGCAAGCTGAAGTGGCAATGGTCTGGCCACATCTGTCGAAGGACCGATGGCCGTTGGAGCAAACGAGTCCTAGAGTGGAGACCGCGAGTCGGCAAACGGAAGGTGGGACGCCCCCCAGCCAGGTGGACAGACAACCTGAAAAAGGTAGCTGGGATGGGCTAGATGCGGAAGGCGGAGACCTATGTCCAGCAGTGGGCGTCGACAGGCTAATTGATTGATTGACATAATACATACACAATTCCATTTCATACTAATTCCATTTCTGGGAGGTAATAAAAAAAATAACGACGATTTTTTTTCATATAGGACACGTCAAAATGACTTTACCTCGTCTGATGGTAAGCTAAAGGTAAAGTCTCAGGACTGGGGTCACCACCACATACACCGGTAGTGCTACAGTGGCGGCCCTCAACTTGACGGCCTCATCAAATGCTTTTTCACGCCCCGCTTAAAGGACGATAGTTAAGCCGGGGCTCGGCTTCCGTCAATTTTCAACAATATTTCGACAGTTTAGCCTTGATTTAAGACAGTTACAATTATATACAGATGCCGGCATGTGAATTGGCCAGACGCGTCATATGCGCAAAGGTCGATTTTTAGGTCCCCTTTGAAGTATGAGCGGGTGGCGGGAGACGCGGTTGCGCCGTCGCGGACATACGATTGGTCCGTCCCTTGACGGACCAATCATATGTCTCCGAGTGACGTCTCGTAGCGAATCAACGTTCCATTCGTTCGTACTTTGAATCATTTGATTGGCTCAAAATGCACGATGCGCGAACTTACCCCAAACCTGGCCATGTTACGTGCCGGTATCTGTAAAAATAACTGCTTTTATAATTATCGTTGACGAAATAAGGCAATGCAAATTATACGCCAAGTATGGAAAATCCATTATTTAATTCTTATAGGAGACAAAATATCTTACAAAAGTAATATTTTCTTATATAATAATTGTGATTGATGATAGCATAACATTTAAATCAAAATATTATTTTTATTATAAATAATCAATTAGAAAAATATTTATTTCACATTTTTCAAAAAAATATTTAACCAAAAATTTGATTTTTATATTCAACTATATATATAAAGTATATTGTTTCATTGTTGTCTAAACATAAATAAACGATAATTTTATTTTCTAATATAAAAAATATTGTATTAATTTGTAATTCTTTGCACTTTGCTGAATTTAAATCGAAATAGTTATTAACTTTGCACACTAGATGGCGTTAACATAAGACATACCTAATCACATTTACTATTGTATAATACTACTATTCCTACCAACAACTATAAGAAAGCAATCATTTATTGTACCATTTTATATATAATTCTTACAAAAAAACCGCCACGGGAAGCGCCAGCTATGAAATAATCATCAAAATCGGTTCACCCAGTCCTAAGTTCTGAGATAACAAACAAAAAAATATAGTTGAATTGAGAACTTCTTTTTTGAAGTCGGTTAAAAACTAGCTGATGCACTGCGGCTTCACCCGAGTTCAGTTATCGTTTTTTGCTCATATCGCCGGTTCTACTAAATACTAAACCAATAGCAATTAAACATACGGCAGATTTTAAGTCTGACTAAGACCTTTCTAATACAAAAAATGCATCAAAATTCGTTCAGTAGTTTTTACGTCTACAGTAAGGCGATAAACAGACGGCGGGGCGGTCAAAATGTCCGCGACGCACTCTTATAAGGTAGCATTTATCCGCGCAATAGCTCATGTCACTTTTCAGACATACGAGGGCTAAATGCGATCTAAGGACAGTAATAATAATACGAGTGCCTCGCGGACATTTTGACCGCCCCGCGCCTCCGTCTGCTTATCGCATAAACAGACAAGAATTAAAAAATAGAATCTTCTGAATCGTTCATATAACATAACCTGAAAAAAATTACTGTGTGAAGTTTTGTATTTATTTCTAAAAAAAGTGCTAGTAACTGAAATTACCTAGTATTTTCGTTAACCCTTCAGCTAAGCTAAATTGTTTGACCTGGCAATATCAGTTAGACCAGTTGTCGGACTTTTTGGGCTTCAACTACCCGTAACGACTGCCATAGTGGTCTATGGTACCTTATATATACCCCTTTAAAGTTCTATTTGAATTGAAAAAGTTTATATATCGGTTACATCAATATGACTTCACCTCGCCTGAAGGTAAGCTGTACTAGTGTTTTAAATATTTACTAGTAAGTACCTATATTTATATTTTTTTTACTATCTTTTCCATCTTTTTTAATCGTTGACCGAATTTTTCACGGGATTTTATGTGATTTTTTTAATTTCCTTTTTTATGTCAAATGTGATAAGTAAATGATAAGCTCATAGTAATAATTGTGATGAATGTATTACCTTAGTTTACAATACATTGCAGAACGAAGTTATATATATTTTTTTAAAGTAATTTGATTTTAGTCTCAAAATTTTATCTTCCCCATAGAAAATACTTGGAGAACTTGTTAAAATTTGAAGATATAGCAATAGTTTTATGTTCTGATAATATTATAATTTAAAAAAAATATATGTGGAGATTTCATTTTCCCCAAGGAAATCAATACATTTTTCCCAATGAAAATCATTGCGGAATCATAAATTTATCAATTTTATTATACTATTACCGTCAAGTAACAGTTAATATATTCAACAATTTAATGGGGAAAAATTTGAAACCAAAATTTTATCTTCCCCATTATAAATATTTGGGTAAATTGCCAAATTACACATATAGCTATACTATACATAATCTAACAATTACATAATATGCCTTCTTACAGTTGTCAAGTAGTCCTAAGTAAGGCTGAGCGCACATTATAGACAACACAGTCTACAGAAAAACTTAAGTGTGTACATTTAGAACAAAACAAATCTGTCTAATTACACAAGTCACGTCGAGACAAAACTGTCTTATAGACTGTCTTGTCTCTAATGTGCGGTGGCCCTAATTGAAGCTTCTTAAAGCTATAGTGTGAAGAGGACAGAAGACATCGCGGGGATGTTTCAGGCGCCCACTTTGTTCCGTCGTTTGTTAAGTAGCGAATTGTTGCTTTGTTCTAACGTCTTGATTTGAACCTGTAAATAAGAACTGTTGATTAGTATTTACAGTCCATACGGATAAAGACACACTTGCCCCGGTAAGGGGAAGCCGGTTCGACGGGGAAAGTTAGTCATAATGGGGGTGTACTTTTAGTTATAATGGGAGCATACTTTTAGTCAAAATGAAGGTGTTGGATTAGTCACCATGGGAGTGTACTTTAGCCACAATAGAGGCTAGAGGCATACTTCTAGCTACAATGAAAGTATATTTTTAGCCACAAAAGGGGTGTTCTTGTAGCCACAAAGGGACTGGAAGTATACTTTTAGTCAAAATGGGGGTGCACTATTATCCAATATGGAATCATTTTTTAACTAAAATGAGAGCATAATTTAAGCTACAATGGAACCGTTCTTTTAGCCACAATGGTGGTCTTTTCTTAGAAACAGAACAAGTATACTTTAACCAAAATGGTACTTTTAGGCGATAAGCAGATGGAGGCGCGGGGCGGTCAAAATGACCGCAACACACTCTTGTTATTACTAACATTAGATCGCATATAGCCCGCGCAATTTTTGACAAGCGACAGGAGCTTGTACCGCGAAGACCGCGGTAGCCTAGTGGTTTGGGTAATGGACTGCTGAGACGAGGTCTCGGGTTCGATCCCAGGTTCACCATGGCACACACCAATGACTTTTCGATGCTTTTCGAAGTTACGTGTGTATTTATCGCAGGTTTATAAGTGCCCGGTTAATGGCAATAGGCTCGCCACCTATTACATTGGGACCTAAACATAAACTGGCGAAATGTGGGTGCTAGCACCTCTGCCTACCCCTTCGGGGATCGAGGCGTGAGTTTATGTTATGACAGGAGCTATTGCGCGGACAAATACAACCTTATAATCATACAAATAAGAGTGCGTCGCGGTCATTTTGACCGCCCGCCGTCTGCTTTCGGCCTTAGTCACAGTGAGAGCGTTCTTTTAGTCACAATGGGAGTATTTAGCTAGTCACAGATGGTGTGTGTGGGGAGATGGGGGTGCACATGTAGTTAAGTGGACACTCGCCGTCACCTGATCGTAGTCGACCCGCATGGTGGCGAGCGAGCGCGTCATCTCGTCCTGCACGTCGGCCCACGCCTCGCCGCCCTCGCGCAGCAGCGCGTGCGTGTACAGCGGGGTCTGCGGGACCTGCGTGAACTGGCGCACCCACGGGCTGGACATCACCTGGGGAAGTATACGCGTGTTACAGATACCGGCACGTAGCTTGGCCAGGTTTGGGGTAAATTCGCGCATCGTGCACTTTGAGCCAATCAAATGATTCAAAGTACGTACGAACGGAACGTTGATTCGCTACAAGACGTCTTTCGGAGACATATGATTGATCCGACAAGTGACGGACCAATCATTTATGTCCGCGACGGCGCAACCGCGTCTCCCGCCACCCGCTCATATCTCAAAGGGGACCTAAAAATCGACCTTTGCGCATATGACGCGTCTGGCCAATTTAAATACCGGCATCTGTACAACTATGGGCAAAAGTTTTGACAATGTACAGTCAGCAGCAAAAGTCTGATTATTTTCAGATTTTGAACAATAGTTTTGAGCAAAGTAACTTATTGTTTTTAAGGAAAATGATGTTTAGTTACTTATTTGGCTCTATTGAACTACCTTGAAACCATTTTCGTTCGAATTTTTAAGTTTGAAATTGTGCATTCATCATAGAGTTTTGCCGCTCACAGTACAGATTTCAAACTTATTTTTTTTTCTGATCAGAAAAGTGATCATCTAGGACGGGCCTTGAACCCGTGACCAGTCCCTTACAGGGGGAATGCTCTGACCAACTGAGCTACCTAATAATTATTAAAATACAAAAACTCATCATACCTGTTGTATGGTAAGTCTGTTGGCTGGGTCTACCGAGAGCATGCCTCGGATGAGATTCTTGGCCTCAGACGACACGTTGGACCACTCCGGCTCCGGGAAGTCGTACTGGCCGAGTCTGATGCGCTGCAAATAAATATAATTGATTAGGGAAAATTTTAAAAAGTGACATTTTGAAAAATGCCATTGCCATATCGAAAATTATATGAAATCTCTCCGCTTGCATTTCTATATAAATAACAAAACTTGGCAAACATTACAACTAAGTATTACACTTATTCTTATGTGTAATAGTTGTAATGTTTGCCAAGTTTTGTTATTTATCTGCACAATTTTTTTAATTCTCTTTGCCGTAAAAAGCTCCTAATAAATAATTATCAGAAAACATAAAAAAAAGATTTATTAAAATTTAGTTTAAAAAATATCAAGTATTTTCATTTATATTTTGTAATAAGGTAATTTATTATTAATTATTGTTTTAAGTTTGAGGTCACACAATATTGAATAATTAATCCTACTAAGGGTTTAAGCCACGTCAAATAATCCACCCCGTATCGTTCCCAATATCCCAATGCAGTTCTCGCCATAAATAGCTGAGTTGCGTAAGCCATATTCTTTTGTATCAGATACGAACGGGAACGGAAGTTACCACCTTTTTCATGATTTTTATAATATATTTGACTTCAAGCAAGAATTGCGAGAAAATATGAGATGTTGTGTAAAAAGACAAAGTAGTCAAAATTCTCGGTTTGTAATCGGACCCGATTCCCGGGATTCTCGGACGAGATTCACAACAAAAAGTTACCTTCTTCATTCCTGGCGATATGGCAAGACCATGGTTGGAGTAAAACGGTGGAAAGCCGCACAATAGGATGTACATCACCACGCCTAAGGACCAGATGTCGCAAGATTTGTCATACTTCTCTGGACCTAGGACCTGCGAACAAAAGAAACGTATTGGCTAACACATCTTTTTTATACTAATTAGGTGGTAGACAAGCACACGGTGCACCTGATGGGAAGTGGTCACCGTGGCCTTCCCCCTTCCATTTTCCCTCCCCCATTCCCCTAACCTCCCCCCTCCAGGGTCGACAGCGCGAGTGTGACGCCCTTGGTGTTGCACATGTCCATAGGCGACGGTGACCGCTTCCCAATAGGTGGGCCACATGCTTGTCTGCCACCTTTTATTTTATCGTGCGGAAATCCCCATGGATACCACCCCGTCGGCCATAGGCGGTGGTTATGTCGGGATCGAACCGAATAAAACCGCACGCCGCGCCGTCTCGGGCCTTAATTACCGGGGTGTAAGGTTACCCAATAGGCATATCCCTCGCACCCCAGCTGACCCCGGGCCATCTACGGTTTTAAGATGGGTCCCTCGACCCCCGAAAGGAAGTGGAAAAAAATACCACACCAAATGGTTGGAAATGCTTTTAAAAATATCACAACAGTCTTTACCTCTGGTGCAACATAGTAAGGTGTATAACACGGTGTCTGTAGGGTGTCAGCAGGACTCAAGGTCTCCTTAGCAAATCCGAAGTCTGTCAGTTTAAGTATCGCGTTCGGTTCCGTGCTGGTGTAAAGCAAGTTTTCCGGTTTGATATCTCGGTGGGCGATGTTTGAGTCATGCAGGTGGCGAACGGCGACACATATTGAGTGCATGATCTGTGAAAATATAATTGTAGGGTAAGGTTGGTGCGATTCAACTTTTACTTAGCGCCATCTAGCGCAATTCAGCTAAACTAATACGAAATAACTAAACTATTGATTCGGCATGGCACAGTTGGAGTTTAACCGCTGCCGCGCTGGATCTTCTTCAACCTAGCGTTAATTTATCCCAGTCGTATCCAAAGCTTTCACCTCGGAGTCTGGGGTCCGCTTTGCCAGTCTTAACTGCGAATTTGGCTGGACCTCGATATTTTCCGTGAAGCGACTGCCATCTGACCTTCACAACCCAATGGTGACATCAGGCGATATCGAAGCATTGCAGCTAACCGTTGTTCTTGGAGTTTTTAAGGCTCCAACTACCCGTAACGACTGCCATAGATGTTTGTATAGCAACCGGGACCGACGACGGCTTAACGTGCTCTCTGAGGCACGACGAAGTTTAACCACTGGATACAATTTATAAATTATACACTAGCCTTTGTCCAACTCAGCTGTCGTCGACTTCGAGTCTAACTATGAAACGGCTGAACATCGATATTTTCCGTGAAACGACTGCCATCTGACCTCCAGAGCCCACTGGAGATATCGAAATTCTGTAGTTAGAACAAATTTTCGAACATTTACAGGTTCCAACTACCCGTAACGACTGCCATAGATGTTCGTATGGCAACTGGGCCCAATGGCTTAACATGCTGATGAAAATATAACTGTTTTCATAAAATCTTAACAGCAGGTAAAACTAGGTACAATAAGTTATTATACCTGCTCTAAATCCACAAGTATTTTAGCGTTGTTTTCCTTATGTGCTAGTTCCGTACAAATTAGTGCCTATAATAAAATTTAGTAGCACATAAAACAATAGTTGTTTCATTATAAATGCTGTATAATAGACGTGAATTGAATTTTAAGTGGTATTTTGAGAAGGTACTAATAATTTGAATCGTCTGTTTTCAAGTATATTTTAATTGGAAAATAATGTCTTCCAAATTTACGTAAGCACTATAGACCTTTTTAAGTTTCAGCCAAGAATTGCCCAACAAGTCATTGCCCGCGGCATCGCCTGCGTGGATTTATGTTACTATTCCAGCTTTCCATGGGAACTTATTCCTCCCCGATGCTGGCTCCCCTTATCTGGATGCAAGACCAGGAAACCGCGGTTCTCAAACCCGAGGAGGGAGCCATTTCGAAACTGGCAATGGCCTGGTTCAGCCGTTGTGCGTTTTTAATCGGTTTGTGGCCGACATACTGAGGTCAGGGCGGGCGGTTATGTCGGGCACGAACCGCGATGCAAGGGGAATTCCGTACGAAGAAAAAAATAAAGGTAGGTTTTACACCGAAGGTCTTGGTGGATCCCGGATTCTCTTAAGTCTTACCTCGGCAGCCTGTCTCTCAGTGAAAGCACCATCCCTGTTGTCTTGTATCCTCTGGAACAGCTCGCCTCCGTCCATGCACTCCATCACTACGAGTAGACATCCTCGGCCGCCGTACGAGTTCTCGTACACGTCTATGACCTGCAAAGTAGAAGAATATTTGTTTTAGGTTATTTTTTTTCTAAAGATTGAACTATCAACAGCCAGTACGGTGACAGGGACAACTAAGTCCACGGATAATTCGGCTGAAGAGCCCAGTTGCCAGTTTTTAGTGGTTGTCTCGACCCAATATTCAGAAAATCGGCCGGTGTGCCAAGTTGATTACAGCTAGTTTTTATTGGTTGACTCAACCCAATATTTAAAAAACTGCTCATGGGCCCATTTGACTACTCTGCCACTTTTTTCAGTGGTTGTCTCGACCTACTATTCAGAAACTTTGCCCGCGGACTCAGCCTACCACCACCCTTTTTTGGTCGACTCGGCCCACTATTCAGAAACTCGGCCCAAGGGCTCAGTTGACATCTGTTTTTAGAGGTTTTCTGGACGCACTATTCAGAAAATAAGAAACTACCACTGTTTTAGTAGTTGTATCGCCTCACTATGTAGAAAATCAGTCCGAGGGCTTAGTTGACCACTGCCACTTTGATGATGATGATGAAGTACAGAAAAAATAAACCCAAAAAATCCAAAGTCACTATCGGCTGATCACCGTTAAGTCACAGTGACGCGTAACCCAATTTCATCACGACACATCATCATGATGTCACTCGCCACAAGTGATACCGATCACCGATAACAGGACTCGATTGAGTGCTTATCATTACACGCCTGCGTTTACTGTACCGGCGTGAGTTACATTGGTACTTGTGGTGTACAGTCAACGACAAAAGTACTACTGAACGCTAAAATACCCCCCAAATTCCTCAACCCCTTCCCTTCCAGGGTATGACGGGAACACCGTGGTTCCCAAACCCGAGGGGGCCATCTCGAATCCGGAGATGGCCCGGGTGAGGCAAGGGAAATGCTCTATGGGCCACCTTACACCCTGGCGTCAGAAGACCCTAGAGTCTAGACGGCTTGCGGTTTTAGTCGGTAAGAGTCCGACGTAACCTGTCCCGCTGCCCGCGGGGTGGGTATCCATGAGGATTTCCGCAGGAAAAAAAAAACGCAGCGGCGCGAGTGTGACACCCCTGAAGTTCCACACGTCAATAAGTCACGGCTAACCGCTTCCCGGTGGGTCATATGCTTGTCTGCCACCTAAATAGTATTAAAAAAAAACTAGTCGATGTTTCCTTTGATACTGTTCAGCGACTTTTCAAGGTGACTGTACGTAACGGCCGGCGCCGGCGCATGTAAGAGAGGAAGGGCATATTGTAATCGTTTACGGTACTATTGACAATTTTATTATCGAACTATGAATAAGCATAAAGATAGATATTATATACGAGTATTATTCGGTTGTGCAATAATGGTATTGTTGTACTGTTGTACTAGAACAACATCGTTTTTTGTGTTCCGTACCAGTATGGATTTTTTCGTAAATTTTGCACTAAATTTCCGAATTTTTTTGTTTTACCCCAGACGGAAATATCTGAAGTCATTAAATCGTAAGAGCGGTATTATGGAAAAAAAATTACAAAAAACTAAAGATGCGAAATTACAATAATGTTATCTTTGACTTTGCCCTAAAATGCAGTTTCCGAAATTTAGGGCAGGTAAGTAGGATAGCCAGAGCTCACAAACTCCCCCCCCATTCCCCAATCCCCCCACTAACCTAGGGTTCCATTTCAGGGTCGGTAGCGCGAGTATGACGCCCCCTTTTTTTGTGTTGCACACGTCCATAGACCACGGTGACCGCTTACCATCAGGTGGGACATGTGCTTGTCTACCATCTAAGTGGTATAAAAAAAACTGTGTCAAGATGGCGCCTGAAACTCCAACGGAATCTGTCTGCATTGTGTGTTTTTATACTCAGTAAGTGATCCTAAACTTTATAAAAAGCTAAATTTATCTTTACTAGTAGTTACCTAGTAGGCACACAATAAGTCATTGTATACAGTTGTAAGTTGCAAGATGTAGGTACCTATTTGCGCATCTCATTACTGTACCGATTTTGATCATTGCGTCATCAGATTCATCTGAATACTGCGCGTGAGCAACGCTCAGGCACCCATTAGTTCCACACAATATAATACATATTGACCAGTTAACGTGAATACGTATAGCACAAGCTATTTCGGCTGTCCGATTTAAAAACCTAGTACCTAGTACCTACCCATCTGAAGGACTTATTGAAAAAAAAAAACCAGTGTTTTCGAATTTTTCGACCAATTTTTGTGACCACCCTGTGTTTGTTTTCTGGAAAGCACAAAACCCACTCTAGCGACAATTTTCATTCCTAATGATTTTCTGATTGGAAAAAATGATCATCCAAGACGGGACTTTTTTCCGATCAGAAAAAATCATTGGGAATAGTTAGCATGCAATTGCTTAAATATTTCATTAAATTTACAATCCATCGCGGAGTCTCCTCCAGGATAAATATGATCATTCAGAGTATTCAGACCAAGTGGAAATCTATTTTTCGTGTTGTTTTCCCCACGGATACCACCACGGGCGGTTGTAGTGTTGCCCCCCAATTCCCCCCAATCTCCTCCTCCAACCATCCCACCAAACTCCCCCCCTCCCCTCTAGGGTTGGCAGCGAGAGCACAGGTCAGTGACGCTCCTGATGTAGCACACGTCAATAGGCCACGATGACCGCTTCCCATCAGGTAGGCCGTGTGCTTATCTGCCACTTTAGTACAAAAATCACGCCTAATTTAACACATTGCACACTTTGTGTAACCACAGGGTAAATAATTTTTATGGTATCATTTTATTGTGCGAGCCGGATTGCACAATATTTTATAAGGCACGTAATATAAATAGTTGAATATAAAATAAACCATTGTTAATTATATGGCGCAATACTATCTAAGTATCCAGTACTGTTATTATAAAATTGTAAAGTTAGCTGTTGTCTGTACATTGGAATATTTAAAAAAAACTTGGGGTTATAATGAACGATTCTGAATACAAAAAATTGTTTTTTTTTTTTGAATTCTTGTATGTTTTTTCGCGATGCACGCAAAATCCACGAAACGGAATGATGTTGATTCAGTCTTTTTCGTTTGAAATGTCTTGTATATAATACAGAACCCATTTAAGTCCCAATACTGGGCACTGGTCTTCTCTCCTCTAACGAGAGAGCTGAGAGGGTTTAGACCACTGGCCTAATAATGGGGGTTGGTGGATCAGACATGTCCTTAGAATTTCTTCTAGGACATGTGGGTTTCCTCACGATATTTTTCCTTCACCGTCAGCAGATGGTAAATCATGTGATTAGCACATATAAATTCCACAAAGTGAAATTCACATTGGTACTGTCCGGCCGGATTCGAACTCGATACTCTGAGCCGCGTCCTTATCCATTCAGCTACCATCGGCCTCAGACTTAAAATCTTACGCATCTTTAATCACAATCGGTTGAGTAGAACTAAAGATATAGTAAAAAAAACCGCTAAAACTGACGTCAACGCGGGCGGAGCCACGGGCATAGGCTAGTTATAATAATATGGCGCAATATTATGTATGATAGTTGTAAGAACGTTTATCAACGAGTTGTAAATAAGGCCGAACGCAAACAAACGACAAACACGTAGGAATCACAATAACAAGCGTCAGTGGCTTAGTGGTTAAGTACTTCGACTTCGAAGGGTTCGAATTCGAAAACCGCACGGCGCGGCGTTGCGGCGTCTCGCATCTCCAGACGCTAGGGTGTGAGTGACCCAGGGTGCGGGCCGGAACCTAGGTATACGCGGTGCACTCGGGCAACGGAGGCGAGCAGCGCCTCCCATTCGCCATAGATGCTGTAGCCTGCGGCCAATCTGGCTGGGGTGGGAGTTGCCCTCTAACTGAAGGGCTGCTCCGAGGCTTTCCACGTGTCCCTTTGACTGGCAGAGGGTACAGTGGGGAGCGAGCAGGGGGCGAGCTGATTGTCCGCGCACCGACGGTTGTGTGACAGGACAGCCGCCTGTCACCTTAAACCCCACCGTCGTCGTCGGTGAAGTGGCGCGATGCTCGCCCCAGCCCCCTTTCGGCGAGTCGAGGGGGCCATCTCAATACCGTAGATGGCCCAGGGTCAGCTGGGGTGCGAGGGATATACATTGGGTAACCTTACACCCCGGTAATTAAGACCTGAGACGGCGTGCGGTTTTAGTCGGTTCGATCCCGACATAACCACCCCCGATGGCCAACGGGGGTGTATTCATGGGGATTTCCGCACGATGAAAAAAAAGATATCCGAACCGAATCTATTAGAATACAAAAATACAACAAAACGAGAAAAGGTAGGTAGCCTTGCACTTCCGCGGTTCTCTTGGCGGGGGCATTACCCTGCCACCAGATAACATGAGATCATAACGTTAATAACATAATTGGCTACCGATAATTTCCAATTAAACTGTAAAGCTGTCGTATAAAAACCGGATCTGACAAAAACAGTCATAATACGGAAGGGCTTAGCGTGGCGACACACCTGCGGAAAATACGTGATGGGAATTTTGCTGTGATTATGTCTGTCACATACGTGTCAACTCTTTACTATGATAGTTCAAAAAATCACAAGTGTCCAACTGTTTTTATATCTGACTCGGCTAAACTCTGAAACGGGTAGACTTATTTTGATAGTATTTCACTGGCAGATACGTAGTAAGGTGTAAAAAAGTGTCAGACTGTTTTTATATCTGACTAGGCTAAACTCTGAAACGGGTAGACCTATTTTGATAGTATTTCAGATCCGTAATAAGGCGTAACCTAGGCTACTTTTATTTTAGAAATATAATTATGTTGCCGTACAAAACCTAAATCTAACTACACGAGGTCACAGTTTACAGTACACCTAGTATTTTTTATTAAACCGTTTTATTTAAACTTGATCTGTTTGTTTGGGTCAAATCTAGTAATTGAAATTTTGGCAGAAATCTTTAGTTCTGATGGCAATAGAATTTAATTTATTCTGTATCATTTTTAACAATACGAAAGTCATTGCTCACGCGTAATCACACCGAACAGTCATCGCGTATCTTCTGCAAGTGTGTCGCCACACTAAAACAATTGCAATGAGTAATAAATATTACTCATTGGTATTTTTCGGTATTTTTGTAACAGATAATGGCCATGTATTCACAGTTATCGGTCAAAAACATGTGTTTGAAGACAAGTTTATGTTTATAGGATGTTATTTGAACGTAAACAAATAGATAATGATGTCATTTTTAACCGACTTCAAAAAAGGAGGAGGTTCTCAATTTGACGGGTTTTTTTTTTTAAGTTTGTTACCTCAGAACTTTCGACTGGGTGAACCGATTTTGATGATTATTATTATTTGATAGCTGGCACTTCCCGCGTGTCGTCTCATTTGAATTTGGTCCGTTGAAGTCGGTTGTTTTACGTAAGAATAGTTTGATTGGTTAAGTCTGATGCGGGCTTTACTTACCCACTAAGAACTTTGCGGTAAGGCGGTATACCTTTTTTTCCGTGCGAAAACCCTCATGGATACCCACCCCGCGGGCAGCGGGGCAGGTTATGTCGGACTCTTACCGACTAAAACCGCACGCCGTCTAGGGTCTTCTGACGCCAGGGTGTAAGGTGGTCCAAAGAGCATTTCCCTCGCAGCCCGGTTTGACCCGGGCCATCTCCGGATTCAAGATGGCCCCATCGGTAAGGCGGTATACCTTCCGCTTACTCCTTCGCCTTTGAGTTTGGTTTAAACGGCTTTTATTGGAGCGACAGCCATCTCACCTCCCAACTAGTTACTCGAATGATATAAAAGTATAAGTATACTGGTGGTAGAAATTTGATGGCATAAATTTGTCACAAAATTCGGCCGGGTAGGTACCACCGTGCACGATTGCGAAAAACCCTCTATAGTAATCCAATCCCGGTTGGATTGCGTTCAGGGGTCAGCAAGTGCATAGCCGGGCAGGGGGAAATTGTGGTCGCAGTACTAGTGGAACCGGTGGGTGTCACGCGGTGCTGCGACGACAATCCTCTTTTGATGAGGCCGTCAATCTGAGTGCCACCATTGTTAACATGGCCCTCTTTCCTGAGACTTTACCTTCAGCTTACCATCAGGCAAGGTGAAGTCAAATTGACGTGTCCTATATAAAAAAAAGTGACCCATTACTCAAGCTCACCTGGACGATATGGATACAGCCGCGCGCCCGCCAATGTAGCTCGACCTCTCGCCGCGCCTTTGTGTTGTCGTGGAGAACTTTCAACGCGCGCTTAGCACCTGTCTTTTTTTCTTTACATTCTAGAACCTGGAACAATGGAATAGAAGTTAGTTAATACTGTAGTTTGAGGCCACGTTTTGCGGCAACCGGCGCGTAACAAATATTTGACCATACCACTTCTTATGTCAAACTTGATAGTAACCCATTTATGTCCCACTGCTGGGCACGGGTCTCCTCTAACGAGAGAGCTGAGAGGGTTTAGACCTGATCTAATGCGGGTTGGTGGATTGGACATGTCCTTAGAAATTCTTCTAGGACATGTGGGTTTCCTCACGATTTTTTTCCTTCAACGTCAGCAGATGGTATGTGATTAGCACATATAAATTCAACAAAGTGAAATTCACATTGGTACTGTCCGGCCGGATTCGAACTCGATACCTCTGAGAAGATGCCGCGTCCTTATCAGCTACCATCGCTGTATTTACTTAAAACACTGAATGAAAATTCTTTATTTTTCATGGGTGTATAAAACTTTTTTTTCGTGTGGAAACCCTCTTGGATTTTTTTATACTACCTACGTATGTGGCAGACAAGCACACGGCCCACCTGATGGAAAGCGGTCACCGTGGTATATGGACGTGTGCAACATTAGGTGTCGCAGACGCGCTACATACCCTGATGGGAAAAGGAGGGCTAGGAACGGGTGGGGAGGCTAGGAAGGGGTAGGGGGAGGAGGGGTACAGTGAGCTCTGGCTACCCTACTTCCCGGCGGGAAGACAACTCAAGGTTATTATGGCCGCGGTGTTCTGTAGGACGGAGGTACTACCCCAGTCGGACAGCTCATTTTGGACGGGAGAATATACCGTCGTGTTCGACCTCCATAATGGATACCCGCTACACACCTCTATATACCTAGCTCCATTCCTGTTTCTCGCCTGGTACTCGAACCCTTTAACTCGTCATGGGGATCCTTCTCCGTTTACCAGAGTGAAGTTTTACTGAATACTATGTATGGCGACCTAATAATTGTAAAGCGATATTTTCAATACCTATTAATAGGTATTTGAGTAACGTTTTGGTCATGCAAACGCAGTGACTTGTAGGTTTTGACTCATACTGTTAATACTCAATTCATTCAGAAAGTGGGCTAGACTAATAAGGTAACATGACTAATCTATACTAATATTATCAAAAAGAAAATTGAATAGATAAGGACGCGGCCTCTTCTTGGAGGTATCGAGTTCGAATCTGGCCAGACAGTATCAATGTGAATTTCACTGTGTGGAATTTAGAATTTTACGAATATTATTAAGAAGTCAGGTCAACACATAGGCTACATATTATTATCACGCTATCACTTACGGGGAACGAGCATTGAACCTTTATTTCGTAACAACATGTAATCTAACGACGCATATTTGAATGTTGTTAGGTATTATGTTAAAACCATGCTATAAGTTAGCTTCACACTATAAGTAAACTTGGTGGCGATACCGACCTCCACGCGGGCGAAGTTGCGAGCGGAAGCTAGTACTTAATATTAAATACAGTGGAGTGGGAGTCACACTCAGGTGAGAATCAATACTGGCTTGCAAAGCCAAGTTTGTATCGTTCTCCACAGAGATGCGCGCGACCTACCCTTGAGTCCCAAGGCCTCCTGGGGCCAAGGCTACCAGTATATCGGTCAAGTTAAACTCGTACAATTCCTCACTGGCCCGTCCTTGTCCTAATTATTTAGGGGTCAATATACTATTGTTTTTAAATACATTTCTTACGAAGCAAGGGCGGGTTGCTAGATTTAATTTTTGGAACGAAGTTCCTTATTGCGCGTTGCGAAAGGGGGCTAGACGGAAAAAATTGGAACCCAAAATTGTAACGACACTTTTTTTGCAACTGTTGTGTTGTTTTTGCTACATGTCGTTGGAGTGGGAGTGGGAGTGGGCGTGGGAGTGGAGTATATATTTGTAAAGATATATAATATAGGTAGGTAATTAATTGAAAGGAACTCCGTTCCAACCGGGTTTTAAAATATAAAGTAAAAGCTACTTTCCTCTTTTTTTGATTGTTGGTTAAGTATACTAAAACATTCTCCAGAATGTTATTTTTTTTCTGAAAACCTCATCAAAATCAGTTCAACCAACTGCGAGATAATCACGGACAAACAAACAGTAAACCTACTTTCTTAGTCGGTTAATAAAATGGGAGTCACATTCGGGTGAGAATCAATACTGCCTCGCAAGGTCAGGCAGGTTCTCTAAGGAGATGCGCGTCACCTACCCTTGAGCCCGAAGGCCTAGAGGGGACAAGGTTGCCCGGATATCGGTCAAGTTTACCCCGCCGCGCCGACGCTGTGAGGATATCCGCACGAAAATAAACGGTATTATGACATCATAATAGGTACTATCGGTTGTTTAAAAACTGGTGATGATACAGTGATAAAATATTATGGTCCACGCATTAAATATCTTGGCACGCGAATAACGCCCTTGACCCAATTCTGTGGTCGTAGACATTCTAACTGACATTATGAATTTGAAAGTGAGTCTGTTTGTTACTCAATCATGCCAAAACTGATGGATGATTTGGCTGAAATTTTCTTCAACGATAGAGTACGACCAGTATAGACTAACACAAGACTGCTCGTCTACCACTTAGGTGGCAGACAAGTACACGGCCCACCTGATGGGAAGTGATCATCGTGGACGTGTGCAAAACCAGGGGCGCCAGACTCGCGCTGCCAACCCAAGAGGGGGTTGGATGGAGAGGATGAGGGTGGGGGGTTTGTGAGATCTAAATGAAATCGAACTAAATTTTGAACTCCGGATGTTCACTTTTCCGAGATCTATGTTTGTAATTGAGTTCAAAGTCGAGATTACTCGTTCTATCAGAGTGTATTGACATAGCTGAATGACGTCACACTGTGACGCAGTTAGCGCTATGGGTAATGGGTAAACTTTCGTAATAACGCCTTGAATATCGCAGTATCGGTATTTGCGCAACGATATTCATATCGTTTCCTAGTACTTAGTGGCTGATTTTTCCTGTTAGCGTTATTCTGTTTAGCGAATAGTGACGCCAACGAGACCATTCATCCGTATCTTTAGTACAAAATTAGTCTGTATTAAAACATGTTGCATTTTTTTTTATATAAGATACGTCAAAATGACTTTCCCTCGCCTGATGGTAAGCTAAAGGCAAAGTCTCAGGACTGGGGTCACCACTACATACACCGGTAGTGCTACAGTGGCGGCCCTCAGCTTGACGGCCCGCTTAAAGGCCCCGGGACTATAGGAGGAAGGAAAGACGTGCGCTGGTATCTTACTATTTTTTTATACAACTTAGGTGGCAGACAAGCACACGGCCCACCTGATGGGAAGCGGTCACCGTGGCCCATGGACGTGTGCAACACTAGGGGCGTCACACTCGCGCTCCCGACTCTGGAGGAAGGTTGTTGGGAAGGTCTTGGTCGACTAAAAATCTTATTCATATTTGATCACAATCGCTTGAGTAGAACCAGAGATATAGTTCTCGGTATCTAACTTGGCAAGATTTTGGAGTAGTGTGGGCCCCACTACTCCAAAACCTGGCCAAGTTAAATGCTGTACACTATACTTGTTTGTAGCAAAATGCATCGCATATAAACAAGTATAGTGTACAACATTTAACTTGGTAAGGTTTTGGAGTAGTGGGGCCCACACTACTCCAAAATCTCGCCAAGTTAAATGCCGTGAACTACCTATATTATTATGTATAGTCAACGCGAAAACCGGCGTCCGTACGGACTGAGCCCTTTTTGAGCGGATTATACAAGCCTTTTATCGCACTAAAATCAATATTATTTAAGTGAAATGTATTGATATAACCTGCTTATGTACGTACACGTAATATATCGGTCGCATGACATTATCAACCATTATCATTAACTTAGGGACAGATAATTAAGATTAATATATCGATTTTATACTTTTGCGAGGTATAGAATCGACACATACTGTACGCATATTAAATGGGACGTGAAAAAGCAACTAATGAGGCCGTCAAGCTGAGGGTAACTATTGTAGTTTTATCACGTTTTTTGGCTATATCTCCGGTTCTACACAACCGATTTTAATCAAGCCTAAAGTCTAAGCCTGTAATTTGGAGAGTGAAAAGGTTGCTTCTAGGCAAGCGTGCTCTATCGTCGACCACATCGTCACTTACCATCAGGTGAGATAGCGGTCAAACGCGAGCCTATCGACTATAAAAAAACCGCATCAAAATCCGGTCCTTCAGTAGTTTTTGAGATAAGAATTACAAAAAAAATATTTTCGTGTTCAGAATCGTTCATACAAGTATTTTAAAATATCGTCAATATACAGACACAGCCACTTCACAATTATATAATAGTAAGATAGATCGTGCGTGCGTATATATGCATGTCCTTTTACAGGTTGAGGAGTTTATTTTGGAAATATTTTTACCATCATGGGTAAAAAAGTACAAAAACACCAACAATTGTCCATTCATTGAACTGCCACGGTGGAAAATAACTTTAGCTTGATTAAACTCAATGTGCATTACCTGATAAAGCTAAGCTTGCTTCAGATACGGCAGGGTTGTCACACACCATACAAAAATATTTTAATTTGAAATTTTAACACAAAAATAGTACCGAGTTACACCTTTTTTAAAGTTGGTTATGTATTAAGTACTAAGTTTTTCCAAAATGTAAAAAAAAAAATTCTGAAAACAGCATCAAAATCGGTTCAACCAAACATGAGAAAATTTAATATTTGAAAATGATCATCTACTTTTGACGTTGATTATACGATACAGACCTACTTCTTAACAAAAATATTTTCTTAAGAAATTTGCCGAAATTTTCACTGGTACTACGAGTACAACATAGCTGATGTTCCATGGCGTAACTTCATCTACTTTTATTGTAAGAAAAGTGTTTGGATTTCGTTAAAAAAAAGATCAGAATCCCGACGTTTGTTAAAGCTTGTACTAAAACACCTTCATATAATTTCATCTCTAGGTGACAGGCCTGGGAACGCCGCCGTGTCTAATATTTTATTTATGAGACTCACATGCCACAACACGTGCGAAATTTACTGCAATCAATAACTAAATAATGTAGTTTCAATTGAATGAGTTCAGTTAACTTTGAACTTTAGGGTCAATAGCTTATTACTATCTTGTGCGCTTATCTTCGAAACTGCGGTACCGATTTGAATGAAAATTTTCGATTTGTATAGTATGTAACAAGAGATAGGTTATGGGCCCAAAAGTGACATTTATTTATAACTCACTCTGTTGTCAACAGCTAGCTGTTCCCGCGGCTTCGCCCGTGACATACTTCGTCACCGTGGCTTTAACCCATGTCTGTCTGTAATTTATTATTTTTGTAATAATAATGTACAGAAATTTGCTCGATTTGTTGACATATATGGTTACTGCTCCGCTCCCCTGGGTACCAGCGTGATTATATATGGCATATAACCTTCCTCAATAAACCGTCTATCCAACATAAAAATCTTTTTTCAATTCGAGACAGTAATTCCTGAGATTAGCCCGTTCAACCAAATAAATAAGGCCGCCCATTGTACATGTAACTGAAATGATTGTTGTGACCCATGTAACATTGTCCTAATAACTAAGGTTGGTTTACATGTAGAATAAAGAGTTATCTATCTATCTATCTAAATAAACTTCAGAAAAAGAAAGAAAGACGTCGAGTAGGGTGGGCTTTTCAGTATAATTACGAAACGGTCAAACTTCACTCACAAAATGTAAAAAAAAAGGAAAAATAATTACATTAACTTTGGCCAAAGTTTCATTTTAATTAAACTTTTTAAGTGAAACGAGCAAAAACGCGGGCAAAAGTAACTTATAAACTTCTAAAATTATACAAGATTTTATTACGTAATAATAATCTAATTTGAAATTTGACCTTTTCTCGTTAACCTGGGGTTTAGGGTGGTACTATAATCAGGTTAGGGGTAGATCGATTTATAATACCTAACCGAGTGAAATGATGTAAAGAGTTACCTATCTATAATAATCTATATCATACAACTAAACAAAATTGAAGTGTCTGTTTGTAATATTAAAATACATGTTTTTAATCAATACACATGAGTATACATTTATTGACTGTTTGTCTGTGTGTTTTTCTGTCTGTCTGTTTCAATGTGGTAATCTCTGGAATAGCTAGGCTGATTTGAACGGGATTTTCGCTGGCAGATAGGTAATATTATAAGGCTTAACTAAGGCTATTAGCGACAATATGTATACTTCGCTTGATAATGTGTTATGCGGGTTATGCCAGACTATAATCTATCTTCGTACCAAATTTCAGCCAAATCCATTCAGCTGTTTTTGCATGAAAGAGCGAAAAATGAGGTCGTACGGGCCCCGGTTTTTGAAATAGGGTCGTACGGGCACTATTTTCAGATAAGGGTCGAAACTTGGAGGTCCTACGGGTACGTCGCCCGACAAACATACATCCAGACATCCGCGTTTATAATATTGTTACGAAATATCACATTATCACGCGTAGCCCCTAAAAGCACACAATTACCTTAAAGGATACAACGACATCTTGTTTTTCTCTCATATCGTTATTCAAATAAAAAACGACGATGTTAATATACATATCATGCGTACTACGTTCGTTGTTAACATTACATACATACATACATAATGCTCACGCGTTTTTCCCCCCGAGGCAGGCAGAAACAAAGTCCGCCATCTGCTTCTGTCCTATATACTGCACGCACTTCCTCTACTGTCATTAAACCTTTCATGCCCTTTCCATCTGCACCTTTTTGAATTCTTGTCTGTTTATTCGCGATAGGCTCATAGTAAGGTTAAATCTAAAATTAAGGGCAAAGGTCAACCGGTAAAGGTCGACTTAGGCGTATCCAATTAGTTTGAGGACATTTTAAAAGGTCAGGTCCAGAGCATGAACGAAAACAATTATGTAAGTAGAGGAAGCGAAAGGCGTAGGATCGTAGCAAGTGGGAAGATGTTATCTCTGTTTACCCCAATGTGTAAGACGCGTGACTATACGTAAGTAAATCTAAAATTATCGCGTTATTACGTCATAAATCCCACTTATGCGTATGAGCATAAAGTAAACCGTATTTATATGAACCACGTTCGAAGAAACCGTTCATTGTTCGGTTAATGAAAAGTTTATTTACAAAACCTTTCCAAGGAAATGCAATGATTCATTCCGTTTTACTTGCAGCGTGTGGATGTTTCTACGAGTTGACGGCAACAGAAATAATTCATGTACCTACATCATCCTTCCCTTTTTTCGTGCGGCAATCCTCACGGAAACATATCACCTGTATGTACCCCCGTCGTCGGCACGGATCGACTATAACAAGTGGTTAGTTGTATCCATCTCAAGAGATAACTACCGGTTTATCTAAGTACCTAACGAGTTTAGTGTGTGATAAATAGTGTACGTAAGTAACGATAGAATTGTACGTTTACGTTAAAAATATAAAATCCGGCCTGCTTGACATTTTAAAATGGCGTAAATATAACTCTCGAGTCGTGGTAATAATATTCCTACTCATTTTGCCTTTTTTACATGTGGAATACCCCATTGGTAGTTCATTGGGGCTATACCCTAAGAAAGGAATTCCCTCAGAACCCCCGCCAGGCATGTATTGTGCGAAGTATTCTGTTAAGGTATACTAATGCGACGGCTGTTGGGAAGTCCCAGAGGACCCCAACGAGCTATAAATATTTTTTTTTAAATATATCTTTCCAGGAGCAAGGGAAACGTTGTTGCAACGGCCCACGCGTCTTTGCTTACTGCGTATGGAGGTTCACTGCGAAGGAAGTTCTAAATATACCCTTTTCACCACAATTTGAGGAAAAACTCTTCAAAAGCAAAGGTTAACTTATATTAATCTACTTCTGATCAATAAAACTTTGATGGAGATATTACTTGGGTTTAACCCTCCTACTGGGGTCTAGCGGAGGTGGCATGGCCAATGGCCAGACATTTTGTTAGCCTGGGGTTCACCGTAAACGGTCAGCCCGTTTCCTCGCTGTCGAAATCGCGGGCAAATGGTAACTAGGTATAATTTCAGAATTATCTTAGTTCTTAGCTACTTATTAACATACGTTATGCTTACAACTCAAATAATGTATTTCCTCTTCCTCATTTTTTCGTTATAATTCACAAAATGAATTTACGCTCTGCAATTTATTATCTGTCTGTAATGCGTATCTCTGTATTTTACGAGTATATATTTTACGTTTAACCTTGAAGAGGTAGACAGAGATGTATTACCTCATTTCACCAGCTATAATTTTGTCTACCAGGCCCAATTTTCAGGTCAAATGACTTTCTAGAGTATGGGCAGTTTGGTTATAGAACTGAAATTGGAGTGTATGAATTCAGGTTGCAGATGAGGTTGGATGGGATCCTGAAGATCTTGGTGGGTCTCATAATATGTTCCGGTTGCATCCAAAGGTTGTCTTTATATTCCACAGTCGGTTCTCCTGCCGGGGTGCGAGGGGAATGCCTTTTGGGTCACTTTGAAACGATGACCTCAGCACTTGAAAACCCGAGGCGGTGTGCGGTTACAGTCGTTTCAATTCCGACATTACCGCCCCCGTTGGCTTGCTCAATGATGATGGTTTCTCTTGGCTTTTGTCGGAGCGACTGCCGTCTTATCTCCGAATCTCGAAAGGGAAGCCTGCGTCAATCTCGTCTGGTAATTCGTTACACTCCATATACCCAAAATTAGTTTTTTTCAAAACTGTAAGTAAGTAATTCATTGTCACGCGTTTTCACCAGCATAATCCTGATCCTATTGTAATATCGAGATAAATTGCTCAGGTATAATGTAGCATTATAATAGTGAAAGAATTTTTGAAATAAGTTCAGTAGTTTCAGAGTTTATCGATAACAAACAAACAGATCTTTCCTCTTTATAATTACTAGTTTAGATTTAGTTTGCCTTTTCTTTCTCACTGTGTTATTTCTTAATGAATATCAGTCAGTAAGTAATCGTGTCAGAAAATTGAGCTCAAATTTTAAGAATATTATACAATGTTGTTATTCGTACAATGGCAACTCGCCAGATCGCATGTCCGACAACCCAAACACTTTTCTGATGTAGTACTTTTACAAATTACAAGCGGAAAATACGTATGAAATTAACTGATGCCCGCGGCAGACAAGGCAGTCCACCGGATGGTATGCGGTCACCGTGGCCTATGGACGTTTGCAACACGAGGTGCAAAACTCACCCTAAAGGTACCTTAAATTGTATTGGATGCCTCAGTACCGGAATCAATGCCGAGTTTACGAGTAATATCTCATCAATCATCATTACGCATCAATTGCCTCCATGATCAATCAAAGAGCAGATGGTTCGCAAGGATCGGATCTTAATGGGCATACGCTATACTTTTTTATATTTAGGTAGTCCGCCGGATTGACTGCATCCGGTCTGATGGTAAGCTGAGGTGCAGTCCTAAAAGTAGTGCTCACCATTCCCAAGGGATGCCCCTAGAATGGTGACCTCTAATACCCAGACGGCCTTGACAGATGCTTTTTCACGGCCTAAGAACCCGGGACTTTTTTTTTATACTACTTAGGTTGCAGACAAGCACACGGCCAACCTGATGGGAAGCGGTCACCGTGGCCAACACTAAGGGTGTCACACACGCGCTGCCTACCCTAAAGGGAAGTGGGGAGGGGTAGGAAGGGGCGGGTAGGCTAGGAAGGGATGGGAGGAGAAGGTGTACAGTGAGCTCTGGCTACCCTACTTACCGGCGGGAACACAACACGCTGGTTATTATGGGACGGTGTTCTGTAGGGCGGAGGTACTACCCCAGTCGGACTGCTCATTTCGGACGGGAGATACCGTCGTGTCCTACCTCCTACAACTAATAAGAGGAAGATAACACGTGCGAGGGTAAAGCATTCCACTTCTTTATCGTACGACAAAGAAAGGAATCACCAAACAGCTTGGTTCACGACATTATTGTCGCCTTAAAGTGCCTCAAACCATGGTAAATCTTTGAAAATAGCAATGGTGTTTTATCAATCAGCTACGCTTGAAACACGTAAAATCCGCTCAATTCTCAATTTCCGGCAAATATAGCCTTCGATAACCATTTACGGTCTTATTACAAAACACGGACTAACTTTAAACCCAGGTTTAAAACGTCTTTAGACCATGGTTTAACGAAAATGTTATTACAAAACGCGTTTTAGTACTAAACCTGGGACTATCTCTGGTCTAAAGATAAACCTGCGTGACACCTAGTTTAACGTTGGTCTAAGTATCTAAACCACGAAAATAAAACGTCAAACTTGTCATTTTGATTTGATTTGTGGAAAATACCAAAATACATCATATTTTGGCTTACTTTTTCCTCGGCAGTCCAATTTTCGCCCCTCTTTTTCTTTTCTCCTTCCATTATTTAATTCAAATTTAAAAGTTTAAACCACTGGAAACGTAAAAGTTAGTACGGGTATTGAAATGATTCAAAAGTGGGTATAAAAATTTAAAAAAAAAATTGAACAACGCGCGGGCTCCGAAAAACTACGCTTCATTTAACGTTCATCATAGATCGTCCAATATTATAACAATGATTGCTAAATAAAGGCATGATAATGATATTTTACTATAAAATAAAGTCCAACTATCGTTCATGACTTTAAATTTAATAATTATAATGTTGTAAATATTTTTTTCACCATTTTTTAGTAAATAATATTTATTAACGATTTCAGAAAATTTTTGCTTTCTGAGAAAACGGAACGTTGCGACCGAATGATATCACAATGAACGAACAAAAGTTTAGAGTAATCTGTGGTTGTTATTAGGCCAAGATTTAAACCATGGCCTAAGTAGTCCACGGATTATTCTGTTTTTGTAATAAGAAGAAGTTTAAACCTTGGTCTTAAAATTAAGCCTGGACTTCATAGTCTGGGTTTAAACCTGACTTTAGTCCGTGTTTTGTAATAAGACCGTTAGAGTTTATTTTTTATAAGTCAATGTCGTAATTTAATACTTATGATTTTAGGGTTCCAAAGGGTTCTAAAAAAGAGGTCGTACGGGCACCTTTTTATTAATTTTTATTTTGGAGGTCGTACGGGTACCAAAAAAAAGGTCGTAAGGGCACTTTTGAAAAAGGGTCCAAACTTTGAGGTCCTACGGGTACGTCGCCGTAATTATGGTTTGTTGCTGCTGAAAAGCAAGCGAAACGTCGGGATAGGCATAACATGGGCATAACACTCCCGACCTATTGAACTCACCGAAATGGTGTTTGTGTAAGGAGGGGTACATAGTTTTTTTTATAATATCGGTCACGGCAATATGACTTCACCTCGCCTGATGGTAAGCGAAAGTTAAAGTCTCAGGAATGAGGTCAGGAATTAAATATAGCTCACTTAGGTCCGATAATAATTTATGTCCGTGGTGTTTTCCTCTTTTATAGGTAGCAATAGACAATTCATCCACGTGAACTGAGATGTAGACTAAGATTTTTTGTGCGGAACCCTAGTACTTTTTCTTAAACAAAAGTAGCCTACGTTACGCTACATAACATAAGCTATCTGCAGTAAAAAATTCGTCAGAATTGACCCAACTACTTCAAAAATTACCGTGAACAAACAAGACAGATGGACAAAAAATTATTTTCTTCTTATAAATTTTACGTTTGAGAATAAATAATGTTATAAAAATGTAAAAATATGTTATAATAATTTTACATTCACATATAATTTTAACATTTACAAACATTTCAGTTCGCTTCAATACTCACAGATATAATGAAGTCACTCACTATGACGTAAGCGTGTCGATACGGCCGACCGACATCGTAACGGTACATGACAGAATGACAGATCAATGGGATGTTATACATATTAAAACCGTTGACTTTTTTAACTCCTTACGTTATAGTACCGTAAGGTCATCATCCTCTGAACCTCTTCCCAACTCAGTTTGAGTCCCTTCAGTCTTTTACGAGACTAATCCCACCAGGAGCAACAGCAGTGACCCACGAACACATCGAGTAAAACACTCAGGAAGTCTCAGGGAACTTTAACTGTCTTGGAACCCGCATCGAAATTAATAAGAAGTAAATTGAATGATTGTCTCCACCAGCGCCCTAAGCCGCAGAACATGGAGAAATTCGAATATCTAGGATGTGCCCAGGTAGCTCAAATAGTCAGAGTATTCCTCTTGTAAGTGACTGATCGCGGGTTCAATTCCCGTCCTGGATATTCACTTTGCCCGATCAAAATCATTAGGAATAGGTAGTTAGCATAGGTCCTGACTTGAAAATTTCATTGATTTTTTTTTATATCGGTCACGTCAAATTGGAAGAGCTGGAAATATAATAAATCCACTTCTCTCTATAGCAACAAGGCGAAAAGCATAACCCTTCTTGGCAGTCGGGTAAAAAGATGCTCTTATTATCATTGAGGACATTTTCCTCCCTAATACATTACGGGACAATGTCCTTGCAGAAGGACGTGACATTCGTTCTCTTCTGTGCTTTACATTAGTTAATCTTGAATGACATCGTCTGTATTTGTATATTAGTGTCATAAAGACTAAAAATAAATATAAATATGATAAATTTTGTTAACATACTACCTTCATAAGACAATGGTAGTGTGTAGTGACCTCCCGACGTTTTTTATCAAGCGTAATATACAAATAGCTATTTATAAACATGAAAGATTGCTTTGAAGATTGTTTATGAAGGATGATGCTGTTACATCTTGGCTGCGGAATGGTAAACTTGACTTTGACACCATGGCAAAGATCAAGGGAAATTGGGACGGTGAAGTTTGATGACCTGTAAAGGTGCAAATTACAGAATAGAACTGTTATCGCTAGCATTTTCTACCAGATAAGATGTCACCATTTTTTTCATACAAACATACAAATCACGCCTTTTTTCCCATGGGAGTAGGCAGAGACAACATGTTTCCACTTGCTACAGATCTTGGCATACTCCTTTCGCTTCTTCAACTTTCATAATTGTTTTCATATATGCACGCCGGTTCCGGGTACTCTTGACCTGGTCTTTCTCCAAAACGTCCTGGATCTGATTAGAATATGTAGGTACGCCTAGGGTGGCCTTTACCGGGTTGCCCATTCATCCTCGCCTCATATATCTGTTTCGTCAATCTTCCTTCATCCATCCTCTCTACATGTCCGAACCATCAAAGCATCCCTTTCTCTATCTTGGTCACTACATCTTCAATCATACCGCAATGTTCCATGATCACACTGTTCCTCACTCGGTCCATCCATTTTTCAAACTGTTACAAAACTCATACAGAACTTAAACTTCATTCAATTTATGTTTGAGCGATGCATACATAGACATTGCTAACGGACATGAATCTCGGAATGCGCGGTATGCAGTACGGAATCTAGTACCTACCCGTTAATGGATGTAATGTAATAGCTCAGACGCAAGGGCGACCCGCGTTTTTAATACGTACTTATCACACTTTTTTTGAAATTGTTTATTGTACACCAAGAAAACAATTAATAAACATTACAAATTAACTTTCTTGAAGAAAGGGCAGGTAAAAAGCACTCGAAACCGGCGGGCTTGAATGAAAGTTTTAATGACAGTAGAGGAAGCGCGTGAAGTATGTAAGGAGGCATATATGGCGGGCTGTTGCCTCTGCCTCCCGGAGGGAATAAGGCGTGAGCGTATATATGTATTATACAAATATAACTTCATGTACAGAAGCGAGCTTAACTCAGTACTAAGACCGCGGTAGCCTAGTGGTTAGGGTAATGGACTGCTGAGACGAGGTCTCGGGTTCGATCCTAGGTTCACCATGGCACACACCAATGACTTTTCGATGCTTTTCGAAGTTATGTGTGTATTTATCGCAGGTTTATAAGTGCCCGGTTAATGGCAATAGGCTCGCCACCTATTACATTGGGACCTAAACATAAACTGGCGAAATGTGGGTGCTAGCACCTTTGCCTACCCCTTCAGGGATATAGGCGTGAGTTTATATAGGTATATGTAAGTTCTCGTCCAGCAAAACTTTCTGCTTCTATATTTATTTATTTCTGTGGTGAGGTCCCATATATTATGCTGCAGCTGCTGATATTCCCAGTAGTATGTTATCTCATTTGACGATCTACGTCACAAACATTTACTTTTATCATTGGAATATTCAGAGTCGAACGAACGTCCTGTGCAAATATTTAGTTTTCACTTGAAACTTGGACTACCTTCGAAGTAAGTAACTGTATTTGGTTAGGGTTGGCATACATTTTATCATTTTATAGATATTTATATAGCTCTGCACGTATAGTATACTACTTATAGGAATGTGCAAAAATCTTAACGATATTCCCTAGATGCGCAGATTTAGGGTCTCTTTGGTGGTAAGCGCGGAGTGCGATGGCAGAGGCGCGCCAATCAACCAATTAAGGATTATTAAAGATGGCTCACATAATGTTCAAAATATTATAAAAATATTCCACGCCAGGATACAAAATCGTGTGCAATATTTTTATGTGCATGAATATGTCTATTTGCATTGATCTGGTCTGATCACTATGCATAATATTATATACTTATGTATTTAGAAAAAAAAAATATGTCAAGTATGTAAAGTGTAGGTATTTATCCGCATTCCAGAGCCCATAACACAAGCTAATTAAAATATGCTCACTCTGGGACTAGAGAGCGCTGTGTAGAATGTCGTAGAAAATTTAGTTATTTATCGTTGACGTCTAAAATAATGAGGCCGATGTTAAGACTTGTCGGGAAAATGGCCAACTGGAAATTAAGGCGAGAATCGGGATCTCTAGATTGACAGGCAAATCCTGCCAACCCTAACTGAACCGAATATCGTGGAAGTTAATTGTTTTCATTTAACAACTTTACTGGTTTCTCAGCACCCAACGATTTCATTAGCATTAAATAATGTAATATTATCTTCGCAACTGGCAAACAATTGAAAATGTCTGCTTCTTTGTGGGAATTTCACACATAAACGACTGTGTTGATTGTGATGGATCTTTTACTGCCGCACTCAGAAAGGTTCCTTAAATTAGTCATAAATGATACTTAACAAATTATCATTAAATCTGTTAATTGATGGAACATCCCAGAGTCATAATTTAAGGGTACATTAGTTAATCACAACTTTAAGTTTTGTAGAGCGGTGCAGTGACAAAATCACAGTATCGAAAGGGCATCGATAAGGCGTCGGTGTAGCCACACCTAAAAAGCGTTAACAGTAAAAAGTAGAAAAATAATATTAAACATATTAAAAACTTTTATTTATAGTAATATAAATTACAATCCGTTCTTTTACTGTTAGTTTTTATAATAGATGAAATTAAATACCTATTTTCATATACTGATAATAAAACATCTGGACTCTTTTATTCTATGGCATCACTGACAACTGCCAATGTCAATATAGCCAACGTCAAATTATTGTGCATTGTTCAACAGACACAGAAATAAAGGAATTTTAAAATGATATTGTTAGTTGCGATGAAAAATTAATTCTGTTCAATAATTGCAAGCGCTCGGAAAGTTGGTTGGATCCTAGTTCAGCACCTAAACAATGCCCTAAACGAAAACTTACCCCTAGAAAAGTGATGGTGACTGTTTGGTGGTCTAGCGCCCGGTGTGATTCATTACAGCTTCTTACCAAACGGGGTGAGCATTACTGCAGATGTATACTGTGAAGAACTGAACACAATGATGGAGAAACTGGCACATCTGCAACTAGCATTCAATCGCTCGTCTCCGCTGCTCCTACACGACAATGTGCGACCTTATACTGCACAGCAGACGGTCTCCAAGTTGCAAGAACTGGGGTTAGAAGCTCACCGCATCAATAAACTGCCGCTGCGTTGGCAAAGATGCACTGATTGTATGGGTAATTACTACTTCGATTAATACAAATAAAAATACATGAAAATAAAATCGTTTCATTTTTTTCGTACATAACGGCAATTTCATAGGTAAAGACCTAACTGGGGCACGGCTAGCCACGAGGTGGGTATCCATGAGGATTTCCTCACGATAATTCTATTTTTTAGATGTAAAAATCAATCCTTAAAAGTTAAGTAAGGGTTTTGTATCACTTAACTTTAAAGTGTCATTAGGGGTGTTAATGAATCCTTAACTGACTCTGAGTGGTAACTTTTTTCAAATTTTACTAAGGAACAACTTAAGTATCCGTTAAACGTCTCTGAGTGCGGCAGTTAGTCTTCAAACGCACTGGCTATCTCTACCGGGATACACAAGCATGAGTAAAAATATTAAATAATGAATATTATTTATTATATTTAAATATTGTGTAATGGACTGCTGAGACCCGGTCTCAGGTTCGATCCCAGGTTCACCATGGCACACACCAATGACTTTTCGATGCTTTTCGAAGTTATGTGTGTATTTATCGCAGGTTTATTAGTGCCTCGGAGAGCATGTTAAGCCGTCGGTCCCGGTTGCAATATAAACATCTATGGCAGTCGTTACGGGTAGTTGGAGCCCTCAAAAGTCCAATCAGACTAACTTGGAACTTTGATATCACCATTGGTCATAATGACCATTGGTTGTGGAGGTCAGATGGCAGTCGCTCCACGGAAAATATCGAAGTTCAGCCGCATCACAGTTAGACTGGAAAGCCGACCCCAACTGAGTTGGGAAAAAGGTTCAGAGAATTATGTTAAATTTTTATGAAGAATGATCATTATTTGCCGCACTCAGAGACGTTTAACGGATACTTAAGTTGTTCCTTAGTAAAATTTGAAAAAAATTACCACTCAGAGTCAGTTAAGGATTCATTAACATCCCTAATGACACTTTAAAGTTAAGTGATACAAAACCCTTACTTAACTTTTAAGGATTGATTTTTACATCTAAAAAACAGAATTATCAAATAGGTATCAGGTCTTTATCTTTTTTTTTTCGTGAGGAAATCCTCATGGATACCCACCTCGTGGCTAGCCGTGCCCTAATTAGGTCTTTACCTATGAAATTGCCGTTATGTATAAAAAAATTAAACGATTTTATTTTCATGTATTTTTATTTGTATTAATCGAAGTAGTAATTATCCATACAATCAATGCATCTTTGCCAACGCAGCGGCAGTTTATTGATGCGGTGAGCTTCTAACCCCAGTTCTTGCAACTTGGAGACCGTCTGCTGTGCAGTATAAGGTCGCACATTGTCGTGTAGGAGCAGCGGAGACGAGCGATTGAATGCAAGTTGCAGATGTGCCAGTTTCTTCATCACTGTGTTCAGTTCTTCACAGTATACATCTGCAGTAATGCTCACCCCGTTTTGTAAGAAGCTGTAATGAATCACACCGGGCGCTAGACCACCAAACAGTCACCATCACTTTTCTAGGGGTAAGTTTTCGTTTAGGGCATTGTTTAGGTGCTGAACTAGGATCCAACCAACTTGCTGAGCGCTTGCGATTATTAAACAGAATTCATTTTTCATCGCAACTAACAATATCGTTAAAATTCCTTTATTTCTGTGTCTGTTGAACAATGCACAATAATTTGACGTTGGCTATATTATCATTGGCAGTTGTCAGTGATGCCATAGAATAAAAGAGTCCAGATGTTTTATTAACATTATATGAAAATAGGTATTTAATTTCATCTATATATAAAAACTAACAGTAAAAGAACGGATTGTAATTTATATTACTATAAATAAAAGTTTTTAATATGTTTAATATTATTTTTCTATTTTTTACTGTTAACGCTTTTTAGGTGTGGCTACACCGACGCCTTATCGATGCCCTATCGATACTGTGATTTTGTCACTGCACCGCTCTACAAAACTTAAAGTTGTGATTAACTAATGTACCCTTAAATTATGACTCTGGGATGTTCCATCAATTAACAGATTTAATGATAATTAGTTAAGTATAACTTAGGACTAATTTAATGAACCTTTCTGAGTGCGGCAGTATGATTTTAAATGGTAGGTATGAGAAATATTTTCGGACATCCGATGATAGGAGTTGAAAAGTTATGGAAGAAAATGCGCACCCGCCTCATTAAATGCTTTTTCACGCCCCGCTTAAAGGCCCCGGGACTTTAGGACTGAGGAGGATACTAAATTAAAGTAGGTAGGTACCTATGGCAAAGAATAAATAATAGTACTTACTACGTCCTATCCTATGGCTTTACACATGCAACGTAAACAGAATATAATGAGGTTGCTTTATAGGTCAAATAAATAAATAACGTATTGGTATAAGGAAACAATAGGTACTTACGTACCATTTAAATGGTAACGGTGCTATTTTATTGCAAGACTAGCTGGGCGCGCGATTTCGTCCGCGTTGTTTTAGATTTCTAAGGTTTTAACAAAGAACGATATATGATAAATAGTTATCATATCGTCTTTGGTTTTAATTTTTTCGTCTTCTAAGTTACAGCTACGTAGAGATATAGCGTGTTTGGCAGTTTTTTACCGTCTCTACCATGGCGAGTGTTCCGATGAGCTCTTCCAATTAATCCCACCCTCTCCTTTCCTACACAGAACTACACGTGCCAGACTGAGGTATCACCCGCACACGGTGGCATCAATTCCATTAAGAACCAAGCGGTTCGGTGCCTCTTTTATTTGCCGCACCATAAAGACTTGGAATTCTTTACCAGCGCATGTGTTTCCTTCCTCCTATAGTCCCGGGGCCTTTAAGCGGGGCGTGAAAAAGCATTTGATGAGGCCGTCAAGCTGAGGGCCGCCACTGTAGCACTACCGGTGTATGTGGTGGTGGCCCCAGTCCTGAGACTTTGCCTTTCGCTTATCATCAGGCGAGATGGAGTCATTTTGACGTGTCCTATATAAAAAAAAAATCTCGTTGTTTAATCCCGGTCCCGCCATTGCAGAGATTCGCTGGACCAAACACACAAGCAGACAGACAGAAAAATATATGCTCAAAATTCAGTCTAAGTCTAGTCTCGATATCATGTCGATCTCCTAAACGTCATAAAAGGTATTCTTGTAACAAAAAGAATACCTTTTTCTCGCGACCGACCGTGACTGATTGATAAACAACATCCATCCAATCTTCTACATAAATTTAAGATAAGATTTTAGGCCTTACACAATAAGGGTTATTTCATTCATTTTTTTTATACTACGTAGGTGGCAGACAAGCACACGGCCCACCTGATGGGAAGCGGTCACCGTGGCGTGGCCTATGAACATGTGCAACACTTAAGGTGTCATACAACCGCTGCCTACCCTCTAGGGAAGGGGGGTGGGCTAGGAAGGGGGGAGCGCTAGGAAGGGGTGAGGGGAGGAGGGGTACAGTGAGCTCTGGCTAGCTGGCTACCCTAGTTACCGGCGGCGGCGGCGGGAACTCAACACGATGGTTATTATGGCCGCGGTCTTCAGTAGGGCGCCGGTACTAGCCCAGTCGGAGAGCTCATTTCGGACGGGAGATACCGTCGTGTCCTACCTCCGATAAATTCAGTCATTCATTCGTTTTAAAAGGCATCACGATACGTACTTTGACCCCTATGACGCATGTTAGGACTTAGATGTCCATTAGATGACGTCTATCAATAATTAGTATACCTACAGTTCACAATAACATACGAGGATAAATTATATTAATTTATTCTTATTGTGTTTTATTTATATAACAGTGTTTGATGACTTCAGATGCGCTAATTCTTGTAATTATACCGATCACAGACCGAAATGTGATTCAATTGCGACTGAATTATATTTATTATATTGATCAAAAATAGGATTTGAAGGCTCTCTGAGTGTCCCTCTGACTAGCAGAACACACAGTAGAGTCTGAATGGGCATAACTGAACGTAACATAGGCTACTTCAATTTTAAAAAAAATTAAAACCTTGAAAATCTGAATCTAAGCGAGGAAAGTCGCGAGCACGAGCTAGTGGTTTATATAATGCACGAACTTTTAGAGTTTTGTTCAAGATATTTGCCGGCACTTATCCTTTTTATTGCGGTTAATAGCAATTCAAGGGCTATGCGAGGCCAGGCAAATAGTTTAAGATATTTTGGCATTAGCTCACGGAAAACAAACCAAAACAAAAAAAAACGTTATTATGATTCAGTCAGTCAATTACTTAAATCAGTCGGCGATTCAATGTCGGCAGGTGATGCATGCAATTAAAAATAAAATAGTACTACAACACACCCACGACAGCTGGTCGATGATGCTGTGACTAATTTATGAAGCGATCGTGGGCGAGCCTACAAATCGGATACGATATTTCGACACTGTTTTTTTGCCCACCTGATGGGAAGCGGTCACCGTGGCCTATGGACGTGTGCAACACCAGGGACGTCGCACTCGCACTGCGCAAATGCCATGCTTTTTCGTACAGCAATCCCCACGGATACAACCCTCGTCGGCCAGCGGGGGCTGTTATGTTGGACTCGGGCCGACTAAACCGTCAAACCGTCTCGGGTCTAAATTACCGGGGTGTAGGGTTAACCAATAAGGTATTTCGCTCGCACTCCGGATGACCTTGGGCCAACTACGTTTTTAAGATGGTCCCTGATTAAAAAATTACTTTATCTAAAACTAGCATCGCCACGGAGTTACAACCGAATAAGTCCTGATCCCGTGAGAATATCGGGATTCAAAGTACCCTATGTTCCCATGTGACCAGAAAAAGATGTTCAAAACTCAGTCGCGTATAGTTTCGATCTAATGTCGATCTCCCAAAAGTAAAAAAAAGATACTCTTTTGGTTATTTTACCTTTTTTTGGACATTTGGGAGATTGAATAAAGATTGAGACTGATTTTTGAACATAATTTCTTTACGAGAATTGTCCCTCAGGACTCACGCGGGTGAAACCGTGTGGCGATGCTAGTTATGATCACTCGAGTTATCGATAAAAGAGTGAGGTAAGGTTACCAAGATAAATAATTCATTTCTACTGGCATTCCAACGGCTGCACTCTGGAGGCCTTTTCTCTGGAACTTCGTGTGTGGGATCCTTTATCCTCGAGATTAGCATGGAGACAGAGGAACGCCACAGTCAGCTAATCTATATTACAGATAAAAAGCTTCTTATAAGTTGTAACTGACCACCAACGTCAATATGAGTAACCGATTGCCAAGAATGCATCAACATTTTCGAAGAATTTACTATGCTCACTTTATATCCAAGGTTGCGAGGAAATGCATCTAGGGTCACCTTACACCCCAGTAATTGAGACCCGAGACTGCGTGAGGTTTTACTCCAGTCCAAATTCGACATAACCACCCCCCGATGGTTGACGAGGGTAAGTAGTAGGTATTCATGGGGATTTCCACATGAAAAAATGGCGAGCAGGACCCTACCTTATCTAAGCATAAAACTACGGCGACGGAGTCTTATCCAACCTGGAAGGACACGGGGATATTGCTAGGGGCCATAGCTCGGCTGATAGGAGACAAAACGACCATAGGATTATCAAAAAATTGAGGAGCTTGTTTCCTTAGTCCTGGGGAGCTACGGCCTAGCAAATCTTATTTTTTATACTACTTAGGTGGCAGACAAGCGCACGGTCCACAGTGATGGGAAGCTGGTCACCGTGGCCTATTGAAGTATGCAACATCAGAGATGTCACACTAGCGCTGCCGACCTTAGAGGGGGAAGGGTGTTGAAGAGTTTGGTGGGGTTGGAGGTGAGGGTTGGGGAGATGGGAGGGGTCTGGCTACCCTACTTACCGGCGGGAACACAACACGATGGTTAATATGGCCGCGGTGTTCTGTAGGGTGGAGGTACTACCCCAGACGGACTTCTCAGTTCATTCCCTCCGCCCAGAGGGGGGCGCGGCCCCGTCGTCGTCAAAACTACAAATCGATGAGATCATGGGATCGGTCACCTCTCGAATATAATCAAACAGTATTCGTACCAAAACTCAAATATTTAACATTTCAATGAATGGAGTCATCGCTTTTTAAATTCTACAACGTATTTTGCTAACGTTTTTTTTGTAGATAACCGCCGCACGGTACGATTATATATTCATACTATTCATAGAGAATGAATGACCTCGATATGATGACATAACAATTGTTTTAAACGTAAAAGAGATAACAACTCTTTGAGAAATTCTGCTGCTTAACAAAATTCAAAAACCCGACTGCCTAAAAACTGAAAAGAAAAAAAACAAGCACTTAGATTGATGTCCGGTGGTCTAGAAACATAACAACTGAACAGTCGGGATCCATTGAAAAATTAGATTGGCTGTCGAATAATGGATCCCGACTGTTCAGTTGTTATGTTTCTAGACCACCGGACATCAATCTAAGTGCTTGTTTTTTTTCTTTTCAGTTTTTAGGCAGTCGGGTTTTTGAATTTTGAAATTAATTTTTTTTATTTTATACTTTTTAGTTATTTACATAGCTGCCCGGATAATAATGAAGTATAAAATCTATCTTTTATGGAGTTAATAATTTTCGTGTAGTGAAGGGACATCACCGAAATTCAACCTTAATTATTATATTTTTGCTCATATTTTCGGTTTTCCTCAACCGATTGCAATCAAACAAACGTAAGATTTTAAGTCTGACCAAGACCTTTTAAACAAATAAAACCGCATCGGAATCCGTTCAGCAGTTTTTGCTTCCATCGCGATCAAATGTTTGTGGCGCCAAAAATCCGCCATTTTGATTTTCTAGAAATTTTAATATACCTGGTGTCACTCACACAATCATGACAAATCAAACAACACCTTGTTTGTCAAAATCCGTCAAGCGGTTCAGGCTGTAGAGCGTGAAAGACAAATTTTCAAGATTTTCATTTTGCCGCCAAATATCCGCCATTTTGATTTTCAAGAAATTTTAATATACCCAGTGTCACTCACACAATCATGACGAATAAAATGATACCTCGCATGTCAAAATCCGTCAAGCCGTTTAGGCTGTAGGCCGTGCCAAAGAAATGGACATACATACATACATACATACATACATACATACATACATACATAGTCTCGAAAAACATTACCCTCCTTTCTTCGGCAGTCGGGTAAAAAAATGACTAGCTGACGCCCGCTATCGCTTCTTGATCGCACAAGAATAAGTTTTTTTTATATTTGGGAGATCGACATGAGATCGATACTATGGCCCGATTCACTAAAATAACGTATTGAAGACGTGTGTTTTCAAACTTAAAACTATATTTTCTAAATTTTGTTGCAAACGAATCAAACTATGAGTGATTCTGAATGAAGGTTTAAGGCTGGTTTTATCGTTACGCGTTTCGGCAGCGCCGTTGGAGCGCGCGCGTTCAGAGATATAATATATGGGAGTAGTAAATGCGTTTTTGTGTCGCGCGCTTGGGCAGCGCCGTTTAATAAACGCGCGATGTTCGACAGCGCTGTCCAAACGCGCGCTGCTCATTCGCTTCTACGGCCAGTGTGCGTTTTAGTGTGACGCTGTTGAGACGCGCCGTAGGTACAGTTGAGAACTGAATTACATCGATACGGGACGAGTAATCGAGGAAGATCGATCCAGAAGGTGTTTATGCCGATGAATTATACAAAAATAAGGATGCAAAAAATAAAGCCTGGGAAGAAATTGGGAAGGAATTGTGTGGCGAACTGCTTGTTGATAGGCGAAAAAATTTATAAAATTTATTACTATTTTCTCATAAATCGGAATGGTGTTCGCCTTTCAGTAACCTTGTAGCGTTATAAGGATCAACTACTCTTTTTCGCCGTTGCCTTCTTTTCCATAATAAGTGAATAGCCAGTACTCGACTCGCATTAACCTTCATAATATTGTGCACGACTGTCTCACAGCAGCGGAACGCGTGCTACTAATCTCGTTTTATAGTGCACCGCTGTTCAAACGCGCGCTGTTAACAGCGCGCTGCTCAACAGCGCGTCTAGCGGCGTGACGATAAAACCACCCTAATAATATCACGGAAATGACGAAACCGAAATTATTTCTCCAATTTTACTTTGAAATCGAGCGTTTTGAAAACGTGGCGTTAAATCGGGCAGATTCAGTACCTACCACGCTTTGCAGGTGTCCCTTTTTTTAAATGTAATAATTGATTAAACAGGTAGGTACTTACCTACTTTATCACGCGAGTCGAACGTGTAGAATTATGTGAAAAGGTTTTTTGCGTGGCGCAATACTAGATATTAAGGTGCAGTCATATGCAATAGCTTGTCATTCGATTTTAATACTTATTTTCCGAAAAAAAAAAATACTTCTCAAGGGTTGAAGTTTCTAATGATCGAACTGGTCTGAGGGAGGCAGGTAATTATTAGTATCTGATATTAATAATCGTAAAGATTTAAGAGTTTGTTTATTTGGTTGAACGCGCTGTTCTCAAGAACTATTGGTTCGAATTGATAAATTCTTTTTGTTTTGGATAGCCTGTTCATCAAGTAAGGTTTATAGGCTATTGTATCTTCACGCTACTACCCAGGAGAGCGGTGCAGTAATCATAAATGTTAACAAATCGGGCAAACTTGCATACATGTTTGAAGAACTAATAAATTACGAGCATGTACAAACCTATGCTATTAATGGATGCTACGGGCGAAGCCGCGGGGGACAGTAGGCTAGTAATATTATAGATTTAAATGGTTGCTATAATCGACCACTCAGCTTGCATACCACCACACCTTTATTCTTATCTTTTATCAACTTGTAGTTCGCTCAAAAAGTAATACGATAAGTCTGAGTTACTAAATTTCAAGTCATGTCAGAGAGATATGTTTTGATAAAAGGTTTCCGATTAGTAAACGAAGAATATGAGCATTCCGCGATAACTATTAATAGACGATCCTATTAATTATAATCTTATTTAAGTATATAATTAAAACGAAGTTGTGTTAGTCAGAAATCAAAAAAGTTCGAAAACGGGTGGACCGATTTTCATGATTTGTGTTTTAGCTTTTTCTTCGCTTATGGTGTGCCATTTTTTCGAAGCCGGAGATGGCCTCTGGGTCAACCGAGGTCACGTCTGGCGACTGATGATCCGAGACGGCGCGTGCGGTTTTAGTCGGTCCGAGTCCATAACTCGGCATAATTCGGCGGGGAAAATGGTCAATTTGATCTGTTGATACATCACCAAGATCTCCAAAACTAAATGACATAAAACATTATTGTGTTAATGAGTTTTAGATAGGAATCGCCATATGATATAATGTACCTACAGTGAAAATAACTAAACCTTTTAATTAAAATCGGAAAAAGTCAAATTCCAAGGGCCTGATTTAGTAAAATTAGGCTTTTAAAACGTGTGATTTTAAAGCATAGGTACGAAAACTTAAGTTAACTTAACTTAACTGAAAATTAATCAAACTATGAATATATTAATAAAAGGGTTGATAAACTCTCGAAAGCGTAGATACATTTTATTTTGCCAAATCAAACCAAATGCTGCCTGTACTTAATAACCAGTAAGTACTAATACATACTAAAGTGGTTTTGGTAACGTAGCCAGAATCGGGCGCCAGGACGAGACATAGTGACCAACTTTACAATCAAAATGCAAACTTTGTACTACGTTACTTGGAGACCGCTATGAGGATGATAAATTTGTAACAAGATGGTTCTCATAAAGTTCAATAACATTTGCCATTGCAGTAGCATTTAGTTTTAAATATAGTGATGACTCAATCGCATTGGGATGTTTAAGTACATTATAATCGCTATGGGTATGCCAGGTATGCGTAATACAATAGATATTAAGTGTTAATGTTATTAAACTTTAAGTCACAGAAATGAGATTGACCGGCAACGGCAGTTTATTCTGTAATTTGATATTCGATGTCGAATTTGAGTTAAACGAGAGAGCTCTCTTTGGGAATTTTTTGGGTGTTATTAGCGCGCTATTTGTGGTTTTAGCGCGTTATTGGTGCTATTAGCGAACTATACAATTTAGCACTTAATACATAAAAAAATGAGATCATTGGGTGTTTGAGGTCCTATAAAAATCTTCATAGATCAAGCCAACCCTGCAAGCCGGTTTTGATATCGGGTTTGGGGGAGGGAGGAGGGCCGGAGGGGGGGGGGGGGGGGGTACAGATGGAATCGTACGTGAAAGATGAGTAGAAGAGCGAACTTCCAGGTTTTAAAGTGTCAGTAGTAAGACTAGTAAGTAATCAACCAGTGGTGCTTTTTTGTAATAATATACCTACCTACATATTGGATGACGAGTTTCGCTATTGTTGCTATTAGCGCGCTAGGTCAGCTAGGTGTGCTATTAGCGCACTATTTGTGCGAATTAGTGTGTTAGTGATGCTTAAGAATATCGATTGACGTAATAATCGGCCCACCCACTTACACCCACACATTTACCCCACAATATAATCAATCAAAGTAACACAATATACCTATTAAAGGCAAGTAACGCAAGTAAAGCTTAAATTAGTCAATGAGTTTGTACAATCTCGAAAAATGTCACGCTTTCGTGTAAACAAGGCTTTGGTTACTGATTCTTGTAAAGCTCGCTGTACACATTGGCCAAACATGGCCAAATTGAAATTGAATCTCGTCAACTCTTACTTTGCATAGTGCATCAGTACATAACTGATAACAAAACTCAACTTCAATTTTTCAATTCAGAAACAGGATACCTATGTATGATTAAAAGTTATTTCTGAATTAAAAGTTATTGTTAGGATACCAATCAGTAGGTATATCAACAACAATAGGTCAGCAGCCATTGATAAAAAAAATATATATTTTGTGTATCTATGTCAGTAGCTTTAAAGATCAACAGTATACTCAGTAATAAATCATGAGATCAAAAGTTTAATACATCAATAGATCATTTTGTCAACAATTCATTACATCAACAGTTTGCGAGATCAACAATATTATTACAAGTTTTTATTTTACCAGCAATGTACTTATACACTATATCCATGCAAAATCTTACAACTACGGCCAACAACGATAGATAGATATATACAGCGTGTTTAGCTCCATCTCTACTCTGCTACCTAAATTTTACATACCAGATGTGGACCTAATAATTTCACGAATGTTCCCTGTATAAGTATACCGGGGTGCACAGTGCATTTAAATTTTGTTGGCCCAATGTATACAGCCAGCATAAGGTTTAACCTCGGACTTAATTCCCCCAAACTTCGATTGTCGTGCAAGTAATTACTCATTATGTAAGAAATAATCTGACTACACCCTTGACATTTTTCACAACTCATTTTTTAATAGTGGTGTTGGGAAAAATAATTGGTCAGGGGCTCTGTGGAAGGCCATGGTTTTTGTTATAAAATGGAAAAGTGTAAAATTTGACAATCCCGGGGTGGTTGTCCAATAAGTAACATCACTTTTTTTGTGTAAAATAAAAATGGGAGCCCTAGCTAACTTCACCTGCTAGTCTGTACACCTTTTATTTATTTTTTATTCACTTATAGCTTCATTTACCTATCTACAAAACTATGTAAAATACTACTATACTAAATCTATGTAATGAATTTAGTTAATTATTCATAGTTTCTGTCCTGTATTCCTCCTTATGAAAAGGCCTCCATTACATTGACATTACCTATATCTTGTAACATAGGGAATGTTGATCTATATGTTTCTGGATTGTGAAGTTTTTTACACTGTTATTCTCTACATATTACTACATGTTACTACTACTATAAGTTGAGACCTGACCGCTATGACGCCTCATAGTGGTCAGGTCTCAACTTATAGCGCACATGTAGTAGGTATTACTACTGTAAAATTAAATAGTTTAAATAACCATCTAAGTACTATACATACAAAACAAACTTAAAATATTGAATAACTAGTTTTGTAGTTGTGCAATAGATAAAAATTATAAAAATTTCAGAATACTTTTCAAGATTTGGACTATAAAAGATAAGAATGAATGACTAATACAGTGCTGGTCCCTTTAAGTACAAGATTACCTATTTAATATGCATGTCGTTATAATTATGTATTAAATTACACTACAAGGACGGGAAATAAATAATATTCTTTCTTATCATAACTTTCAAAATTTAAAGTTTTTGGCGCAATTCGAAATACAACAAACATAGACCACGAGAAGTTTTTTTTTATTCAAACGTTTCCAGATAAAAGTATTTAACGGATACAGGCTAACACGGGCTAATTATAACCTTGACGTCATTATGTAAACAAAATTAAGTAACACAAAAATTTACAGAAAGTCCATTTTTCAGTTATTTTAAAAATGAAAACTTACCTTTCCATTAATACCAAGGCCGAGGACCGTGTTGGAGATGTCGTAATCATCAGTGATTGGTGTAGTTTTGATCATTTTGACAAAATTACTCATCTTGAATCACTTCACTATTTTCAAACACAAATCAAAAAACATTCGGCAAGCACTTATAACACAATATAACTTTTAACACTAACGCAGAAGTTATTGTTTATATTTTGTGACAATATTAATCACGAGTACACAATTTACCGCAGTTGGGATTCTTTATACAACTCCGTTACAAATTGACAAAGACCGCGCTCGAAAACCACGGTGCCTGATCGCGTCGCGTCGCAACATTGAGCAAAAAAGCAACATTTATTTTACCTAGTGTTTGACAAATTAGAATCGAATGGTGCTTAAATCGATACTGCGATTCGATTCGAATAAAACAAAAACTTGTTGTATCGATAAGCGAAATTAAGGTTAAGCTTTCCTATACCGGCCGTCGATTTAAGGGCTGGGAGTGGGGGAGGAAGGAGGGGGAGGGGTGTAGACCTCCCCCTGTGAAGGAAAAAGTGCGGAAGCCCCCCCTTTTTGAGATACGATTTTTTTAATATTCTAACCTAACTTTCGTAAAAAACAAGATTTCTTGGTAGTTTGAACGATTTAAGGGCTGAGAGTGGAGGGGGAGGGGGTGTAGAACCCTCCCTGTGAAGGAAAAAGCGCGAACGCCCCCTCCTTTTTTTATATATTAGATTTATTGGTGGTTTGAAAAAAAAAATAACCCTAACCTAATCTATCCGAGTTGGGGTGTTATAATACGTAATATAATTAAAAAATGCATAAAAATTGACTTAGTCACTCGTGGGCGGCAAACATCGCGGACGCTCCCCCTTTTTTATATTCTAGATTTCTAAGTGGTTTGAAAAATAAAATAACCCTAACCTAATCTATCCGAGTCGGGGTACGGGGATATCCATTATTTAGAATGTTTTCCACCGCGAAGCACGTTAGTGCGAAAGTATAATTTGTGGCACTTCGCCGGCCGCTGCCGCGGCAAGCTCGCTTCGCTCGCTCGGCTCGTGCGTTGTTGTAGTCACAGTTCTAACATAACCTAACCTACAAAAGTTGGATCCTGGTGTTTTGTCTTTTTTTTAGGTTAGAATATGAAAAAAAATCGGGGCGGCTTCCGCGCTTTTTCCTTCACAGGAGGGGGTCTACACACTCCCCCCCGCCCACCCCACCCACTCCCAGCCCTTAAATCGATGGCCGGTATAAGAAAGTAAAGCCCAATGATTTACATTGAATTTAGTGTGTATTTTTTAAACTTTAAGCTGTATACAGTCTGAGCTTAAAATAATTATTCTACACCATGTTTCAATCAATGTTTTTACACTTTTTACTTACCACTCGCACTCATACAAATATAAGGAAATAACACTCACTGTAGAAAAATTTGTGTGATACGAAATCATAATTTTGTACTAAATCACAAATATAGAAAACAAGTTTCATTCATTCATTCAATTATTTTATAAATTTGATTTAAAATTCACACCAGTTTATTTTAAGTGTAAAAAAGAGATTATAGAGTATAACTACTTGTGTTCTTAAATACGAAATTGGTGTTTTGTCGAACTGGTGTTTGTGTTTCGTCGAATTGGCTGCTTTGAACCCAGGTATAGTTTGTCTAATGAAAGCTGGACCAACAAAACCGCGGCAAATTTAAAAAATTTAGGGCAGGTATCACCAGTTATAGTTGGATTTAAACATTTTGATCGTGAAATAAAAGTATGTACCTATTATAGTTTAACTGATATTTTTAAAGAATTTTATTGCGCTTTATTTGGTGTTATTCTTATTTATATTTTGATTTCTTTATTAAATACTATCCTTTGCCGACGACTTCACCTGCGTGGGAGTTTGGTACTGTGGGAATATCGGGGGAAAAGGTAGCAGGTTTATTCATGTTGAAATCCCCACGAATACCACCCCCGTTGGCCATTGGGGATGGTTATGTCGGAATCGAACCACCTAAAACCGCAGATGTAGTGAAGATATACACTAAGACTAGCTGTTGCCTGCATGAAATTATGATCCCGTTCCCGCTACCCTTGGGAATATATTTCACGGACAAAATGTGGCCTATGAGCGTGTGCAAGACATATTGCCTGTGTTATTCCAGACTAAAAACTATCTTCAAGCGGGCTTATAGGAAACAGACGAAATTCATTTATTATAAGAAAATATTATTAATTATAATCAAAATTAGATTCCAAATATTCTTCACCATCATCCGAGCTGCTTGATCCATCACCAGTCACACTTATAATTAATTATATTAATTAAATAAATATTGTTGAAAAGTACAAATATCTAATACAAAAGCGAATATTTCTGGATATCGCATCTGATCTGAATCTCGTTAATATTTGATGTGAATACATATACAAAGCACCTGATCGGTATTATCTATAGATACAAAGTATCAAAATCATAATGTAAACGCGCAATCACAGAGAAATGACAGGAGGTGACATTTATTGTCTACTGGTGTTGCAAATCAATAAATGTCGTGGTTCAGCTTTCATTAGACAAACTCTATCTGCTCTTCGGTTAGGAATTCACATCAAACCATTCATATCATACATGAAGTGCAAGTGTAGTGTGTTAGCAACGCACTTGTAAAATAACAGTTACATAGGTATAATATACTTAAACGGCTATGAATAGCGTTATTTATCACAGATCTATAATATTCCTTAGACTAAACAGAATATTAAAATATTTTTCAAAAATCGAAATCTAGGTAATCGAATAAAGGATCATCGCTCAGCACTACACAAAACGTCAGATGAATGTCATTTTCTAGCTTCATGTTTTCTATTCTAGCACCTTTTTGCAATAAACGTTTGTTTTATTTATTATTAAAAAATATTAAATATCTTCTATTAGCTGTGTATCCTCTGTAGTCTGTACATATTTATTGATCAATCAAATCTTTATTTCACAATTTCTAAACTGAACGATAATTTATTCACACATTATGCTAATAATAGCGCCATCTATTGGTTACTGTACGTAACCTGCACCTATATTGTAAGTTACTGGTGTTGAGCGTAATAGATTCATATCGAACTGTATAGATGGCACTATATAACATTTTATTCAATTTACAGCTGTTGCTCGCGGCTCCGCTCGCGTGAAATTCTGTTCCTGCTACCGTGACCCACGGGAACCTGTTCCCGGGATAAAGAGTAGCCTATATGTTATTCCAGACTATAATCTATCTCTGTATCAAATTTTAGCCAGATCCATACCGTTTAGCTTGAAAGAGTAATAAATAGGTAGGTATACATCCAGACATTCTTACAAACTTTCGCGTTTATAATATCAGTAGAATTTTCAGTTAGCTAGTACAGTTTATAGGGCATCAACTGCCAAAATTTGAAGTTTGTAGCCCTAGCGATATAGGTTCTACCAAAGACCATGATTATCATGGTCTTTGGTACGTTGATAAATCAGTATCAATCATTCAATAAAATCAGCCTGTCGACGTCCACTGCTGGACATAGGCCTCTCCCAATGTGCGCCATACCACCCAATAAAATTCTCCGCCTTTCGCATCCAGTCCATCCCAGCTATTTTTTTCAGATCGTCGGTCCATCTGGCTGGGGTAGTCCCACCTTCCGATTGCCGACTTGCGGTCTCCACTCTAGGACTTGACCAACGGCCATCGGTCCTTAGACAGATCAAATGTTTATTTTTTTAATTCAAGGTAGGCTTACGTTTGACCACTATCTCACCTGATGGTAAGTTACGATGTGGTTTACGATGTGGCAAGCCAATTGTCAGAATCAGTAAAAAAATATTTAAAAGGAAAAACATTTTATTACTTAAGAAACAAAAGGTAGTTAACTATTTTAATAGTACCTACTTATCTACCAAAAAAAAACATAATTACAATGTCTACATGACAGCACATTGATGTCAAGGCTGTAATTATTAACCTGCTCATCACCCGCGCGCAGTTAGCGTGAAGATTGTAACAAAAATCGTGTAGTTATTCAAAAGTCATTTAGTTGATGTCCTAGTTATGTATTTGTAATTTATCTATCGATTTAATGGCATGGGAATCTATGCTATTACTAGCCGAAGCCCGCGGCTCCGCCCGCGTCAAATCTTTTGGTCGTTATCTTCGGTTCTACTCAACCAATTGCAATCAAACTTATGGCAGATTTTAAGTCTGAACAAGACCTTTCTATTATAAAAAACCGAGGTAGGACTCGACGGTATCTCGTGTCCTAACTGAGCAATCCGACTGGGGTAGTACCTCCGCCCTACAGAACACCGCCCCATAATAATTATCGTGTTGTGTTCCCACTGGTAAGTAGGGTAGCTATGCAGAGCTCACAGCCCTCACGGGAGGGATTCTGCGCTGTCCGCACAGCAACCCCTCGGTCGGCAGCACGAGTGTGACGCCTCTGATGTTGCACACGTCCAATACGTCCATAGGTCACGGTGACTGCTTGCCATCAGGTGGGCCGTCGTGTGCTTGTCTGCTACCTAAGTTGTATAATAAAAAAAAACTTCACACAAAACGTGACGCGGCCAGACAACATGATTATCTAACTTTTACTTTTTATTGACTTATTTTTTGCTTTTTTGTAGAGATGCAGCAGACTATAAGCAAATTAATTGTCATTTAATATCATGTGTCATCCGCCTTTCTCGATTCGGTCACAATATAAATAAATAACAGTAGGACAACTGATTTACCTGAACACGCCCTGAATACCATCTTATCTTACCATTAGGCATTACAGTAGTTTACCATCAGACGAAGTGAAGTCACATTGACGTGGAGACACTGGCAACACTGTGCCAATGTAAACATTGTCTGCGTATATTTTATTGTTTAACAATTCTCATCTCCATAAAATCTCAGGAGTGGTGCATAAGTGGTTGATGATAGTGTAATATAAGTACTGGAGACACACAACTCATCATCTACTGAAATATTCCTGAATGCTGGTGAAAGAGCGATAAAAGATACTTTTTATGGCTGATGGCCACTGATAATCTCTAAATTGGCATTATAGTTTCAATTTGTGACAGTGAAGAGGAGTGAAGTGACAATTATAAAAAAATATATATGCGAAATCTACACTAATATTTATGAGGATTCCAGCGACTGGGACCGCTAAAGCTGGGACCGCGGTTCCAGTTGCCGGTTTTATTTGAGCATAAAGCTGCAGAGTTCGTTTGTTTGTTTGGTTGAATAATCTCAGTAACTTTCTACTGTTTCAAATTGAAAAATGAAGCAGTGTCACATCTTGTCAACAAATCGTGCACATTTCCAAATATTATTGCAAAATTAATAAATTACGGGTATACAGTACTCTTCAGTTTTAAAATATTAGTAGGTATAAAGTGTAGATAGGCGCGCGTTTGACCACTATCTCACCTGTTGGTAAGTGATGATGTGGTCGACGGTGGAGGTGACCTAGAAGTAACCTGTTCACTCTAGACTTGAAGACTCCCAGGTTGTAGCTTTCCGGAAATACAGACTCTGGCAGCGCATTCTACTCTTTAGCAGTACCTTCGCATAATTAATATTTATTGTTAAAAAGTTTTGCACGTAAGAGTGGATCGTACGATTTTTTTTATTTTACAAGCTTTTATTTAGTTTCATCTGTCCCGTTGTCTGTAATCAAATCTTGCAAGCCATTTTTCGACCACTTCTGGTTATCCGATTGAGCTGTAATTTGGCATACTTATGTAAGTCCCATGACAATGCAATATTGTAAATAATAAAAGCTTGTTTTTAAAAAGGTTTTTTTTTGAACATCAGCTTGTTTACTCATTGTATGAAGTTAACTTTCTGTATTATTATTTTAATGGTACATACAGATTCCGAGTTTAGCTCAGTCAGTCACCTCTTGAGTCTAGGAAATTATCTCGTTACTAAAAATTAACTATCATTTTATTTAACGACGAATAAAATGACATTACAATCTTATATTTAGAGCGCCTTTTTTATTTTGTTTTGGTAGCAAAAAATCGGACTAAAGATCACTACATAAAATAAAACAAAGTCTGTCAAACACTGTCTGTCTGTTCGCTACTACTTCACCGATTTTCATGCTATTTCCAGCAATGGATAGAGTAGTTTCGAGAAAGGTTTTAGTATATAATTTGTCAAGTTTTTGTGTAAATTGGCTAAAATATTTGTTAGGTATGTCGGAAAAATTCGTTTATGCATGATGCGATTTCTTATGGTCGTGATTCCCGCAGATCCATACGCGTGAAATTTTGATCCCGTTTCCAAGACCCACGGGAACCTATTCCCGGGAAAAAAGTAGCTTATGTGTTATTCCAGACTACAATCTAACACTATAAATTTCAACCAGATCCATTCACCCGTTTTTGCGTGAAAGATCAACAAACATCCATCCAGACATTCTTACAAATTTTCTAGTTTATAAATTAAGTAGTACGATAGGATAGGATACTTTTGGACCCTTGACACCACCGACTTGCACCACCGGTGGTGTCAAGGGTATAGGATGTGGTTCCACTAATATCATTGCGCCATCTATTTAATCGACATCAATGTTGAAACAAAATGGCGACGTGAAGAGAAACCCATCTTGTTTCGAGACACAATACAGTTTTTATGAAACGTACAATTTATAGTGCAGCGCCGAATATCGACGCATTTAATGACCGTGTCAGAACCGAGACTGGTTGACTGCGATCACGGTGGGGCTGTGAAAACGGCGGGAGAACTTGGAGTGATACTTAATGTTAATTTTTGTAAAAAGGTCTACCAACACATTTGTTTTCGTGCGGCAATCTCCCCACGGCCAGCGGGCCAGGTTATTTTGGACTCTTACCGATGGTACGCACACTGGGCGACAGGCGACAGCGACAGCTCGGCGTCTAGACGCGACAACAGGCTGCGGCCGAGAATTTAATATCTTTTGTTCTAAGCTCCGCACACTTGGCGTCAGAGACGCCGAGTCACGACGACAAGCTAGGGGAGTCGCTGCGTCTCGTGGCGCTATGAAATTCTCGTGATGATGCCCCTGGTGTTGCACGCGTCCCTAGGCCACGGTGACCGCTTCCCATCAGGTGGGCCGTGTGCTTGTCTGCCACCTAAGTGGTATAAAAAAAATAGCCATAAGTTTGTTTTTTATTTTTTTTCCTTGTGTAAGTGGTACCTGCCATTTGTACTTATATTTTAAATGCACATAATGATTTCTTTCTTTCTTTCTATGAAAGGACATCAATAAAATTTATACAGATATTCGCCGTTTTTATGGCCCCACACAGTGAGTCACGGTGCTCGCGACAGTGAAAGCGATTCACGTCACCGACTCTGCGTAGGCGCACTTACATGGTATAGCACCGAACTGGATTAAGCAAGCACTTCCTACTGTTTAAAGCGCTGGCTTAAATGTTATACTACTTAGGAGGTGGATAAGCAGACCGCTCACCTGATGGTAAGCGGTTACCGTGGCCTATGGACGTGTGTAACACCAGGGTCGTCACACCCGCTCCCACACGCCACGGGAGACGCTGCTGCCTGCGGCAAATCCGGCCGTGTGGGAGTGGCCCTCTAGAGGACTGCTCCGAGGTGAGCCACGTGTCCCTCTGACCAGCAGAGGGCACAGTGGGGAGTGAGTGGGGGGCAAGCTGATTGCCCACGCGCCGTCGGTTGGGTGACAGGACGGCCACCTGTCACCCTACTATACCCTACCATCGGCGAAGTGGCGCGATGCTCACCCCACTCCCCTTTCGAGGTGTCGAGGGGGCCATCTTAAAACCGTAGATGGCCCGGGGTCAGCTGGGGTGCGAGGGATATGCCTACTAGGTAACCTTAGGCTGGTTTTATCGTCACGCCGCTAGACGCGCTGTTGAGCAGCGCGCTGTTAACAGCGCGCGTTTGAACAGCGGTGCACTATAAAACGAGATTAGTAGCACGCGTTCCGCTGCTGTGAGACAGTCGTGTACAATATTATGAAGGTTAATGCGAGTCGAGTACTGGCTATTTACTTATTATGGAAAAGAAGGCAACGGCGAAAAAGAGTAGTTGATCCTTATAACGAAACGCTATAAGGTTACTGAAAGGCGAACACATAACGTCTTTCTCCGATTTACGAGAAAATAGTAATAAATTTTATCATTTTTTTTCGCCTATCAACAAGCAGTTTGCATCCTTATTTTTGTATAATTCATCGGCCGGGTCCCATAAACACCTTCTGGTTCGAACTTCCTCGATTACTCGTCCCGTATCGATGTAATTAATTTCTCAACTGTACCTACGGCGCGTCTCAACAGCGTCACACTAAAACGCACAATGGCCGTAGAAGCGAATGAGCAGCGCGCGTTTGGACAGCGCTGTCGAACATCGCGCGTTTATTAAACGGCGCTGCCCAAGCGCGCGACAAAAAACGCAACTTCTACTCCCATATATCTCTGAACGCGCGCGCTCCAACGGCGCTGCCGTAACGCGTAACGATAAAACCAGCCTTAAACCCCGGTAATTAAAACCCAAGACGATGGTTTTAGTCGGTTCGATGCCGACATAACCACTCCCGATGGCCGACGGGGGTGGTATCCATGGGGATTGCCACACGATAAAAAAATGAAGGGGCCGTCACACTCGCACTGCCGACCCTGACGAAATCAATTTAAAACGTTGTTGTAACCTGTTGAGACGAGGTCTCGGGTTCGATCCCAGGTTCACCATGGCACACACCAATGACTTTTCGATGCTTTTCGAAGTTATGTGTGTATTTATCGCAGGTTTACAAGTGCCCGGTTAATGGCAATAGGCTCGCCACCTATTGCATTGGGACCTAAACATAAACTGGGGAAATGTGGGTGCTAGCACCTCTGCCTATCCCTTCGGGGATATAGGCGTGAGTTTATGTTATGTTATGTTATGTTGTAACCTGTTATGTTACACACATCACCAAAAAACGGTTAATATTCGTAATTACAAAGCAACTTGTTCCTCAACATATTGTAACAATATCTGTGTTAGTTACCGTAATCTGTTACAATCACTTGTTGTAACAATATGTTTGGTACTCTTATGTCATGTTTTGCTATCTTCACGGCCTCTTTCCTTCATGGTAACGGCAGACATGTGAAGATAACCATCTTTGATAACATCACTACACTAATAATAGATTGTAAGTTGGTAATAATGAAAGCATGTTGTGTTTTTAACCAACTCCAAAAAAGGAGTTTTCAATTCGATTGTATTTTTTTTCCAGAATTATTGACTGGGTAAACCACCAATTCGCATTAGGCCAGCGTGTGTGGATTAAACCCTCTCAGCTTTCTCGTTAGAGGAGAGGAGACCCGTGCCCAGCAGTGTGACATAAATGGGTTGTGGGTTGCTATTATTAAAAACCGAATTAGTACTCTTCCCTGTTTAGAGAAAGAGAAAATGATTAACAGTTTGTTTGATTAAATATCAATTGCAAAACCTAACAGAATATAAATCTGCACTTTTTTCAACTTTCACTTTCAATTCGACGCGACGTAATCATATTACAGATGCATTACAGTCAATGTTGAATCAATCAATCAATAACACTATCGACGTCCACTGCTGGACATAGGCCTCTCCCAATGTGCGCCATACTTACCACCCATTTCTCCGCCTTCCACATCCAGTCCATCCCAGCTACCTTTATCAAGTCGTCGGTCCATCTGGCTGGGGGGCGTCCCAATTTCCTTTTGCCGACTTGTGGTCTCCATTCTAGGACTCGTTTTTTTTCAACGGTCAATGTTGGATGTTAAAAATTATGTTTAGGAGTATACCTTTTATGAAATTTATTGTGTGATCAAGATTAGATGATCGGGACTTAATTTTGACCATATTTTATCACAAGAATTGACCCTCATCTGATTGAAGGATGAGGCACTAGCGCAGGCTTCCTTTTCGTTGCTTTTTTTAATATCTTTCACGTCAATATAACTTCACCTCGCCTGATGGTAAGTTAAAGGTCACCTCTCAGGAAGGGGGTGTCCATTACACACACCGATAGTGACATAATGGTGGCCCTCAACTTGACGGCCTCATCAAATGCTTTTTCACACCCCGCTTAAAAGACCCGGGACCTGTAGGAGGAAGGAAACACGTAAGCTGGTAAAGAATCCCATATTTTTATGGTGCGGCAAAGAAAAAGGCACCGAACCGCTTAGTTCTTGATGGAATTGTTTGCACACTATGAGGGTGATAGATTAATTTGGGCAGAATTGAACTTCTATTTTTTGAAGTAGGTTGAATAAAGTAGCATGTAAGTAAGAAATAGAGAATGAATTTGATACAGCCAACATATAAATGTGTCTATTAAAATAGCACTTTCAGGCTTCCGTAGAATTTGACACGGTCAATAAAATTTTCATTGCAATCATAGCCATTTTATGTAACTGTACTCTTGTGTTTAGACTTCTGTTATAACTGTTTCATTTAGCTTTCGCGTCATGAACACCAAGATCTGTTTAATATTTTCAGAAGTCAGACTGAGGTACTTCACGCTACAGAAGACCGCGGCCATAATAACCGTGTTCCCGGCGGTAAGTAGGGTAGCCAGAGCTCACTGGAGGCATTCTGTGTTGACTCCTGCGTTGTCAGCAGAGATACCCTGTCAGCCCTTTATAATATTTAAATTTATAGCGCTGCCTATACGGGTACATTATATATTTTATTATTATTGATATTATAATCTGTGAAACATACCGTAATTATTACATCACATTTTTAGCATAACTGTTGATAATGGCGCGTGCGCATCTATTGCTTATTATAATCTGTTAATTGGACGCCTAAGCCGTTCATTAAGTTCATTAAAATATTAATATTAAGAGCGGAGAATTTCGCTCCTGTTTCGCCTACCAAAGATCCTGAAACTTTTCCTTTAGCTTTCAATCAGGGGAGGTGAAGTCGTGTTGACGTGTCCAATATAAAAAAAAATAACAACTCATAACGAAACTATGTTGGTTTCACCGCTTTGGTTTCGCTGCGGCCATTCGTCAAATTCGTCGTATCCAGTTGATGCGCGTACTACTAAATTTTGTGTTATTTACGTGTCTATGTGTTAAATTAAACACATTATTTATTCTTATTTTTTAAGATAATACGCCCAGGGTAGAACTGGGCCAGAAGCACCCGGGTGGCTGACCTTATGATTTTTCTTAAGGGTTGCCACAAGCCAGGCCCGTGGGGGGCCCGGGTGGCAAATATGCCACCGTGACTATAATATGGCCAGTCCGAACTCCGACGCTGATACGCCAAATCACAAGGCGTCCAACTACCCAACCAATCTAACAAGATGGCGGCTCCCGTACTGAACAAAGAACCTACCAAGCAAGGAAATACTCTATATCAAAAATTACACCTAATTTCAAATGAGTCACCTGCTTTTTTACCACAAACAAAGCACCACGTCCAGCGGAACCTCTAAATGAGCACAATATGATCACTGACCTTAAATCTAGGGTCACACAGTGTGGCCATAGCCATGGAAAGGTTTGCGTTGTGTGCCGGCCTTTGTTTAAGAAAACATACGGAGTTATATTCGCTGCGGGTCCGTTGTGTAGATGTCATGCGGATCGCATATTTTTTTATATTGGACACGTCAATATTACTTCACCTCGAATGATGGTAAGCTAAAGGTAAATTTTCAGGAATGGGGGTTACCATTATATGCACTGATAATGCTTCAGGGCCACTTCCCTCAGCTTGACGGCCTCATCAAATGCAATTTGACGTCCCGCTTAAATTAGGGACTGTAGGAGGAAAGAAACACGTGCGCTGGCAAAGAATTCCAAGTCTTTATGGTGCGGCAAAGAAAAGACGCACTGAACCGTTAGGTTTTTGATATTTGATAGAATTGTCCCTCCCATTTGACCATTTCCTCCCAAACCCGCCTCCAGGATCAGCAGCGCGAGTGTAACGCCCCTAGTGCTGCACACGTCCATGGGCCACGATGACAGTTTCCCATCAGACGGACCGAGTGCTTATCTGCCATGTTGTTATATAAAAAAAGAGCTGAAATATTAAACGTGAAAATTAATTATGTTTCAAATCACATTGATATATCTACTTCCCGAATAAAGTGCGTTCTAACAAAAACCCTTCTGTTTTATTAGCTGTTCCAAGGTTAAGGCGAGTGAAGCCGCGAGTACTAGTTAGTAGAAAATACGTTCACGAACTACTATAAATAGTAAATTACTTAGTAATTGCTATTATTTACGGATTAGATACAGATGTAATCATTGTTAGACGGAGTAATGTATTTTTTTTATTAAAATAGATTGAGTTGTTGTATTTTGTAACAGTAGCGGATCTTGTTGAAGGTTTGTATACAAAGAAAGGTTTTATTGTATGTTAAAAAAGTGCCTGACGAATTGGTCATGGTCAAATACTGATGCTCACAAGTACTCTAAGCAATTATCATGACCGTCATCAGCGTAGTTCCCCGTTAATCGAAAGTTTTCAGGTTGTAGCCTCCTGAGGTCTGCTTACTCCGTCGCTGTCTCTTGGTCCATGGTTTCGATTATACCTACCGCTTTTGTGGAATCAACTACCATCCGACCTGAGAGGAAAGTCTGTGCCTGAGCTTTGGCTATCAAGAGAGCTCGAGACTCCTTTGAGCATTTTTCGTTATTTCTCATAGCCATTCTCGCCAAGTTTTTCATTTTTACACACATAAATATGTTTCATCACGTCAACACGTCAATAACACGTGTCAATAAATAGATTAATAGATGAACTTCATTAGTGTTTATTTATCTGTATTAGAATAAAAACTAAATAATATGTATCCAATATTATATATAAATTGTGTTATTTACGCCTAACTCCTTGACCGCGTTAATTTTAGTCCGGATTTTAAGTCTGCCATTTTAGCCTCGAATTTATTAGATTTTTTAGTCTTGTAAACAACGAACGAACAGCCTGCAGTTGTTTATATAATTAATGTAACTAAATCAACTTTGCAAGAGCATACATACAAAATAAATAGGTTCAGAATGACAGCTTCATGCAAAGAGCGCACAGACACACACTTTGACTACTGGAATATTTCAATCTGTTAACAAGGAAATCACGTTTTTTTTATTACCACTTAGGTGGCAGACAAGCACACCGTCCATCCGATGGGAAGCAGTCACCGAAGTCTATGGACGTGTTTAACACCACATTCACACTCACGCTGCCGACCCTCAAAGATGTGACGGTGAAGGAACGATGGCACCTTACTGTAAAAAATAGTCTCTGCCCGGTTTCGTTTTGTGGACGGGACAGTCGTTCAATGACTGTCCCGTCCACAAAACGAAACCGTGTGTTTCCACAGCCTAATTTTGAAAACAAAAACATTTTTTAATCCTTCTGTCACCTTCAATATTTAAACCATATTAACGATGTTTTACACAGTTTTGTTCTTCTACCAGCACGAGATAAGAATCTAAACATTATGTTAAAGTAGTTATCAAAAAATAATGATTAATATTAACTAATTTACATATTAAAGTGGTGTTTCCTGTAATGAGTTAATTGTACAACTCGTTACACGAATTTTACCCATTGAAGTAGGAAGACATTACATTTTTGTTCTTGCTACAATCCTTACGAGCACTTCAACTAATCTCACCGTCTTCCTTTCTATCCAGAACAACACGAGCTGCTGGCAGTACTATTCTCTGAAGACACAGCGTTGCGTTCGTAGCTGTGACAGCGACGAACTGCTTCGGTGATAAAGTTCCAGGCCTTAATAATCGGGCAACGCGTCGTGATAAAGCAGCCTATCATGGCGCGTTGCTCGTTTAATAAGGCCTGGGGCCACTCCTCCGTTTGATTTTACCACTAATCTTTATTACCTAAGCTGTTCGACGCTGTCGCAGAGACAAACGCAAGGCTCTGTCCTTAGAGAATAGCACTGCTGGACTACGTTGTCACCTATATGCCGTAGAAACGACTGTTTCGAATTAAGCTGTTTCCGATTTCGTATGTCAGCCGGGGCACAGGCCGGGTTGCGACCCGAATGTATTTGGGCTCACCTTACACCTCGGCGTTCAAAAACTCGAGATGGCGTGCGTTTTATTCGTTTCAAGTCGGAGATAACCGCCTAGAGATAATCTTTTCTTTAGACCATAAAGACCTGAAATTCTTTACCAGCTCACATGTTTCCTTCCTCCTACAGCCCCGTGTCCTATAAGCGGGGCGTGAAAAAGCATTTGATGAGGGCGTCAAATTGAGCGCCACCATTGGCACTATAGGTTCCCCCTTCCTGAGACTTTACCTTTAGCTTACCATCAGGTGAGGTGAAGTCATATTGACGTGACCGACATAAAAAAGGTATCTGTGGGCCTTTCCGCACGAAAAAAAGGAACCTTGCTCCTTTGTTGCCCCAGACCTCTAAATGCGGCCCTGCCTCCAAGGCGCAGTTTCTTAACGTTTATTTTCTGGCCATATTTAGCAAGTAAACTCACGAATGGCTTTGCCGTTCACCACTTTCTCGTACTCAGAAACAGACACGGATGTACGGACAGACGTAAGTGTTTGTCAATATTGTTATTTAGGTATTTACACAAGAACCAAACACAACAATGAGTCAAGTAGCAAAAAAATCCGCAGAAACTCATTATGGAACCATTAAGATTAATACTTAGTTGACCTTTAATTGCATAATTTGAGCAACATAAACATTAACCCTAGGCGCACACTTTGCGACAGGTGACAGCGATAACTCGGCGTCTTGACGCGACGACAGGCTACGGCCGACAATTTCACAGCGCCACTAGACGCGGCGACTCCCCTAGCTGCCCCTAGCTTGTCTGAGTTTCTTGCCGGAGTCTTCTCAGGTCTGGGCCGCGTTTCAAACCGGCAGTGGTCCATTTGCTTCCAGTTTTAATAGGTATTTATAATTTTGACGTTTTGTAAGTGCCGCTTAAAATGGTCTATACAGAATAAATGATTTTTGACTTTTTGACTTTTGACTTTGTCTTTGTCGTCGCGACTCCGCGTCTCTGACGCCAAGTGTGCGAAGCTTAGAACAAAATAGGTATATGAAATTCTGGGCTGCAGCCTGTCGTCGCGTCTAGTCGCCGAGCTGTCGCTGTCGCAAAGTGTGCGCCTAGTGTTAGTTGAAATATTTTATTGTTCATCTGTCGCAAATTTTGCTAATGGATATAGTTGACCAATTCAAAGTTGTATTAAGTATGAGACGATAGAGAGGATGGATGAAAGAAGATTGACGAAACAGGCAAGGGTTAATGGGCAACCCGGTAAAGGCCGACCTAGGCGTCACCTCGCCCGATGGTAAGGTAAAGTCTCAGGACCGGAGTCACCACTACATACACCGGTAGTGCTACAGTGGTGGCCCTCAGCTTGACGGCCTCATCAAATGCTTTTTCACGGCCCGCTTTTTTTTTATTTATTAAACAGAAAAATATACATAGGATTACAGTTCCTTGGTAGTGTATCACAAACTAGAAAGGTTTATTCGTACACTACGGTCGCCGTCGAGTCGTTGTACTCGAACTGGATAACTTAATACTATACATTACAATATTAGATTTCAATTTGCAGAACAATAACAAGTTTACAATAAATCAACAAAGTGCGGGTAGGTTGGTGAATTTACAACGGCGCGATGCATCAATGGCTCACAATGTAGGATCAAGTTTGCCGCTGAGTCTTACCGCTCTGCGTACAGAATTCATTACTTTTTGATGTTTTTTTTCTTCTTTTTTTTCTTTTATTTTCTAGCTAAATAATTTTTTTTTTGTGTATTAATAAAGTAAGTTTTTAATGTAGTTTTTAGGTTTTTACTATTTAATTTATTTTATTTTTTAAATGTTTTGGTAGTTTGTTTATTAAGTTAGGTTAGGTTAGGTTAGGTTAGGTTAGGTTAGGTTAGGTTAGCGGAGCACTACAATTAGCTTAAAGGCCCCGGGACTGTAGGAGGAAGGAAATTCATGCGCTGGTAAAGAATTCCAAGTCTTTATGGTGCGGCAAAAGAGGCACTGAACCGCTTGGTTCTGTGCAATTGATTGCACTGATAGTTAAGATTATTATCACATCGCAATCGCAGTTAACTCGTGTCAACCATCATCATTCTCTGAACCTTTCTTCCAATTCAGTTGGGGTCGGCTTTCCAGTCTAACTGTGATGCGGCTGAACTTCGATATTTTTCGTGGAGCGACTGCCATCTGACCTCCACAACCAATGGTCATTATAACCAATGGCGATATCGAAGTTCCAAGTTAGACTGGTTGGACTTCAACTACCCGTAACGACTGCCATAGATGTTTGTATGGCAACCGGGACCGACGGCTTAACGTGCTCTCCGAGGCACTAATAAACCTGCGATAAATACACACATAACTTCGAAAAGCATCGAAAAGTCATTGGTGTGTGCCATGGTGAACCTGGGATCGAACCCGAGACCTCGTCTCACCAGTCCATTACCCAAACCACTAGGCTACCGCGGTTTGTTGCTTGTTGTCAAATAATATTCTAAGCGTGTAATATAAGAGCCAGGTCACATTATTTCTCAACCATCACAATGCACCAATATACTATACATAAAACTTTTTCAAGTATGTTTGTAGACAATCGTATCGCGTGTATAACAATATAAAACGATTTCAGTTGCGTTTATGTGAGAACGAATGTTTTAATATATTGCTAAATTATGTTAAGAGTGAAGTGTTAAAATCACGGCCAAGTCTATACGATATTTTGTCTCGACTTATTCAAATTATAATCTACTAGCTTTTACCCGCAAGCTTCGCCCGCGTGGATATCGGTTATCGCTACCAAACATAGCCTAGGTCTCGAGGTCTAATCTGATTTACCCCTATACCAAATTTCATCAAAATCGGTTAAGCGGTTCAGGCGTGAAAGCGAGACAGACAGAGTTCCTTTGGCATTTATAATATTAGTAAAGTATGGATACTTCAGTACTTAGACTAATAACGCTTCGTGAAAGGTTTGCTTGTTTGGTTGAATGCGCTTATCTCACGAACTACCGTACATCCGAATGATTTTTTTTTATTCTAATTAGTTTACTTGATAAACAGCCTGTTAGAAGGGACTACCCAGGGGACTGAAGGAGTAGTAATATTTACCAACTGATCGAAGAATCAACTCACCATCAGGCGAGGTAAAGTCATGTTGACGTGTCTAACATAAAAAAAAATAAGTAAAAAAAATGTGGTTTCTCTTTTACATCCCTCACTTGGCTTACCGCACTACCGCGTCCCCATTTCTTACTAACATAATAAAATATGACTAAGATAGGCGGTAGTGAAAAATTACGATACTTGAAGTAAACATTGGCTTTGTTTTATCTTGCCAAATTCAGTTTCCTCGTTAAAATAGCATTGTAATATATTTTTAATAGTTTTTAGACGTATTACTTAATGATTTGATACTAAGATGGCTAATAAGGGGGTGTACCCGGACCTCGACGCGGTGCACCCGGACAACGGAGGCGAGCAGCGTCTCACACTCGCCACGGGAGACGCTGTTGCCTGAATCAAATCAGGCCGAAGTGAGAGTGACGCTCTAGGGGCTACTTCGAGGCTCTCCACGCGGCCGACGGGGGTGATAGGACGGCCACCTGTCACCCTACACCCCAGACCGTCGGCAAGGCGGTGCGATGCTCACCCCACCCAGCTAATTGGGGAGGGGGGAGGAGGGCCGAGGGGGCCCATCTGAAAACCATGCGTTTTAGTCGGTAGAATTGATTCTGTTATTGAGTAACAACCTAATAGTACCACGTAAGTAAAAAAAATAATAATATAAAAATACATAAAATACAAGATACGCGCGAAAAACATAACCCTTCTTGGCAGTCGGGTAAAAAAAAACAAAGAACTTCTTTTTCGGATGGACGTAGGATTTTTTTTGATAAATGATTATAAATTATAATGAGAAAGATTAATTACTTTTTGATTATGTTTTTTATACTTTTTTATATTATTCATATTGTTATTAAACATTTTCTACAAGATAATTTTGTTGATAATTTATGATTACTATTTTCGGTTCCTCAATTTTTTCTTAATACAATTAGTAAATACTATCATTTACATAAATACTTGCTAACATTATTTTAGATGTATAAGCCGTGTGGAGGTTGAGGCTCATCACCGAACGACCAGACGTACGGCGACGCGCCACCGGTACATGGTGGATATCCCACTCATACGCACAAAACATTTTGGTAGTACGTTCATCGTGCGTACTACTAAAGAGTGGAATGCCCTGCCTAAGTCTGTATTTCCGGAAAGCTACAACCTGGGAGTCTTCAAGTCTAGAGTGAACAGGTTACTTCTAGGCAAGCGTACTCCACCGTCGACCACATTATCACTTATTTATTCAGGATGTTGACTTTTTTCAAAACCTTTCGGTGTTTGAAACGAGGTCTTTGTGCTTTCACAATAGAACAGCATTTTAAATCCGCCGATTATTATCTTTGAGGGAATTGAACTCCACGTGGTATGCGAATTTTGATTGCAAATGAACGATTAGTCATATATTTTGTATGGATTATACTATACTAACGCCATGTTTCCGCTGGTCCTTTTTACACGGCAGCGAAGCGTGGCTTTTAAGCGAAATAAGCAGCTGCTTGACACGGAGATGAATATGCTGCACTGCGGTGTAAGTGTGGATAAACGGTTTGGTGCCTCTTTTCTTTATCGCATAAAGACCTGCAATTCTTTGCCAGCTCACGTGTTTCCTTCCTCTTACAGTCCCGGGTCCTTTAAGCGGGGCGTGAAAATGAGGCCGTCAAGTTGAGGGCCACCATTATGGCGCTGTCGGTGTATATCGGTAATAGGGACCCCCATCCTGAGACTTTACCTTTAGCTTACCATCAGGCGAGGTGAAGTCATATTGACGTAACCGATTTAAAAAATGAAGTGGAGTCATGCGTAGGTAAGGATCTCCTGAGGAACTTCTTCATGTCCGTGACAAAACAGATAGGTAAAATGTAGGAGAGTCGGTTTCACTGGTGCGGCCACATTTTACTTACTGTGGTTGCCAGGCTATGTATGGTCAATGGTCATGCTAGAGGAGTAGTCCCTAAAATTGCTAAAAGATGACATGCGTGCCAATGGCCTCTTTACCATCGATGTCCAAGATCGTACAGACACAGGTGTAAAACATCCATAAATGCCAAATACGGGTGTATCCCATCTGCCCCGGTGACTTGGCCCGATGCCGGGCCACATGGGAAAAAAAAGTTTTAACTGGCCCGGTGATATGTTGACCGGGCCAGATGACACAAATCAAGTGCCATCGTCCCCGGTAAGGGAAAAATAGAGGATACGCCTCGTAATTTTTTTTTATAGGTATATAGGACTCGTCAATTTGACTTCACCTCGTCTGATGATAACTTTACCTTCAGCTTACACCCCCAAATACTATATAAAAAATTATTAGTAAATGCTTTTAATAGCTAAAATGTGTAGAATTTGAACAATTGCATAACTTAAAATTATTTCAATTAATTATAACGTAATTAACATTATTTAAGTAACAAAAGACCATCAAATTAGTTATGTCAGTAACAAAATACTTGATTTAAATTCTTATGAGTTCGAATACAAATTTAACGGTTTTTTGATGACCACGCTTACGCTTTTCTTGAAGGTTCCAGTATAGCGCATGCTTCACACATTTCGCCAGTTTATGTTTAGGTCCCAATGTAACAGGTGGCGAGCCTATCGCCATTAACCGGGCACTTATAAACCCACGATAAATACACACATAACTTCGAAAAGCATCGAAAAGTCATTGGTGTGTGCCATGATGAACCTGGGATCAAACCCGAGACCTCGTCTCAGCAGTCCATTACCCAGACCACTAGGCTACCTAATCTATAAATACACAATAAATTACCATAAAGGCTTGGAATTCTTTACCAGCGCATGTGTTTCCTTCCTCCTATAGTCCCGGGGCCTTTAAGCGGGGCGTGAAAAAGCATTTGATAAGGCTGTCAAGCTGAGGGCCGCCACTGTAGCACTAAGTTCCGAGTGACACATATTCTGGTTACGCCTATACCAGCCGGACGGGTCGGACCGGTATGGCTTACCTACTGATGACGTAACGTGGAAATATATTACAAGCACTGTGACAGTATTTTACTATTAACAGGTCCTAGCTAGATTATAATGAACGGTAATTAAATCATTTTAACTATTTGGTACTTACATTTTTTCCAAATAGTTCGATTGTCAAACACAATCTAACTCATCATTCTCTGAACCTTTCTCCCAACTCAGTTGGGCTCGGCTTTCCAGTCGAACTGTGATGCGGCTGAACTTCGATATTTTCCGTAGTGCGACTGCCATCTGGGGGGCTAAAAAGGCCACATTTGATGTTTCATATTGTGTTCATCATATCCGTCAGTTGACATATTTTGACATATTTTATTATGTAAATTATATCACCTGACAGATAAGATGATCATATTATGAAACATCCAATGTGGCCTTTTTAGCCCCCCTGACCTCCATAACCAATGGTCATTATGACCAATGCCGACATCGAAGTTCCAAGTTAGACTGGTTGAACTTTTTATGGGCTCCAACTACCCGTAACGACTGCCATAGATTTTTGTATGGCAACCGGGACCGACGGCTTAACGTGCTTTCCGAGGCACTAATAAACCTGCGATAAATACACACATAACTTCGAAAAGCATCGAAAACTCATTAGTGTGTGCCATGGGATCGAACCCAAGACGTCGTTTCAGCAGTCCATTACCCAAACCACTAGGCTACCGCGGTTGTCTAATAATGCCTATACACAATAGTTTCAATTCACGCACTAAATATTTCAGGCCGTAGGCAAAATACATGTTATTTGTAATCCTTTTTTGTTAATTACTTTGAAATAAAATTTTATTTATTTATTACTTAATAATGACATTGTGTAGTTTCCAAAGAGGCACCGAACTGCTTGGTTCATATCCTCTGGATTTTACCCTAGCTTTACCATTCAGCAGGGTAAAGTCAATTGATGGATGAATATTAAAAAAAACCTCAAAACCTCTTTAACTGACCAATAGTAAGTTTATATAGGGGTTTTCAATGGTTTTTGCGATAAGGAACCTTAAAAAGCACCTAGCATTGAAGATATAAGTATCCATTATGCAACAGTTGCTAAACGATGAGCTCTGCCCCAATTCGGCGGTGTTGCCACATAAACTTGTATTTTGGGTGATGAACAACAGGGTCTTTATCATGATGGTTTAACGCCATAATGTTGCCAAATTGTAAATTTCCATGCAATGTCTTGTCTATGCTTCGGTAGTCCCGTGGCTGAAGGTTTCGCTTGTTTTGTACAGAGAACAAAGAAAATACCTTAAATAAATAAATAAATAAATAAATATTCTACGACATTCTACACAGCGCTCCCTAGACCCAAAGTAAGCATAGTTTAACTAGCTTGTGTTATGGGTTCTAGAATGCTGATAAACATACTTATATACTTTTTTTTTGTAAATACATACTTATTATACATAGAAATACCCAGACCAATGCAAATAGACATATTCATGCGTACAAATATTTGCACTGAGCGGGAATCGAACCCGCGCCCCCTGGGTTCTGTAAAATGTTCTGGGTTTTGTATTTGCAGGAATATCAAATTTCTTGTTTCTTACTTCAAAAATGACAGATATAATAGTTTATTCTTTAATTTACCTCCTTAGGGGTGAATATCCCTAAAAATCCCAAAAAAATTACGCATTCACTCTCCAAAATTTCAAGTTTTTAGTCCCAGTAATTTAGTCATTGCGTTTATAAATCAGTCGGACAAAAAAAAATGTCCAGCCTGTCTTTCTATTTGTTTCGGGTAATCTCCGAAGTGGCTGGACCGATTTTTGCAGCAGATAACTGTTATTATAAGGTGTAACTTAGGCTACTTAAAGTGAAAAATAATATTATAGATCCGTGCAAAATAACTAAAACCCAGAGTTGAACCCACCCAGACGAAATCGCGCATTCCCAGAGCCTCGATTCTGCTAAAAGCAATGAGAGCCAATTTCTGGACCTCGATTCTGGTAAAACAAGCCACTGTCATGCCACTGACACTCTAAAAAATGCTATTTATTGTAGACTTTACCGTTATACAGTTAAAGTCTAAAATCAAATGAAAAGAATTCATTAAACTTTTTCATTCGCTCTACAAAATATCATTTAATTTTAGACTTTAACCTGATATCAGTAAAGTCCAAAATTAAATGGTATTTTTTTTGAAGTGCCAGAGGCATAACAGTGGCTTCTTTTAATAGAATCGAGGTCCAGAAATTGGCTCTCATTAGTTGCGGAAACGGGATTAAAATTATTGTGTATAGTAAATTATATTATAATAATAATAAATTATATTGTGTATATTTATATGTTGTGCATATTATAATAAAAAAAGAAAAAGTGGAACCACGAGCCACATCTAGTGATTCAATAATTAAAAGCGTGTTAAAAATAGGTTGTCATTAGTCATTGCGTCATAATACTTTTCTAATCTATAAATAATACGGCATATTGAATCAATGACGTCATAATAAACCGATCATGGCGAATTGTGACACGCTCCGGTCAATATTAGGGTCAGAGGCCGTACAGGTTAAGCAGAGTTGTCGATGCGGCCTACATTTCGACAATTGTGTTTTGATTTCAAATGAAACTGTCACCAATCATCCATTTTTGGATTATTGAAGAAGTAAACGGGCATATCGGCTGCCTAATTTTAAGACTTAATAACTGATTAAATGAGTTGTTAATTTTAAAATAATTATACTTTTTTTTTAACAAGCTTTCTAGTAGATAAGTGCATAACCATACAAATTAAATGATCCAAAATCTGTCAGTTATATTTTTAAATTCAGAAAATGGTACGCTGTGTGATTTTAGTCGGCTCAATCCCGACATAACTACTTCACCAGCCCCTGATGACTAAAAGAATTTTCATGCAGAATTCAACTTTTTAAATCACCACGTACTTTTGTCGCTGACTGACCACAATTCAAATTCAAACTATTTATTTCTGATTTATTTAATCCATAGTATTTAGTTAGTAACAATATGTCTTAACCCAGAATTAGTATTCAACAAAATCAATAATAATATATAACAATCAATAAAGCCAACAATTAAAATAAATCAATAAATTAATATCAATACTAAAATGAATTCCAAAATAATTGTATTAAAATCAAAATTGGCATTGAAAACATAATTAAAATATTTATAATAGGTCCAAAATTATTGAAGGGACGCGCTAGCATGCAGGCGTGTCCACCTTTGCAGAACAGGGCCTCGATTCTGCTAAAGAAAAACCACTGATATACCACTGACACTCTAACAAATGCAATTTAATTGTAGACTTTATTGTTATCATGTTAAAGTCTAAAGTCAAATGATATTTTGTAGAGCGAATGATAAAGTTAAATGAATTCTTTCATTTGATTTTAGACTTTAACTGTATAACGGTAAAGTCTACAATTAAATAGCATTTTTAGAGTGTCAGTGATATTACAGTGGTTTGCCTTTAGCAGAATCGAGGCCCAGGGCAGGTCCCATCTCTCGGACAATTCCTCCAGGATGCTGGTATTGCCCAGCAGTTGAGCACACATTGATGCGCTCCGCTTTCTTATAATGGCATAAAAATACATCAAACAATGCACGTTAGCATTATTTAATCATGCACTCGTATCTGAGATTACAATGAGAAGCGCGCAATGTAGATTATGAAAAGCGATTTGTTTTCAAAACTTTCGTGTGATTGGAATACTTAAATAGGCTATTATGACATTTCTTTTTCAAGAATATTAGTAACCTGCAGAGGTCGCAGGTTCAATTCCCGCACAGTGCAAATATTTGTATACATAATTATATCTATTTGCATTGTTCTGGGTTTACCGTGCCTCAGAGAGCACGTTACGCCGCCGTCTCTCCCTGTTGCTGTCGTTACGGGTAGTTGGAGCCCTAAATACAGTCCGACAATGGTCTAACTACAGAACTTGGATATCGCCAGTGTGTTGTGAAGGTCAGATGGCAGTCGCTTCAAGGAACATATCGAAGTCCGCAGCCATTATGGACAGCTGTTGGAGTCCTAGAAAGTCCGACAGCCAAGTAGTTAAGTTAGTGAAGTCGATTTAATAACCGATTTTATAAAAAGAGAAGGTTATCAATTTAATTATATTCTTTTTGTTATTTTAGAACTTTCGACTGGGTGTTGACCGATTTTGATGCTCCTTTTTTTATTTGAAAGCTGGTGTTAGCACGTGATTTTAGTTCAATTTGGAGCAGTTGAAGTCGATTATTTCTTTAACAATCATTATATTTCTAGCTCCTTCAATTTACTTTTGATTAATTTTATTTCGATACGTTCTAAAATAGTAAAATACTATGGCAGTCGTTACGGGTAGTTGGAGCCCTAAAAAGTCCAACAACAACGGTCTAGCTGCAATGCTTCGATATCGCCTAATGTCACCATTGGGTTGTGAAGGTCAGATGGCAGTCGCTTCACGGAAAATTTCGAGGTCCAGCCAAATCCGCAGTTAAGACTGGTAAAGCGGACCCCAGACTCCGAGGTGAAAGCTTTGAATGCGACTGGGATTAACGCTAGGTTGAAGAAGATGTTCTAAAATAGTTTCCCTGGCAGAAGTGATGACACTCGGGAAGCCGAGTGTCATCACTCGGTGTGTTCGTAGGTCACTACTGTTGATCCTGGTGTACAGGAATCACAGTACTGGAAATGAGGGGGGGATTATAATAGCAACCCATTTATGTCCCACTGCTGGGCACGGGTCTCCTCTCCTCTAACGAGACAGCTGAGAGGATTTTGACCTTAATCCACACACGCTGGCCTAAAGCGGGTTGGTGGATCGGACATGTCTTGGAATTTCTTCTAGGACATGTGGGTTTCCTCACGATGTTTTTCTTCACCGTCAGCAGATGGTAAATCATGTACGCACATATAAATTCCAAAAAGTGAATTTCACATTGGTGCTGTCCGGATTTGAACTCGATACCTCTGAGTAGAGACCGCGTCCTTATCCATTCAGCTACCATCGCAGGGTGGGATTAGTCGCATTAAAAAAACAAGTAGGTATGTAGAAATATCGCTAGTAGTGTCGAAAATGCCATAAGTAGTGATTGGGCCAGACAATGTGAATAGAGACTTAATTCGCAATAAGTATACTAACTTGTGTCGTCACCGATCCTACAAAAAAACAGTTGGTGATTACTTAACAATCGTTCATCCATGCGTGTGAAACTCATCACAACAGTACCTACCACAATAATTGCAACCATAAACTAATGATAACTTCGCATTATTTATTTTTGGCGGAATCATGACACTTCGCTATTCGCTATTCACGTGTATAAATCGAAGTGGGGAGGGCTTATTCGTGTCATATTTGCTTTATTCGCACGAATATTCGCCTTAGTCACTTCTATGACGAAATGTGGAGTGTTTAGTCATCTATAAGAATTTCCTAGAATACAATATGTATAGGCGAATAGCGAAGTATGGTTCCACTATGGAGGGTTTTTCGCAAAAGTGCACGGTGGTACCTACCCGGCCCAATTTGAGACAAATTAGTGCCATCAAATTGTACCACCTGGACTTCACCTCAGCTTACCATCAGGCGGGGTGCAGTCAATCCGGTGGACTAATTTTATTGTACTCGAAATTCTCTCTCGAAATCATTACTAGTACTTATACTAAAGCAACAAAAAAATAACGCTATATATTAATCATCAATCATTTTATAGACCTCGTTAGCTCAAGTATTGCGATTCAGTTGCACTTTTACTTCGAAAATACGCTACGAATTACATATAAGTTGCTTCAACGTCTGAAATCGCAATAATTATTTCTTAGGCAAGCTATATTGATGTCTTTGTGAAAGTCATCATTCTCTGAACCTTTTTCCCAACTCAGTTTGGGTCGGCTTTCCAGTCTAACTGTGATGCGGCTGAACTTCGGTATTTTCCGTGGAGCGACTGCCATCTGACCTCCACAACCAATGGTCATTATGACCAATGGCGATATCGAAGTTCCAAGTTAAACTGGTTGGACTTTTGTGGGCTCCAACTACCCGTAACGACTGCCATAGATGTTTGTATGGCAACCGGGACCGACGGCTTAACGTGCTCTTCGAGGCACTAATAAACCTGCGATAAACACACACATAACTTCGAAAAGCATCGAAAAGTCATTGGTGTGTGCCATGGTGAACCTGGGATCGAACCCGAGACCTCGTCTCAGCAGTCCATTACCCAAACCACTAGGCTACCGCGGTGGTCCTTGTGAAAGTATTTACCGAATTTATATCAGCAAGTTTTGATTTGGCATCGGAGTGATAGTCGGCTGGTTTACTTTTTTTGGCAGACAAGCACACGGCCCACCTGATGGGAAGTGGTCACCGTGGCCTATCATAGACGTGTGCAACATCAGGGGCGTTACACTCGCCCTGCCGACCTTGCAGAGGGTAGGGTTGGGAGGTTTGGAGGGGGGTGAGAGATAAATAAATAAATATTCAACGACATTCTCTACACAGCGCTCTCTAGACCCAAAGTAAGCTTAGTTTAACTAGCTTGTGTTATGGGTTCTAGAATGCTGATAAACATAGGTACTTATTTACTTTTTTTTGTAAATACATACTTATTATACATAGAGATGGGGATTGAGAAATGAGAAAGGGATTGTGGTTATTATGGGGTGGTGTTCTGTAGGGCGGAGGTACTACCCCAAACGGACTGCTCAGTTTGGACGGGAGATACCTTCGTGTCCAACTTACGTAAAACCCTCCTTTTTATACCTATTTTAGAGTAGTTGAAAGTGGGTGGCTTAGTGGTTGAAGAGTCGGGCTTTCGCTCGAGAGGTTTCGGGTTTGAATACTGGCTAGTACACTATCGACGTGAAGCCATTCCTAACACAATTTAGCTTAGCTGGAGGAGGGTTTAGCAGGAATACTAGTAATTTTGGTTATTAATATTCTTGAAAATCTTATAATCTAGTCCACCTGATGGTAAGTGGCCATCGTTGGCCTATGAACACACAGTTGTATGTAAATATACGCGCATACTAATGTCACGGCACTTTATCTAGATTTATGTTCTCAACTGGGTGCGTAGGCGCAATAATCTAGACTAGTTTTGTCAAGGTTAATGCAAGGAGCTGACATTAGATCATTGCATTCTATGCTTGTTTTCTTTCTTACATTATAGTACTCGTACATATTTTAATCAGATCCAGGACGTTTTGGAGAAAGGCCAGGTCAAGAGTACCCGCAACCGGCGCGCGTGTATGAAAACAATTATGAAAGTTGAAGAAGCGAAAGGAGTATGCCAAGATCGTAGCAAGTGGAAAGATGTTGTCTCTGCCTACCCCAATGGGAAAAAAGGCGTGATTTTTATGTATGTATGTATGATGTATGTATGTATAATTTTGGCATTACTATTTCTATGCTACATCACACAGTTTGTTAATTATGTAAACATATTCTTTGTTGTGTTAAAATGTTTTACCGAGGGGTGTCCTTAGTTTATAAATATAATTATTACTATAATTTTGTAATTATTTTGGTGTTATTGTAGAAAGTTTGCATACACATTACACATTTGAAACGAACCAAATTTTCGCGAACATTACACAATTGAAATAAAAGTAATTACAACGGATTACTTGTTACGAGATTGTAGCATGTTATTTTTATAACTATTTACATTTTTCATACCACTTAGGTGGCAGAGAAACATAAGGCCCACCTGATGGGAAGCGGTCACCGTGGCCTATGGACGTGTGCAACACCAGGGGGCATCACACTCGCATTGCCAACCCTGTAAAAAACCTTCTAAAGCCCTTCTTGAAGAATCCCATATTGTAGACGCTAGGGATAACCACAGCAGGGATTATTCAATAAAACAAGACAAGATTCATACTTGATTGAGATGAATGAAGTAATAAAAAGGCAACATAAACTTGCGCGGAATAAAGTTCCCTTTATACCTCATCTTGGCTTACTAAAAATAATATTGCGTTACCTGACTATTGCTCGCTAATCCTAAAACTAAGCTAAGCAAATAACTTTTCAATGAACAAGGTATCTTTTTTATACCATTTAGGTGGCAGACAAGCACCAGCCCACCTGATAGGAAGCGTTCACCGTGGCCTATGGACGTGTGTAACACCAGGGGCACTCGTGCTGCCAACCCTGGAGGCGTTGGTTTGGAGAGAATTAGAAGAGGGAATTTTTGAGAGGGTTCCTTTGCTGGCAATGCAGGAGACTTTGGTCTCCGCTCTGAAAGAACAGAATCCCTCCAGTAAGCTCTGCCTACTCTACTCTGGGAACACAATAAAATGGTTATTATATAACTGTCTTCAACGCAACAAGATATAACAAAGTCTAGCCTACTAGCCGCTAGAGGGGGCACGGACTGAAAAGCGAAAGTTTACTATCGATTCGATGAATCATTTGTAAGCACAAACAAAGGCACAATATCATCTGCTATATATGGACACGCCTGACTTCTCTCGAACGTAACTATCTGTTGATAGCAACCCATTTATGTCCCACTGCTGGGCACGGGTCTCCTCTCCTCTAACGAGAGAGCTGAGAGGGTTTAGACCTTAATCTACACACGCTGGTCTAATGCGGGTTGGTGGATCGGACATGTCATTAGAATTTCTTCTAGGACATGTGGGTTTCTCACGAGGTTTTTCCTTCACCGTCAGCCGATCATAAACCAATCAATCAATCAACTAGCCTGTCGACGTCCTCTGCTGGACATAGGCCTCTCCCAATGTACGCCATACCACCCGATTCTCCGCCTTCCGCATCCAGTCCATCCCAGCTACCTTTTTCATGTCGTCGGTCCATCTGGCTGGGGTAGTCCCACCTTCCGTTTGTGACTCGTAGTCTCCACTCTAGGACTCGTTTGCTCCAACAGCTATTGGATTATCATAATGATTAGCACAAAATAAACAAAATTCGACAAAGTGAAATTCACGGTGGTACTGTATGGCTGGATTCGAACTCGATACCTCTGAGAATAAGTCGCGTCCTTATCCATTCAGGATTTATGGACTTAGGACCGGCAGAATACCTTAGTAACTAGTAGATAAGTAGGAACTAGTCAGTAAAGTCGACGGATAATGCAAATATCGCCTGGAAATTGTATTTATTAAAAAAAAATCAGATTTTTTGCCGTAATAAAAAAATACCTACTGTTTTTTTCATGAAATCTTGAAGAGTATAAGTAGCTCAAGTCCCCCTGTGAAGGATGTTCAAATGCAAATTAACACTTTGTATATAGCATGTATTGTTTAGTGAAATGGTGTAAAAACCATAGTTACAGCAAGAATTTGTGTAACACACTGCATCCCAAAATTCACTCACACACACATGGTTACTTTTGTGACACAGTCTCGTCTCTAACGCGTTCTATCCATAGGTTTTACACGTTCATACCCGAGGCTTTATAGTCATAAAGAATCTCAAATATTTCCGCAATTTAAACATTTTTAGTGATAATGTAGCCGAACAAAATAACTGTTACATGTTCATTGAACTGGATTAAAACTGGTAAGTTTACCCTATACGCAGTTGGCCTGTAATGTATGACTACCCAGTTACTCTATTGTTTTGAATGAAGCAATGGTTCCGTAAATTTTTATGCGTTACTGTATATTTAGGGTTCCGTACTTAGAAAGGAAAAACAGAACCCTTATAGGATCACTTTGTTGTCCGTCCGTGTTTGTCTGTCAAGACCCTTTTCCTCAGGAATGCGTGGAGGTATCAACCTGAAATTTATATCAAATACTCAAGTCTATTTTCCCTTAAAGCTATGAAAAATCTAACTTCTAAGCCAATGCAATCAAAAGATACATACAGCCTTTTGTACCGCAAACTTCCGCAAATTTTCGACATTCATAAGGGAATCAAAACCTACAGAGTACTTCCCATGAACTCAGAATCTTAAAATTTGGTACGAAGCAACGTCTTATAGCACAGATAAAGGATTTTTTTTAGTTACATTATATTATAGGTTAGGTTTTTTTTTTGTTTTTTTAGTTTAATTAGTTTTTCATAGACCCATGACTTTGTTTGATTGTTTATTTAATTTTTAGATTTATTTGTAATAATAGCTACAGCCCTTTTAACTCGGCTCTATCACAGCGTCGCGATATTTAATTTAATTTTTTTTTTTACTTTTTTTAATAATAGGTTAGGTTAGGTTAGGTTAGGTTAGTATACCCTTACGTACGGAACCCTCAGTGCGCGAGTCTGCCTTGCACTTGTTTCTTGTAAACAATTTTGTAGATGACCTAAAACCATGTTGTTTCGTTTCACTTGAAATACAACACTACTAGAACAAATTACTTAAAGGAAGTTATAGGCCGGATAACGGTTTCCATAATACGCCTTTGTCCTAAAAAAATATTACCTACATTATTTATTTTTGAATACTCTCAGGAGATCAAACAAGGATGTATGTGTCACATAAGTATCAGGCATAAGTCTACCATGTTGATAACATCATAAAAATAATAAAAATTTCGCAACAAAAGCCAACCCTGAGACGTATGAGAAAAAAAATAATACCCCGGCCATCTTGCCGTTCACTCCCCGCTTGACAGCTGCCATAAAAGGGCGGGAAACTGAAACATTTGACTCAGTCTCGGTGCGGCAACCACGCTGACCTGTCAAAAAAACGCGCGTAACTCATTACTATTTTAATTTTCGGAAGGCATTCGTAAGGTGCTCAAAATGAAATACCTTATCGCGTTCGCTGTTTTCGCACTCGCTTTTGCCGCTGAGGAGAAGAAAGATGAGGAAAGCGCGAAGACTTTCAAGCGGTTGATCCCAGCCGATGTTTTAAGAGGTCAGTGCCTAAAGTTTAGCGGATGACATTTTTATGCAAAAGGATTTTTTTTCCAAGGAGGATTGCTAAATGAAAGTTCGTGGATTTCTAGGCCGTACGAATTTGGGTCGGTGCGTTTAAAAATGTACAAGTTGTATTTTGGTTCCGGAACGTCAAAAAAAAATTTTTTAAAGTTATTTTTTTGTGAACTAATTAGTGATGGGGTATGTTTCATAATTTGGTATTAAAAAAGTGCATTTACGTGTACCTACCTAATAACAATCTAATGGATTAAACCTTAGTACTTACTTTTAAAATATAGATACAGTCGATACTTTCAAATTTCTATTTTCTGAAACTTTTCATTGTTAAAAATTCAACTGCATTCAGTAAGTAGTCCATACAAGTGAACGGCATCGAACATTCTAGTAAACTGTAACATTTGCGATTAATTAAACGCAACGTTTCACTTTCCCAATAGGATTAAGTGTTATAGAATCTAAATAGTTTCGTAAACTAAACGCATTGCAGTTTTAAATTTCGAAATGTTTAATATTAAAAAATTACAAATTAGGAAGTCCCTAATTCAACTTTGTAGTGTTGGATATTGTTAATAGATACTTGTTAATTATTAATTAATATCGTAATAAAATACTTCTTAATAAGTAATTTAGTTGAGTTTCAGCTCTGAATTAAACTTGATTATTGTCTATCTACCTAACTGATGAACAAAGGATTCTCATAAGTAGTTAAGGAGTATATCCGTATTTTAGTTTTGAGAATAGTTAGTGGATAGCCATTGTTAAAAAAGTCTTGCGATAGCAAGTGTTACTCATATTTGTTCAGTTATTAAAACTTCCGTTAGCAGATTTTATAAACGTTTGTAATTTACATCACACCTACTTTCAAGTATTTATAGAACAGATATAATATGTTAATAATAGTATTTAAAAGATAAAACTTTATTTATTTTTAATTATGCTGATTTAGAAATTAGGTATATTATGCTTAATTTTGATAATTAATTCACGAAGATATTTAAATAATGAATAAATTAAATAGCAATCAAAGTTTAATTCATTGCGTTTTCTAGTAGATGTAATAGAATAATGTAAGCATAATAGAAAACTCAATTAACGTAACAGCATGTAACAGTAAAAGTATAATAGCTAACTATAAACAAAGAAATGACTATCAATCGCATAACTAAATAAATGAATAAAATATTTAACAACTATCGGAAAAAGTCAGCATTCAGGACGAGACTTTTAGGAAAAGTTTATACATTATTTATTGCATATTGCATGTTGCATTTACTAAAAAAAACGCTTATATTCAAAAGATTGTTGCGTGCGCGATGTAGAGTGAAAAAAGTAAGACAATTATGTAACAGCTGGCGGTAACGAACCGGTTGGTAAAGCATAGGGGTGTCCAGCATATTTTTAATAAGTATATTTTTTGTTTAACGTATCGTATAGTATCTGTACTAGTAATCAGTACAGATTAAAATTGTAAAAACTCGATTCAAGCGATATTATACGGGGTTTTGGACTATACCTGATTTGTGTAAAGGGTATTTAGTAAGATTATGTTTACGGAGGAACACTGGTGAATATAGTACTCTAAAGGTTTTAGACTCTTTATTCAATGCTAGATTTAAAATTCTGCTTCATTTTATCTCTTACAGCATTTAAAAGAGATTAATTCATTTTTGTGTTGCGAGAGATCTGATTATTAACCTTTAGCATAATATGCATTGCGTATACGTTTTAGTTTATTGAACTAAAACTAAATCTAGTCTATATAAATTTGCAGACCTAGTTTTAGTGTAGATATTTATTATATAAACTGATTTGATAAAAATAAATGAGAATATCTTATGGCATTATTTTATTATTTGATAAGAATATACATATTTCATAATACCGTCGGGCATAATAGGAAGTAAGATATATGGTAAACTGCATTTCTGTTATCTAATATATTCAAAATTAGCGTTTAAACAATATTACGCCATACTTAATAGTCTATAAAGTAAGCTGTTACGCTTATAAATTAGAAATTATGTTTATTTATTTTTTTATCTGAAACTTTTTAGCATAAATGAAATACGTGCTATCGTATTTTAAACAACACAATGTGACAACAGTACCCATACGAGTATAAATTATTTTTTCTGAGAGTATAAATATCGATGGTCAACCCTATGTTTAAAATATGACAGTTATGATCGATTCATTCTTTTTTTGAAGTTATTGTCGTATCGCGTGTCATACTTGTTCCTGGAATAACTGTTCTTTTTATAGTCCATAATAATGTCTGATACTATTTATACGTATTAATTTAAATTTAATTATAATAATTATAAGCATACAATATATTTAAAGGTAAATAACATTATAGGAAGTACACCAGTGTGGTCACAATTAAAAAAACAATAACATTATTAAAATAATCTTTCAAAGGAAAACTTACTGGCCGTATCTACGAAGGCCAAGGAAAAATTATGTTTAAAAAGTTACTGGGCCAAGGGCAAAAGGCTTCGATGCATAACCAGTGTTTTGATTAAATAATATAATATTCTTCATGGCACGTTGCTTGGGTAAAAAAGTTAGTGTTCTTATTTCAAATTACTTGTATTGTTTTTTTTTTGCAATTTTGCTTGACAATGGTTTAGTTAAATAGTCCGGAGGTTATTATAGGGTGTCTGGGGGTTATATAGGGTGGAGCCGTTTGTCACCCGGTTAGGTAAGGTTAGGAAGGCTCTGTATCGTACAGTAGTCGATCCCATAAAAGCCACGATTACATCATGATGAAGCGATGGTAGCTGAATGGATAAGGACGCGGCCTCTACTGAGAGGTATCGAATTCGAATCCGACATGTCCTAGAATAAATTCTAAGGACATGTCCGATCCACCAACCCGCATTTAGGCCAGCGTGTGTGGATTAAGGTCTAATCCTTCTCAGCTCTCTCGTTAGAGGAGACCCGTGCCCAACACTGGGACATAAATAGGTTGCTATAAATAGGCTGGCCGTAAATAGGTTATAAGTAGTGTCATTAGGCCGCTTTCTATCAGGTGGGTCGTGTGCTTGTCTGCCACCAATGGTATAAAAATCCCTTTTACTACCGTTAAATAACATAAAACCTTATCTAGGTGTGACCTATGAACTGACATTTAGAATCTAGATCAACCTTACTCAACATGCGAACTCATTAATCTAACTTGATACAGTTTATTGCCTAACCAGATATTATGGACTCACGTTTTAAAGTAGAACGTTATATAATTAGAACTAGCTGCGCCCGCGGTTTCGTCTGCTTGTATAAAGTAAGGCCTTTTTTATACCAATAAGGTGGCAGACAAGCACACGGCCCACCTGATGGGAAGCGGTCACCGTGGCCTATGGACGTGTGCAACACCAAAGGCGTCGCCCACGCGCTGCCGATCCTGACGGGAAAGGGTGGGGGTAGGAAAGGTTGGGGAGGCTAGGAATGGGAAGGGAGGAGGAGGGGTACAGTGAGCTCTGGCTACCCTACTTACCACCGGGAACAACACGATGGTTATTATGGGCGCGGTGTTCTGTAGGGCGGAGGTACTACCTCAGTCGGACAGCTCATTTCGGATGGGAGATACCGTCATGTCGTATTCAGATTTTGAACTGTTTTTTTATAACGGTCGGTTTTATTATGTCGATTTTATAAAATTATACTGTCAGAATTGAATTTTTGAATATATTTTATTACAAGAATTGACCCTCCAACTATCGACCGTCGATTCAATCTATACTAATATTATAAAGAGGTAAAGTTTGTGTGTTTGTATTAATTTGTAAGGGGTAATCTCGGGATCTACTGAAAAACTTTTAAAAATTCTTTCACCAGTAGAAAGCCACATTATCCGTGAATGTCATAGGCTGAATAATTATCATCACGCTACTGCCCAAGGGAGCGGAGCAATAATCATAAATGTGAACAGTTCCGGCAGATTCCCATACATTTTAGGAAAACTGATAAATTATGAGCATATTATGTGAATTAAAAAGGGTGCATCGGGGTTCAAAATACGCCACGGGCAAAGCCGGGGTGGGTCAGCTAGTAGGTGTATAAACTTAGCCTGGCCCCAAAGGTTAAACAATACATAAAGGAAGTTGTTTTAACCTTTCGCAATAGTAACGGCTGTCACAACTGTACTTAGTGTGCCTATTGTCGCAACCTAGGAAGTGTCGCAACCCGGCTACATGGTCCGATGGTATCGATAAAAATCGGTAAAACGATTATCCGATTCGAAACATATTCGATTGAATCGATTTTATAATGTAATTTGTGTCATTTTAGTATAGTATTGTGATGTTTTTAAGTTGTAACAGACCAGGGGATGAGTGGATATCTCGGAAAAGTTAGCGACGAGTGGATACTAGGTGCGAATTTCAGGAGACCAGTTTTGTTCCGGTTTTTAATCTAAATTCTCAATCAAAGTACAAAGGGTTTTAAATGTACGTACGTGTGAAAAGGGCACACAAAAGGCAGGTTTCATAAATCTCTAATTGACCTTTTTTAGGGTTCCGTAGCCAAATGGCAAAAAACGGAACCCTTATAGATTTGTCATGTCTGTCTCTCTGTCTGTCCGTCTGTCCGTCCGTATGTTTATAGAGTATAAAAGTAATTTTTCTTCATTCCTAGTTTAAGTTAGGTAGGTACTTATTGTTTTAAAAGTTAGAATGTGCCGAAGGGATGATATAACCTACGTACCTATTTGACCCCACATAAATTTTGGGAGCCCAATTCAATCTCATCTGCTTGTTGATACAGTGGATAAGTAATGAAGTTCGGACGGGAGATACCGTCGCGTCCTATACCTCCTTCAAAAAAAAAAAGAAAATCGCTGATATTAAATGAAAATAATAGGAGGACTCTAAAGTAAAAGCTTTGGATGCAACCGAGATTGGTCGATGATGACAGAGTGTGGAACAGTCTTAGGTAACACCCAGTCTATAAAAAATATATACAAAAATACCGTTACTCATATCAGACAAAATAAGTTTATTAAGCCTCAGTATAATAAAACTTTAATTATACACTTATTTGTATAATTTTATACTACATACATCACAATTATGGAATCTTGTGCAGAAACCCGTTTTTTAAAAGTAAAATAAACATGAGCAACTCCGGTCCATGACCTCTTTGGTTATAAAAAGGCGGTGCATTTTAGGGTTGTCATGTATATTGTCGTAAATTACTATAGGAAGTATAAAAATAAAATATAAAATTTTTATTGCTTCCTTTTACTGCCCTTAAGTTTTTCATTTAAGATCATTCTAAATTCTTTATTGTACACAAAAATATTTCAAAATGTAGACATAAATGAACTCACAAACCGTACGCTACCTCGGGGTCTACTGTGGCCCAATAATAATGTATCTAATTTTCTGAAATCTTAAAAAGCTTGATTAATTATAATAATAATAATAATCTTTATTTCACCATAGAGATACAGTGTAACATTACATTGCTTTACATGAGATAATGTATCCAACAGTATGACATACTAATTACTTAAGGATATTGATCGGTTACAATTTAGTATGACCCTACCTCTTAAACTAGGGTTATCCTTGTATCATAAGAGGCAGTGTTCGGCGAGTTACACAACAAATTATCTGAGTTAGAATGGAGTGTCACGCCTGAGTATAATATATTGTTATACTGGTAATGAAATTTAGATAATACAGTTTAACTTTAACTGGAACTGCCGAGTGTTATTACTCGGTGTCTTCGCGGGTCACTACAGCTGTTGATTCTGGTGTACCTAGTTACAGTAGGGAGAATATGGGTGGAATTTAATTAGTTCAGTTATTTTTTTCAAATTTTTTATTTTTTATTTTTATAATATGCAGTAGGCACAGCCCTGACTATCATGAGCAATGTACAATGCTTGTGTAGCATCCGTTATTTCGCGGTGCGCCAAAATTATTTATTACTGTAATTTATTATTTAATTAAATTGCACGCTTATATTATATAGTTATTAGTAGAGGATTTATAGAATGTTAGGTTGTTTCGATCTAATACCAAAGTATATAATTACTTGTCCGTACAGACTTATAAATTAACACAAAGCCATAAACATTGAGGCTTTAAACTTGAAAATTGTTATGATAATATTTTTTGGAAATAAACCCTAAGGGGGTAAAATAAAAGATGAACCGTATATATCAAACTTGTTGTAAGACTATCATATTCAAAGAAGCACGAAATTGCATGTACTTAGGTACCTGCACCAAATTAGAAATAATTGTACCTGCCTACACGTATTTTTTATTTATTTATTTAAAATTTATGCATACACAATAATAATATTACAGCAATACGAGGTGGTGCTTATTTCTTAAGGATTTTTTTTTCTAGCAGCCTCCGGCGCGAGGGAATTGTGAAGAACACGTACAATAGCGTATTTCAAAATTTCACCCCCAAACGGTCTATTAAGGGGTGAAATTTGACTTAGGAAGTATCATACTTTCGAATAGGTTTTTAACATAACATAACAAAACATAAACTCACGCCTATATCCCCAAAGAGGTAGGCAGAGGGACAAGGTAGGTAGGTTTTTAAATGAGTTAAATTTCTAATTAAACTTTGTTTTTATTAACAACAACAAAATAAATTGTGCAACAGTTCAATGCAAGGTTAAAAAATAAAAATTGCATCAAAAATAATAAACACATATTTTTTTATTTAACTTTTAATTAATCAAAAATATTAAAAATACTTTTCACTTTCCTGTTACATTTAGATAATTTCCTGGTGGCCTTATTGAGAGGTTTCGTATAAAAACAGTGACTCACAGTTGAACAGTAGCAACAAAAGTGAATGGGAACCTTGGAACTATCTAGTACTGCATCATAGGACACGTTTATATAGTATAGGTAGTTACTCCGAAGTGTTTTGATTCGATAGCATTAATAATAAATAGTAATAATAAGCCACACACCTGCTGCAGAGGCAATCTAGGGTGTAACAGTGGGGATGACCATAATTGCCACCTATCTAGATTGTAAAATTGGTGGCAATCAGAGTTATCCCCACATTTAACACCCTAGATTCCCCCTGCGGTAGGTGTGTGAGAAGCTGGCTTATTATTACTATTTATTACTAGCTGTTGCCCGCGGCTCCGCCCGCGTTGATGTCGGTTATGATTTTCCCGCTTTTCTGTTGTAATTTTTCCTGAATTTTCTTTGCTATAAACCTCACGGAGCCCGAGACCTTTCCAACGAACGCAAAACCGTGGAAATCGGTTCGTGCATTCTGGAGTTATAGCGTCAGGAAAACCCGACTTATTTTTATATACCTACTAGTAGCTTAGATTATTAATATGTCTAGTAGATTAATGCTATCGAATTCTAACACATCGAATGACATCTGCTTCTGTCCTTACATACTTCTCTCGCTTCTCGAAATAAAAATATGTTCAAAATTCAATCTCAGTCTAATCTCGATCTCATGTCGATCTCCCTTATGTCAAAAAACGTAGGTACTCTTTTGGTTTACGTACGTTTGGGAGATAAAAGAGGGAATACTTTTAATATTATGCTGTTTTGTTTATATTATATACTTTTTGCCACCTTAGTAGTACACTGTAATATATACAAACATGTTTTGAATATAAATTATTGAGATTACAGTCCCACAGTGATTTACGAAACGATTTATTCGTAGCTGTCTTTTAAAAGCATCACGTTGGTAGGTATTATGTAAACTCGTAGCTTATTTCGTAAACGAACCAATTCAGAGGTTAAGTAATCTTGTTGAGGTAGGTATAAAGATGGGTGGTTGTATATAAGAAATTGGTTGTAGGAATGGATTAAATTTGAGAGCAATAACATTACTGATTTAAGAGTTACTTGTACTGTTACTTACAGATCCGCCCGCGTGAAATACTGACCCCATTCCCGCACTACATAGGAACCTTTTCCAGGGGTAAAAGTAGCGTATATTATTATTTCAGATTATAATCTATCCCTGTGCCAAATTTCATCTAGATCCATTCAGCCATTTTTGCGTGATAGAGGAACAAACATAATATCCAGACATATATTCTTGCAAACTTTCGCATTTAGGTATAATAATTATTTATAGGAAGTAGGATAAACCTACTCTATTTGAAACTATCATTTAAAGGTCTAAAGCCAGTTAAAGCTTAGTCAACTTGACATTAAATTCAAAATGGCTGCTATGCCTACCGTATTTATTAACGAATTAACCTCAAAATGTCAAGTGTAATAGTATAATAATATCACAGTCGAACAAGTAATGCCACTGTAATAATATGAAACACTATTCATTACCATTTAATTGTATGCGGTTTGGCATTTAAAACGTAATACTTGGTTTTAAGTACAGTCAAAGGTCTATGATCAGATTTTGAACAGTAGTTTTGAGCAAAGTAACTTATGGTTCTTAATGAAAATGATGTTTAATTACTTAGTTTGGCTCTATTAAAGTACCTTTACAATTTAATGAACCATTTTTATTCGAATTTCTAAGTTTGAACTGTTGAATCACCATAGATTTTTGCTGCTGATTCTACAACAATGTTTTGAAAAAAAATTGGCAACTATAAAAGTTATCGGGTATAGATTTCAAGGACTTATGTATTATTTACAATTAATTAAAATCAAGATTAAAATGTCTTAGGTGTATCAAATTAAATCTATCAATCATTGTCAATATATTAATTTCTTTCAAGTTTTTGTTGTCACCAGTTGTCACCAAATCGAGCAAGGCTAAACAAAAAATGGATTGATTGTTAACGGAAATGACATTTAGACTGACATTTCACTTTTTTTACAGCATTATGACACCTGTCATATGTCTTATACCAGTTGCATTGTTTTTTTTTGTATCCTGCTTTGGCAAGTTGCATTGTTGTATGACGATTAAATAATCTGATAGTGTTATAAAATGTTATAAAACTACTATTTGACGCTGAACCATAAATTTTTTTGGGTTCTTGTCTGTCGCAAAACCTGCTGAACGGATTTTGATGCGGTTTTTTATTTAAAAGTCTAATAAGACTTAAAATCTTATGCATTTTTGATCACAATCGGTTGAGTAAACCGGAGATTATAGTCAAAAAACGCTAAACCAACATCCATGCGGATATAGGCTATACACTAGAAAAATACATAACCTTTTTGTTTCACCGCAGTCGGGTAGAACGTGCCATTGCAGCAAATCATGCATTAGCTTCTTATTATTCCGCTTACCGATTAAATTGCCATCGTACCTGCCCCTTCACTTACAGTTGCAAAATGTCAGTAGCAGCCATATTACGCAGTACTTTCATCAAGGAAATGAATTCGATTCCCATCTAAGTATTGAGTGAACGAACATTTGTCACGATTCACGACATTTCTGAAAACTTTCGCTGAACGAGAAGTAAAACCAATTATATTCATAGTTTTTTGTATTGGTACCTACTTAATAGACTCGTGTTTGACCACAATCTCACTTGTTTTGTAAGTGATGATGTGGTCGACGGTGGAGCACGCTTGCCTAGAAGTAACCTGTTCACTCTAGACTTGAAGACTCCCAGGTTGTAGCTTTCTGGTAACACAGACTCAACCAGGGCATCCACTCTTTAGCAGTACGCATAATGAATGTACTGCTAAAACGTAGTGTAGGCAATAAAACTGTATAGCCTGTCTGTTTGTACATTGGAGATATTTAAAAAATAGTTGGGTTATGTATTAATGATTCTGAACACAAATATATTTTTTTTCAATCGTTGTATATCTGATCGCGATGGACGTAAAAGTTACTTAACGAATTTTGATGTGGTTTTGATATGGCCATGGGCCTTACAACCGGTGTCTGAAGACCCGAGACGGCGTGCGGTTTTAGTCGGTTCGAGTTCGACACAACCGCGTATTAAAAATGGACTAGTAGCTCTTAATTGCAATCCAACTAATTGTAAACCTAATTACCAAACGTATTAATAAAGTATGACCTACTTAAATTATTATAGTTAAAAAATTGCTCAACAAAAAAAATGTTACAAAATAAAAATATTGCAAAAATTAAAGACTTGCCTCATATATAATTTTGTTGCCAAACTACAATAGTGTTAGACTTGTTTAAAATAGGGTTGTCACGATACCTCAAAATGAAAAACATTATACCTATATTTCTTCTTTCGGGGTAGGTAGACACTTTCTGATGAGATTCTCTTACTATGATATAAAAGAAAGAAGATTTTAGATTTTAGTGATGACCCCGGTCCTGGGACTTTACCTTTAGCTTACCATCAGGCGAGGTGAAGTCATGTTGACGCGTCCATTATAAAAAAAGCTCTTAATCATTTTCTATTTCTATAGGTTTATAAATCCCTAATTGGCATTATGAAGACCTATCAATGGCATAATGAGCTTAAGGTGAGCAAAATATGGTAACGGAAATAAATCAAATTTTCCCCAACTATAGTTTTTGTTTCCCCATTACATTTTTTTATATCGATCACGTCAATATAACTTCACCTCGCCTGATAGTAAGATAAAGGTAAAGTCTCAAGAAGGGGGTCCCCATTACATACACCGCCGACTTGAGCGACATTGAGCAAAATTTTCAGAATTTGCTATTACTAATTATTGCCTAACAGGAAAATAAATAGTAGGTAGTCTATTAAAATAAAAGAATTTAGCCTAAAATGGAAACAATAGCGTGTATAATTAATAATGAGTCAGTCTGCTACCTGTCTGGCATAGCAATAGGCTAGGCTTATTATAGTGTAAAATCTAGATACAGCATGACTGATTCAGCTTAAAATAGACAATAGTATTCGTTTCTAGGACATAACTTTGACGAGGTGATGTCAGTTTCCATTAACAAAACAATAGTTTACCGCGGTAGCCTAGTGGTCTGGGTAATGGACTGCTGAGACCAGGTCTCGGGTTCGATCCCAGGTTCACTATGGCATACACCAATGACTTTTCGATGCTTTTCGAAGTTATGTGTGTATTTATCGCAGGTTTTTAAATGCCCGGTTAATGGCAATAGGCTCGCTACCTATTACATTGGGACCTAAACATAAACTGGCGAAATGTGGGTGCTAGCACCTCTGCCTACCCCTTCGGGGATATAGGCGTGAAATTATGTTATATGTTATGTTATGTTAATTTACAAAATGTGTCCTTTCTACGGTTTTTTATACTACTTTGGTGGTACACGTCCCACCTAAAGGGAAGTGGTCACCGTGGCCTATGGACGTATGCAACACCAGGAGCGTGACACTCGTGCTACGGGGGTGGAGATTGGGGGATGGGTGGTGGGGAGGGGGGGGGGGGGGCATTGGTGAGCTTTTATCCTGATATTTCCATTTAATCAGGATATATTACCTGGATTATGTTAAATGAATGATTCTATAATACAATTTTTTTTTAAATTCTTGTCTGTTTTTTTGCAATGGACACTAAAACTCAATAGTTTATGTATCCACCACAAACAAACGGGTTTTGATGCGGTTTTTATTATTAGAAAGGTCTTAGTCGGACTTAAAATCTGTCATGTGTTTAATGGCAATTGGTGGAGTAGAACCGAAGATATGACCAAAAAACGATAAGAGAAAGTCAAAGTCAAAAGTCAAAAATAATTTATTACTGTATAGACCATTAAACGGCACTTACAAAACGTCAAAATTAAAAATATTTAAAACTAGATAAGCAAATGGATCACCGTAAATATTCATTACCAACCTCTGCACGGGCGGTGCCGCGGGTATTAGCTAGTCATATATAAATATATATTTAGAAATCTAACTACAGTGCTTAAGTTAGAAAGTGTTGCCTCTTAACGATCGGTCAACAGTTCCCAGACAATATTTGTTTTCTTTAACGCGGCGATAAAAGTGAATGTCGTTGACAAATAGCATAGAAATAATATTTACTTACATGTACCATAAAGATTCTACCATTAAACTGATCTGATCCATTGAGGCATGATGATAGCAACCCATTAGGGTCCGTTCACACAGACCGGCTCGGAGAGGAGAGCAGATTCTTATCACGTTGAAAACAGAGCTTTTAGTATTTGTAGTAAGGTTTATTTTTGCATCTGCACTGCTTTTGTCATTATGAAAATCATTTTTCAGAGTGAAAAGAAAAATGCGCGCCGATGCTCTCCGAGCCGGTCTGTGTGAACGGACCCTTAATGTTGTCTTGTCTGTCAGGTTCTTTTGACCACTTACCGTCTCCATCTTAAGACCCTAGATATCATGTAGGATCAGAGTACTTATCGACAAAACAAATGAGTCCAAACTTGAAAGATTTAGCTTGTTTAGTTTAGGAGTTTCTATGGTTACATTCCGACTCTAGCATCAGACATCATCATTCTCTGAACCTTTTTCTCAACTCAGTTGGGGTCGGCTTTCCAGTCTAACTGTGATGCGGCTGAACTTCGATATTTTCCGTGGAGCGACTGCCATCTGACCTCCACAACCAATGGTCATTATGACCAATGGCGATATCGAAGTTCCAAGTTAGACTGGTAGGATTTTTGTTGGCTCCAACTACCCGTAACGACTGCCATACCTAGATGTTTGTATGGCAACCGGGACCGACGGCTTAACATGCTCTCCGAGGCACTAATAAACCTGCGATAAATAAGTACACACATAACTTCGAAAAGCATCGAAAAGTCTTTGGTGTGTGCCATGGTGAACCTGGGATCGAACCCGAGACCTCGTCTCAGCAGTCCATTACCCAAACCACTAGGCTACCGCGGTTTTCTAGTTTCATATACAATTGCAAGTAAAACAGTAGCGCATTACGAACCGAGAATTTTACAGTAAACACAAAATTTTAACAGCCAAATACATGTCAAATGCAACAATGGCGTGTACTCAATGTAATTCTTTCACAATACGTGCAAACAACAATGCCTAACTGTACACATACATACAAAAACACTAGCTTTGTCCCCCGGCCGTGATCCAAAAAACTTTAACAATAAACTTTGTCTATACAGAAAATTATATGCGTGCGAATTTTCTTTACGAAATACAATTAGTTTTAGTAATAAACGGATAGTTAGGTGTATATAATTAACATACTTTTTAAATATAATAGTTGATTGTGTAGTCTTATGGTCCTGAGACTTTACCATTGTCTTACCATCAGGCGAGGTTGAGTCATATTGATGTGACCGATATAAAAAAGTCGTTAAATATGAAACAAACTTGGGTTATGTTAAATATTCCCCTTTATCCTCGCCGTACCACTGTTTGTTCACGATTGAATAAAAACTGCCGAACAGATTTTGATGTGGTCTTTTCTATTAGATAGATCTTGGTCAGACTTAAAATCTGCCGTATGTACGATTGCAATTGGTTTAGTAGAATCGGAGATTTGAGCAAAAAACGATATTAACCGACCTCAACCTTCGTGAGTCAGCAGCTAGTTCAAAAAAAAGGCTGCTTTTAGGCAAGCATGCTCCATTGTCGACCATAATATCACTTAACAACAGGTGAGATTGTGGTCAAACGCTTGCCTATCGACTATAAAAAAAAAACTGTCAACAAGAATACAAAAATATATACAAAAAAAAAAGAAATTACCAAAAAATAACAAAAATTTAACCTCCATTTCTTTCTTTCCAGATTTCCCTGGTATGTGCTTCGCCTCAACCCGCTGCGCGACCGTTGAGCCTGGCCAAAAGTGGGACTTAGCACCCTTCTGTGGTCGTTCCACCTGCGTGGTCAGCGAAGACACACCCCCGAGGCTGTTGGAGCTGGTCGAGGACTGCGGACCTCTGCCATTGGCCAATGACAAGTGCAAACTTGACACTGGTAAGTTTCTTTTTAGGGCTCATGACCTTCCTTTTTCACCCACCAGGTAGGCCGTGTGCAGACTAGCACACGGCCCACCTGATGGGATGTGATCACCGTGACCTATGGACGTGTGCAATATCAGGGGCGTCACACTCGCACTGCCGACCCTGGAAGGGGGAAGGATGGGTAGTTAGGGGAGGGGGGTGTTGAAGGATGACGAGGGAGAGGGATTGTGAGCTTCCTTACTCCTATAGCCGCAGGTTCTTAAAGCGAGGCGTGAAAAAGCAATTGATGTGGCCAACCAGCTGAAGGCCACCTTTTAGCATTATCGGTGTATGTAATGGTGACCCCCATTCCTGAGACTTTACCTTTAGCTTACCATAAGGCAAGCTGAAGTGTCCAATGTACATGTTTTTTTTACTCCAATTTTTTTACAATTTTCAGACAAGACCAACAAGACAGCTCCCTTCCCTGCGTGCTGTCCGATCTTCACCTGCGAGGATGGAGTCAAGCTGGAGTACCCTGAACTCCCAACCCCCCCTCCAGAGGGAGAAAAGGAAGAGAAGAAAGCTTAAATAAACAAAATTACGGCATTTTACACACAACTCTAACGCGTAACTGTTCCTGTCCTCCTATTGGTTGATTATCACGTCATACTTTTAAAATAAGAATCTTATTGGCTCGTTTAAATTTTAGTGATGGGAACGTAGAATGCCTTGTTTGTTAACATAAAAAAAATTGGTCTCAAAATATCCTTGACTATACCAAAATTTTACTATTTTTTTTCTATTTTATATTATTAAATGAGATTTAAACTACCTATGTATTTCTAAGAGCGTTTCGAAAGTGAGTCAGAAAAAATATCTCTTGATGTGTCTAAGAATGGTTCAAAAATTAGATTTATATTTCGTGGTTTTTATGGAAAATAAAAAAAAAGTTTGGATAACTGTCGATTAGATTATGAAAAATGATAGGTTGACACAAAAATATATTAAACATAGTGTTGTGATCAGTATAACTGTTGAAAAATTTCAGAAAAACACAAAAAAATCTATTTTCTTCAAAAAAAACCTTCAAACTTTTTTTTTGAAATTTTCCAATGGTGTACTTTATTTTTTAGAAGTTTATCGGCTTTTTTACTTGAATACCTGCCTAATTATAATGTTTTGTGATATTGATAACATATAAATATAAATAGAAAAGTTATTCAATAAAAAATATAAAATTTCTAAATATTGTTTTGTTTTTGAAGCTTATGACACCTTCCATTCCTTTTTTAAACTGCCGTTGAAGAGTTCCACTTTCTTCTTTATCTTGACTATATTATCAGATCATGGGTGGTTGGATGAGTGGATTAGGGGGGTTGTGAGCTCTGACTACCCTACTTACCTTGGGGAACATAACACGATGGTCATTATGGCCGCGGTCTTCTGTAGGGCGGAGGTACTACCCCAGTCGGACTGCTCAGTTCGGACCGGAGATACAGATACCGGCACGTAAATTGGCCAGACGCGTCATATGTGCAAAGGTCGATTTTTAGGTCCCCTTTGAGGTATGAGCGGGTCGCGAGCGACGCGGTTGCGCCGTCGCGGACATATGATTGGTCCGTCACTTGACGGACCAATCAGATGTCTCCGAGAGACGTCTTGTACCGAATCAACGTTCCGTTCGTTCGTACTTTGAATCATTTGATTGGCTCAAAGTGCACGATGCGCGAACTTACCCCAAACCTGGCCAAGTTACGTGCCTGTATCTGTACCGTCGTGTTCTACCTCCATAAAATTATGTAATTAGATGCCTGCTTTTTGTATTTTCTTTATGAGAGAGATACTGTGTGCAAGGATAGAAACAAATCGAGGGTAGTTGAATCTAAATATTAATAACTTTAATAATGGAATTAATGGAGTAAAAGGGAATTATATAACTATGGCTCATTTTCATCACCGGTGGCATTTTCTATTTCCTGGCTGTATTCCACATCCGTTGCGGAGGTATCTTCTCCCGGGGCAGAGATTTCAGAGCGATTGGCATTCTGAGATTGGCTGTCATCAAGTTCATAATTACCTGTGGAAAATGCAGATAGGCATCAATAATAGGGTGTTTTGGAGCCCTACCGAAATCACTGGAGATCGAGCCTACATGAACTATAAGGTTTACACAGACCGGCTCGGAGAGCATCGGCCCCCCTTTTTTCTTTTCACACTGACAAATGATTTTCATAATGACAAAAGCAGTGCAGATGCAAAAATAAACCTTACTACAAATACTAAAAACTCTGTTTTCAACGTGATAAGAATCTGCTCTCCTCTCCGAGCCGGACTGTGTGAACGGACCCTAAAGCGGTACTGATTGACGGATAAGGTCCTGGTGTAGACTTGCCTCTAAGAGTAGGAAAGCCAGACGGCAGTCACAAAAATCAAAAATCCTGTAAAAAATAAACTGCGCATCGCGCCGCCGCCGTCGCGCCAGTTGGCCGGTACGGTGACAAGCAGCCATTTCGTCACCCCTACGTCCCTGCTCGGAGAACTAACCCACCCCTTATCTACTCTTAATTGTACCCTCTGCTAATCAGAGGGACACGTAGAGAGCAGCTCTCAACAAGGTCACTTCCACCTCGCCCGGAATTGGCTGCGAGTGAGGGGCAATGCCGTCTTAGTCGGGTGCTACACTTGGATGTTCCGGATTATGCACACCTGATATGGAGCCCCTGAAACCATGTTATTTGAGAGAACATTGCTATGAGAATTAAAAAGGGTGGGCTGGCAACGTCGTCGATCACATCATCACCTACCAGCCTATTATGAGCCTATTACCAATAAAAACAGTTAAAAATTGAAAATATAAACTTACTTTCAGCATTCATGACCACAGGGGTTCCAGTCAAATGGTCCCCAAACTCATCCATGGGCATGCCCATACCTTTTGCGACTTGGGTCATGAGTCCTCGGAATTGTTTATATTTTATATTACCAGAACCGCTGAAAAGCGTTCGAACATAATCCTCCATTTCTCCACCGGAGACCAGCAGACCTGCTACATATATTAACTACACATTATTAAGATACTAACTGTTGCAGAACCGCGGACTCTTGTAAAGCTATTTCAAGGACAAAAAGTATCTTTTTTTCATGGGGAAATCCCCGCAGATACCGCCTCTGAATGGACTAAAACTGGATGCCCTCTTGGGTCTCAATTACTGGGTTACCAACAAGACATTTTCTTCACACCCCGGCTAACCTTGGGTCATCTCCGGTTTTGAAATGGCCCTCTTTTTCGTGCGGAAAATCTCATGAATAACTACCCCCACTGTACCAACAGGGGCGATTATGTCGGACTAAAACTACTAAAACCACACATCGTTTTGGGCCTTCAGACACCAGGGTGTATAAGGTATTTCTATAGCACCTGGCTGACCAAGGTTCATCTCCAATTTCGAGATGATCCTCTCGGGTTTGGGAACTACGGTCTTGGCCCCGGAAGAAGGGGGGCTTGCATGAAGGATGGATGCATACGACTGCTTCTGCCAGAGTAATAGGCGGCTCCACCCTTCACCCCCATTTTTTATTCTTGAAATAGGCTTCTGTGGGTTAAAGGAACGGACAGTATATCACGTAGGCGTAGCCGCGGTCTCCAGCAGGCTAGGAGGGTATAAACATTAATAGGGTAGAAACTTGGTAGAAAGTATACAAGTTTACTGGTAACTATTACTTCGCAATAACAATTTTATATCACAATTACCATTTTTCATCATATTTATAACACCTTCAACATTATTTTGTCCTGTTGATTTCAATGATTTGTACGCTGTTTCCATTTTTTTGTAGTTTTTCTTTATTTATTTACAAAACACGGGATGATCGTGGTATGTTTGACTTGTGTGTGACACATGACGTAAAGAAAAAAGAAAAATAGAAGTTAAATCAAAGACTAATAAGAGAACGGAAGCAGATTTTATATTATTTTTTTAATGGACAAGATGGGGACACCATGGTCCCCACATCCTAGAGGGCCATCTGTCGGGGTTATGCTTAGATGATCGTAGATGGCCCGGGGTCAGCTGGGGTGCGAGGGATATGCCCATTGGGTAATCTTACACCCTGGTTACTAAGGCCCGAGACGGCGTGCGGTTTTAGTCGGTTCGATCCCGACATAACCACCCCCGATGGCCGACGGGGGTGGTATTCATGGGGATTTCCGCACGATAAAAAAAAAAAAAAAAGGGCCATCTCTCAGGGTACGAAGGAAATGCTTTATGGAGGGGAGGGGGAGGCGACTCAGGGCGACTCAGGCGTCGGAGGTACACATATTCATATTCATTTATTACTTGCAAATATGGGTTACATAAGATGTTAGGTACATACATTTAGGTAGTGTCACCATATTTCACCTTAAAAGGCATGCAACACAAAATAGGTAGGTATTTAAGCACATAAAATAAAATACATCCATAGTTAACTCAATATTTTATTCGGGAATAATGAATTTAATTACAATTAATAAATACACAATACATTAATGATTGTCAACACTTTATATTACGTGTATAATATATAATGAACAGTACACCTAAAAATCTTAATTAATTAAGAAAAAGAAAATAAAATTAATCACACACAACGATGACATCTATGCAGAAATGTAAAATTAAAATAAACATAAAAATATACAGCTGAAAGCGAATACATTCTTATTTTAAATGTAACAGTCTATAAATACATTTTTTTTAACTTCTCATCTAATCTAACACTGATTTCTTAACGTTATTTTTTGATATTATATATATATTTTAAAACGTTATTTTTTTAACTAGGTATACGATAAAATATAATCAACTATATTTTTAAAATCACATTTTTCCTAATTTTATAACATTTATATTGCACAAAATAGACACAGACCGCGATTATAAGTTACACCCAATTGAGCTGATACCAAACGTTTTATATAACCGTTTGAGTCAATGACTTTCGCATATACTACACTGTGCCCGTAGCGAAAGAAAAAAAAAGTTGATATCGCAAAAGACAGTAAACGACCATCAACAACGCAATGACATTATAAAAACGCATAGCGCGCCTTTTTTTTCTATACAGATGCGTGTCAAAATGCAATAACTCATTTTTCTTAAGTCTCTGCGTTTAGGTCTCACCCCCAGTACCACCAAACAAGGAATCGTGACACAATTTTTGTTCTAAACAGCTTGTTTAGAAGTATAGACAAAAGCCATTGGTTTGAGCCGATACCGAACGTTTAAGTTACACCGTTTGAACCGGTACCGAACGAAAACTAAGCCGTCAGCGTCACACTGGCTACGACAAAAGCGAGGGAAAATGTTTTTTTTTTTACTTTGCAATGTAACTCATTTTCTCGGCCACAGTTGCTATATCAATTGCGATTACGTAATACATTTAATAATATACTTAAAATAAATGTTTTTTTTATCTACACAGTATTTTTTTAAAATAAAAGTCACTATATTAAAAAAATTCGTTATGCAATCGAAAGATCGTGTCTAATTCCGAAAAAAATGTTAGTGATTTTTTTAATGATTTGTGGTTTATAATTAATTAACACACAAGACAAAAATTTTAGTGCTATCTGTATATAGATAAAAAATAATTCTTATGTGCTCAATGTACCTAACTATTTTTTTAAAGAATATTCCACGAAAATATATAATATATCCTTGAAGGCTATGAGAATAGAAATGAATTGATATGTAATAATTGTACATCACAATGATTTTGGAATCGTACCGCATAGACAAGCTGCTAAATAATTCATTTAATCGATGCTTTGGAAAGATGAGAGAGAGAGACATTTTTTTATATACCTAGTACACTTCAAAATGACTTTACCTCGCCTGATGGTAAGCTAAAGGCGAAGTCTCAGGACTGGGGTCACCATCACATACACCACATTATATTATATATTACCTATATATTATATTGGGTATTGTAGTGTAGTAGGTATATATTATAATTATCTAAATATATAATTATTTATTATTATTCTGCAAAGGGATGTACCTAACTAAAAAGTTGAAATGATTAAAATTTATATAATATGTGGTTAAAAGGTATGTAATCGCTTGTCATTATAATTAAAATATATTGTATGATTAAAAAATATCGGATATCAGAGCATCGATTAAATGATATATTTCATAAAAAGAAATAACTGTCAATAATAAATAGTTAGATATTACACAATTTTAAAAAAATATTTCCTTTTTTCGGTTGTTAAATCGAAAAAGCAAAGTAGAGGTAGTACTCGGAAGATGCAAAAATACTTTTTCATTTAATTTTAAATTATGATTGTACAGTACGCAAATGCGTATACAGCTCGCACATAAGTACCTATTACGTGCTTGCGTTTGCAGATTGCAACACAAGAAATCACGTTACTTGGTACAAATTTCAAATATTTCAACGTGTTATATAACTAACACATATAATATAAAGCGCATAAATACTCCTCGCATTATATTCAATGTGCTTGCGTTTGGAGATTGTATGAAAAATTATGTCATTTGATTGGAATTTTAAAATATTTCGCCATTTAGCACACATTATATACTAGTGTATTATATACGTCAACACACAAGAGCTAGGCGAATTCGGGAATTGCAAACGTTAAGTACATTACAATGAAATATAAATAGCTCGAACTCTGAATGACAACAATCAATACATTTTTTCCTATTTTTATGTACATTTATTAGAATAATTCCTCTCATTTTGACCTTTCTTTTAAACTTACAATATTTTTTTAAAATTTACTTTCCTACCATACCAGGATATGCTTTTTATTGAGAACAGCTGAAATTAATCAATTTTTTAAAACGGTTTATATTTAAATATAGTGAAGAGTCTATATCCTTTGAAAAAAATCATGGCAACAAGACAGTAATAATACTTCTTCATTGGCAATATATTCTTCACAGGCGTCGATTTTTTTATAAGTTTTGCTATGTTGCTATTATTTCATCCTCTATAATCTAATAGAAGATTTTTTAATCAGTTTTATTCTGTTAAAATTTCTATATGTTGCATATATTTAATAGTGAATAAAAAGCCAATGTAAAATCGAAATAGGCAGGATATTTATTATGCTTTATGTAAATATTGCTGTTTGTATTGAGGATAAGATCACCATATATTAACTAATAAAGTGTACATTAATAAAGAAAAAATATAAAAAAATGTTCAGCATAAATAACTAAAAAGCTTCCAGAGGCTTACGTATTAGACGGCCATTAAAAATATAAATATATTTTTTAGGCATATATATAATACGAGAGTAGAAAATATAGATTTTGGCTATCATTACACTGAGATTATGAATACTTTGTTTACTTTATTAAATGGCAAGTTATAAGTTTAGAGAGATAAGTGTTTATTATGTGTTAAAATTGTGAGAAATAATGGTGAAATTGACACTGACACTGTCTAAAGATTTATGAACATTGCATTATTATTTAATATAGGCTCAGTATTATTATTATTGCATTGACATTTTTAATGATTTGTAACTTCAAAAATCAGGAAAAATTTGACTATAATATACCTATACAGGGTTTACATAAAACATTCTATTTTTTTTTAAATAGTTATTTCCAAAAAATGTATGAATACCTGTATAACATTTCATGGGTTGCGTTGCATTTCTTAAAACGTCTGTAAATGTATAAGAAAGTTTGAAAGGAGCTGTATCTATTGTGAGTAAAACAGTCAGGCGATGAATCTGCAATTTGTAATCGAGAGATTGTGGATTAGGTAAGAACTTAGGTCGTAAGGTGTAAAACTATATCAGGGTTATTCCTGTCAGTGTCAATGTAACCAATGATCTTGAATATATTTTTTAATCCATAACACTATATAAATATCTTAACACTTAACCCACTTTGACAATTTTCTCCACTAAAATCGGTTTTTGAAGCTCAGTTGGAGGATTTCATGAATTGAAAAGTTGAATTTTTTTTCTTTATTCCACTCTTCTCTTTTTCGGCAACTAATATGTATGAACATCGAACTGTCTAACATCTATAACAACAAGCTACGTGGTACATCTATAATTACGCTAAATTCTATAAAACTTTTACAAATGTATACAATATTTTGGATTTTGATGATATTATTTTGTCAATACGTTTTTTAACATCGATTCCAACTACTTTTACGGAATTTAAGCTTCAACATGTAACAACAAGCATTTTGATTCTATTATTTCATTATTTTTAATATATACTTCATATATATTTAACAAAAATTTTGCTACCCATCTATCCACAAGTTGTTGAGTGAAAATTGTTTTTTTTTATTTCCAAGAACGGCCATGCAACTTCGGGCAATTCTTATTTTATATCTCACCTAAAATTGACCAGCCTCATACACTTGCAACACTTCCTTAATTTTTAACAATTAATTTAGAATCTGTACTTACTTCTTTAAGCATTCTGAAAGCAATTTTTGACACATATTTCTTCATTCAAAAATCGCGTACTTGGATGTTTTTTTTAATGTAATAATTTGGCAGTTTGGTATTATTAATCTGACATTGATCATATTATTTTTTAAACTGTCAACTGTTTTTTGCTGTTCCATTGAGCAATTCAAAATCAGAATAATGTATAACATTGGGAATTACGTTTTAAATAAAAAATTCAAAGAAAGAAAATCTACACATTTTGTGCGACGTGAACTCGACCTTTCATATGATTACTACATTTTTAACAATTAATTTATAATTCTAACAATATTATTTATTAAAATCTTAACATTCATCATCCAACCATTACTTATTAGGTAAAACGTCAATATAGTTTGAAGGTTCGAAGTTAGTTTGAAATGCTGTTTATGATTGCAAATTGCGATCAGATTAATCTTGGTGACTAGTCGGTAGATAGCTAGGTATCAATTGCTATAACAATATAAATAACTTGTTTTTCTGTACAATCTATACTGATTTATGGCTTTAAGCAGCGATGCTTTTAGTTTTTCCAGAACAAATAACAGAAGAATCTCCAGTTAACTTAATTAATATAACACACTTTTCTTATTGAAAGGTATTAGATCTAATGGTATGAAACACGGTTGTATTTTTTTATATAATTTGCAATAAAATAAATTAACTTAAAAAAAATTTAAACAAAATAAATCACTCAGGCGAGGTAAAGTCCTAAATGACTGACCAATATAAAAAAATTCTCATTACATCACTTATCATTATATTTTACGTGTCATATATTTTATCGTCTCACTTAGCCATTTGAATAATATAAAAATATAATATAATTTGCCCTATTTAGGAGAGCAAAAAGGCGGTTCGGCTGTACAAAACAACGGCATTTTAAAGTAGCAGCAGCAGCAAAATAACAGTTTTACACCGGTGAATAAAAAAAGAAATACAAATAATAAAGTTATTTAGAGAATATTATAAATATTATATTTGATTTTACATGATAATGATAAGAAAAAGCTAATTAAAGACTTGTCAAACTCGTTTGTTTTAACCGTTATTTAAATACCAGCAACGTTATCTATAGTTTTTTTATGTCGACCACTATTGGGAACTATATTTTCAAAAATATTTTTGTTAATATACAACATATACACTAGCCCAGAACATACATTTTCATACATACATGATGCGCACGTGTTTTAAAACAGTGTTTAACAGCATTTCAAACTATTTACTCCGTTTTAGTTAAGTTAATGTTCAACATTTTGATTTTTCGTTTTTAGAAATATCACGATTTTTGATTTTAGCTTTAAGTCATTTTAATCTTTTTTTTAAGATAGTCAAGTTTGGAAAAGTAGCGCGTGCTTGAAATAGAAAAAAAAATACAAATTATGTTGAAAACATGCTTCAATTGTATCTTCAAACGAAAGTATTATTATTATTTAGATTATTTTTAACATATTCATTAGAGAACGAAGTAAAATTTTGTTGATAAAGATATAAACTTAAATTTAATTTTTTTTAATATTTTGAACGATAAAGTAGTATTTTCATCTACGTATGGACAATCATGTCAAATTTTCAGATTATATTCGATTTTTTTTATCGAAAAATTCATTTTTTTGACTAAGATAAAATTAAATAATCTTGTGCACGACGCTCAGACGAAGACAGATCAGAGAGATTCGTGTGCCATACAATTTTGTTAACTGTTCAGTCTTATGACGTTTTTGTTTCATTTTTATTAATTTTTTTTTGTTATTTTTCTTCTTGTTAACATGTTCACTCTGGCTTCAGGCGATGCCACTGCACGATGGTCTGCCGAGGTTTTGTAATCATGTCTTGCCAGTGTTTTGTTTCAGTTGCCCCTGAACCGTTTTTACCTGAAATTTTAACAAAAAATCACCCACCATTAATATGCGATAAAAACTTTAACTAATTTATTATATCTATAAATCTATACAAACAATAAAACTGAATAGTTTGTTTGAACCCACCGTTCATCATTCTCTGAACCTTTTCCCAACTCAGTTGGGGTCGGCTTTCCAGTCCAACTGTGATGCGGCTGAACTTCGATATTTTACGTGGAGCGACTGCCATCTGACCTCCACAACCAATGGCGATATCGAAGTTCCAAGTTAGACTGGTTGGACTTTTGAGGGCTCCAACTACCCGTAACGACTGCCATAGATGTTTGTATGGCAACCGGGACCGACGGCTTAACGTGCTCTCCGAGGCACTAATAAACCTGCGATAAATACACACATAACTTCGAAAAGCATCGAAAAGTCATTGGTGTGTGCCATAGTAAACCTGGGATCGAACCCGAGACCTCGTCTCAGCAGTCCATTACCCAAACAACTAGGCTACCGCGAGGTAGCCTAGTTGTTTGGGTTTGAACCCACCGTTATGGTTTAAAAATCTTTCGCTAGAAAGAAAGAAAATCTTTTTATATTCTACCTACAATAATTTCAACAATACAATTTTACATAAAAATACCTCCAAAAAACATATTTTTTAATTTTACAATATCACATAATAAAATTACATAATCAAATTTTCCATAAACCACTGAGGTTTATGCGAGTGTACATAAATAAATACATACACAAAAAAAAACATGAAAAAAAAACAAAGAAATTTAAAAAAAAACAAAAAATGCAGTCATCATGATCTCATCATCATCAAAGTAGTGTACTCACCAGCAAGCAATATCCGCCCAATCAGCTCATTCCTGCCAATATTATCGAAGTCCATGACCTGGACGTCCAGGGAGCACTCCCGAATCTTCTCCCAGGGTACGTTGAAGGAGAAAGAGTCGTTGAACACAGGGTTCAGGGTGCATTTGAAGATCGCCGTCTTGCGCTTCTCTATGCGTTTGTCGCCGAACTGCAGCCACACTTTCACGTAGGGATCTGGAAAAACGAGATATAATGATATATATTAAGAGTATTTGTAAAAACGCGATACGTATAATATATATTTTTTAACATTATATTTATAGATCTGTATAAAAATATATATTTTACTATACAGGGTTATTTGTAATTAACTAGCATCCTCGCAGGGGTAGATAGCTGACATCATAACTGACCATATTTTGTTCTACGACTTTTTATAATTCGTTAAATTTTACTTTCATACAAAAATAAATATTAGTTTAGTTTTGCGTCTAAAAGTTATTAACTGTACGTGCGCCGCCGCAATTTACGCGCATCATAAAAATGTAAGTATATATAGGTATTATAATATGCGTAGAGGTGAGCGCGTAGCGATTAAGCATTAACAGAAAATAGTCTGCGCCATGGCCTTGGTACTGTACCTATACCTACGCAAAATTTTAAAATTCACCCTAAGCCGTTGAGCACAAATGCGTCAGAGATAAAAAAAGTTACGACTAACGTTCATGCATTAGTCAAAAAAAAACTTTAATGAAGTCACTTAATCTTAAGAATATTCTTTTTTTATGAAACATTTTCTCAACGAAATTCCGCGAGATCGTTAGCGGGGAAAAAATTCCAACAATATTTCAGTCTCTCGAGTTACTGGAAACGGAACCCTTACTTAATTGGACGTGGAACTTCAAGATGCGTATCGTGATTTATGTGTTGGAGACTTTTATAGTAAACGACACGACTCCGATACGATTTGTCACCGTTATTTTTGGGATAACTGTCAGTGGTTTAAAATAGTTTTATATTGAAACGAAACTATTTTAACAGCCCTTATCGCGATTTATTTAGTGTTGTTCTATTATTTATCCTATAAAAATACTCTTTCCATAAGTAAAAGTCTTTGTTTATGTTATTCTTAAAAAATACTAATATGACATTAAACGTTTTAACATATTAGTTTGTACATCACACATGTGATGGAACATGGCGCACATACCTAATATAAGACCTTTATAGCACTAGCCCATGATACCAGGGGCATCGCACTTGCGCTGCCGACCCTGGGTCCCTAGACAAAGTCACATTCATAGACAAAGTGGCATCGCTTCGAAGGGAATTGTCAAAAGTTCGAAATTTATATGAGTGGTATTGCTTGTCGATATGTCACGTGTAACAAATAATATCAATACGATAAACTTCGAACTTTTGAAAATCCGGGCCTCAATTATGCTAAAGGTAAAACACGGTCATGCCACTGACACTTTAAAAATGCTATTTAATTGTAGATTTTACCGTTGTACAGTTAAAATCAAATGAATAGAATTCATTAAACTTTTTCATTCGCTCTACAAAATATCATTTAATTTTAGCCTTTAACCTGATAACAGTCTACAATTAAATGACATTTTTTAGAGTATCAGTGTGGTATGACAGTTGACAGTGGTTTGCAATAACCGATGCGTACGATATCGTATCAATATCGTCCGATAATAAAACACCTCAAGTTAAAGAACTTGAGCGAATTAGCCCCTTCATAAAAGTGACTTTAGAATTCAATTTGGTAGCGACTTCAAGTGTTAATGCGAAATTCCAAGCCTTTGAAATAAACTTTCTGATGCTTTATGAAAATTAATATAGACGAGGTCTTACACTTGTTATTTTGTAACATTGTATGTTTGTTTGTCTATTTACTATTATAAAATTGTAAGGTAGCTGTGTCTGTACTTCTTCTTCTTCAACCTAGCGTTAATCCCAGTCGCATCCAAAGCTTTCACATCGGAGTCTGGGGTCCGCTTTACCAGTCAACTGCGGATTTGGCTGGACCTCGATATTTTCCGTGAAGCGACTGCCATTTGACCATCTCAACCCAATGGTGACATATTTAGGCGATATCGAAGCATTGCAGCTAGACCGTTGTTGGACTTTTTAGGGCTCCAACTACCCGTAACCGCCATAGAATGTTTGTATGGCAACCGGGACCAACGGCTTAACGTGCTCTCCGAGGCACGACCAGACCAATGCAAATACCCATATTCATGCATACATTTGCACTGAGCGGGATCGAACCCGCGCCTCCTGCGCAGCGGCCGCGTTCACTACCGCTACGCCACAGAGGGTTTTATAATATTTATGATAATACCTTCAAAAAACATCGAAACATAGTACGTGAAGTCTGCCCAGCCCACGCAATCGGTGACCTATCGTAGCGACGCTTTCACACCCTCAGTTTATTACCCACACGAAAATAAATTTACGGCTGCCTAATGAACCAAACATTGTTCCTCTAAGTCCTCAACTAACTCGGAAATTATAATTATATTTTATACCACACCTATTCAGAAAGTATCTTTTTGGACAGAAATCCCCATGGATACCACTCCCGTTGGCTATCGGGGTTGGTTAAACCGGATTCGAAACGACAAAAGCCGGATGCCGTCTCGGGTCTTCAGAGGTCGGGGTGTAAGGTGACCTTAGAGGCACATGCCTCGCACCCCTGCAGACCCAGAGCCTATCTCCGGCTTCAAGATGGCCTCCTCGGGTTTGGGAACAATGGGGTATTGCTGGGTGCGGGCCGGGACCTCCACACGGTGCATCCGGGCAAAAATCCCACTCGCCACGGGAGACGCTGCTGCCTGCGGTAAATCCGGCCGGGGTGGAAGTTGTCCTCAAAAGGGCGGCTCCAAGGCTCTCCACGTGTCCTTCTGACTAGCAGAGGGCACACTGGGGGTGGGCTGATTCTCAGCGCGCGGACGGTTGTGTGCAGAGGACCACCTTCGGTTTTAAGAAGGCCCCCTTGACCTCCCGAATGGGGGTGAGGCAAGCATCATTCCACCTCGCTGATGGTGGGGGTGTAGGGTGACAGGCGGCCGCTCTGTCCCCCCCCCCCTGCGCTCAGAGAAACAGTCAACCAAAAAAATGCATTTATAACTGACCTGATTTCCCGTTAATATCCTTCGCTTTAAGGTTCCTGGCCTTCAGAAGGGTGAGAGTCAGCACGCTGTTGCTGGGGTGGTAGCACAGTGAGGTAAGCAGTTCACCACACTTGTCCTTTGCTGGGGGCTTCAGAGCCTTCCAGAATGAAGGCTTCTCGCTTAGATCCACCTGGAAATTTAAGAATTGGAGTGTTATTTTTATAGGGAATACCACAGCAGAGAGATCATTCCACAGCGCAGAATAAATTTCCTCTCATATGTCACAGTGCGCACCGATGACGGACGGTCAGATGGAGTTGAGTGGGTTGGGGCAGTGCGGAGCGGCGCGGCTCACTCACGCGCATATTTTTACCCGACTGCCGAAGAAATGAGGGTAATGTTTTTCGAGACTATGTATGTATGTATGTATGTATGTATGTATGTATGTATGTATGTATGTCCATTTCTTTGGCACGGTCTACAGCCTAAACGGCTTGACGGATTTTGACATGCAAGGTATCATTTTTAATCATTTTGATTAGCGTCTTGACGTCATAAACAGTACGCGCACATTAGGCAATTAAAATATAATTAAAATACAATTAGGCGCCCGTTACCCAGCTCCGCTCCGCTCCACTCTTCAGTGTAAACACCTAACTTTATTCACAGCTCAGCCCCGCTCCACACCGCTCCACTCCGTCCCAGTGTAACCGCAGCCATAATATTTACTCAATTCCCAAGGCAACATAACATAAAGTTAAACTTACTATATGAAACGTTAGAATATTATGCGCCATATCCGCTAGCTTAGTAAAACTACTAATAGTTTAGTTTCACTTCCTATTTAGTTGGCACGGGATGAAAGTTATCCCTAGGGATCGATTTCAGCGCGAGATCCTCGCAACTGCATGCACTTATTAGTTCTAGAACTACGCAATTTAAGTCCAAGTTTTTCTTATACTCTTACCACTTATGTGCTAGATAAGCACATGGCTCACTTGATGGGAATAGTTACCGTGCTCTATGAACGTATGCAACAAAGTTTTACCACATCGCCCTTTTTTATCGTGAGGAAATTCCCCCGCCTCCGTTATGTCGAAGTGAAACCGACTAAAACCGCACGGTGTCTCGTCACATCGGCTTGCGTGGACGGGGATTTGATGCGCCCTAAATAAGATATCCCAGAGAAGAAAGGATTCAAAGAGTACCACAATATATCATAATACTAATGTTTTTTTTATATTCAGTCCGTCAAATGACTTTACCCCGCTAGATGGTAAGAAGCTAGGGTAAAGTCCAGAGAGTACGGGCCGCCATTCGTTCCAAAATGGCGGTTCCTATCTTGACGGCCTAGACAGATGCCTTTTCACGCCCCGCTTAAAGAACCCGGGATTGTAGGAAGAAGGTAACACGTGTGCGGGAAGTGCATTCCAGTTTTTAATCGTGCGACAAAGGGAAAGGGAACCCCGAACCGCTTAATTCGAGACCGTATTTTCTCAACTGTAGGCACCATGTCATAAACATCGCATGTTATTTGTAAAGAAAGGTTTTTTAATAGCAATATCACGACGCTTTTTCATATTCTAAGAAAATCCAAACGCTATGAAAACTCGTAGGAGCTTGGAGCGGTTTTCACATTTCCATAATATGCTTTAAAACATTATCATATCGATTTGTCTTCAACAAGTCAATGTTAAGTAGAGCCAGCGATTTATTATGACCAAAAATGATATCTTATATATAAAATTCTCGTGTCACAGTTTTCGTTCCCGTACTCCTCCGAAACGGCTTGACCGATTCTCATGAAATTTTGTGAGCATATTGAGTAGGTCTGAGAATCGGCCAACATCTATTTTTTTTTTTAAGTGATAAGGGTTGTTCACCCTTAAAATGCAAAACAACGTTTGCCGGGTCAGCTAGTAATATATATAAACGCTAGTGATACATAAACGGAAAAATGCCAGGTCAAAGCACTCGAAATCGGCGGTATTGTACGAAAGGTTTAATGATAGTATTAGAGGAAGCGCGTGAAGTATGCAAGGAAGAAGCAGTTGGCGGGCTGTTGTCTCTGCCTACTCAGGACGGAAAAAGGCGTGAGAAATATGTATGTGTGTATGATAAATAAACGTTTCCGATACTGAATACGCAGTGGTGAAAGAAAAATGGCGCATCATTATGTCCTTATTCATAGATAATAAAGGCGAGATATAACGGCAAAATGTAAGCGCGTGTGCCGAAAGGTGATCTGTCAATTATCACCCCGGGAAGGGTGGCTTGTGAACGGTTCATTGGGTAAATAGAGCACTAGGTCATTGCTGGACTTGTAAAACATTTTCACTTAGGTTTCCAACGTTTTCATTTTTCCTTTTTTTTCCTTTTTACAAGTTTTTATTTAGTTTCACCTGTCCCGTTGTCTGTAATCAAATCTTGCAAGTCATTTTTCGACCACTTCTGGTTATCCGATTGAGCTGAAATTTGGCATACTTATGTAAGTCCCATGACAAATGCAATATTGTAAATAATAAAAACTTGTTTTTGAAAAGGTTTTTTTTTTAAACAGCAGCTTGTTTGTAATTTGTTTTTCTTGAGAAGATGGAGACGGTAAGGTCATAGGCACTTCTAAACTAAATAAACAAAATAAACTTATCATGTTTGGGCCCATTTCATTTATCTGGTAATGCATTAATTCTACTTCAAAAAGAGTTGTTAAAAATAAGCTATCCATGTAAAGTTTATTTTATAAAGTCTTTTTTTGTAGTCGAATTACACGTATTACAATCAAGCGCCATCTATCATATATTTTCACGTTATATTTATTAAGATTATACCTGCTACGTAACAGCAAAATATACGTTCATTTAAATAAAATAAATATGCTAACATAATATATATAAACACAATTTGCCCGCGCCCTAAACCGCTGTGCCGTATAATTACGCGTCAAATACGGTGAAATATGCCTGGAGATTATCTAGTGAAAAACTTACTAGCAGGGCGTTGATCTTCGTTTATGAAGGTAGCAAACAAGGTCCCATTTGATGGTTAGAATAAAAACGCGGGCGGGGTAACTATGTACTACTACACTACGTATACCGATAGTGCTACAGTGGCGGCCCACCACTTGACGGCCTCATCTAATGCTTTTTCACGCCCTGCTTAAATGACCCGGGACTGTAGGTAAATATAAATAAATCTTGAAGCAGAACTGAATAAGCTTCCTAGGTACGTAATAATGGCTCCAAAAGCAATTATCGTTGGAGTTGCCACCAAACCTTACCTAGAATTACGAATCAAGCTGGTTCTGTGCAGCAGCTGAGAGCAAAGCAAATTGATGGGTTCATCTATTTATTGATTAATTGTTGACAATTACTGAAATACGCCTGAACATCCGCCTAAGACTGCGACCACAGATGTGCGAGGATGAGTTGTACGCCGAGATGTGTTTTCATTATTATTAAACGCTTTTATTTAACTTGACCTGTTTGTTTGAGTCAAATCTAGTAAATGAAAATTGACCCGCTTTCTGTGGACAGATTGTTCTGATATTTGCCACATATTATATTTAGTTCTGGTGACAATACTAGATAATCTATTCTGTATCATTGTAAATCCAAGTTGGCCGCCGCTACAAAATGGAGGCTTACATATTTTTCTACAACTATCGCAATATGGATATTAAATGAAAGGGCTTGACTAGCAGAATATAGTCATCATCATCATGAAAAAAAAAATCTAATATGGCCGCCAACAATATGGTAATTTTAATGCAAAGTAGATACATACGATTGTCTTTGCGAGCATTCATGACGACCTCCGTGGTGTGGCGGTAGAGCATTCGACTGCAACGTCGGATACGCGGGTTCGATTCCCGGTTAGTGCAAATAATTTCAAGCATGAATTTGCCTATTTGCATTGGCCTAGTATGTTAAACCGTTGGTCCCAGTTGACATACGAATATCTATGGCAGTCGTTACGGGTAGTTGGAGCCCAAAAAGTCCGACAACTGGTCTAACTACAGAACTTGGATATCGCCAGTGCGTTGTGGAGGTCAGGTAGCAGTCGCTTCACGGAACATATCGAAGTACGTCCGTTTCGTAATTCGACCTCAACTGTAAAAAGTGAACCTCAACTGTTGCTATAGTTGTCACAAAATAAAAGGCCCGTTTTGACAGTTCGCGCCCATGAAGTTCTTAATTTTTATCAATTGAAATCTTTTGAAGTAATTACATTTTTCATTGTCAGGTACCGCCCACTCGGCTAAGTGCTGTGCATAACGATTTTTTCATGTTGTCCACAGACTATTAATAATCAGTTAAGGAAAGAAAATATCGAGTGAGATATTTTTTTTCAAGCCCGACGCGCACTTTTATTTTGATTTACTTATTTAAATACTTATGTTCAGATTCTGAAGACTGATTTAATTATTCTTGTTGTTTTTGTGATTGAGTAAATGTATAAGAAAAATGTTAAATATGAGTAAATTGACCTTTAATAAAATTGTATCATTTTAAAATACCTACAAAATCAAAGGTTAAGCTAATTTTCCTAATCAGAACTTTAATCCAATGCAGTTTACTTACATATTCAAATCGATTAAATCCCCATGCAAACTGGATTCGATTCATCGTGAGTATCGAGTACCGAATCGTATAGGTACATAACTAGTTTACGTCACAAAGGCAAATGCCAAAACGGGCCTTTTATTTTGTAATGAGTTTTTTATAGTTCGTTATAAACATACCTGACACAGCGGGAGGAACACCTCTCCAATAGAGTCATCTCTTGAGAATCGATCGTAGTCAAACACGTGGAGATGTAGTACCTGAAAAATACAGAATATTTAAAGAAAATTGCTGCAATGATAAGGTAGGTACTCACATACGGTTTTACTCGATAGTTTTACTCCAAAACGAGTAAATAATAAGGTCGAAAGCTCGCATCGAGCCGGCTCAATGGAATTAAATAAAAGTAATTTCCTTCGCACCTACTCGAAGCGAGTCGTCGAGTTTGACGAAATCTATTAGAATGGATCCCAAATGCGTTCTCTACTACTCTCCTAGCTCTGCTGAGCCGATAATTATAGATCCTCTCGAATAGTCAAGTGATAGTGCGCTGTATTCTCGATGAACACTGAACGATGCGCGTCACTCGATAGATTAATGCTGAATGAGTGGACGAAAGCCTATGCCATGGTTTTGACTCGACATGATAGCTCGATCGAGTAAAACCGTATGTGAGTACCCACCATCACAGTGGTTGTGAATACAATTGCCCAAATGCTTCAGATTTTATTGGATATTTTTGTTATGGTGGAACCACACTTCTATTCGTCATCTTCTATTCATTCGCTATTCGTCTATTTTGTACTCGTATTTGAGAAAATTCTTATAGATGACTAAACCGTAAATTCGTCGTAGAAGAGTGACTAAGGCGAATATTCGTGCGAATAAAGCAGATATACACGAATAAGCCCTCCCCACTTCGATTTATACACGTGAATAAAGGCGAATAGTGAAGTGTGGTTCCACCGTTAAGAAATTCCTAGTAGAAGCAAACTGCGTAGAAACTATGTCCTATTGATAACAAGGGGTCTTTTAGATCAAGGCCACCACTGTAGCACTATCGGTGTATGTAGTGGTCACCTCCGATCCTGAGACTTTACCTTCAGCTTACCATCAGGCAAGGTGCAGTCATGTTGACTTGTCCAATATAAAAAAAAACTGTCTGTCCTCTCAGTTTTGGGGCTATAGGTAATCAGTTAAGGTCCTATAGATATTGGTATTCAGTAAGGTTGTAGTGTAGCGAGTGCCCCCAATGAACGCATGGCCGCTTCGACCCGTAACAGCGGTGTACCGACTAACCCAATTTGTTAGACAAAATGCTCTTAGCTAACAAAATGGCAAAATAATATCGGTTTGCTAGAAAAAATAAATAGATAAAGAGGACCTCTACCACAGGAGGTAGGACACGACGGTATCTCCCGTCCGAAATGAGCTGTCCGACTGGGGTAGTACCTCCGTCCTACAGAACACCGCCCCATAATAACCATCGAGTTGTGTTCCCCAAGGTAAGTAGGGTAGCCAGAGCTCAATGTGCCCCTCCTCCTCCCATCCCTTCCTAGCCTCCCCACCCCTTCCCTTCAGGTTAGGCAGCGCGTGTGTGACATCCTTATTGTTGCACACGTTAAACTTAGTTATGAAAGTGCACGGAAGGCATAGGCCACGGTGACCGCTTCCCATCAGGTGGGCCGTGTGCTTGTCTGCCACCTAAGTAGTATAAAAAAAAAATTCTTCTTAATATTGGTGACGTCAATATGACTTCACCTCGCCTGATGGTAAGCTAGAGGTAAAATCTCAGGAATGAGGGTCACCATTACATACTTCGATAGTGCTACAGTGGTGGCCCTTATCTTATGACTGGGTGTACCGATTTTGATGATTCCTTTTTTATTTGATAGCTGGCGCTTCCCGTGTGGTTCAATTTGGACCGTTGAAGTCGGTTTTTAGTAAGAATTATTTTATAAAAAGAAAGAATTTAAAGGGCAAAAGGCGCGATTGTATAACGGAAAGGTACATCGCAAAAAAAATCCAATAATCTCACACTTAACAATATTTCTTTTGCCGCAGCGAAAATCAAACATCTAGCATCATTCTTCGCATCATAAATTACCCAATAATGACATTGGGATTCCCAATTTCTCTCCCCTAAGATTCCCCAGCGAAAAGATAATGAGTAAAGAAGGATAGCATTACGATGTCCCGAAGGAATCATTTCTATCTGATTGCAAAGAATTTCTTTTTTGCCGACTAAGTACATTATGAACGCAGCCGAAATGAGATCACTGGATTGTTGATACAGAAAGATGTGAAGAATTATACTATAGTTATTTTTGTACTACTTAGGTGGCAGATAAGCACACGGCCTAGCTGATGGAAAGCGGTCTCTGTAGCCATGGACGTGTGCAACACCAGGGGCGTTTGACTCGCGTCTGTAAAACCCTTCCTAGGGGGCTAGGATGATTATTGGTAATCGAAGTTACTAATATTTTGGAGCCCGGCATCAGGTTTGTTATATGACTTAGAAAAATATTACCACAAATGTTACGATCCTATAAGTTTATTAATACGAAATACTTAACAACAAATGCACGCTACCTCCAAAAACTTAACTCTATAAACATGCTATTTCAAATAACGAAATCCCTCAAGCTCTTAATCTCTCAATCTTTCATGTATCGACTATTGAATATAAAAAAATGCACTTCGGGGAATGTGTGCTAAGAGTTGCATAACCTAATTCCCCCAAACCCCTTCCATTATTGAAGGACGTGCCACTGCAGTACATTAGAGGATATCCTACTCATATACATAAAACGTTTTAGTAGTACGTTCATTATAGACACGTTCTGTTAAAGAGAGTGCAGCTCCTGAGTCTGTATTTTCAGAAAGCTACAACCTGGTAGTCTTCAAGTCTAGAATGAACAGGTTACTTCTTGGCAAGCGTGCTCTACCGTCGACCCTATCATCACTTACCAACAGGTGAGATTGTGGTCAAACGCGAGCCTATTCGCAAAAAGCTTGTTTCCTATACAGAACTACACGTGGCAGGCTGAGCTATTACCCTCATATGGTGCAATCGATTCCATCAAGAACCAAGCGGTTGGGTGCCTCTTTTATTTGCCGCACCATAAAGACTTGAAATTCTTTACCAGCGCATGTGTTTCCTTCCTCCTATAGTCCCGGGGCCTTTAAGCAGGTCGTCAAAAAGCATTTGATGAGGCCGTCGAGCTGAGGGCTACCACTGTAGCACTATTGGATAATATGTAGTGGTGACCCAGGTCCTGAGACGTTTAGCTTACCATCAGGCGAGGTGAACTCATTTTGACGTGTCCTATATAATATTAAAAAAGTCGCTTACCCGACTCTGTAGCTTCTGAATAGGAAACCCTTCAAAGTAGAAGGTCTCATTCCATCGAGGGTTGAGGGTACGTCTCTTGATCTTCGTCTCCAGCCGGTGCTTCTTGTCAGGGAGCAGGGTGACCCGGACGTAGGGGTCCGACGTGCCGCTTAGATCCTTAGCGGGCAGCTCTTTGCCCTGGGGAAAAATAAAAAATGTGAAAAATGACCTTGATTTTCAAGTTAAACCGTTTTAAATTGTATTGTCATCAGAACTAAAGACTTCTGCCAAATATCAGACCAATCAGACAACTGAAGGGGGGTCGAATTTCAATTACTAGATTTGACCTAAACAAACAGGTCAAGTTAAATAAAACTGTTTAATAATTAGTGTCTTTGTGGCCATACCTTATGTACCTATTTTTATATCGTGCGGAAATCCCCATGGATACCACCCCTGTCGGCCATCAGGGGTTGTTATATCGGGATCGAACCGACTAAAACCGCACGCCGTCTCGGGTCTTAATTACCGGGGTGTAAGGTTACGGTTACGCTACTATCTACGGTTTTAAGATGACACCCTCGACCCTCGAAAGGAGGTTGGAGCGAACATCGCACCGCCTCGCTGACGGTTTTTTATACCACGTAAGTGGCTGGCAAGCACACGGCCCACCTGATGGGAAGCGTTCAACGTGGCCTATGGACGTGTGCAACACCAAAGGTGTCACACGCGCTGCCTACCCTGAAGGGTAGGGGGGAGGGCTGGGAAGGGGTGGGAACAACACGTATAAAAAATGTATGGGTTAAATAAGTGCCACGTGGACGAAGCATATCACGGGCGAAGCCGTGTGGGACAGCTAGTTATATATGAGTACCTATTATGAACGCATATTACACATATTTGCACACCAACAAAAGATTTTTCCACACAATATTTGTCGTTACAATTCTCATTGTGATTCGTGAAACTATAATAGAACATACATTATTACTATTTGTTTAAAATATTAGCGGACAAACGTGAATTTTTAGGATGCGATCTTATTGAGATGGCCGGAGTTCTAGGGAAAATGGTCTAGAATCCCTGGCGTCAGAAGATCCTAGACGGTGTGCGGTTTTAGTCGTCAAGAGTCCGATTCATCCATGAGTATTTTCGAACGAAAAAATGGGTGCGGTCTCATTGTAGGTGGTAAGCGGACCGATGTATGGTCAAAGCACAATCATATTTAAAAGCGTCGGTGGCTTATTGGATATGTAGTCAGCCTTACCATCGAGAGGTCTTGAGTTCGAATCTTAGCTTGTCATTACACTACCGGCATTCATGTCAAAAAATGTTTTTGGGAAATTAATTTTCTTTCGATTTATGATTTGTAAATGGGTACCGCCTGCTATCAAACTTGTTTCAGGTTTGAACAGCTATCGGGTTTTTGATTTTTTAACCATGCATTTTATTTTATACTTTTTTGTTATAACTTATACTTACCTATTTATATTTTTTACCATACCATACCATACGCGATAAGTTTGAGTGACAATATATTTTGACAACATATATTTTAGCGCCAAAAATCCAACGTTTGATTTTGTACACATTTTATGATATGCTACCCTCCCATCCTACGATACCCTATGATACTCGGGAGATGTAGGTAAACAAACGTTTCATTTGAGATATTCGTTCATCAAAATCTGTCCAGCCGTTAGGCCTATATATGTATCTAGAAGGGAACAAAGAAAACTACATAGGCACATATATTATTATGCGTGCGAAAAACATTCAGTTGGGTTTAAAATTGGCTGGACCATGTACTTAAGTATAGTTTACCAACCTAAGCCGATATAGGGTTAAGTTATTAACTACTAAGCCGCAAATGGTACGCATTTCGGGTGAAACTATTAACAATTAAGGTCTGGATTAATTTGTTAAAGTTACGAGATTGGTGTTTTTGTTTTGATGAATAATAAGTGGTGATTATTACATTTTGTTAGATAAATGCTTTTGTTGGAGGTAGGACACGACGGTATGTCCCGTCCGAAATGAGCTGTCCGACTGGGGTAGTACCTCCGCCCTACAGAAGACCGCGGCCATATTACACGTGCGCTATAAGTTGAGACTTGGCCTCTCCGCCGACTTCCCCCCGCACTGCCCCTCAGTCGCCCGTGACGTACTGTTCGCAAAAAAATAGGTAGACAGGTAGGTAACGTCTCGGGCGGAAGCTTGTTTACGAATTGTTTTTGTGCGCTGTACAAACACGCCTGGTGACGTCATAGCGGTCAGGTCTTAACTTATAGCGCACGAGTTATAATAAATATCGTGTTGTATTCCTGGCGGTAAGTAGGGTAGCCAGAGCTCACTATACCTCTCCTACTCCCCGCCCCTTCCTAGCCTCCCCACCCTTTCCTAACCCAGCTTTCCCTTCAGGGTCGGCAGCGCGTGAATAACGCCCTTGGTGTTGCACACGTCCATAGGCTACGGTGACCACTTCCCATCAGGTGGGCTGTGTGCTTGTCTGCCACCTAAGTAGTAAGTAGGTACCTATATAAAAAAACACACTTGTGATAACATACCTGTATAATCCTCAATATCAGAGTGGTATTCTGGAAGTCGTACTCCAAGGAGAAGTGGATCTGGCCGACGTTCTCCGAGGGCTCGGAGTTGTCGATGTACATGTCAACCAGCGATATGGAGCGGTTCTGAAGGAACGCCATCTGTTAGCGAAAATCAGTACTTAAAGCATTTGGAGATTGGATACCGTTTAGAAGCAGAGTTTGGGACGAAATTTTGGTAAAAATTCGGTTTACAAAAATAACTCGACAATGTAGTTATTAAAATAAATATAATAAGATTTGAATATAATACTAAATTGTTATTTTTAAGGTACCTATAAAATAAGGTAAAAAAATACATCTAAAAATATAAAAAATAAAAAATCTTTTATTATAATCTAGTTTGAAGGACTTTTGGGGATATTTTCCATACCATACTGTGGATTTGGTGAAAAAAGTGTTGTTATAAACACAAGTAAGAAAAAAAAACTTACATCGTAATAAATAAACCAGTTAAGAGAACTAAAATCTGGTACTTAAAAAAATATCGTTGTCGTCTCGGAAAATTTTTTTTGTTACTTTTACCAAAATTTTTTCCTCTTTAAAATATCGTGCATCATGACTTAAATTGCTTGTGCAAATCAGGTCTTGTGTTTTGCACGAGTTTGTATAAAAATAAGTGTTGAAAGTATGATTTTATAAGTTTATAGTTTCATAGCTTAATGCATTTGTAATAATTTTCTTATTAAATCATACTTTTATAATAAAACAGTGGAAATCACACCACAAAAATGATTGGGCTCAAAACATGCAGTGATTTTGGCGGGGAAAAATACACTGGCAAGGGTATCAAACCTATACTATACTGGGTATATTATATGTATATAACATGGTATATACATGTAATTATCATTATATGAAATTCAATAAAGTACTGCAAAATTAAAACCTGTAGATATCAATATCTAAAAAGTTTTATTATGATTCTAAAAAAAAATAGCTTCGTAACGAATTGTTTTAAAATGCAATAATTATATATTATTGTTTTTCTAAAGCAATCAAATCTAAAGCTAGACTATATATTTCTAAATCTACTGATTTATCTTTTTTTTCAAAAAAATAAAAATTATTTATATTTATATTTTCTGTTATTATGTAGGTATATTATTTTATATTGTTTGAAAAATATAATGTGAGACTTTCGAGATATAATTATATAATTTTCGAGGTCGCTTTTGTAATGATTATTGTCTGTAAATATAATCTAATCTCACAATATATTTAAATTACTATATCAAAAATTATTAAAATATTTTGATAATATTTTAATGTTAGTGCTAAGCTAGACTAATTCCTATGTACTACGTTGCTAGGTCTAAATTAGTTTACCGTGAAAAATAGTGAGTTATTAATTTGCTTTTATCAATCAAAGTGATTTTCGTGTAATCAAACTTAATAATACTACTCCAGTTCTCGTATGGCATTTGTAAGTGAATTATTATTTAATAATTTATTATGTACCTATTTACTATTAAAAACTAATTTAATATGCGTTGCTGCTATTTACAAAAATAATTTAATAAAGCTTTTCAGCATAGCCAAGATGGCCGACTGAAAATCGAAGCATTTTTTTTAAAGTGTAAAAAATTCAAAAAGCGAATCTCCAAAGCGCTTCGCTGTTTTTCATAACTCTATTTTTTCGTATACAACCTCTTCTACCTACCATATTTGAAGGAGAAAGCATGGAAAGAGAATTCATAGTTAAGAAAAGTTCCACAAAAAAAAAGAAAAAAAAATAGCACAGATAAAAAAAGGACAGTTCGGAAACACTTCTATTATTTTCACTATTACTATTAAAAGCACATTTTAATAATAGAGATGTGTAATCATGGAACATCTATATTTGACTGCTAAAGTCGTGATGTTTTAAAACTATTTGCTCAAGAATGACGTCACAATATTTATTTGACGTGATCTCCTAATCGATTGTAAGTTGAGATACAGGTATAACGTTTAAACATATAATTATACTAGCTGTTGCCCGCGGCTCCGCCCGCGTGGATGTCGAAATCCGTTTCAAAAACTATCCTATCTCTCAAGTTGGATCGAACTGCACATGGTGTGCGAATTTTATTATAATCGGTTAAGTGGTTTAGGAGTCCATTGAGGACAAACATTGTGACACGAGATTTATATATATTAAGATGTACATATAAAACAGTAAACAGTAAAGATGTATGGTTTTTATTACTTATGCTAAGTGATCTATTTATTGTTGTTGATAATGAATTTTTAATAATAATAATAGTCGCAAAATGGATTAGTAAATGGGCTAATTCCGTTCAAAACCAATTAAACTTCTTAACTACTAGCTAAATGTCAAGTACTTAGGTATATTTGTAAGATAGGTAGTATAAGATACCTACATAAAAAATTGCAAGTAGCCCGAGACTCGGCTAAGCATGGCTATGTAAATTGAAATAAATACATAAAAAATATTTTAAGTATAACCCAATTTTTTATACCACTTAGGTGGCAGACAAGCACACGGCCCACCTGATGGGAAGCGGTCACCTTGACCTATGGACGTGTGCGCGTCACACTCGTGTCATAATTGCAAATGAATTTTTCAATTGCCAATTATTGGGTTGAATTTGAAATGTAAAATAAAAAGAAAGTATAAAAAAACTTTTCAAAAAAAACCAACTCCACACGGGAAGCGTCAGCACAGTCGAAAGTTCTGGCGAACAAAAAAAAAATACAATCGAATTGAGAACCTCCTCCTTTTTTGAAGTCGGTTAAAAACCTATCTAATAGTCTCTCACTTCCTCACGCATGAGGATCCACAATTGTGGGAAAGAGATTCCATTACCATAATATTTCCGCGCAGGGCCAACTAAATCAAGTTGGAAAACATCGGGGAGAAACCGCTGATGTATTCAATTGGTGTCGTGAATAATGTAGGACCCACAATCAGGCGTTATCGAGCGGTTTGGTGATAATATTGAGTTTCTGTTGGTATGTATTGGTTGTTTTTAGGTGAAACGAATAAGAAAATCAAATATAGTCGTCATTTATAGTTGTAAGTAGTCCGAATTGCATAGCTTATAGTCCGAGATCCCCTAAAATATTTTTTTTTATATTACCTAGGTAGGCAGACAAGCACACGAACCACCTGATGGTAAGCGGTCACCGTGGCCTATGGACGTGTGCAACACTAAGGGTGACATACACGCGCTGCCTACCCTGAAGGGAAGGGCGAGGGCTAGGAAGAGGTGGGGAGGCTAGGTGGGGGGGACAGGAGGGATACAGTGAGCTCTGGCTACCCTACTTACCGGCGGGAACACAACACGATGGTTATTATCACAGTTATTATGATCGCGGTCTTCTGTAGTTCCCCAGTCAGACAGCTCATTTTAGACGGGGGATACCGTCGTGTCCTACCTCCTCTCAAATTACTCCCATATGTTTTCAAATATTACCTCCCTTCTTCTTCTTCGTCCTAGCGTATCCAAAGTTTCCAAAGCTTTCAAATTCAAATTCAAATTCAAAATTTACCAGTCTTAACTGCGGATTTGGCTGGACCTCGATATTTTCCGTGAAGCGACTGCCGTCTGACCTTCACAACCCAATGGTGATATTATTAAATCTCACAATAATATTAGGAAATATTTTTATGTATATGGCGGTCACCATTACAAACACCTATGGTGCTATAATATGTCAAGCTGATGGCCACCACCATTAGTTTGTCGGCCTCATCAAATGCTTTTTCACGCCCCGCTTAAAGGACCCGGGAACTGTAGGAGGAAGGAAACACGTGAGCTGGTAAAGAATTCCAGGTTTTGATAGTGCGGCAAAGAAAAGAGGCAACGAACCGCTTGGTTCTTGATGTAATGGTTTGCACCCTACTTTTATATTGAAGGAATATTCCAGACAGTTTCCCAACAATAAAAATAAGACAACTTTTCTTCATCTATTAACTTACTTTAGTTATCTTCGGTCGTTACAAATAAATATAAACAGAGTATTAGCAATCTACAAGGTACTAATAGGGTTGCCACCACATCACAAAGCCAGACACAAAAATTAATTTCGGACCCCTGCGGCTCTGCCTTGATGCCTTGCGAGTGTGACGCCCCTGATGTTGCACACATCCATATATGCCACGGTGACCACTTCCCATCAGATGAGTCGTGTGCTTGTCTGTCCCCTAAGTAGTATAAAAAAAACACTATGGGTGTCACACTCATGCTGCCGACCCTGTGAAAACCTTCTAATGCCCTTCTTGAAGAACCCTATTTTGTAGTTCCTTGGGAAAATTAAAGTAGGGAGATCATTTTATTATATCGGCATTCCCACCCTCTACTTTCCTATACAGAACAACATGCAAGGCTGATATATCACCCTTATATGGTGTAAACAATTCCATCAAGAACCAACCGGTTCGGTGCCTCTTTTTTTTGCCGCACCATCAAAACCTGGAATTCTTCACCAGCTCACGTGTTTCCTTCCTCATACAGTCCCGGGTCCTTTAAGCGGGGCGTGAAAAAGCATTTGATGAGGCCGTCAAGCTGAGAGCCACCATTTTGGCACTATCGGTGTTTGCAATGGTGACTCCCATTCCAGAGATTTTACCTTTAGCTTACCATCAGGCGAGGTCAAGTCATGTTGACGTGTCTGACATAAAAAAAATCGGCTTGCAGGTGAGGTTCACTTCGGGTGAAGGGTCTTCTTCTTATATACCCTTTGTGGCAACCCTAGCTTCTTCTTCTTCTTCTTCCTCCCCTAAATCCCATCTCTATCTGGGGTCGGATCTCCTTGTACGTCGGCTCCAGGAAGTTCTGTCCCGGGTTGTCAGAGGTTAGGTTCTGCTCTTTAAGCTCCCTATTAATGTTGGCAACTGTGGCAACCCTAGCTACCGAGAGATAAAAACTTCAGCAACTAACATTAAGGTACGATCGTTAATGTCGAGTAAACGTGTTTCTGTCTCAAATTGTGTTCATATTTGCCGTAATCGTTTCTAAACCATCTTCTTCATCGATCTTTAACGATACTTGATCTTCTAACGATAACTATTTGAACTTATTACAAAATTGTAAATTAGCTAGGTATGTCATCTTCTTCATTGATTTTTTAACGATACTTGATCTTCTAACGATAACTATTTGAACTTATTACAAAATTGTAAATTAGCTAGTAATTAGAGATATTGAAAAATACTTGGGTTACGTTAAATAAACGCAACAACAAAAAAAAAAAAACAAAAAGAAAAAAGATACGCGAGCCTAATTCTGGACTCTATGAACCTATACTAGTCTTAAAAAATCTCTACATTGTTGTTTTTTTATACTACTTAGGTGTTCATGGCCTATGGATGTGTGCAACACTAAGGATGTTACACGCGCGCTGTCTACCCTGAAGGGAGGGGAAGGAGGGGTACTGTGAGCTCTGGCTATCCTACTTACCAGCGGGAACACAACACGATGGTTATTATGGCCGTGGTGTTCTGTAGCGCGGAGGTACTACCCCAGTCGGACAGCTCAGTTCGGACGGGAGATACCGTCGTATCTCACCTCCTGTATCCTGTATTGTATTTTCTTGCAAGTTAACTTGTTATGGTCTTGAAGAGGTCTACGTGGTACAACTCCCTGGTTGAGTCAATTTAAATTTTTTTATTTTTCAAAATAGTGCAACATAATTACATCTTTTTGACGTCAAAAAATTACTTAATAAGTACTAAGTTTACCACCACTTCCATCTTAAGACTAAAGATGGACGAACGTACATTTTTGTCTCGTGTCAATATAAATAAAGGTATATAAAAAAAGTCAGTCTATTAAAGCTAATTGTATCAGAATTTACACTCAGTGTGAAAGTATCCTTATTATATCTTTTATACCTATGTAATTATCGAGAGGTGTCCACAGTGAATACTAATTAGGGCGTTAATTGCGGGTAGTAAAACGCTGCAGTTACGATGATAATGTATGAGTTAGGGCGATTAAAATGATAAGAGGATTTATAAGGGTTTATTATTGCTGTATTATTTATGTACCGCGGTAGCTTAGTGGTCCGGGTAATGGACTGCTGAGACGAGGTCTCGGGTTTGATCCCAGGTTCACCATGGCACACACCAATGACTTTTCGATGCTTTTCGAAGTTATATGTGTATTTATCGCAGGTTTATAAGTGCCCGGTTAATGGCAATAGGCTCGCCACCTATTACATTAGGACCTAATCATAAACTGGCGAAATGTGGGTGCTAGCACCTCTGCCTACCCCTTCGGGAATATAGGCGTGAGTTTATGTTATGTTATGTTATGTTATTATTTACACGAGAAAGTCCTAAGGACCATCGTGAAAAATTTAAAGAGAAAGCTTCTAACCTGCAGAATCTATACCTACTATTAAAAATTATAAAGTATACTGTATCTGTACATTGGAAATATTAAAAAAAAAACATTTTATATGAACGAAAATATTTTTTTCTTTAAATTCTTGTGTTTGTGCGAGATAGACGCAAAAACTACCGAACGGATTTTGATACAGTTTTTTTGTTTGTAAGTTCTTGGTTAGACAAAGAATCTTAGGCATGTTTGATCAGAATCGGTTGAGTAGAACCGGAGATATAGTTAAAAACGTGGAAACCGACATCCTCGCAGGCGGAGCCGGGGTCGTAGGCTATAATCTGATAAAATGTTTAAAAATAATTTTCTTACGCCTGAAATAATATCTCTAAAACTATACGTAGCATTGAATAAATGTAAATAATATATATACAGTCAGAATCAGAGTATCAGCTGTATTTAAAATCAGTTTTAGTTATGGCAACACAAAAATCATTATAGACATAAATCAAAGGTTATCTGCATGCGCCTGTTTCCTTTAATAATACTGAGCTTATTTCATGCCGATTATTTGCACAAAATCACACAAAATTAATTTATAAGGAGACGGTATCTCCCGTCCGAAATGAGCAGTCCGACTGGGGTAGTACCTCCGCCCTACAGAACACCGCGGCCATAATAACCATCTTGTTGTATTCCCGGCGATAAGTAGGGTAGCCAGAGCTCTCTGTAAGCTTTCCTCCCCCACTCCTTCCTAGCCCTCCTCCCTTCCCTTCAGGGTAGGCAGCGCGTGTGTGACACCTTTAATTTTACACACGTCCATAGGCCATGGTGACCGCTTCCCATCAGGTGGGCCGTGTGCTTGTCTGCCACCTAAATTGTATAAAAAAAACGCTGGCCAGATTGCAGTGAGCATACTATTGTCTAACTTGCGATCTGACTAAAGCGACGAGGTGGACATGGTGAGTTTTAGTGGGTATGCCCTTTAGGGAGAGTCCCACATAGGTCTACGGATTTTCCTCAAACTCGGAGACATCATGCATAAGTAGGTATTCCTCACTTTAAAAATAGCACTCCGGGAGTGCCGGCAGAAGTGAAAACTTCAATATTAACGTTGTGTTTAATTATAAGTATAAAAGTACTATCATTTATGAGGTAGAATACAATGTTTATTTATTGCGCTATCGTACACAAATATGACAATTTATATGTTGTTATTTATTCATATTTACGAATACACAACAGTGTATTTACTACACAACAGTCAAGCAATCAGCTGTCACCATCCTTGGATACGCGTGGGACGCTGTACATAAACACACACGGTCATTCGCGCAAGCGCCCTGTGCCGCCTAAACAGAGCAGCACACTCAGGCACGGTAGAAAGAGTGGGAGATACTAGTTCCTCTCCCTTCCCCTCGATCTTACGCTTTTTCGATCAGCATCACGTGACCCTGACGCGAGTTTGAAAGTTTTTACCCATACAAAAAAAGTGCTCAGCGCCGCTAAAGAAGTTTTCACTTCAAAAAAATTCGTACGATTTTCACGACCAGCGTGCGCCCGCAAGCGTGACACGCATGACGCAGCGCAGAGCCTTATCGTAAGTAGTTTACGTGGGCCGTGAGATTTTTGCTTTAGGTGTAGTAAAAAAGATACCTACGGAGAAAATAATATTTTGAGCAAAGTAACCAAAAGAATTTCACCCATGTTATAAAAAGGAAGGTTTTATATTTCGCTTAATGAATAAATGATATACCTAGTCTGGGACGTGACTGGTTTATTAAAACGAATGATAAAAGTGCCTTTTTAGGCACAGTCAGCAAAAAATAGCTCAGCACAGACTTGGAATTTCGACATACATAGATTGAACGCTGTGGAAATGAAGCCTGAGAAATATAGTTGGAATGACGTTGATGGACGGAGGAAAAGCGTGATAAGGGAACGTTGTGGTATGGTTGAAGATGTATTGACCAAGATAGAGAAAGGGATGCTTAGATGGTTCGGACATGAAGAGAGGATGGATAAAAGAAGATTGACGAAACAGATATATGAGGCGAGGGTGAATGGGCAACCCGGTAAAGGACGACCTAGACGTACATAGGTATTCTGGGGCAGGACGTTTTGGAGAAAGGCCAGGTCAAGAGTATCCGCAACCGGCGTGCGTGTATGAAAACAATATGAAAGTTGAAGAAGCGAAAGGAGTATGCCAAGATCGTACCAACGATTGGGTGTGAAGGTCAGATGACAGTCGCTTCATGGAAAATATTGAATTCCAGCCAAATCCGCAGTTAAGACTGATAAAGCGGACCCCAGACTCCGAGGTGAAAGCTTTGGATGCGACTCGGATTAACGCTAGGTTGAAGACATAAATATTATACATAGAAACACCCAGACTAATGCAAATAGATAAGTACCTATATTCATGCATACAAATATTTGTACTGAGCGGGCATCGAACCCGAAACCCCTGTTGTAGCAGACGAATGCACTACCACTACGCCACAGAGGCCGTCGAATAATAAAAAAATAATTAGTTTGGCAATTTGTATTCCTGTTCAAAAAAAGGGTCTTGATAGGCAGATAGACAGACAGACAGACGGACGGACCATCAACAAAGTGATCCTATAAACGTTTCGTACCGAGGTACAGAACCCTAAAAAAAGATCATAACAAACTCCAAACTTTCGTATTTAAAAGGTGAGTTACATAAAAATGGCAACAGGAAAATTCCTTATATTTATAAGCACATCTCCGATATCGGTAAACGATTGGAGGATGCTGCGAAATTTGACATCCGTAGATCTTTTGTACGGCCATCCTTTTTGAGATGAACAATTTGAGATCCTGTTTCAAAAGGAAAAGCGTACTTGTGTTATATTTTTTGGTATAGACAGCGACAAAGGTTTCATTTTCAGATTTTTAACATTATTTTTTGAACTAAGTAATTTATGTTTTATGTTTTGATTTTGACGTTTTGTAAGTGCCGCATTTAATGGTCTATACAGAATAAATGATTTTTGACTTTGACTTTGATGACGGGATCTCAGACCAATAAAAAATATTTTTTTAAATAACAGTCACGTCAATATGGCTTCACCTCGCCTGATGGTAAGCTAAAGGTAAAGTCTTAGGAAGGGGGTCACCATTACAAACACCAATAGCGAATTTGTAAATATTACCTATATGAAAATATAACATTTTATATTCTATTTATTTATCGCAAACGGCTTCCTTGGTATTTACATAATTTTTGGTTGAAAATTCATTCGCAATCCATCTCTTTGTGTAATAACTGAAGTAAAAATGTGATGTTCAGTTGATTGATACCGAAGGTACGATACAATAGCTTTTTAAAGCCTTTTCGTCATTATGTATAGTCGGTACGATTCCGATCTGTCCTTTTATCAATACATGAAACACACATTTGACAGGAAAAGCCTTAGGTTTTCATGAAAACATTTATATTTTTGCAGTCGTTCACGATGTTAGCGACGCGAGTCTCGTATAACTAGGTAGGCAGAATAATTTATATACTACGTTATTAAGTTTATAAGTAGGTTTATAAGTATGAACCTTGGGTCCGATAATTGTATACTTGTTAAAAAAATAGCTAGGCAATGTAGTTTTTATTTTTCACTATTCAATTCTTATAATATTACCTCGTATTATGGGCTGAATGTAACTAATTATCGGAGGATTTCGAATATAATATATTATGACACTACAGGTATTACCACAGAACAAAGAAAAATCCTTAGGGGTATTACGCAAACGGTGAAACAAGAATTTGAAAGCTATAAATTGGCTAGACAGTTACAAATAAGTTCTATAATTTATGCGCAATTTATATGCCGGGATTTCCCGAAATATTGTGCCTCTTCAATACTTATGAAACTCAAATCTATTTAATGCCTTATTTGAACGCTAAATATTATGTAAAATAGTGAACTCAGTCGAGGTTTAGTATCTAGGTACAAACTTTAATATTGTATTAGTTTTAATAATCTCTTTGTGAATCTTCTTCAACCTAGCGTTAATCCCAGTCGCATCCAAAGCTTTCACCTCGGAGTCTGGGGTCCGCTTTACCAGTCTTAACTGCGGATTTGGCTGGACCTCGATATTTTCCGTGAAGCGACGGCCATCTGACCTTCACAACCCAATGGCGACATTAGGCGATATCGAAGTATTGCAGCTAGACCGTTGTTGTTGGACTTTTTAGGGCTCCAACTACCCGTAACGACTGCCATAGATGTTTGTATGGCAACCGGGACCGATGGCTTAACGTGCTCTCCGAGGTACGACCATATTATCAATGCTAATACCCATATTCATGCATACAAATTAATTACCTTATTTTTAATTAAAAAGTGTCAAATTACTTCAACTCTAAACGCGATAGTTCATGGAAACTCATGGCAAAGACATTATGCGTACTCCCGTGCTAAACGTAGGCAACCTTATCAACCTTGAAGCCCAGAGGGCTAATTTCTTGTAACCAATATATTCAAAATTCAGTCTCAGTCTAGTCTCGATCTCGAGTCAACTATGTATTGTCGCGTACAATAGGTGCTTTGGTGCTAGGTTTGGACGAGTGACGGACGCTTGGCCGTAGCAGCAAATTCTCCGCCTCTATGGTCTTTCTACCCCCGCTACCTCTTTCCGTTCGTCCATCCCTCTTGTTAGGTAGGGGTGTATCATTATTTACTGTGTTATGGACTAGGGAGCAGCCCTACCCCTTAGCCGTATTTTACGAAATCAGAAGTGGGGGTGCCCCTTATATTCCAATATGCCGGAAACCGCGTGACATTTTGAATAAATCTAATTATTTTTTGAATAAAATATTGAAATGAAATATCGTGAGCGACTGCAAAAACTTGACACGTAATAAATAGAAATACACATAGATAGATAGATGTATAATGTTATTGAAATATGTCGAGAGAAACGGAGTGTCATTGAAATGATTGAATTTGGACGCAAAATATACTGAAATTTTTGGGCAAATCTTTGAGCACGGTAGGGGCAAACATCTTGTCAATTTTCTGCCAATCAAACAATCATTCTGATAATATTATAAATGTGAAAATTTGTGAAGATGGTTGGATGTTTGGATATGAATCACGTTCTAACAGGTTAATGGATCTGGCTAAAACTACTCAGTTTCTCTCATGTTCGCTTTGATGAAACATTTCCTTTAAGTAACGATACTATGGTTTCTTTAATAACGATCACATCAAACACTTATTATTGCAGAAAATATAATAAAGAACCGCATCTTAACCTTAAGTACGTACTTACTGTGCTTCTGTCAAGTTTAATATTATATTTTCATAATATTTTGATTCTTAAAAAGTTAATTAATATTTTTTTGTCCAGCTCATTATATTAAAATTGTACTCAGTCCAAATAATAACTTTTTAAATTTCAATTTTCTGTAATAAGGACCAATGAAAATACAAAAGACCTTCTTGTTAAGAATCAATTACTAAGTAATCATAAATTTTGTAATTGGAAATTGAAAATAAAATGTACTCGCGTAATTTTCAAGTTTTTTGAAAATTAATGTGTTTTTCGTTCTCTTAAAGGTACTTGTGATGTAGCCTAAAATTACAACAGCTGAAAAACACTCCACTGAATGACTATTGAACGGGTTCGAGTCCCGTTCTTAAGTGCTGACTTAGTCCAATATGAAGGATCTCTTCAAAAATACGTGTTTAAGAAAACTTTTGGGGTCCATTTTCAAAACAATGCATTTGTAACAAATCTATTGTTAGAAGCCTACCGCGTTACATTAATTATGTCATTCGGCAATTACTACCTATTTGGCATAGTATTAATACCCTAGAACATTAAAAACGGCATCCTACTAGATGCGATTTCCCAAATTTACTACCCAAAAACATTCAATACACTGAAAAGGTAGGCATTAGATTCACACATAAACTTTGATTCACGTATCTGTTCTTTTAATGGAACCTTTGGCTTAGAATGAATAGGTCTACAGAATTAGTAACTATTGCTGCTTTAATTGTTAATATTTTTTTGCTACTGTAAGAAGTCTTCTCTATGTTGAGAATCTCGCCTACCACTATAAGTGAGGCGTGCCCACTTACTCGTATATAAATATCTAAATTGACAACTACGGCGTAAGTTTTGCCACAAATAATGCATTGCATGGATGTATCCACTGCTATAATAGTAGCAGATGCGTAGAACAAAATTTATACATGAATCTAATTTATAAGTCCTACCTTTACACATTTACTACCTAAAAACATTTATCTTTTAAACATCAACTACAAAACATTGAAACATCGAATACCATTCGTAATCGTTCTTAATTTAAACATCCATTATCATTGTAACATCAACTACCTCAAAACATTTAAACATCGAATACCATTCATAGTCGTTTCATATCAAATTGTAAATAGGTACTACCCATTTCGATTACTACCTATAGACATTCTACTTACAGATGGATGCGGTGGATGGTCTTGGCCCTTGACATTTTGCAGCTGTTTGTTGTGGGCAGTCGGAGTCCTTTCTCCAGGTGCAGTGGAGGCGCTTGCAGCCGCTCCAGCGCTGCTGCCTGCAGGTGACTTCGCTTGGGGTGAACTTATTGAGGTGGTCCTGTAAGTAAAGTGTACTTTTAATATTGGTACAACTATTTAACTTTTAGTACACTATCATCATTCTCTGAACCTTTTTCCCAACTCAGTTGGGGTCGGCTTTCCAGTCTAACTGTGATGCGGCTGAACTTAGATATTTTCCGTGGAGCGACTGCCATCTGACCTCCACAACCAATGGTCATTATGACCAATGGCGATATCGAAGTTCCAAGTTAGACTGGTTGGACTTTTGTGGGGTCCAACTACCCGTAACGACTGCCATAGATATTTGTATGGCAACCGGGACCGATGGCTTAACGTGCTCTCCGAGGCACTAATAAACCTGTGATAAATACACACATAACTTCGAAAAGCATCGAAAAGTCATTGGTGTGTGCCATGGTAGCCTGGGATCGAACCCGAAACCTTCGTCTTAGCAGTCCATTACCCATACCACTAGGCTACCGCGGTTTTTCACATATAGGTATACTATCACGCTTCTTTACCATTATGGTAGGTAGAGACCACACGTTTCCCCTTACCGTAATCCTGTCATACACCTTTCGGTTTTTTTTATATTTTTTTTTTACATAGAAGGACCTTATTAACCTCTTGAGAAGGACACGCGAATGATAGATTCTATCATTTGAAATAAGAAACATAATATACCTACTCCTTTATACTTTTTACAGTGTTAGAGACCTTCCACTGGTCGATCAGTATAGATTAAAGGATTACCACTGTGCCGGCGGAGGCTGGGTCAGATTAAATCCACCGTCATTAGACAAATACGCTGACATTGATACCAGCTTCACTGCGGATAATTTGTTATATTGGCAATCAAGATGTTCTATCGATTTAACCTAAATCTGTGGAGAGATTTTCTCTCCAAATATATTGCGTGAATTTTTGAGAGGTGACAGTAAGATACCTTTTTTGTGTGAAAATCCCCTTGGATATTGGACTAAAACTGACTAAAAGCGCACGAAGACCGCATCTTAACTGCATCGCTCGACTTTCATGATTTTTCTACCATAGGTCCATACTCAGCTTTCACTTCTTTACACTAATGTGGGAACTAACTCAATTAATAAGTTGATGTATATTATTTATTTTTGTAATCTTTAGAGTATAAATTTTATATTTTTATATTTATATTAAATTATTTGGGGTGCGTCTTACTTTTGCCGATTCGCGTTCTCCATTTTAGGACTACTTCAGCCTTCGACAGATGTTTTTTTATATCGGTCACATTAATATGACTTCACCTCGCCTGATGGTAAGTTAAAGGTAAAGTCTCAGGAAGGTCCCCATTACATACACCAGCAGTGCCATAATGGTGGCCCTCAACTTGACGGCCTTATCAAATGCTTTTTCACCCCCTTTAAGGAAAAATGTAAAGTTTTAGAACTAACAGGGTTAGTTGGTACCTCGAGGGCAACTGTACCTATTTGTTTTAAGTATAAACTCTTTATATTCCAAACAAATAGGCAGACAGACCTGAATTACTAAAATATTCTAATTCGTCTGACCTAAAAATAAATGTTGTAACATGTCTAACTTTTAGACACGATGTTATGAAACTCGTTCACACACCCACCACTTGGGAGCCATTTGTGCTTTTAGCAAATTATGATGGCTATAGAACATAGTTAATTAAATTAATATACGGACACGTGGGAATGGAGTCAGCAATTTAGGGTTAACTACCTGTTGTTTGCGCCGATAGATATGCCCATACTTTATAATATTTAATAAATTTATGAATTGAAATTATCCCAGAATAGTTACTGATTTTAATCGACTAAATACCTATTAGTTTTATATAAACCCTACTAAATTATAACGTCATTTGTAAACGGTCCAGTAATAGTTTAAGCAAATCATCGTAAAGTAAATCATTCTTCCTACGTCCTCAAAGTTTTTTTTTAAGTGAGAAATGCGTGCTTATGCATGATGCCTCCGAGTTCGGGGAAAACCCATAGACCTATGTGGGACTCTCCCTAAAGGGCATACCCACTAAACCTCACTATGTCCACCTGGTCGCTTTAGTCACATCGCAGGATAGGCGCTCACTGCAATCTGACCAGCGTTTTTTGCCCGGCGGCGACGGGCCCGAATTCCAGGGGGACTATCTCATAGTAACTCAAGCGCTGTAATTACGTTAAAAATTAAAAAGGAATAAATTCTTATATTTCAACAAAATCAAGATATTTTATTTGTCTTTGTTCTTTGCCGAACACCTGTTATTACAAAACGTTCAGGGCAATGATCTTATTTTAAAACTTCCTGTACCCGTGACACACGCTTTTTATAGTCGGTAGGTTCGCGTTTGACCACTATCTCACCTGATGGTAAGTGAGTAAGATGTGGTCGACGATGGAGCACGCTTGCCTAGAAGCAACTCTTGATTTAAAGACTCCCAGGTTATAGCTTTCCGGAAACACAGACTCAGGCAGGGCATTTCTTAGCAGTACGCATAATGAACGTATTGCTGAAGCGATTCGTGCGTTGGAGCGGAATATCCCCTTTATATAATACTAGCGACCCGGGCCCCGGCTTCGCCCGGGTGTGAATTCCAATTTTCCAATAAAATATCTAGCCTATGACACTCACGAATGACGTGGCTTTCTATTGGTGAAACCATTTTTAAAATCGGTTCAGTAGATCCCGAGATTACCCCTTACAATTTAACAAACACAAACTTTACCTCTTTATAATATTAATATAGATGTATTAACCCCTTCAAATGAGAGATTGCTTTGCTTCAGTTAAGTGTATTTATCGCTTAACTTTTACTTCTATTTGTAGATGTATTTTTTGTTCGGTGGTCTGATCGTTCGGTGATGAAAAGAAAAACTTTCAACAAAATATTTAGGTAAAAATACTCACTCAAGCTGCGCTCTGCTCGCCAGAAGGTACATGAAACAAGATAACGAAGATTAATACACATTACGACAGAAACAGGCCATCATGGGTCATGTATGTATAACATGGCAAATAAAAGTGTCACCTTCGAATGTAATGGGGATTTAGATGGTACCTACATGTACGGCAGGCAGTATATTTTAATAATATGACAAGGAATACAGTTCATTTGTACGGCTGTCTATACATGTTGGGGTGTACCTGCCTTTTTACCCGGCTGCAACAACGAGGGTAATGTGTTTCGCACGTATGTATTTATATGGCCTCTGTGGCGTAGCGGTAGTGCATGTGACTGCTACGCAGGGGGTGCGGGTTCGATTCCCGCTCAGTGCAAATATTTGCATGCATGAATATGTCTATTTGCATTGGTCTGGGTGTTTCTATGTATAATAAGTATGTATTTAAAAAAAAAAAGTATATAAGTATGTTTATCAGCATTCTAGAACCACTAACACAAGCTAGTTAAACTATGCTTACTTTGGGTCTAGAGGGCGCTGTGTAGAATGTCGAAGAATATTTATTTATTTATTTATATGTAGTTTTCTTTGTTCCCCTCTAAAGGTCTAACGGCTGGACGGATTTCGATGAATGGGGTCTCAAATGAAAGGTCATCTCCCGAGTGTGAAATGTGAACAAAAACCATATTTTTTGATTTCTGGTGCTAAAATCATTCGATTTATCGAGTAGGGTATCAAAATAAAGGAAATTAGAAGGAGATTTCAAAAATAAGTATAATGGTTATTAGACCAGTGCAGATAGCTATGAAAATGGTAAAAAGTAAAAGAAATTTATAGTAGGATGAAACCTGTTGTAAAAGGAAGAGAATATAATAAAAATGATAGGAAAAATAAATTACGGGCGATCTGAGCTCGGGAAGGGGGGAGGGGGGTGAGTTTTAAGGGTAAAAACGGTTTATCTCGATTTCCGGCAAAACTACAACTCCTATGGAAAAAAGTTAAATGACAAAGTTGTAGGTAATAAAGAGACCTACAACTTTTCTATTTACACTTTTTTCACATAACCTCAAAAAGTATGTGAAAAATTCAAATAATCAAGTTTTTGGTTTTTTATTTTTATCTTAAGCAAAACAAATTCGTTTTCCACGAAATTTGGTGAAAACTTAGCTTTTTATGTCCCAAAGACACTGTATTTTTTTTTGATTTGAAATACTCTTTTTTTCAGCTTATTTTGACTAAATATCGAAAAACCACCCCAATTTTCAATCGAAAAATCTCACGTCAAAATATCAGCTTTTTAAAAAAAATTAAGGAGTTTTTTGTTCTCTGAAATCTCTTCTTTCTGATAATGTAAAAATATATATACATTGCTATGGTAAATGTTCTCAGAAAATGCAAAGAAGAAAAACTCGAATTCGAAATTAACATTTTTGTATTAAGTCATTTCCTCGTTAAGGTGGGATGAAAAGTTACATTATGCACTATAACTTCATGGTTGCACTCGAGTGCAAAGATTTTTCACCTGGTGCTCTTTTGATTCCCTCGCTAAAGCTCAGGGTTCTATTTTGTGATTATTGTATTTAGTCATTTCCTCGCTGAGGTGGGATGAAAAGTTACGTGTTGCACTATAGCTTCATAGTTACACTCGAGTGCAAAGATTTTTCACCTTACGCACTTTTGATTCCCTCGTTAAAGATCTGGGTTCAATTTTTAGAACCCTTCGCGTGCTCAGTTTTGATGACCGAGCAAGCGAAGGGTTCATAATTTGAATCACGAGCGCAGCGAGCGATTCACAAAATAGAACCCTGAGCTTTAGCGAGGGAATCAAAAGAGCACAAGGTGAAAAATCTTTGCACTCGAGTGCAACCATGAATTTATAGTGCAACATGTAACTTTTCATCCCACTTCAACGAGGAAATGACTAAATACAAAAATGTTAATTTCGAATTCGAGTTTTTCTTCTTTGCATTTTCTGAGAACATTTACCATAGCAATGTATATATATTTTTACATTATCAGAAAGAAGAGATTTCAAAGAACAAAAAACTCTTTGACTTTTTTTAAAAAGCTGATATTTTGACGTGAGATTTTTCGATTGAAAATTGGGGTGGTTTTTCGATATTTAGTCAAAATAAGCTGAAAAAAAGAGTATTTCAAATCAAAAAAAATTACAGTGTCTTTGGGACATAAAAAGCTAAGTTTTCACCAAATTTCGTGGAAAACAAATTTGTTTTGCTTAAGATAAAAATAAAAAACCAAAAACTTGATTATTTGAATTTTTCACATACTTTTTGAGGTTATGTGAAAAAAGTGTAAATAGAAAAGTTGTAGGGCTCTTTATTACATACAACTTTGTCATTTTACTTTTTTCCATAGGACTTGTAGTTTTGCCGGAAATCGAGATAAACCGTTTTTACCCTTAAAACTCACCCCCCTCCCCCCTTCCCGAGCTCAGATCGCCCGTAATTTATTTTTCCTATCATTTTTATTATATTCTCTTCCTTTTACAACAGGTTTCATCCTACTATAAATTTATTTTGTCTCAAAGTCTATCGGCACTGGTCTATATATACTATTGTAACTAGAGAAAACAAAAATAAAATAAATGATTAAAAATAAAAAAATCCCGATTGCTGTTTAGTTGAAAAGCCTGAAACAAGTTTGATAGCAAGCGGTACCCATTTGGAAATAATAAACAGATAGAAAATGAATGGGTACCGCCTGCTATCAAACTTGTTTCAGTCTTTTGCCTGCACCACCGGTTCTCGCCTAACGCAGCGGATAATCTTCCACCTCTCGAAAAGTGTTTTTAAGAAACAGATTATCATTAAGTTGCAATCATATTTGCCCTCATGAAAGTGTATTACATGAGTTACTTAATTAATTGCTACGAACGTTGGTATTTGCATAAATTTGATTTAATACCTAGTTGTTAAGATGTGCATGCAATTCTCTTCTTACTTGTCGGAAACTTTGTTATTGGCTAAGAGTCCTAAAGTAATCTTTAATCTTACTCATGATCTATGTAAAATAGCTGTTAAGTTTCCAATAAATAAATAAATAAATAAATAAATAAATAAATAAATAATAAAAAAAATTCTCTACGTACAGTCAGCGGCAAAATTCTATGCTGGTTGCACAGATTTCAAACTTAAAAATTCAAATTAAAATGGTTCATTATATTGTACCTAATCAAAGTTTAAAGGTAGTTCAATATAGCCAACTAAGTAATTAAACATCATTTTCATTAAGAACCATAAGTTACTTTGCTCAAAACTACAGTTCAAAATCTGAAAATGATCATAGACCTCTGACTCTAACTGTACTTATTTATTTTTGTTGTTATAATGGTTCTTTCTCGTATTGATAAAAAGTTCACAATCCAATTACATTACATCAATAAAAAAGATACAGGTCGTTGTTTTTTATACTCCAATTTAATTTTCGGCAGACCGAACGAATTCACTGACAGATATCGATCTGTTCAGTACCAGTTTGGTATCAATTGACATCTATTCAAAGAGGAAAACCCAATTAAAAGTTTGAATGACATAAATGACAAGAATTCTGTATGCAGATAGGCGCCTTTTGGCTGCGACATCTAGATTTTGGCTGCCAGTAAACTGATCAGTTTATGTACAGGGTGAGTTTATTTCTAATTACATACACTCATTTTTAAAAACAGTCAAGCACTTCTTTTATTTACTGCACCATAAAGGCTTGGAATTCTTTACCAGCGCATTGTTTCCTTCCTCCTATAGTCTTGGGGCCTTTAAGCGGGGCGTGAAAAAGCATTCGATGGGTCCATCAAACTAGGAACCACGAAAGTGGTCCTTATTCCTGAGCCTTTTCTTTATTTACCATCAAGCAAGGTCAACTATATGTCGGCTATACATCGATTTTCTATCGTAGTGATATTCATATCGTGAAAAGTATGCCAGAGTGAAGCCATGAATTCCAACTACAGATTTATTTACAACGTAGACGTGAAGGGAAAATAACAACCAAATGGACGAAGGTTTTCGCGTGAAAATGTTTTTGGACAAACAGAATGTATCGGGGGACATATTGTCAGCTTCGGCGGCCATATTTGTTGATTTATTGACAGATTGGGGATATGTTCAGCTTTTTAGCGCGAAAAACTATACATATTTATGTGTTCTTTTGGGAGACTGCATACGTGTTTCTTTCTTGCTACAATCCCGGGTTCTATAAGCGTGGTGTGAAAAGGTATCTGTTTAGTCCGTCAAGGTAGGGGACACCGTTTTGGGATGAATGGTGTCTAGAATGGCGGCCCGTAGCCTCTGGATTTTACCCTAGCTTCTTACCATCTAGCGGGATAAAGTCAATTGATGGGACGACTGTTTACACATTGTAGGTACCAATTTATATGAGCCGGGTTGCGAAGGAATTCCCTTAGTGGGCCTTACACAAGACCCCAGACAGCATCATCGCGGATGATTTGCTGGCTTTTATTGAAGAGTTCCGTTGACTGACTGAAATTTGTCATCAGATCTATACGAAATTTTGGGACCATTTCGGAATTATTAATGTCTGTTTAATAAATAAAACGTTTTGCGTCCGTCTATACAAAAACATTTTTTGAACTTTTTCCATTTTTTTGCTAACTGTAAGATTTTTGCAAATTCTGTGAATGCAGTTCAAAATATCTCAAAAAGATAGGGAAGGTCTCCTAAGAAATTTTGCTATAACTAAAACGGTTAAGGTACTTGCCTTTACTGCCCTCTTTCAAAAATACACCCTGTATATGACAGAATTATGCCCAAACATTATACAGGGTGTATTTTTGAAACGGGGCAGTAAGGGCAAGTACCTTAACCGTTGTAGTTACAGCAAAACGTTCTTAAAAGACCTTCCCTAACTTATTGGTACATTTTGAACTGCATTCACAGATTTTGTAAAAAACTTACAGTTGGCAAAAAAAATGCAAAAAGTTCAAAAAATTTTTTTTTATGCCAATCGATTCTATTTCATGTGGGGATCAAAAAACTCTATGGGACCATTTTAGCTTTCAGTACTAGAAAAGACAGAAATCGCCAAAAACGTTTCCCATACATTTCGTACGGAAATATGATAAATCAACTCGAAACTCATAGGTCAGGTAAAATTTTGAACTTTTTTAAATAAAAAAAATCATTTAAACATTTAAGAAATTGGTTTATGAAATAAATTGCTCAAAATGATTGCCATTTTCACGAATACATAAGTCTATCCTTTTATGCACTGAACGAATGGCGGCTAATAATGTTCTGGGATGAATATTACGTAAAATGGTCATTAATGCATCCTTGAGCTCTTGAACACTGGCGTACGTCGTCTTATACACCTCGTTTTTCACGAAGCCCCACAAAAAAAATAAAGTGGTGTTAGATCGGGGCTACGAGGTGGCCACTGTGTTGGACCATGTGTACCTATCAACTGTGTACCGAATAGGCGGCTCAAATTGGAACGTGAAAGGTGACTGTTATGTGGCGGAGCACCATCTTGTTGAAAATGAACTTTTCGCAATTCCGACAGGGGCCATTCGTCCATCTCGTTTTTTTCGAATCAAATTCGAAATTTGAGGGTAAAAATTCTTTTTATTTACTTTACAGTCAATTCTACCCACTTCCTGGCCATAACAAAAAGTTAGACCATCGTAGAAATTTGTTTCTGTTGCCGAAATGTATGGGAAACGTTTTTGGCGATTTCTGTCTTTCCTAGTACTGAAAGCTAAAAAGGTCTCATAGAGTTTTTTGATCCCCACATGAAATAGAATCGATTGGCATAAAAAAAAATTTTTTGGACTTTTGCATTTTTTTTGCCAACTGTAAGTTTTTTACAAAATCTGTGAATGCAGTTCAAAATATGTCAAAAAGTTAGGGAAGGTCTTCTATGAACGTTTTGCTGTAACTGCAACGGTTAAGGTACTTGCCCTTACTGCCCCGTTTCAAAAATACACCCTGTATAAAAAATTAAAATTTGAATTGACGACCTTTTCGAAGTAGGTTAAAAAAGAAATATATCTACGAGCTACTTCTCGTCAACAAGGATAGAAACGAACCATTTATTGATTTCGAAACAATACACAATTCTTTACCGGAATCCTGGATAAGCAACAGTAATAAAAGCATTGTATTGTAACCCGGTCACGTCCGCACTGTAAAATTGGTTGGCTGGGCACGAATTTGAAGAGTCGCTGTGAAGTATAATCATAAATTATTATCCAAATCATAACAACTGGGGCGAAAAATGAGGTTTTTCGAAGATTTTTTTGACTTGGAACAGCTTATGTATCTACTCTCCCCTATGACTCACAGGAATCTTTGCCTATGTGTTATTTTAGAAGGTAAAAACCCTTTTTTTATCGTGCGGAAATCGCCATGGATACCACCCCCGTCGGCCATCGGGGGTGGTTATGTCGGGATCGAACCGACTAAAACTGCACGCCGTTTCGGTTCTTAATTACCGGGGTGTAAGGTTACCCAATAGGTATATCCCTCGCACCTCACCTGACCCTGGGTCATCTACGGTTTTAAGATGGCCGTCTCGACCCCCCGAAAGGGGGGTGGTAGGAGCATCGCGCCACTTTGCCGACGGTGGGGTGTAGTGTTTTTGCGGGGTCGGCAGCGCGAGTGTGATGCCCCTGGTGTTGCACGCGTCCCTAGGCCATGGTGACCGCTTCCCATCAGGTGGGCCGTGTGCTTGTCTGCCACCTAAGTGGTATAAAAAAAAAAAAAAGGGGGACAGGCGGCCGCCCTGTCAACCAACCGTCGGTTGACGCGCGGACAATCAGCTCGCGCGCGCTCTAAGTCAAAAGTGAATAGGTTGCTTCTAGGCAAACGTGTTCCATCGTCGACCATCACTTGCCATCAGGTGAGATAGTGGTCAAACGTGGGCCTATAGACTATAAAATTTAATTATTATTCCCACGTTGAAATTGGACCGCGTAGAAACTGGCCAATAGAAATGCAACCTTATATACTGACTGGTATCAACTCGATGCAGTGGACAATACCGCCATGTTGGCTATTGTGGAGCTGTGAGCGGCAGCGCAGGAAATTGAAACTTGTATAACGAAGCAGGTTTGAGTCTGTTTTGAGCTTTTGTTGTGTTGTTTAGAAGGTACAATGCGTGTATAAGTTGATGCAAGTTCTTGAAGGAGGTTGTGGGGATCAGTGGGGATGCTGGGGGCGTGAAAAACCATTTTATTATGGCCGTCAAAATCCATTTTTTTATATTCAGCCCGTTAATTGATTTCACCCCCCTGGATGGTAAGAAGCTATGGTAAAGTCCGGAGGATATGGGCCGCCATTCTAGACACCATTCGTCCCATAATGGCAGGGCGTGAAAACACCCCGCTTAAAGAACCCAGAAAAAATCTTTTGGTCATAATTCCGGTTCTACGCAACCAAATGCAATCAAACATGCGGCAAATTATAAGTATGACAGTACCTTTGTAATAAAAATATTCGCATCTATATCTGTTCAATAGTTTTTGCGTACATCGCGAACAGATAGACAAAAGACAAGAATTCCAATAAAACATTTACTTAGTGTTGCACACGTTCATAGGCCACTTCCCATCAGGTGGGCCGTGTGCTTGTCTGCCACCTAAGTAGTATAAAAAAAAATTGTGTTCGAAATCGTTCATATAGGGTAACATAACCCAAGTTTTTTAAATAGAGATACATATTTTAAAAACATGTCCAGACACAACATACTTACAAATTTATAATAGTAATAGATTAATTTAGTTATTTTACCAAACCTCAGAAATTCTACTGAATAAAACATTAAGATTGCCAAGGGCAAAACGTCAATTTAAGGGTCAAATACATTCAACATGTTTTAGGTCAATAAGTTTCTGTGAAATAGGGTCAGTGTGGAGATGCTATTTACCATAATATCCTGACCCCCGTTTATGGCGGTGTACCGACGCGAATAATGGCACTTAAGCCCTTTGTTAACTATCAGACGCTCTTATCAGGGTCAATTTAAGATTCTAGATAAAGCTTTTGGTTTCATTTTTTTTAACACTACTTAGGATATGAACAAGCACACGGCCCACCTGATGGGAAGTGGTTACCGTGGTCTATGCCGACTCTGGAGAGGGGAGGGTTGGGAAGTTGGGTGGGTGGGTTGTAGGTGGGCATTGGGGGATGAGGGGGGATTGTGAGCTCTGGCTGGTACTTACCGGCGGGAACACAATACGATTGTTATTATGGCCGCGGTGTTCTGTAGGGTGGAGGTACTACCCGAGTCGGACTGCCCAGTTCGGACGGGAGATACCGTCGTGTCCTACCTTCTTACATGATGGATTGGTACAATACTCTTAGATTGCGATAGTTCTCTTTTACAAGATTCTACATAGCGCTATTTAGACTAAAAGTAAGTGTAGTTTAAATAGCTTGTTATGGGTTTTAGAATGCGGATAAACATACATTACATTTTCCCTTTAATATAAGTACATAGAAACACACACAGGACAAAAATAAGCCTAAGGTGAATAAAATAAAGAATAAGATTTCGCCCGTTCAGAACCAATGAACTCGTGAAAGCATAACTTAACTTAATTATTAACAAAATAAAGACCTTAATTAATGTTATAAACTTAATTAAATTAAGTTAAAATGACTATTGTAAATTAGAGCACCCTTTTAATTAAATACTGTGAAGGTAACGTTGTTAATAATGATTGTTTTTACGTTTTATAGATATTCCTATTAAACCTTTGTTAATTTTTCAGTAAACTTGGTTTTTGTAGGGAGGTAGGGACACGACGACGGTATCTCCCGTCTGAAATGAGCAGTCCTAATGAGGTAGTACCTTTCGCTCAAGAGAAGACCGCGGCAGTAAGGTAGCCAAAGTTCATTGTACCCCGGCCTCCTCCCTTCCCTTCAGGGTAGACAGCGCGTGTGTGATATCCTAAGTGTTGCACACGTTCATAGGGCCACGGTGACGGTTTCCCATCAGGTGGGCCGTGTGCTTGTATGCCATCTAAGCGGTAAAAAATGATGTTGCTTTTAATAACTCAACCCGGTAGATACCAGGTTAGGTTAGCGAATCAGGCTTTGCTGAGAAAGACTATATAGTAGCAAGGGACTCCTCCATAAAATATTTTTTTATCATACATCATCCCAAGCGGCCCTTTCGTATATTATACATTGTCCTGAGGCATAAGAAATTAAAGGAAATAATAGAATGGGTTCAAAATTGATTACATCTCGAACCCTTGTCAAGTTTCAGAACGAAAACTCTGTTCCACAACACCCAGTGGATATACCTCAAGGAAAGGCGAGCGTAGGGCGAAGCGCCGGCCGTGTAGGTCATTTTTTCCTGTCAAGGCGTTTGCTTCTTCGTGAGAGTTGGCATCAGAAGCGCAATTCTTTGACTAAGTGGTACAATTTGATGATACAAATTTGCTTCGAATCTCAAATCAGGTCACCCATCCTTAGACTGCTAAGGATGGGTGACCATTCTTAATACATTGAGACCCGTCTGTGCCTCGGAGATTGCGTTAAGGCGTCGTTCCCGGTTTGCCATTTCGTAGTTGGACAAGCACACGACCCACCTGATGAGAGAGTAAAAAAAGAGGCGGGCAAATGATGATGAAAATAACTACTAAAAGCATAGCATGTATTGTCGTGTGAACCAACCCTTACAACACCCCATTTTATGTTCCATATTATGCACATAACGCGAAATTACACTCAACCCTGCTCCTGCTCGGGCGTCATTACAATTCTTTATTAAAACCTCCATTTGTCTCTCAAAGGGTTAGGGTGCATTATTCAACCCCCTCGTTAACGACTTGATTTAAAAATGAAATCCCTTATGGTACAACCTTTCTGTAAATGAGATATTAACGATAATGATCTTATAATTTGTCTATCTATACTAGTCTATATCTATACTATTTTAAAATTGTAAAGTAACTGTGGAGATATTTAAAAAATAATATAAGTACTAAATCTATACTAATATTATAAAGAGGAAAGATTTTATACCTATTTTTGTATGTTTGTATGTTTGTAATGAATAGGCTCAAAAAGTACTGGGCCGATTTAAAAAATTTTTTCATCAATAGAATGCTACATTCTTCCAATTTGACATAGGCTACATTTCATTTTGAAAAAATTAGGGATCCTTGGTAAAATTTGAACAATGTAACCGAAGGTGTAGAAAAATGAGTCTTAAAATGTCTTTCGTCGAATGCGCTGCCGAAACTATTAGCGATAGAACAAAATAATGTACAACAATATTGAAGAACATCATAATGTCTACAAAAAACTCCGCGGTAGCATATGTTCAACTATTGTAGTTATTTACAACAACTTTTTTCATTTTAAAACCCCGTGCGAAGCCGGGACGGGCTGCTAGTATGTTATATGAATGTTTCTTTTTGGAATTCTTGTCTGCTTATCTGTTCATTTGTCATCGCATACAACGCGCAACTTTTGTAACTATATCAGACTGGTCTCTAATGGTACCTAGTAATATAAAAAACAAGCTGCCGCACTGGCTGTAAGTCAAATACGGCAAAATACTTGCCGTAACGCAGCGGCAGCGAGAGTGTTAAAAAAAATTACTGACATCATAACTCACCGTTGACGATGTGTTTTCATTTGAAAACTTTAAAAAATATCCAAGTATAAAGGCCTTGTTTGATTTATTACTCGATATCAAGCCATGGCTAACATAACAATGTTTTTACGATGCATAATAAAATCATAGTATAGCCTTATAATATTTTGTTGGACAAAAAATATATATAATAGACTAATATAAAATTGTAAAGTAGATATGTCTGTACATTGAAGATATTTAAAAAATATACTTAGGTTACATTGTATGAACGATTCTGAACATAAAAATATGTTTTTGGAATTCTTGTTTGTGTGCGATGGACACAAAAACTTATGAACGGATTTTATTACTGTTTTTGTGTTTAAAAGATCTTGGTTAGAATTTAATTCTTATGCATGTTTGATCACAATCGGTTGAGTAGAACCAGTGATATAGCCAAAAACATGAAAAAGCATTTGATGAGGCCGTCAAGCTGAGGGCCGCCACTGTAGCACTACCGGTGTATGTGGTGGTGACCCCAGTCCTGAGACTTTGCCTTTAGCTTACCATCAGGCAAGGTAAAGTCATTTTGACGTGTCTTATATAAACAAACACCCTGAGTTAAATAAAAGCGTTTAAAAAGACCGATGTCCACGCAGACAGAGCCGAAGGCATAGGCTAGTTTTGTTCATAAAATCCAAATTATGAGTTCAAAAGATTGTTATAAAACAAATTTTCATCATGTTAAAACAAAATATATATTGTATACTGAGTAGGTCTAGATAGGTACCTATATTAAGTTTTTTTATAAATTAAAATCGAACAATTTTCTGTACAATTATATAATCGAAGCAGTGACATCACATCGTATCCATGAACATGATGCCAACGATAGTCAACATGAACATGATGCCAGCGATGGTCAACGTGCACATGATGCCAGCGATAGTCCAAGCGCACATCATTGCTACGATACTGGTTACGACAGCGATGATGCCGCACAGATTCGACGCCTGGAAACTTCAAAAGAAGGCCAAACTGCGCGTGTACCAGGGTATCGATGACGTCACACCAAAATATCCATACGTAGTCAGTTTGATACGAAATGGTATTCATCGTTGCTGTACCGGCTCTCTTATAACTCCATATTGGGTTCTAACTGCAGCGCATTGCTGCCTGCCCAGATTAACGCACATACAATACGGTGACCTGTCAATCCCGTTCAATATAACCGATTCGAAGACTGAAGTGGTGAAATGTGTACCACATGCACGATACCACGAGTTAACTGAACCGCCTTATGATATAGGACTATCTCTAGTAAAAACTACAGTAAAAATGGATATTTACGCAACTATTTCAGCGGTTGACTACACGACATTGAAGGGTCTTGCTGTAGAGTATGCAGGCACAGGAAAAACGTTTTTTATGAAACATCACGTGAACATGATAACAAAGAAACTTGATTGTACGCGCCTGTCACAAATAGGAGGAGGTGTTATCACTCCGTGTAAACACAAATATAGAGGATATATTTGTGTATCACCTAGGTGTTCAGTTAAGCAATGCGTTCTACGAGGAGATTCAGGCGGGCCATTGTTTGTAGATAACAATATCGTTGGAATCACGCATGGAGCTCCTAATGAACACCCTAATGAGAACCTTGATAGACTTTTTACACCAGTAAGTCCACATTTTGAATGGATTCATAGCTTAATCACTTCAAAACCCAACTGAAATAATGGAGTACCTATGTTTTTAAAAAGTTGAATGTCTAGAAATTTATCTTTTCCTAAGTATGAAAGGGTGAATCTTGAAATTGTTTTAACCCCGTTAGAAGATGAATTTCAATAAAATACGATAGAAAGAAAAAAAAGAAAGAAAAAAGGAAGAAAGGAAAGAAAGAAACAAAACTAGCTTTATTTATGAACACAACGCAAGGTTACTAACTAAATGACAGTACCTTTTTTTAAATATATAAATAAATGAAAATAATCACTTACATAATACAATCATGATCCATCCATTTTGTTAGGGAATCGTGTTGTCCCATACAAGTTTTGCCTACCTTTCTTTCTCCCTTAGCGGTAGAATTTCGCTAATTCCTTTCTTATTGAATGCCTAGGTCATACAAAGAAGTTCAAAGAACACATCCTTCAAGTTTTCAAGTTTCAGGTCTCTACGATCAGCGGTTTATCCTGTCGGTCAGTCATTGATTCAGGATAAAGCATTTTATAATATATGTATAGATAGATAGATAAATAAAATAAAAACTCAGTAGGTAATAAAACTAAATTCCCAGTGGGTTAGCATTTTGGGAGTACCCTACCTTCAAAGGAATAGTTGATACTCTCTACACGGCTCGTCAAACAGCAGATAACTATAAATAAACTGTTCTTTCCTTCACCTGATCTCGACCTATATTTGAGACAATTTTCCACCCTTTTCAAGTTGTGATAGGGTTGCTACACTTGCTACTTTAGAAATGAAAATAAATCTTAATATATATAAATCTCGTGTCACAATGTTTGTCCTCAATGGACTCCTAAACCACTTAACCGATTATTATAAAATTCGCACACCATGTGCATTTCGATCCAACTTGAGAGATAGGATAGTTTTTGAAACGGATTTCGACATCCACGCGGGCGGAGCCGCGGGCAACAGCTAGTGTTTTATAAAAATAACAGTAAAATTGTCTCGGTGGGCAGTGGTAGGTAGTAGGTATTGCTTGTTGCCCTATACCAACCTTTGGTGTCAAACCAACCTCACCATTTGGTGTCAAACCGCAATTTTATTATCCTAGCTATATTATAAACACGAAAGTTTGTAAGTATGCATGAATGTTCGTTACTCCATTATGTAAAAACGGCTGAACGGATCTTGATAAAATTTGGCACAAAGAATAGTATAGTATAGTTCATAAAATATATTATGTAACACATCATTGACCCGTGGACATTTGATGCACAAAAAGCTACCCATTTACCTACAAAAAAAATTAAAAATATCCATCATAAAATATACTACCTACTGCCAACCCTAGGTGCCAACCCCAGCCTTTTGTGCATGTTCAACTGACAGACGTTTCCTACGGACAAAGCAGGCAGACAGCTGTACTTACGCAAGCCCTAGGTACAAATATCACTGTTTGTTGGATATGATGAAAGGTTTCTCTGAAGTAGATACTATTGAAGAAAGATGTTAGTTTTCTTATTACGTCACAATGATATGACTTATTTTGAGTTGATTATTATTTCTTGTTGATTTCTTTCGCGATGGTAGCTGAATGGATAAGGACGCGACCTCTACTCAGAGGTATCGAGTTCGAATCCGGCCGGACAACACCAATGTGAATTTCACTTTGTGATATTTACATGTGCTAATCACATGATTTACCATCTGGTGACGGTGAAGGAAAACATAGTGATGAAACCCACATGTCCTACTTAGAAGAAATTCTAAGGACATGTCCGATCCACCAACCCGCATTAGGCCAGCGTGTGTGGAGTAAGTAAGAGATACTATTTGACTACATAACACTAGTTGTATTCATCGACATCAATGGTCTAATTCACACTATGAAGGTCACAAGTAAGATTGAATTAGTTTTATGGGTGTATATAGACGTTTGACCACAAGAGTTTGGAACCACGGTGTCAATCGCCCCATTCCAAATATTGCGCGATTGGCACCAAAGGTTCCTAAACTCTTGGGGTCTATTTTATATATAGGACACGTCAATTTGACTTCACCTCGCCTGATAGTAAGCGGGTCAAACGCCTAAACACTCGTTATTAAGGGTTCGATCTTGAAAGCTCAATTAGAACCGCTTCTTGGCATTCACAGAGCTAATAAGAGATGCTATATATAGGATGCTCATATTATGGCAACTGGGATCGACGGCTTAACGTGCTCTCCGAGGCTCGGAAACACCCAGAACAATACAAATAGACATATTCATGCATACAAATATTTGCACTGAGTGGGAATCGAACCCGCGACTCCGACGTAGCAGTCGAATGCTCTACCGCTACACCACGGAGGTCGTTACTAGGAAAAAAATCTTAGAATTAGTCATTACCTTGACGTGAGGTACTTATATACCGCAGTCGGTTAAAAAGCCCATATTTTTCAATGTTAGTAGGTATATATCACTTGAATTTTAGCGGTCTAATAAAAAAGAAAATTACTTTCGTGACGTCACTACTTTCAATATGGCGCCCGCGGAACGAGGCATTTTATATCTGTTGTAAAAAAATACAATTTGGGCCGTAATGGCCTGGTTAAAGATTTATTTAAAGTATATATTGTACTGGGGGGTACCATCATCTCTTAAAGAAATATTAAGCGCGGTGTCAAAAGGCATCTGTCTAGGCCATCAAGGTAGGCACCGCCATCTTGGGACGAATGGTGTCTAGAAGGGCAGCCCGTACCCTCTGGACTTTACCCTAGCTTCTTACCATCCAGCGGGGTAAAGTCAATTGACGGACTGAGTATTTTAAAAAAGAAACAGTCTTTGTCAGTAACGGCCTCTGTCCAAGCGGTAGTGCATTCGACTGCAATGATAGAAGACGAGGGTTCGATTCCCGCTCTGTACAAATATTTGTATGCCTGAATATGATTTGCACTGTCTGGGTGTTTCTATGTATATTATGTACTTATGTATTTCAAAATAAGTATTTATATACGTTTATCCGCATTCTAGAACCCATAAAACAAGCTAGTTAAGCTATGCCAACTTTGGGTCTAGAGAGCGCTGTGTTGAATGTCGTAGAATATTTATTTATTTATTTATTATTTTTTATTTTTCTAATATTCTAAAGCCGACATCCATTTTAACCCTATCATGACATAAAGTTTCATTTAAATGTATGAAGTTAATTTAGCAAAAAGGTCGCGGATATTAACACTGCTAATGTGACGAAAGATATGGTAATGTGTGCTCGCCCTAATGACGAATCACGCGAGGGTAAAGTGGGCACAATTTGAAAGTAAAGTAGGGTAATAATGGACTGTTTTCTATCGGCCCAGGGTGAAGATTGTTCGGTTAACCCTTAGCTCTTCTCGAATCAGTGGATCGAGTAAGTCCGAATTTGATATTAGTTTCGTCCATTTTCCCCCAATAGATTTTCCCGTAGGTACCTACTAAGAAATTTCATAAAAGTGTTAAAAAAAACTAAAATTAGGTATCAACTTAAGAACGATCAAACAATACATCCATCCATACAAACTTCCTCTTTCATATTATTAGTGGTGTAAGCTGTTTTTATCCTTGTGCGTGTTCCTAGAATAAAGAAGTGTTATTCTTTCTTTCTTTTTTCTTTTAAATCTCACAGAAGCTGTAAGAAAAATATAATTTAAATAATTATAAAATATGAAATATAAGTAATAATAAAATATAAAAAATAAAAATTAAACCATAAAAAAAATATCAACCCCCTCTCACCGTATCCGGCGCAAAGGTGGCCTTTACGCTTGCCGCATTGCCCCGTTGAATGGCGATGGCCAACTTTTGCAACAGATACAAACCAGGGGCCTTACTCTGAAAAACGAAAATATTCGTATCCGTTGACGTTTTAACCATTTAGCTACCCCAAAAGTGTTTCGTTTCGGATTTCGGATCCGTCTTCGATCGTTTGACATTAAGGTTGTCGATCGTTATCAGTACATCTCCTACTCCCAAAATACATTTGACGTTTTCGCTGTCGTTGTTTGACAAATGGTCAGTTTTCGTTCGATCCGAAACGTTCATGTTCGATTTTCAGAGTAAGGCCCCAGAGCGGGAGTAAAAAAAAATTATACTTACAATTCTTTAAGAAAATATACGCTTCGGCCTCTATACATCATATTTTCATTTTTTTCGGCCAACAGACGGGCAATTCTATTTCTTTTTAATTAATAATTTATAGCTCTCTAGAGAAACTTTTAGATAATAAATGGGTTTCACAAGGTTTTTTATAGAAGAAATATTAAGTACCTACTGGTATTTATTTGCGTAATAGACAGACAATAATGAATATTAAGGAGTCAGCCATAATGATTGAGAGGTTTTGGGTTCGAATCCTGGCCGCTACTTAGCCCTCAGCTTTACCTACGCCCTCTTCATCAAATACTTTTTCACACCCCGCTTAAAGGACCTGGGACTGTAGGAGAAAGAAAACACGTGAGCTGGAAAATAATTCCAGGTCTTGATGGTGATTTTTTATTAATACTAGCCTATGAACGCGACGTCAGGTTGAGGGCCACCATTATGTCACTGTCGGTGTATGAAATAGGGATCCCCTACCTGAGACTTTACCTTTAGCTTACAATCAGGTGAGATAAAGTCATATTGACGAGACCGATATAAAAAAATGTCCGGACACAAATTTCACAATTTTATAATAGTAGGTATAGAAATAAAGAAACATGATTAAAAATAAACCTCTAAAACGTATAGGTACTTACATGAAATTGCATCTCTATTGCTGAACGTTGAAAAGTTCCTTTATCGAGAGCTAATCCTACATGTCGATTTGGGTCATGCTTGCAATAAAAATGCATTGTCATTTGAACTGTTCATACTACATGGAGAAATTCAATTTAGTTCAATATGTGAAACTGTGGAAATTGGATTCAGCTTTCAAGATTTGACTTTTGCAAGTATACATCTATACTATACTAGCTGTGCCCCGCGGCTTCGCTCGTGGCATACGTCGTACCCGTGGCAGGATAAAAAGTATCCTATGTCCGTCTCCTAATAAGTTAATATAGTCGTTAAGTTTTCTTAAATTTTCTAATGTCCCGCGCAACTTTCTTGACTTTTTCTTTCATAAGAACCTTCTCCTGACAATAACAAACACAACAAAAAAGAATTACCGAAATCGGTCCATCCGTTCATGCGTGATGCCGTGACCAAGGGAAATAGGGATTCATTTTTATATAATAGATTATAAAATGTGGAGTAAGGTTGGTTGAGAGGAAGAGGAATACGGATATACGAGAAGGGTGGGGTCTGAAAGAGAATTGAAAAGGTATGCTATGGTGGTTTGGACACGTAGAGCGAATGAATACTGAGAGACACACCAAATATGTAAGGCACATGTAAGTGGGCAGGCAAGCCGGGGTCGACCTCGCAGAGTATACACTGACCAAATTAATGACTTATTGAAGAAAGGGCAGGTCAGAAGCACTCTATATATACCGGCGGGCTTGCATGGTATGCTAAGGTAGAGGCAGAACGTGAAGTATGTAAGGACAGAAGCAGAAGGCGGGCTGCAGTTGTCTCTGCCTACCCCGGAGGGAAAAAGGCGTGAGCATATATATATATGTATGTATGTAAAATTGCTGAAGTGGCGTAATTGGCATTCTTAATACTATAATCTTTACTAATATTATAAAGCTGAAGAGATTTTTGGTTATTTGGTTGAACGCGCTAATTTTACGCGCGTTTTTTAATATTTGTATGTATAACTAGGTAACAGAATAGGGTTTCCATAAAATCTAGGTATCACTAGGTAATAGCACTCATATAGCACCTATCACTTAGACCATACTACAATATCTATCGTATTTAATCCACCCAATTACTCTACTCATTCCATCAATCAGCCTAAACCATTCCTGGACATAGGTCTCCCCACAACGGCTCACAGCCACAACACTCGGCTTTCCCATCTTCCCCCACCCCGTATTCCCCCACACCCGTCTTGCCCCACACCCGTCCTGCCCCACACCCGTCTTCCCCAACCCAGTCTTGTTACTAAGTAATTACTCTCATACGATAAACTTGTAGTCATTAATCTTATATTTGTTTATTCTCATGACAGTTAGACATTAAGCGTCTTTGTTGATTTTATATTAATTAATATAAAATATATAAAAAATGTTGTAAGTTAAACGCTTTGTATTAAGTGCACTAAAAGCGGTCGTATTGGATTTTCTTTTTTCACAGTGAACTATATTCTATCAGTCAAACCCTTTTATTTAATACCTATCCATTTTGCAGTAGTTGTGGAAAAAAGCATACCTAAGCTACCATTTTGTAGCGGCGCCCATCTTGGATTTACAATGATACAGAATACATTAACTTGTATTGTCACCAGAACTAAAGATATGTTATATTATGTGCCAACAAGCGTAATAGTTTAGCGAGTATTTAGTTTTAAGAATCATGTAACATAATTTGTTAAATAAATAAAAAAAAGAACAATCCGTCCAGAGGAAGGGAATCAATTTTCAATTACTAGATTTGAACCAAACAGACAGGTCAAGTTAAATAAAAGCGTTAAATAATACCTTTGGATTGCTTGACGTTTCGACCAGGTTACATCGGCTGAGGTCACAGGTTGACTGGTTCAGAAAAAGTGAACATCCATGAAGGGAATTGAACCCGCGGCAAAATGGGCATATTTTATTAAATATTACACTTTTGTTTACTTTTGAGGATGGTTAGTGGGGCAAAGCGGAAGTATCCAATTATTTTTTTTTTAAATATAGATCAGTCACACGGGGACGATGAATATCATGGACGAATCCTCAGGAGATAGCTAGTCCCTGAGTAGCTAGTACAGGATAAATGATTTTTGATTTCGTCCGTATTAATATAATTATAAGGTACAGTACCTACACATTCATGGATACATGGATGAAGTTAAACTAGACCCGCCAACTGAAATTAAGCAAGCCGAAACATCCATTAGTTACAATTTACTCAAAAGATACGCATCTCTGCCACATTACCTTGGAAATTCGTGAAATATTCCGTGAAATAAGGTCGTTGGGACCATGGAGGAATAAAACCTACGGACAGAAGGCGCTGAAGACGAGAGATTTTGTGATGAATTCACAAAAATGACTGCGGCAACCATTATGAATTTTGAATGCAACGTATTGCCCAAATTTGATTGTAATGTGATTCCTGGATATTTTTTTTTGTTGTCACTATGTTTTTACACCATTTTAATTAAAAAAGACATTAAAGAAGACCAAGAGCTTCAGTAAGCTCTTCATTAAATCGAATATCCAAAACGGCATTGATAGGATCGTACCAAATCTGGATAAGTAGAGAGGGGAATACTACTTACGGTGGAGGTGAGCGCTGACGCGTTGCAAGGTGGCCACCCTAAACCTAATTCTGGGTCGCAAGTCCCAGGCACCGTCACAGGATTTCTCTCTGTACCACGCGATGAACCCGGCGACCGCACGGTGAATCCATGGAAAGCTGAGAATCGGACCTCTCTCCTTTCGAAACTCAAACTGACTGAATCGAATGACGTTTGCCGCGTAGTGGCTGACTAGTGCGTGAGTGTGTTCGTGTCGACTTGTACGTATAAACAAGTGGGCCGACTCTAATGTTGTCAGTTGTATTCTTCAACGCGTTCCGTCCATCATAGGTCTTATACATACATGGTTGGGACTACCCAAGTCTTTTCATTTAGCAACGTTTATTGTGGGAGAAATTAGGGTTAATTTATACGTCATCCATACACGCACGCCTTTCTGTTTTCCGTGATAGCTGTCATTTATTTTGCTCGTGTTATTATAATATACTTCACAAGTTTCTGTAGGTATTAAAAGTTTCATGCAAGAGCACCAGTTTCAGGTTCTCTAAAATAAACGGGGCAAAAGGGGCTATAAGTGGAGCAATTCAGACAGTTTTATTAATATTTTGTAGGAATTTCCATTTATCAATAGTTATTATTATAAGATTTTAAAATGAGCTTCTGTCTGTACATTGGAGATATAAAAAAAATTGTTTGTTTTTTTATATATCACTTAGGTGGCAGACAAGCACACGGCCCACCTGATGGAAAGCGGTTATCGTGGCCCATGGACACGGTGATATCATACTCGCACTGCCGACCCTGTAAAAACCTTCTAATGCCCTTCATGAAGAACCCCATATTATTTTAAGTGAACGATTCTGAATATGAAAATATTTTTTTAAATTATTGTTTGTTTGTCAGTTTCTCTGTTTGTGCGCGATGAACGCAAAAACTACTGAACGGATTATAACGCGGTTTTTTTGTTTGAAAGGTCTTGGACAGAATGAAAATCTTACGTATCACAATTGGTTAAGAAAAACGAATATAGATTTTGGTGGAGTCTTTATTATGATAAAAATACAATGAAAATTAAACAATATTTACATTAAAATAAAAACTAAAAACTAAACAAAATAAATATTTACATGGCGTCAAAAAATTAATAGATTCTAAAAAACGCGAAAACGCGGGCGGAGTCGTAGGCAAAGGCTAGTACATATTTAATTCAGTAATATTTGAGAAAAAAATATTTTTTTTAATATCAAAAAGATTTATTTAACATTATATCACCCACTTAAGGCATATCAAATGAAGAAAAAAAAACGGTTCCTTTTCATTTCATAAAGAGAACCATTTGCACTTGAGGACACAATTAATGGGCACCCATTTTAAATAATTTATTTCTCATGTAAATGACATGGATAACAATTTCATATCTTGAAAAAGTCTCTCGACATATATTTGAATATTTTTTTAATATAATTCAAGTCTTGAGATAGCAGGAATTTTTTTGTAATTTGAATTTAGTGAGATTTAAGTTACGTTATTTATATTTTTGTTATGCTGAAATTCGAGAATTTTGAATAGAAAAAAAAAATAAAAACGCGTGGGCGTTTCAAAAACCAATTTATTACAATATCCTTCAAATCGATCATAATAATAATGTAACACGCAGTCCACTTTCATCATTAATTATTTTAAATACCTACCTCATCATTCTCTGAACCTTTTTCCCAACTCAGTTGGGGTCGGCTTTCCAGTCTAACTGTGATGCGGCTGAACTTAGATATTTTCCGTGGAGCGACTGCCATCTGACCTCTACAACCAATGGTCATTATGACCAATGGTGATATCGAAGTTCCAAGATAGATGTTTGTATGGCAACCGGGACCGACGGCTTAACGTGCTCTCCGAGGCACTAATAAACCTGCGATAAATACACACATAACTTCGAAAAGCATCGAAAAGTCATTGGTGTGTGCCATGGTGAACCTGGGATCGAACCCGAGACCTCGTCTCAGCAGTCCATTACCCAGACCACTAGGCTACCGCGGCTTTTTTAAATACCTTCCTATAGGTATATTATATACATACAAATAAATAAAATTGAAGTTTGTTTGTAAGGTTAAAATAACAGGTTTTAAGCTAATAATAGGTAGTTACGATACATAATAACAAAAAGCAATTAATTTTTTTTTTGTTTTAAATCTCGGAAATGGCTGGGCCTATTTAAAAGGGACTTTCGTTGGCGTAAAGTATAGGCTACTCTTGGGAAAAGAATTAAACTTCCACGTAGAAAAAATATTATAAATGTAGATCCACGCGGGCGAAGTTGTGGGCAAAACTAGTTTATATTATAGAACCACACTTCGCTATTCGCCTTTATTCACGTACTAGCTGTTGCCCGCGGCTCCGCCCGCGTGGAATTCGGATTTTGTTCCAACATTTTTTCATGCTATTAGTAAAGATGTATGGAAATCTGCCCGATTTATTGACATTAATGCTCACTGCTCCGCTCCCTTTGGTAGTAGCGTGATGATATATAGCCTATATTACTCCCAGATAGTGTAGCTTTCTATAAGTGAAAGAATTATTGAAATCGGTCCAGTAGTTTCGGAGCCTATTCATTACAAACATACAAAAATAGGTACAAATCTTTCCTCTTTATAATATTAGTATAGATATAGATATAAATCGAAGTGGGGAGGGCTTATTCGTGTATATTTGCTTCATTCGCACGAATATTTGCCTTAGTCACTCTTATTGACAGAGGGTGTAGTAACCTATAAAAATTTTCTCTAATACAGTATAAGCGAATAGCGAAGTGTGGTTCCACCATTATATATAAAAGCTTTTTATAATACCTCTCATTTCAAATTCACTTTTACGCTACCTTGAAAGGTAAGAACGTGACTCTAGAGAGCTTTTAAAAGGGAAATAAACTTATTATGCGGGCCTCAAGTGTACCAAATAAAAATAATGTCTTGTCTTTTATAGTTTGCCGATCTCTAATAGGGGAAGTACCTTTTATTTCGTGCGGAAATCCCCACGGATACCACCCCCTTCGGCCATCGGAGGTGGTTTTGTGGGACTCGGACCGACTAATACACTCCGTCTCAGTTCTTTAGGCGCCGGGGCTTAATAATGCTTTATCATAAATCAAATATCGTTTTAAAAAATAAAAAAACACGTTGACATAGTAAAAATAATAAATTGTGAAAAAATATTTTTTAAGTTAGACGGTTTTAAATTGTATTGTCATCAGAACTAAAGACTTCTGTCAAATATCAAATCAATCAGACAACTGAAAGGGGGTCAAATTTCAATTACTAGATTTGACCCAAACAAATAGGTCAAGTTAAATAAAACCATTTAATAAAAAACAAAAAATTTGCTTTGTCCTTCTATATTGAAACGTATAGAACTATTTGCAATCAAACGAAACCGTAAACAACGTTGCTATAACGTTAAAACATGGTTGAAACCGTTGAAATTCGTATCTTTATTGTAAATTCTACCTAGTTCAGGAATTCCAATAACTAGTTTCGATTTGTGTGTAGACTTTATAAAATAAATTGGCCATTGGGGAATATGGGAATAATAGGTACCTAAAATGGATTTTATTGTTATACTAGCTGATGCCCGTGACTCCACCCGCGCCGCGTGGAGGTCAATTATTTTTTTTACCAGCGCATGTGTTTCCTTCCTCCTACAGTCCTTTAAGCGGAGCGTGAAAAAGCATTTGATGAGGCCGTCAAGCTGAGGGCCGCCACTGTAGCACTATCGGTGTGTGTAGTGATGACCCTGGAGACTTTATCTTAGCTTACCATTAGACGAGGTGAAGTCATTTTGACGTATCCTATATAAAAAAATAGTTTTTTTGTCACATCGCTGGTTCTACTCAACCAATTGCAATCAAACATATATAAGGATTTTGATACGGTTTTGGTCAGACTTGAAATCTTACATTATCTCCGATATAATAAAAAAACGTGAAAACCGATATCCACGCAGGTGGAGCCGCGGGCATAGCTTAGTTGTATACATAGTAACCACCTTCGAATTCTATAGATATATGCTGTTCAGAAAATTGAATAGTTTTCTCTTGTTTCAGTAACTTTTGCCAAGTGAATAGGGGCAAATTGGATTAGTAAATGAATTCGAGATAGTGGCTGTGGTACTAGAACGGATAGAACAGACCGAGTAGGTACCGAAAAAAATGGATATTTTTGTATTCCCTCCCAAAATATACGGATGCTTTTAGCTTAATGCTACCAGGAGCGCAATTCAATTAAATAAATCGATCGAATGCTTCGATGTTGATCGTGGTATCCCCCACTCTAGTATATCGGTTCACATTTAGATGCTAAACAGTAATTAATTGCTTAGTTTTTACGGTTTCTTACTTCGAAATGAAAAACGAAACCTTATGGTGGAACCACACTTCGCTATTCGCCTATTTGTATTCGAAGAAATTCTTATAGATGACAAAACTAAATTTCCATACATTATTGCCAAACTAATAAATTACGGGCATGTAAGGGTTAAACAGGTGTCACGGGGACGAAGAATGTCACGGGCGAAGACGGAGACACCATGGTTTCTAAACCGAGAGAGCCAACTTGAAGTCGGAGAATACCGTTAGCCGGGGTATGAGGCAAATGCCTTCTGTGTCACACTCGCGCTGCCGACCTTGAAAAAACCTTCTAATGCGCTTCTTGAAGAACCCCATATTATAGACGCTAGGGAAACCACGGCAGGGAGATCATTCCGCAGCCTAAGCGTGCGCGGCATGAAATTTCGTACATACCTACAGAGAGACACCCACCGGTCCCACTAGTGCTGCGACCACGATTTTCGCACTAAAATACGTATGTGTACCTAGGTACATACATATATACATATGCTCACGCTTTTTTCCCTCCGAGGTAGGCAGAGACAACAGCCCGCCATCTGCCTCTGTCCTTACATACTTCACGCGCTTCCTCTACTATCGTTAAACCTTTCATGCAAGTCGTGTAGCAAGTTTAAGTATACCAGTTAGGTTAGGTTAGGTTAGGTTAGGTTAGGTTAGGTTTGTTTATACAGAGTACAGTTACTTTTATTTGGGCAACACTGATTTTCAACATTCCCCATCTATTATAGAATGGACTCACCCTTCTTAATGGGTAGTATGCGAACCCTAAAATAATTTACTACGGTTATTTTAATTTTCCAACATCTTCCGGTACGGAACCCGGGATGGAACGAACGACCCTTCGCTTTAATATTTAATCTGGGTATCACGGTTCGGGAGTTTTAATAACATTATGGCGGATTTATAAGATAAATCTAATTGGATTTAGGACTTGTTACAACCTGTAGCTGAGTAAGCAAGGCAATGGACACGGTAATTAAATTTTAAATTATAAAAATAATAGCAGCCCGGGTCCCGGTTTCGTCCGTGGGCCTTACCGCAAACTCTTGAAGCATATCCACATTATTTCAACATTACTTAACTTTCATAGTGTGAATCGGAGCATCGACCAAGACGAAATTTTATTGTGCTCGGCTCGTACTCGGCTCGTCTAGCATGGACCCACCTTTACAAAATGATGTATGGTGAAACTTTTTAAACCTGGGCCTCGATTCTGTTAAAACAAACCACTGTTTAATTATGGACTTTATTATTACCACGTTATAGTCTAGAATTAAACAATATTTTGTAGAACGATAGAAAAAGTTTAATGAATTCTTTTAATTTGATTTTAGACTTTACTGTAAAACGGTAAAGTCTACAATTAAGTAGCATTTTTAGAGTATCAGTGTTATGACAGTGGTTTGCCTTTAGCAGAATCGAGGCCCAGGAATAGGTTCTCATGAGTTGTGGGAGATTAGGACTCCGTGCGGGCGGAGCCACGTACATCACCTAGTATACTATAACATCACCTTGCTCTACCCATTTATTCTGGCCCCCATCTAAGTTGTCACAGTCCCAAATCGTTCAAACTTAGTTTAGTAAACGGGTTAAGTTTGGCAATTCCGCCGGGGAACTCCGATTACAAAGGGACAACGAACAAGGGCATTGCTATTGTAATATATTATTTCTTCTCGTCTTACAGCTGAATTAAAACTATATTTCAACGCCACACGGCAGAATATGCTGTACTTACAAACGTACCTGAGATGCTGTAACCATAAATAATATTCTCTGAAATAAAGCTGAATTTGAATTTGAATTTGGTTAATAACGGCTTACCGTTATTAACCAAATTCAAATTCAAATTCAGAGAGAGAGATGATACCGTCGTCGTGTTAAGACACGACGACGACGGTATCATATCTCTCTCTGAATTTGAATTCAGAGAGAGATATCATCTCCCGTCCGAACTGAGCAGTCCGTCTGGGATAGTACCTCCGCCCTACAAAACACCTCGCCCATAATTAATCATAGTTTTGTGTTCCCGGTGGTTAGTAGGGTAGCCAGAGCTCACAATCTCCCCCTCATCCCCATATCCAACCCCACCCCCAACCTCCCAACCCACCCCCCTCCAGTGTCGGCAGCGCGAGTGTGACGCCCTTGATGTTGCACACGTCCATAGGATACGGTGACCACTTACCATCAGGTGGGCCGTGTGCTTGTCTGCCACCTAAGTACCTACCATTGTGTAGCACAATGCAAACCTTATTATAATAATATGATTTATTTGCTAAAAATGTGGTTTGACAAAGGTGACAAATATTGGTTTTTTATGTGTTATATTTAAGGTAAACAATGTAGGTACTGATTGTAAATTCTATAAATAAATTTTAAAAAAAAACCTAGTATATAAAAAATGGCAAAGCCACGGGCCACAGCTAGTATAGAATAACTCAAGAGCAATAATTACTTCAACAAACAAACCTCTAATTTCGAATTGAATAGCTTTTTGACGTCGATTTTGATTAACGACTTTATTTGTTGGCGTTACGTCATTTGCGATAACGATTAGGCCAACCGATTCCACCACAAAGTTCTGTGTAACTTGTGAAACGTAGTTTATTGGTGTATTTGAATTATTATAGCTCTTTACATCTTCGAAACGCAAATAAAAGTAAGAAATTCTTGCTGGCAAAATTTGTATGTCAATAAGCCACTTAATGGCATGAATCGGTTATTTTTGAACATTGATAGGAACCCATTTATGTCCCACTGCTGGGCACGGGTCTCCTCTCCTCTAACGAGAGAGCTGATAGGGTCTAGACCTTAATCCACACACGCTGGCCTAATGCGGGTTGATGGATCATGGTGCTTAGAATTTCTTCTAGAACATGTGGGTTTCCTCATGATGCTTTTTCTTCACCGTCAGCAGATGGTAAATCATGTGATTAGCACATATAAATTCCACAAAGTGAAATTCACATTGGTACTGTCCGGCCGGATTCGAACTCGATACCTCTGTGAAGAGGCCGCGTCCTATCCATTCAGCTACCATCACTAGCAATCTTCGCTCGCAATCGCATCGCAATTTAACATTATATAAATAGAAATATAATATTCAAAGCAGATTGCCTAAATATGTTAGTGCTAAAGTTTTATAAAACTCAATTACAGCCTCGTCCAGAAGTCGGGCAAAAACCTTGTAATAATAAAAAAGAAAAGTCTTTATTTCATACTTGATTGATGCTTTTTGTTAAAGAAATTAGTGAAGAAAATATAAGTTTTCTCTTGTGCTACGCCCGGGGCTACAAATACCTATTTATTTCACAGCTGAGTGTAGCAGTTCGCGTACTATTAGACTTAGTATAAGATCCCGTTAAGAACGACCTTCACCGAGATGCTTATTTAATGAAACATATTTTATATTTAATTTAATATGTCAATAAATATAATCCATATGGGTTGCCTAGCAAATTTCAGTCCAGAGTATGTTTAATTAATAATAAAAAAAAAAAAAATTTTTAAACATTTCAACGGTATGATTATTAGATAAATTCTATACCAATCGAAAGTATGAAGCCCATAGAATACACAAACGTTAGGTTGCCTATTCTTTTCCGGTCACAACTATCGGGTTGCCAGGTATAAACAGGTAAATCTGTACTAGCATTTTGCAACGTTCTGTTTATTGGATGAAATTTAAATGAAATTAAAGATTATTTTATTCTGAACACGGTGGTGTAGGGTTGCCTGCGAAAAATAAGTCCAGAATTGCGGTTGTCGAATTTTAAAAAGTTAAATATTGCTCCGAGTGAATGTGTGCGACTGAGAGGTCCCAACCAACCATCCCATGCGATAGAAGAGGACACAGCATAGCGGCTGTTTAAAGTCCGGCCATTTATTATATATATATATATCATTCTCTGAACCTTTTCCCAACTCAGTTGGGGTCGGCTTTCCAGTCTCACTGTGATGCGGCTGAACTTCGATATTTTCCGTGGAGCGACTGCCATCTGACCTCCACAACCAATGGTCCAATGACCAATGGCGATATCGAAGTTCCAAGTTAGACTGGTTGGACTTTTGTGGGCTCCAACTACCCGTAACGACTGCCATAGATGTTTGTATGGCAACCGGGACCGACAGCTTAACGTGCTCTCCGAGGCACTAATAAACCTGCGATAAATACACACATAACTTCGAAAAGCATCGAAAAGTCATTGGTGTGTGCCATGGTGAACCTGGGATCGAACCCGAGACCTCGTCTCAGCAGTCCATTACCCAAACCACTAGGCTACCGCGGCTATATATATATATATATATATATATATATAATATATATACAGGGTGAATTTTTCAAAAGGGATTGGATGGCCAAATCCGAAACTATAAGGAATAGCGAAAAATGGTCAAAGGAGTCACGAGCCCGATTTTGATGAAACTTAAAACCTCATCATTAGATTTTTAAAAACCAATAATCCTAGCCAGGAATCGAACTTGTTGATTTTGAAAAAAAAAACATACCCTTTATTATTACACCATGCGATAGTGTCGCTGTTAAGGAACAAATTCTGCGAAGTAATGATATACGGCAAATTTAAGGAAAATTTGGAATTTAATAAAATTCATGTTTCACGTACCTATTTGTTTCGTTCAAAATCCCAAAAAAGATCGTAACTATTCCGTGTTTCAAATTATACTCAGAATGATTATAATGATTGATGTTTTTTTTAAACAAGATGGAGCTCCAGCCCATAATAGCCGTAAAAGAGATTTTGATTCAGCAGTTTGACGACAATTTTATTGTAAGGCATGGTCCTGTGCCTTGGCCAGCGAGATCCCTGGATCTTACTCCCTTAGATTACTTTCTCTGGGGGTATGTCAAAAACGAAATTTACAAAGACACGTATGATACAGAGATACAGTCGATGACTTGAAACTTAACGTTCTTTGGAGAATATTCTAAACGGAATCAACAACATTCTAATACTGAATGCAGTACGATTATGTATTGAAAACAATGGTCTACATTTTGAACAATTTAATCAGTGAATGTAAGAAAAATAAAATGTATTTTGTTAAAGATGAGCTCTTTCCTTTAGTTTGCGGTATGTCATTACTTCCCAGAATAAGGTCCTTAATAACAACACTATCGCATGGTGTAATAATATAGGGTGTGTTTTTTTTTTCAAAATCAACAGGTTCGATTCCTGGCTAGGATTATTGGTTTTTCAAAAATCTAATGATGAGGTTTTAAGTTTTAAGTTTAATAGTATTATACAGGGTGAATTTTTCAAAAGGGTTTGGATGGCCAAATCCGAAACTATAAGGAATAGCGAAAAATGCTGAAAGGAGTCACGAGCCCGATTTTGATGAAACTTAAAACCTCATCATTAGATTTTTGAAAAACCAATAATCCTAGCCAGGAATCGAACCTGTTGATTTTGAAAAAAAAAACACACCCTATATTATTACACCATGCGATAGTGTTGTTATTAAGGACCTTATTCTGGGAAGTAATGACATACCGCAAACTAAAGGAAAGAGCTCATCTTTAACAAAATACATTTTATTTTTCTTACATTCACTGATTAAATTGTTCAAAATGTAGACCATTGTTTTCAATACATAATCGTACTGCATTCAATATTAGAATGTTGTTGATTCCGTTTAGAATATTCTCCAAAGAACGTTAAGTTTCAAGTCATCGACTGTATCTCTGTATCATACGTGGCTTTGTAAATTTCGTTTTTGACATACCCCCAGAGAAAGTAATCTAAGGGAGTAAGATCCAGGGATCTCGCTGGCCAAGGCACAGGACCATGCCTTACAATAAAATTGTCGTCAAACTGCTGAATCAAAATCTCTTTTACGGCTATTATGGGCTGGAGCTCCATCTTGTTTAAAAAAAACATCAATCATTATAATCATTCTGAGTATAATTTAAAACACGGAATAGTTACGATCTTTTTTGGGATTTTGAACGAAACAAATAGGTAAGTACGTGAAACATGAATTTTATTAAATTCCAAATTTTCCTTAAATTTGCCGTATATCATTACTTCACAGAATTTGTTCCTTAACAGCGACACTATCGCATGGTGTAATAATAAAGGGTGTGTTTTTTTTTCAAAATCAACAAGTTCGATTCCTGGCTAGGATTATTGGTTTTTCAAAAATCTAATGATGAGGTTTTAAGTTTCATCAAAATCGGGCTCGTGACTCCTTTGACCATTTTTCGCTATTCCTTATAGTTTCGGATTTGGCCATCCAATCCCTTTTGAAAAATTCACCCTGTATATGTATCACTATAACCTTCTTTTTTACTAAAGATGTATATATACTTTAGTGTCACATAAAAAATATACACATAAATAATTAATTGATAAAAAAAAAAAAAACTTTTTCTCTATTTTAATAATAAACTACTCCAAAATGATGCATAGTCTATCGCTATCCTTTTCTTTTCCAAGCCCAAATAGCATGCACACTCTCTTTCTTTAAATGGCCGGACTTTAAACAGCCGCTATGCTGTGTCCTCTTCTATCGCATGGGATGGTTGGTTGGGACCTCTCAGTCGCACACATTCACTCGGAGCAATATTTAACTTTTTAAAATTCGACAACCGCAATTCTGGACTTATTTTTCACAGGCAACCCTACACCACCGTGTTCAGAATAAAATAATCTTTAATTTCATTTAAATTTCATCCAATAAACAGAACGTTGCAAAATGCTAGTACAGATTTACCTGTTTATACCTGGCAACCCGATAGTTGTGACCGGAAAAGAATAGGCAACCTAACGTTTGTGTATTCTATGGGCTTCATACTTTCGATTGGTATAGAATTTATCTAATAATCATACCGTTGAAATGTTTAAAAAAAATTTTTTTTTTAATTATTAATTAAACATACTCTGGACTGAAATTTGCTAGGCAACCCATATGGATTATATTTATTGACATATTAAATTAAATATAAAATATGTTTCATTAAATAAGCATCTCGGTGAAGGTCGTTCTTAACGGGATCTTAGACTAACTTGTTTTCTTTCAAAACTTTATGCTTCATAACTGCGGACTTAGTCCGTTGACGGCCATTGCGTAAAGAAAAAAAAATAGCGTCAAGTCGAGGGCTATTATGGCACTGTTGGTGTATGTTATGGAGACTCTGCCTGAGACTTTACCTTTAGCTTACCATCAGGCGAGGTGAAGTCATATTGACGTGATGTGAAGTAAAGTGTCAACTTTACAATTAAGAGGTACCGGGTTCAAATCCTGGCTGTTACACTACCGATGTGAATCTACTCCTAACACAAGTAAATTAGCTCAATTAGGGCCTTACTACAAACTCTTAAAGCAGTATTATTTTAATATTACTTAACTTTCGCAGTATGAATCGGACTCGGTCAAACGTCGTCCGTTATTATATAAGTGTTCTGTGTCTTGTAAATCTACTAACATCATCATCATTCTCTGAACCTTTTTTCCCAACTCAGTTGGGGTCGGCTTTCGAGTCTAACTGTGTAATTTCCGTGGAGCGACTGCCATCTGACCTCCACAACCAATGGTCATTATGACCAATGGCGATATCGAAGTTCCAAGTTAGACTGGTTGGACTTTTGTGGGCTCCAACTACCCGTCTACTTACAAATTCAAGAAATAAATATATCCACAACATACCATAAAAGTAAGAGAATGCTAGACCACATAACACTAGTATCCGTCGACGTCGATGGTCCGATTCACACTATGAGAGTTAAGTAACATTGAAGTACTACCCGTTCGCGCTAAGTTTGCCGCTGTCAAATGACGTCGGTATAGCGTTGTCTCACTGGAACTAGAACTGAGTAAGTGAGACAACGCTAAACGCGTTACAGTGGGCAGCGGCAAACTTAGCGCGAACGAGTAGTAATACTGCTTTAAGAGTTTGTGGTAAAGCCCCTGTTTACGGGAGCAACCGTTATAACTACCTATCGAATCGTATGCCATCGTATCACGGGTGTTATAATAACCAACAACTGCGTTTTACGGATTGAATATCGGTAACGGTATTCTGCAACGTTCGCCGATCATTAATATATACGGTTATGTGAAATCCATGGTCTAAATGAATTTCTGAAACTATCGATCCATCGTCAGTTAACTGGTGCTTATTGAATAATTGAATTTGACTCCAGGATGGAAACGGATTACGCTGTTGCTTCCGGCCAATCCTGGTGGGAGTGGCCCTCTAGAGGGCTGCTCCGAGGCTCTCCACGTGTCACTCTGACTAGCAGAGGGCACAGTGGGAAGCGAGCAGGGGTCAAGCTTGTCTGCCCGCCGACGGTTGGGTGACAGGACGGCCGCCTGTCACTATTCTATACTATTATATATACTATACTAGTATTCTACTACTCTTTTTTTTTCACAGTAAACTATATATTATAGTTTACTGTGAAAAAAAAAGAAAATCTAATATTACCGCTTTTAGTGCATAAAAGCATTTAACTTAATTTATTTTTAAATATTTCCAATGTACGGACATAAATAATGCTCAATTTTTTTTTTACAAGAGATGTAGGTACCTACTTACCTAGATATTTCCACTAAAATACTTTACTACATTAACTAAATTACTACAAATTTCATTACGTTGTAACTATAGTTGTCACAAAATAAAAGGCCCACTTTGACAGTTCGTGCCCATGAAGTTCTTATTTTTTTATCAATTGAAATGTTCTAAAGATAATTACATTTTTCATTGACAGGTACCGCCCACTCGGCTAAGTGCTGTGCATAACGATTTTTTCATGTAGTCCACAGACTATTAACAATCAGTTAAGGAAAGAAAATATCGAGTGAGATATTTTTTTTAAGCCCGACGCGCACTTTTATTTTTATTTATTTTAATACTTGTGTTTAGATTCTGAAAACTGAATTAATTATTCTTGTTGTTTTTGTGATTGAGTGAATGTTATTGTAAAAAAATATTAAAAATAAGTAAATTGACCTTTAATAACATTGTATTGTTTTAAAATACCTACAAAATCAAAGGTCAAGCAAATTTTTCTAATCAAAACTTTAATCCAATGCAGTTTACATACATATTCAAATCGATTAAATCCCCATGCAAACTGGATTCGATTCATCCTGAGTATCAAATACCGAATCGTATAGGTACATAACTAGTTACGCCACGAGAGCAAACGTCAAAACGGGCCTTTTATTTTGTGTTGAGTATAAATGTATGTGTGTAAATAAATAATGTGCTGTCAATTATTGAATTGACGCTTCGACATGCTTCGCTATGTCAGTGTGTCTAGCGCCTTACGTAGCAGATGCTACCGTAAAGTGCTGAGCAGAACACTCATTATGTCAGCGCTTTACGTAATATTCAGGTAGAATCGCTTTAAGCGATAAAGCCGCTCACTGGTATTGATCGTGTTATAAGGAAAACTTAACTTACTTGGCTTAAAATGTATCTAACGCATGGCTTTTGGCAGAATGGCTTCTCTTACTTTTTAACCGATTTCAAAAAAGGAGGAGGTTCTCAATTCGACTGCATTTTTTATGTTTGTTACTTCAGAACTTTCGACTGGGTGAACCGATTTTGATGATTCTTTTATATTTGATGGCTGGCGCATCCCGTGTGGATCCTATTATAATTTGGTCCGCTTTTTTCAACAATAAATAAATAATGGTAGAAAAACAGATATTATGTTACATTTCTATTGATAGACTGTCGGTTTTTTTACGCCACTCATGTGGCAGACAAGCACACGGTCCACCGGATGAGAAGCGGTCACCGTGACTTATTGACGTGTGCAACGTCAGTGGTGTCACACTCGCGCTGCAGACCCTGGAGGGGGGGGATGAGGGGGGATTGTCTTAAGGGTATCCTATCCTATTTACGGAGGTAGGACGCGACGGTATCTCCCATCCGAACTGAGCAGTCCGACTAGGGTAGTACGTCCGCCCTACAGAACACCGCGGCCATAATTACCATCGTGTTTTGTTCCCTCTAAGTAGGGTAGCAGAGGGCTCACCTCACCCCCCATCCATCTTATCTCCTTCTCCAACTTCCCTAAACTCCCTAACCTCCCCTCCCCTCCAGAGTCAACAGCGCGAGTGTGACGCCCCTGGTGTAGCACACGTCCATAGATGACGGTGATCGCTTCCCATCAGGTGGGCCGTGTGCTTGTCACCAAAGTAATTAAAAAAAAAGAACGCAGAATAACGATGAGTATTACTTAGACTGTTAACTAATAACAACGAACACCGCATCTATTTGAGCAAGCACTTAAATAATTTATGCTAGATCATTTCTAATAAATGGCTGTCGAATTTACGTCTACAGAAATATAATTGAATCATTAGTAATAGGGGTCGTTTAGAGCAAACTCAGCTAAAAGAGCAGCCATTACCGCGGAGAGGTATGATTAATGAATGGAATTAATTTCTATGAGATATTCGCTTCGTACCGATTCGAGCGAATTTATCCTTTCGCAATAAGAATGAAAAATTGGTAGACATTTTAAATTGTTCGTTTTGAGTTGTCTTAAGACGATTGTAACAATTAGATAGAAAGTTGCGCGGGACCTTAGAAAATTTAAGAAAACTTAACGACCATATTAACTTTTCTAATTTAACCTTCTTAGTGCTTTTGACAATATGTACACTTTTTTTAATATTATAACCTCAAGTGCTTTTGACAATATGTACACTTTTTTTAATATTATAACCTCATAGTGTTACGTAGTACCAAGAACATTAGAAATTTCCTTGTACTTAGCTGGACGTTTCATTTCGAACGAGCGGTTGTCTCCAGGATTTTTGAATCTCGGCCGGGGGCCATCTCTCTCGCACACTGCCTAAAATTGCCATGATACGTTAAAATTTCCCAATCCAAACCTGTCAAAGTCAAATTTACGCAAAGGCTGAGTTCTTCGGAGCTTCATTTTGATTCTAGTTGAGCTTTATGAAAATTCACAGAACACCGTACATATCAATTATTATTAATTGAGTAATATTTATAGAAATTAATAAAAAAATTGACACATCTTCGCTTCTTAGATTGTGGGTGACAGCCATTTTAATAAAGAAGCAACACTGTTTACCAAAAATTCGTAAGGTGACCAACCATCCGTATTTTGCGGGATAGTCTCCTACTAGAAGCTCCTGCATTGCAATAAATACATAGCATAGTCCCACAAAACGTCAAATGCTTTCCGCACGTTTACAATATCCATCATAATATATTACAATATTAACTGTAGAGAGGTCAATTCTATACATCCATACCTACTAAAATATTATAAATGCGAAAGTAACTCGGTCTGTCTGTCTGTTACGCTTTCACGCCTGAACCGCTAAACTGATTTTGATGAAACTTGGTATAGGAGTAGATTAGACCTAGATAATGAACATAGGCTATGTTTGGTTGCGATAACCGACATCCACGTGGGTGGAGCCGCGGGCAACAGCTAGTTGAATATATTTAAAAAATAACTACATATTGGGAAATAATTAGTGATCGATACTAATGCAAAAAATGCAATCAGTATTTTTTTTGTCTTTCTGTCTGTCTATCTGTATGTGCACGCATGGATCAAAAACTACTGGAGGGATTTTGATCAAACTTGATACGATTATAGTTCATACTTCTGGGCAACATATAGGCTACTTTTTATACAAGCTGATATACCCATGGCTTCACCCGCGCTTCGTTTTTAGGTCGTTTTTGGTCATATCTCCGGTTGTACTTAACCAATTGCAAGCAAAAATACGATAAATTTTGAGTCTAAGTAAGACCTTTCTAATAAAAAAGCCGCATCAAAATTCGTTCAGTACTTTTTACGCTTTGCCATTGCTAGGAAGCTGGTCATAATAAGTATATAATTTCAACTTTGACGCTTATTATTTATTGCTTTCTAGACATACCCTATACCTACTCAAGTAGGTATTAAGTTATCGTTTCTAAAAACCACTACACTTTTTTATTTGTTCACGACTGTACATACTTAGACCACGGTAGTATAAACTTACTGTATAGGTACAGGTTGACTCAAAATATTATTATATATTTATTATTCTTCACATACAGACAGATAGAAAGACAAAAAATTTACTGTTTGCATTTTTTGCATTAGTATCGATCACCAATCATCCCCCAGTAGTTATTTTGTAAATATATGCAAAGAACAGAATTGACCTCTCTACAGTTTTATTATAAGTATAGATCATGTATTTGTCTTATTTTGTTCCTTAAATTTACGAAAGAAAGTATAATAATGGGACAGGGATTCACCTGACGATTTTTAAAATTCATATTATCTTTCAAGTCCGTATCGATTCATTCGTTTTAATCGACCTTTTTTAACAGGTCACCTCATTATGAATATAAAACTGACAAACGTCAAATGTTACCTATTAATGTGACGCTACTATAGGAAACACCCTTTTGTTGCTACTCTGTCGCATTGGGTTTGCCTGTAATGGCACTGTATGTATAAAATAAATAAATACATAATCCTTCATTTAATGTCAATAATTTATTTTGTTATTACATGCTTACATAAGTAAGTCTCAATTAATAAATAAATAAGTTACAAAATTACTGTTTGCATCTTCAATAGCTTTTAAATATATTATAGTAAAATAACCTTTTCAATGAATTTGGCCTCTCTTTATAATATTAGTAAATATGGAAACGTAGACTATACCATTTATTTTCATGAGCATAGACGTAAACTACATCATATATCCCAACCTTGCAATTAAACATGGTCACCGCAAAGAAAGGTACGCAACCCAACCAACTAGATGGAGACACTGCAATGTATGGCCTTGCAGTATCCATTTGTTCTAATATTCTTGCGTAGTACATATCTTCTTATCTGTGTACATAACTGTCATGTCAGTTGTTTCAATATTCAGCTAATTCAACTAATAATGCAACTAAACTTGATTGTAAGGCGGAACGAAGTTTGCCGGGAAAGCTAGTCCGCAATAAAAAAACATTTTCTTTCTTTCTTTCTAACTATCTCCTGGACGTATTGACGCAACACATTTTCCTTCATATTTAGACGCCATCTTTGAAAAGCTATCGGCCAACGGATTGCTAGCAATTTTTCTGAGTGTGATTGCATCCATTTTTTGTTTTTTTTTTGCCGAAGTTCGCTCTTACGATCCATTTCATGCAATGTCAGCATATTCCTTGCTAAAAGGCTTTTTATACTACTTAGGTGGCAGACAATCGCACGGCCCACCTGATGGGAAGCGGTCACTTTGGCATAATGACGTGTGCAATATCAGCTTACCATTATGCGGGGTGCAGTCAATCCAGCGGACTAAAATATAAAAGTAGACATAATGCAGTAGGTAGGTATATTATTTAGTTTTGAAATCGGTTTATATTTTTAAACAGTTTTATTTAACTTGACCTGTTTGTTTGGGTCAAAAATCTAGTAATTGAAATTTGAACCCCTTTCAGTTGTCTGATTTTATTGGTCTGATATTTGGCAGAAGTCTTTAGTTCTGATGACAATACAATTTAAAACTGTTTAACTTAAAAAAGATTTTTCATAATTTATATCTAAAAGTACTTTTGTTTTTTTATTATTACGTGCGCCCTGGGGCTTTACCGCCATTGCCTATATTGAAAACCAGTATACAACAATTCAATCGCATACTACAAATTGTGTACATTTCATCGGGTTTCCAATCAGAAACGCAAGATAAATAAACAGGGGTGCGATTTAAAAGCACTTTAAAAAAACTTATAAAAAATTTAATCAGTCCTGCAGTGTTTGGGGAATGGTGAATGCAGTTGTAAGTATTTTTTATACCACGTAGGTGGTAGACAAGCACACGGCCCACCTGATGGTAAGTGGTTACCGTGTTCTATGGACGTGTTTTTTTTTATGTCGGTCACGTCAACATGACTTCACCACGCCTGATGGTAAGCTGAGGCAAAGTCTCTAGAATGGGAGTCACCATTGCAAACACCGATAGTGCCACAACGGTGGCACTCAGCTTGACGGCCTCATCAAAATGCTTTTTCACGCCCCGCTTAAAGGACCTGGGACTGTATGAGGAAGGAAACACGTGAGCTGGTAAAGAATTCCAGGTTTTGATGGTGCGGCAAAGGAAAGAGGCACCGAACCGCTTGGTTCTTGATGGAATTGTTTGCACCATATGAGGGTGATATCTCAGCCTTGTGTTGTGTTGTGTGCAAGGGTATCACACACGCGCCAGAGCTCCCTGGAGGGATTCTGTGCTGTAAGCGGGGAGACCAAATATAGGAGGCGTTGTCTGCACAGAAATTCTCTCAACCCAACTATTCCCCGCACCATCCAGGATCAGCAGCGCGAGTGTAAAGCCTCTAGTATTGCACACATCCATAGGCCACGGTGACAGCTTCTCATCAGGTGGGCCGTGTGCTTGTCTGCTACGTCATCATTCTCTTAACCTTTTTCCCAACTCAGTTGGGGTCGGCTTTCCAGTCTAACTGTGATGCGGCTGAACTTAGATATTTTCCGTGGAGCGACTGCCATCTGACCTCCACAACCAATGGTCCAATGACCAATGGCGATATCGAAATTCCAAGTTAGACTGGTTGGACTTTTGTGGGCTCCAACTACCCGTAACCACTGCTTAACGTGCTCTCCGAGGCACTAATAAACCTGCGATAAATACACACATAACTTCGAGAAGCATCGAAAAGTCTTTGGTGTGTGTAGCATGGTGATCGAACCCAAGACCTCGTCTCAGCAGTCCATTACCCAAACCATTAGGCTACCGCGGTTTTATACTTTTTTTTACTTTTTTTAAGTACTACCGCGGTTTTTGGCTTGTCTGCCACCTAAGTGGTAAAAAAAATCGTGTTCACATTGTCCGCCCAAAGTTCCTGAGAACGTGAAAAAGCGTTTAAATGAACATTTTAATCGTTAACTGAGTGTGAAATGCTACAAAAGTTTTGCACGAACGGGTCATTTATCTCGTTGAAGAACGTTAGCTGCATTAGTAATACATTTTCTTTGCCAACTGTATTCCTCGGTGCGATGTATTCTAATAAAAAGTACCTCTTGTTTCTGGTATTTGCTGATGTTTTTGCAACTGGCTATTTTATTTATAGCACCTATAAATAAAATGAAAACTCTCTTTGCTAACTGTATTCCTCGGTGCGATGTATTCTAATAGAACGTCTTAAAATGCAGCAGTGGAGTTTGTTGCGCCGTTTCTTCTCCACTAGCGCCTAGGAAGCGGTGGTAAACTTAGTATTAAGTAGTTTTTGACGTCAAAAAGATGTAATTACGTTGCACTATTTTGAAAAATATAGAAATTGAAATTGAAATTGAAATTGAAATTGAAATTGAAATTGAAATTGAAATTGAAATTGAAATTGAAATTGAAATTGAAATTGAAATTGAAATTGAAATTGAAATTGAAATTGAAATTGAAATTGAAATTGAAATTGAAATTGAAATTGAAATTGAAATTGAAATTGAAATTGAAATTGAAATTGAAATTGAAATCTCTAGCTTCTGGTAATTGCTGGTGCTTTTCTAGTTTGCATCTTAATTAGTTTATAAATACCTGATGCTTCTTAAAGAAATTGATGCGTAACTTACCTGCAACAAATTAAAAAAAAAAAACATTATTATTGTTTATATTAAGAAAGAAACTAACCGCGGTAGCCTAGTGGTTTGGGTAATGGACTGCTGAGACGAGGTCTCGGGTTCGATCCCAGGTTCACCATGGCACACACCAATGACTTTTCGATGCTTTTCGAAGTTATGTGTGTATTTATCGCAGGTTTATCAGTGCCTCGGAGAGCACGTTAAGCCGTCGGTCCCGGTTGCCATACAAACATCTATGGCAGTCGTTACGGGTAGTTGGAGCCCTCAAAAGTCCAACCAGTCTAACTTGGAACTTCGATATCGCCATTGGTCATAACGACCATTGGTTGTGGAGGTCAGATGGCAGTCGCTCCACGGAAAATATCGAAGTTCAGCCGCATCACAGTTAGACTGGAAAGCCGACCCCAACTGAGTTGGGAAAAAGGTTCAGAGAATGATGATTAAGAAAGAAACTCGTTGATAGTGTTGCCAAGATATTGATTGTGAGATAAAGTTTGCGTTTGAGACCTCATTCATCGAAATATAGAGGGGAACATTTCATTTCGTTGAACGTCATAACCCTTGCTAGCACAGTCGGGCAAAAAATAAATACATTCGCGGTAAAAATTGCATCTATTATATCCCTAGATTTCTAAATTACCCCAAATCTCCTGAGAAAATTGCCTTCAACTATAGGTATTTTAATTTAAGCAGTCTAAATCTCATTTACCCAAACCTTATCTCAAATAGGTATGATTCGGATAACATCACCTTCTAAATATTTTCCCCTTAAACCGCCCTTAAACGAAGTGACATTAAATTTGAGATAAGGCTTAAGGGATGAGTAAGTGTATACCGGATTTTATAAAGTAATATTTACAAGAGCTGGTATAAATGCGTAGAGGAATGAGAAATAAATGTTTAAGATAAATTTGCAGTGAGAATAAAAGTTGTTATTTCAATTATCTTAATATACACTCGAGAGCAATGAATCCGGGTCACTTAAAGAATCCTAAAAATCTCGGAAACTAAAAATGCTAGGTTAATGCAATAAATTGTATTTAATAGACAATGTAATACTCCTTAAATGAAGGTATTAAAACTTCTTAGTTATTGTAAAGTTATATCATAAAAAAATCAAATTTGAAAAAGGGCCACTTTCGAAGATGGAACTACGAAATTACAGCATTTGGTTTTGCTTTTGTTTGTAATCTGTCATTTATGTGGGTACATAAACCATGTTGATAGTGCTCTATATTCATTATTCAAGCTGAAATTATGTCGCTTACGCCTGAAGAATGCACCAGAATACTTACAATGCTGGAAACCGGCCGGAGTCAGCGCGATACAGCCAGGACTGTCGGTGTGTCGCTGTCAACAGTACAAAGAGTTCTCCGACGTTACGAAGAAACTGGTTCTAACCTACGCAGACCAGGAACGGGCAGAACCAGGTGTACCACAGCACGAGAAGACCGATACTTGGTGAACACCATGCTTCGAAATCGCTTTCTCACAGGAACTGAACTCACCAATCAGTTTCGACGCCTCGGAGGAAGTAACCCAAGTGCATGGACAGTAAGACGTCGGCTTGCTGAATCTAACTTAAAACCCCTTAGACCTGCAAACGGCCCTAAACTGGAGCGTGGGCATCGTATTTCGAGACTAAGATCGATGGGTCCTACGTATAAAGGCGAAACTGCCGTTTACGCCTTTTTCCAATTATTTGAGCAATGAGTTCACTTTGCTCTATTCTATAATATTAGTAAATAAAAAAAATTTTTTTTCAATTAAATCCAAAATAAAATTTTAGGCAAATAGGCGTATGTGTAAAAACTACCTCACGTATAAAGCCCGATCACACGATTCGCCCATTTACAGCGCTGAGTTGTCAGGTAGGGACGCGGCGTGACATTGTAAAAAGGCGTAGACGTCGTTTACGCCTGTTTACGTAGTTTGATTTTAAACAAATCACTTACGACTTTAATTTTAAAATGATATTTTTGCCAGCAAATAAAATGCAACTTAGTTTTTTTTTGTTTATTTAAAGCATTAATTATCACCTGAAATATATACCTAGTTAAATTATTACCTGATTATTAATCGTGATGAAATAACATACTGTGGCGTAAGTAAGTATATACAGGCGAGTTGTTTACTAACAACACGCCTGTACATAGATACTTAGATAAATTAATGTTTACCAAGTAATAATTGTTTTATCTATGACGATCTGTTTACCGTAAGAGCTTTACTTTTATTGAGACGTCGGGTAGCATCAGTTCAATGCTGTTAATTAGCTAAGTTTTTCACAACGTTTATATCTATTCATGCCTGATTATTGACATCGGTGCAGATAAATCATAATAGTTTATTATTAAGTGATGTTCCAAAATATATAAATTTAGTAATAAAGTATCTTTGGTTCCAGTAACAGTATCTCCTCTTCCTTATGGTGCGGAATATTCAGTTGAAGATTTGTATTTTGATCTTCTCACTCATACAGATTCTTTTTCTATATTCGATAGGCCCGCGTTTGGCCACTATCTCACCTGATGTTAAGTGACGATGTAGTCGACGATAGAGCACGCTTGCTTGCTTGCCTAGAAGCAGCCTGTTCACTCTAGACTTAAAGACATCCAGGTTATAGCTTTATAGACTCAGGCAGGGCATTTCACTCCTTAGCTATAGGTATGCATAATGAATGTATTGCTGAAGCGATTCGTGTGTATTAGCGGAATGTCCACCATATAACGATGGCTCATCGCCGTCCTTCTGGTCGGTCATTCGGTGATGAAAAGGGCTTGGAGGAATCAGGTTATGCAACCCCAGAGCACATTCTCCGAAGTGCAACGAATAAAAAATCGAAAGGCTAGCAACTCTGCGCCGATGCTCCAGACTTTGAAGCCTAGCTTCGACCAGCGCATTGTTGTTGATGAGCCTCTTGGCTCGTCTCTCAATCGACTCAAGCGCTTCCAGGTGGTATTTTGCTGAGCCATCACAGAGGTGCGAACAGTACTCCATGCACGACCAGACTTGCGCTTGATATAAATTGAGGAGCTGTTCCGGCGTGAAGTATTGTCGCACCTACTTGAGCCTTCGCCTCATAGTATGGGTCAAAATTGAGGGTAGAATTAAGGTTCACGCCAAGAAGCTCAAGGTGGTCGGTTATCGGTAGGAATATACCCCGAAAGGTAGGGCTCGGTTGGAATTCGCTCCATTTAGTAGAGAAGAGACACGCTTGAGTCTTAGTTGCGTTGAAGTTGACCAAGTTGGCTTCACCCCAGTCGGAGACCGCCTCCAAGGACAAGTTCAAACGCTTGAACATACCCTCTCGAAGAGACCGGATCTGTACCATACTGTTTCGTGGGCTGGAATTGTAACTCTCAACTACTGTGCTGTCGCCTGCATACCCAATGGTACCGGGCTTGAGCAGATCGTTGATGTGCAGCAGGAATAGCGTAGCAGAGAGTACCGACCCCTGAGGGAGCCAACATTAATCGGCAGTTTGTCCGACGAGCAACCATCGATGATGTATATTCTATAAACTAAGATTTTTCACCTGCTTCAGAAAATAGGATCAGATCATTGAACCTACTTATTATATTGCCATTTATGTACGACTATACGAGCAGTTGCTTACATTATATTGCATTTTGTATAATATTAATCTTAAATAAAACCTTGAAAATGTTTAACGAATTGTTTTATTTATAAATAAGGACACATTATGCTAAAGACCTAACTATTTTTGAGCACAGTATAAGGGCGTATTTGCATTAAAACGAATACAATATATTATATATTATATATATTATACAATAAGCAATATTCTGTAACTGATCCTTATTAAAAGTAATACGTGATAGCAATATAAAATAATTACATGCATAAATAAAGACAGTATTCGCTTAAAATATTATTTACATTAAGCCTAGTAAAAGGGCGAAAGATCACTTAAGTTTCTATACGTTGAACAATATATACGTGAAATCACAGGAATATGACGATGTAAAAGGGCCAATGTGTAAAATCTCAAAAAGTACTAATAATACATGAAAATTGCTAACAACCCTAGAAATAGTATCACATGTTAAAGCTAAATGCGAAATTTCATTAAATTCGGTTAAGTACGTCAGAAGATATGACCCAAAAATATGGTTCTGGCCACTTAAATCGCTCTCCTGTAAAATCTATTTTTTTCACTTACGCCAGTATACGTAGGACCCATCGAGATATGCCCAGAGCCACGTAAATTGGAGTATTGAAGATTGGTCAAAAGTTATGTTCTCCGACGAATCAAAATTTATGCTCTACAAGCACGATGGAAGACACAGAGTGTATCGAAGACCAGGGGAAAGATTCAAGCAAGCATGCATCGAAGAAAAAGTAGCCTACGGTGGTGGGTCTGTACTTGTGTGGGCCGGAATTTCTTCTGAAAGTCGCACAGAGCTGGTGATCATAGAAAACGGCTCTTTAACTAGCGTAAGGTATGTGGAAGAAATCCTCAATGATCACGTTGGTCCATTTATGGTCAATTTAGGTGAGGATGCTATATTTATGCATGACAATGCCCGACCTCATACAGGTAGGATTGTGAATGACTACCTTCAAGAGATGAACATTACTCGTATGGAGTGGCCAGCGCGCAGCCCGGATATCAACCCGATCGAGCATGCTTGGGACGAGCTAGGCAGATGCGTAAAACAACGAAACCCTCCCCCAATCACGCTTCGTGAGCTCAAAATTGCTCTCACAGAGGAATGGGAGAATATTCCCCAAAATCGTATAAGGAACTTGGTGTACAGCATGCCAAACCGCGTAAACGCAGTAATGGAAGCACGAGGAGGCAATACGAAGTATTAAAATTCAAGAAAATCGTAATAAAGTTCAAAAATTTCATGTTTCCTATTTTTGTTTTAAGGAGAGATCAGCAGTTTTTTTCTTTATGTAATTTTGTGTTAATAAAATGTATGGTGACTCATATTTTTTTTACTTTCATTTAAGGAGTATTACATTGTCTATTAAATACAATTTATTGCATTAACCTATCATTTTTAGTTTCCGAGATTTTTAACATTCTTTAAGTGACCCGGATTCATTGCTCTCGAGTGTATATAAATCTCGTGTCACAATGTTTGTCCTCAATGGACTCCTAAACCACTTAACCGATTATAATAAAATTCGCACACCATGTGCAGTTCGATCCAACTTGAGAGATAGGATAGTTTTTGAAACGGATTTCGACATCCACGCGGGCGGTGCCGCGGGCAACAGCTAGTAAATATATATGTATTGCCCATAATCAATCCATGAAAGCAACTCATTTATGTCCCACTGCTGGGCACGGGTCTCTCCTCTAACGAGAGAGCTGAGAGGGTTTAGACCTTAATCCACACACGCTGGCCTAATGCGGGTTGGTGGATTGAACATGTCCTTAGAATTTCTTCTAGGACATGTGGGTTTCCTCACGATGTGAGTTTCCTTCACCGTCAGCAGATTGTAAATCATGTGATTAGCACATAATGCCTAAATTCCACAAAGTGAAATTCACATTGGTACTGTCCGGCCGGATTCGAACTCGATACCTCTGAGACGAGGCCGCGTGCTTATTCATTAAACTACCATCACTTGTGTGTAGGTACAGTATAAAACTAATAATGGTACAAAAACATAAATGTGTACGTATGTACGGACAATACAAAAGAATGTACCTAATTACTACAATTGAGTAAAACAAGAGCACTGACCGAATTGGGGTCAGCAGAGTAATTAATTGTGTCCATTTGTCACAATGAAACGTCGGCTAATTTGATGTCGCGTCAGGTCACGCAAAAATATTTAGGTAGGTATACAAATATTTAGGTATACAGATAGTTTTATTTCATGACTGAAATTAAGTGTCTTAATAAAATATGATGAGTTCATGTAATTTTGCTTTCATTTTTTTTATTAAACGCTTTTATTTAAGTTGTCCTGTTTGTTTGGGACAAATCTATTAATTGATAAATGACTTGATCTTTAGTTCTGGTGACAATTGAAGTTAAAGTCTATGCTTCTCTGTCTACGATTCTGTATCATTGTAAATCAAAGATGGCCGCCGCTACTACCGCAATATGGATATCAAATAAAAGAGCTTGAAAAGTAGAATATTATGGTTTATTTTGAAAAAAAATGAATAAAAGTGTTTAATATAAAAAAGCTTTTACTTCATTTATTTATCATTTTTGTAAATATGTAAATAATGTCCGCGTGGTTGTGGGTTATAAGGTTACTTAATAAAGAGTTTCTCTCGTAAATAATTATTATAGGCCAAATCAGATTTGGCACAGGACTATGGGTTCTGCCCCTTCTACTATCAATAAAAAAATGTATTTCAGCAAGTAGTAGGTAATATCTCTGCCTATCCCTCCAGTGATATACATAAAATAAAATAATAACCAGATATCGTAGCTCGGGAAATGAAAACGTCAAAGTGAAAATGAAATGCATTTAATTTAGCACTCCTCAAATTGGCTCGGGAGGGAAAGTAGAGCAAGGCTTTTAAGGAGTGCCGTTGCATTGAAATATTATCTGTTAAGGCGCAGTCGTTTTTCAATTTAACAATCCGTAGCTCAGTGTTGGTCGTGCCTCGGAGAGCACGTTAAGCCGTCGGTCCTGGTTGACATACAAACATCTATGGCAGTCGTTACGGGTAGTTGGAGCCCTGAGAAGTCCAACAAAAACGGTCTAGCTGCAATGCTTCGATATCGCCTAATGTCAGCATTGGGTTGTGAAGGTCAGATGGCAGTCGCTTCACGGAAAATATCGAGGTCCAGCCAAATCCGCAGTCAAGACTGTTAAAGCGGACCCCAGGCTCTGAGGTGAAAGCTTTGGAAATCCATTCATCTTTTCTTAGGCCTACCTTTACCTAAATCCCTCTACATTCCTTATACCTTTTTAACAACATTACTTTCATCTCTTCTCATAACATGTCATGTCCACACCACGACAGTCGCTCGCTTCTCAATGTTTCATTCACTGGTGCAACTTTCAAAGTTCCTCTAATATACTCATTCCTTATTCTGTCCATTTTCGTCACACCACACATCCATCGCAACATGCGGTTATCTTTCTTCCATCCCTTTCAAATAGGTACCACAAATATACCTAAATCTGTTCCTTTTTTGGGCAGTCATAAAAAAAACTTACACGATTTGCGGATTCGAACCTTTCGTTGCTAGCATAAACAATATCTATAAGGGAGAGAACTTCAATAAAATCGACGAACGGATTTCGGTACCGTAAATATACGAAAACCGAAACAGCCCCACGTAATTCGCAACACTCAACCTACGAAGGGAATTACTCTGACAAATTCGCGCAATAAAACAAAATTGTATGTTATTACATCCCAAATACAACCAGATGAATCAGAGAGCTACATTTTGTGAAGCTGTGTGTACAAGATCGTGGAGCGAACAGCGTTTTATTAAGACTCATTTGCTGCATTGTATTAAAAAACTTATCTATATATATACATTATAATAAATCTGTAACTGATCGGTGTCTGTACATGGAAGATATATGAGAAAAAAAATTATTAGGGGACTTTATGAATGTAATAGATGCCAAAACAATGAAGTAAAACCGTTACTATACTAAATAAAAAAATATTTTTTCAGGAGAAGCAATTTAAGATTTTTGGCCTATTAAATACTGGGACTGGTCACTGGTTCAAGTCCCGTCCTAGATGTTCACTTTTTCCGATCAAAATCATTAGAAAAGTTCAACTTCAATGGTAATTAGGTACTTATAGTTTTAAATTATGGACATATATTGTACCACCCCCGATGACCGGCAGGGATGGTATTCGCGAGGATTTTTTTCCCAACCGTGACACAATTTTTTTTCTAAAATGTTTGTCTAATTAATACTTAAGTTACTATCTATAAACCATAACGTATTTTTTTTGTTATCTTAAATCTAGAGAAAAGCATGCCCATAAACCGCGGTCGTTACTTGACATTATACTTGAAAATGGTTCTAGACTATGGTTCCAAGTGGAATGATCCCATTCCATTCCTATATTTACGTTACGTTTCGCGGCAACGCTGTACCGTTCCGTTCCACGCTCTCATACAGCCTTATCTTACTTGTTGTGTAACATCAGCACAACCTGTGGAGTTATCGCCTTTGTTGTAATTCTGTGAAAAATGGATCCAGGGCTCACGTTAAGGTTCAACGCCAATATATAACTTCTTGGCTTGTCGTGACATACGGTTTTGTAGAGGTGATCTCTTTATGAACACGAATAGGGGATAATTTTTGAGATTGAGGTTAGGTAGATAATATCAACGGGTAGCTGAATGGATAAGGACGCGGCCTCTTCTCAAAGGTATCGAGTTCGAATCCGACAGTAGTAATGTGATTTTCACTTTGTAGAATTTATATGCACTAATCACATGATTTACCATCTGCTGACCGTGAAGGAAAAACATCGTGAGGAAACCCACACGTCCTAGAAATAATTTTAAGGACATGTCCGATCCACCAATCCGCATTAGGCCAGCGTGTGTGGATTAAGACCTAAACCCTCTCAGCTCTCCCGCCAGAGGAGTATTGGGGTAGGGCTGGAGTAGGACTGGGGTCACCACTACATACACCGGTAGTGCTACAGTGGCGACCCTCAGCTTGACGGCCTCACCAAATGCTTTTTCACGCCCCGCTTAAAGGCCCCGGGACTATAGGAGGAAGGAAACACATGCGCTGGTAAAGAATTCCAAGTCTTTATGGTGCTTTTGCAAATTACTAAAACGTGTATTCAACTTTGCTAACCGTGTGTCCCACCAACATGGAAGATGTAATAAGATCATTCATTTTTTCCCTCCGAAAGAATAAATCCCACTGAATCGCCTCATAAATAACACCCTGTGACGGCAGACAGGTGAAATTGTCAAGATATGAAAACGTAAGTGAAGTCACAGACTGATATTAGTTTTACTTATAAGGTAGCAAGCATCTCATGGAGGTAGGACACGACGGTATCTGTCCGAAGGTCAAAGGCTGCGCGACTTAAAATTTGTGGACTAGCCCCATAGTCAGTGTCCACGTTTCGGCACAGTAAGTCATGACTGGTAGGACGCCCTGATCGAAGACCTTCGATTTGAGGCATTGCGGTAAGAGTGAGGAGAAAACTCGTGTGTCGACTCGAAATGTAGTTTGCTAAATGCTGCTTTTTGCAGTATTTAGCAGTTTTGCAGTTGTTTCTACCAAGCTTGATAACCTGCCCAAGGTTGACATATTCCTGAACAACTTCGAGTGTCTTTGTTCTTATTTTTAATACAAAATATTTTAGTAATCGACCTCAAATCCGCGACTGTTTTGTGCAGTTTGCTGCAAGACGTTTAGAAAACCGTCTCTTAACTTTTAGAATTATTCAAATTATTCCGAATATTCATATTTTGACTGTCTATCAGACTCAGCGCCATATTTATGTAAGGAAGACAGGATGTCAGTATCACAACGTTAAGAATACAAATTCTATTGGAACCAAAGCAAACATTCGTGCCGTGGAGTACAGGTATACGTTTTGTTGTCCCTATCTGTTTACGTTTGCTGCTACAATACAAGCAAAACCAAATCAATATCATCGGTAGACTTACGACAATTTTGAAAAGGAATAAATTATTAGTATTATAGAGGTAGGATACGACGGTATCCAACGTCCAAAAAATAAAAAAGTCCAACAACAACGCACTAACTGCGATGCTTCGATATCGCCTAATGTTACCATTGGGTTGTGAAGGTCAGATGGCAGTCGCTTCACGGAAAATATCGAGTCGATAATCCGCAGTTAAGACTGGTAAAGCGGACCTCAGATTCCGAGGTAAAAGCTTTGGATGCGACTGGGATTAATGCTAGGTTGAAGAAGAAGAAGAAGATACGACGGTATTTCCCGTCCAAACTGAGCAGTCCGAGTGGGGTAGTACCTCCGCCATAATAACATCGTTGTGTTTCCAGCGATGAGTAAGGTAGCCAGAGCTCACAGGAGGGATTCTGTGTTCTCAGTACAGATACTATTTCAAATGAGAAAGAAGCTAAACAGTAACGTAAAAAAAATCTTATTTCAAAATAAGGCTCTTAATTTATTGCAGTTCCTGAAATTTGTTTTCTACTCACATACGTTGTACTGTTTTATTTCGGGCAAAATATCACTCATCCGTACACTTGTTTCAATAACATAACATAACATAAACTCACCCCTTACCACCGAAGGGGTAGGCAGAGGTGCTATCACCCACATTTTGCCAGTTTATGTTTAGGTCCCAATGTAATAGGTGGCGAGCCTATTGCCATTAACCAGGCACTTATAAACCTGCAATAAATACACACATAACTTCGAAAAGCATCGAAAAGTCATTGGTGTGTGCCATGGTGAACCTGGGATCGAACCCGAGACCTCGTCTCAGCAGTCCATTACCCAGACCACTAGGCTACCGCGGCTGTTACAATACATCTCACAAATTGCCGATGTATCAACTTTGATACAAAAAATTCTGCTAAATCGATACAAGATAAAGAATTGGACCTTTTTGTTAGGGCTAGGCCACGCAAGATACTTTTAGCACTTGTGAAAGCACTTTTTTTTATACCTACTATTAATCTACCAAGAGTTCCAATGTTTTGAGACGTTTTAGCTTATCACTGTATTTTGGCGTTATCATCCATCTTTTATTTTTTTTTTCATAGTTGAAGTAAAAAGAAAACTTGACAAATACCAACTCGAGCAGATGTCTAAGTAAAGAAAAGTTCCCAATAATTTTTTATCGGCAAAAGTGAGACGGGACTTGAAGCCGTGACCAGTCTCTTAAAGAGAGAATACTCTGAACAACTGAGTTAACTGGACACGTCCTTGATATTCGAATTTCTCCGATATATCCTACGGCCGGTGGAGCCATGAATCTATCGTAATTAATTCGAACGACGCGCGACGGGCCAATTTTTCCGATCAAAAATCATTAAGAATAGTTAGCATAGGCACCGATTTCTTTAAAATTTCATTAGCTTAGCCACACATCAAGTTCTGCCTACGTTTATGAAAACGTGGAATAAGTTCTATCTGATAAATAAGTACTTCTGGAAGTTATTTAACACTCCAGCGCCCAAAACATTATGTTTAATCTAAAAAATTATCCTGACCTACATACCTACCATTTTTATTAGTATTTGATTTTCTATCAGTCAATGTAACAAAAAACATCGAATCATTGTATCGTGATGAATCTTAATCGATAATCGCCGATGTTAAAGTATCTAGTGTGCTACAGCTCTTATCGAAGCAGCTGCGCATTTTCTTCGTACATTAACACAACGATGCGATTATTCTATCGAATTATTCTATCTGTTATGTCTGCTATTATAGATGGGGCTGTTAACAAGAAAAATTATTAATGTACATTTTCTATCTATATCTTCGGGACAAATGCTTTGTAGGAATTATATTTAATCACTAGCTATGTTCACAACTTCACCTGCATGGTCTTAGTTTTAATAATAATTTTTTGGGCCTATCCTAATTCTTTATTATCTGAAATTAAAGTAACCTATGTTAAGCCTTGTAATATTAGCTACCTAATAGTAAAAGAAGCGATGGTAGCTAAATAGCTACCATCGCTTCTTTTAAAAGGCTGCGTCCTTATCTTAGAGGTATCGAGTTCGAATCCGGCCGGACAGTAGGTACCAATGTGAATTTCACTTTGTGGAATTTATATGTACTAATCACATGATTTACCATCTGCTGACGGTGAAGGAAAAACATCGTAAGGAAACTTAAGAATTTCTAAGGACATATCCGATCCAAAAACACAAATTAGGCCAGTGTGTATGGATTAAGGTCTAAACCCTCTCAGCTCTCTCGTTAAAGGAGAGGAGACCCGTGCCCAGTAGGGGGACATAAATCAGTAAAAGTCAAAATCGCCCGAGATTAGGTACCTAATTTAAAAAAAACAAAAAGACAGTGAGACAGACAGACAAAGTTTATCTATATCTATAATATTATCAAAAGGAAAGATTTGTATTTTTGTATTTTTGTATGTAACGAATAAACTCAAAAACTACTGAACCGATTTCAAAAATTCTTTCACCTATAGAAAGCTACAATATCTGGGAGTAACATAGGCTATAATTTGTTTTCAAAAAATTAAGGAATTCGAAATCCACGCGGGCGGAGCCGCGGGCAACAGCTAGTACATTAATATGCAAGGTCTTTAGGGCCAAAGTCTGAAAATAGTAAACCTACTTTGATGGACGTGACTCTGGATAGGCTCAATGAAATCTCACGTGTCACCTTCTGGCTCGATTGCGGGATACATGCGTTTAATGGCACCAATTTCCCAAATCTTTGGTATAAAACTTTGGTTATACATTTCATGGCACGCCTTCAAGTCTTTCCGGTATATAAATTTACCCTGTACATTTAGTGTACCACAAGGAAGCATTTTGGGACCATTTCTCTCCATTATTTACATAAATGGCCACCCTAGTCACATAAATTATCCCTGTTACCTATTTGTTCATTATATTTTATAGGCGTCAACGTCACAGTAAATTTCACTAATAAAAACCTTGATGGAATAATAATTTCGATTGATTGTAGTGATCGAATGCTTCCTTTAAATCTAAAAAGGTTTAAGCGGGACGTGAAAAAGCACTTGATGTACTAAGCAATGCCCATGTGAATTTTACTTTATGGAACTTATATGTGCTAATCACATGATTTACCATCTGCTGACGGTGAAGGAAAAACATCGTGAGGAAATACACATATCCTAGAATAATTTTTAAGGACATGTCCGATCCACCAACCCGTATTAGGCCAGCGTGTGTGGAATAAGGTCTAAACTTTCTCAGCTCGTTAGAGGAGAGGAGACCCGTGCCCAGCCATTTATAGCATTAAATGCCTAATGGTTTGACTAAGCTATAAACCTTGGTTGCAACCCTCAGTGAGTCTGATACTACGCGCATCATGGAATAGGAAAGTTTAAAAGCTAGTTTTGTTGCAATAAGTGGACTAGACCAAACCAGAGCATCCATAATTCATAACGTTTCAAAAATAGTTGCATTGCAAGATTTTAGTTTCATGAAAGATTGTGGAAACTATGGCAATGTGGAAAGTTAAAGTTTAAATGGAATTCAGAAAGTGGTTGAGTTGAGCACATTTTGTACTTCTGTATAAATTGTAGTTTGTGGAGGTTTGAGTTAAAACTTTGGAATTTACTTGCATACAAAGATATTCATAAAGTTATTTCGTAGATACTTATCATAAAATACTATGTCTAGTAGGAACCGCCTGACCACATTTACACAGCTTCTAGTATTGCCCAGTTGCATCGAAACTCCGGGCAACAGAAACTTCAGGAGTTTGGGTTGGAGCCCGGAGCCCACTTTCTCTTGATTTGGCTTCTTGACTTGCTTTTCCCAACATTATGAGTAAAACATGAGCCAGAATCTTTTCTCTCGCAGGTGTATGAACCAGCAGGTAAGGTAGGTATTATGGGTCTGGCATCTAGTCACAACATTTCTACCGGTCGGAGATAAAGACCCAAAAGGGGAATTAAAAATATAGGAAAATATAGAAGCTAGCATAATGATGAAGATCATAAAATCGTTAAGGATTTTTTTTATTATTAATAAAAAACATTACATTTATGATTAAACAATAAAAACAACAAAAAAATTGAAATTGAAAAAGCTACCGTGGCGAACAAGCCAGAAAATTATTTTTTGGACCTTGTAAAAAAAAAACAAAAAAAGGAGCTCATTCTTTCAAACAGGAATCAACTTATCTTCTGGTCATAATATATGTTGCCTCGTTAAGGTGACAGATCTTACAGCCAAAATACAACTGCTGAGATGAAAGTGTGGTGCGACGGTATTTTATTTGATCGCATAAAATTTAATAGCGTAATTTATATTGGCATACTTCTACTTTGTCTAATGATCATTATGCTACTTAAAAAAGCCTTTATTACTTCTGCATCACTAAAACTATGCCTGGTACTTAATAATAATGTATATAAATGTACTTTTTTCATAATCATCATAGCCACTTTCATAATTGTTAACACGGGTAATTTGTTGTACGAGTATAACCAGGGAATCGATTCTGCTATAGGCAAACCACTGTCAAACCACTGACAGTCTAAAACATGCTATTTAATTGTCGAATTTACCGTTTTACAGTTAAAGTCTAAAATCAAATGAAAACAATTCATTAAACTTTTTCATTCGCTTTACAAAATCGTTCTAAATTATCATTTAATTTTGAATTTTAACTTGATAAAAATAAAGTCCAAAATTAAATGGCATTTTTTTGAAGTATCAGTGACAGTGGTTTGTTTTAATAGAATCGAGACCCAGTTATGAAAGATCTTTGTTAGGCGACAAACAAGCTTGGATATGAACAGTTTGCTCTTTCTCAAACTCACAATACTACTAAAGCAAAACATTGTAATTAAAATAAACATGTTTGTAAATAGACCAAAAAATACAGACCGCTGAGTTTCTTTTTGGAGTCTTCTTAGGACAGGGTCGTGTTTCAAAGCAGTGGTTTGTTGGGGGTTGAGACTGTTGAGAGCACGGAGCACAATAACCAGTGGAGAGAGTATGGGCATGTTTTTGTTCTAAATCAAAGTCACCAATTCGCGGCGGGGAGAGAATGTGCTTTGCCCTCTGTGATTGGGTGACGAATTGTCAAAAAAATGACAACTCATTATCCAGGGATTCCAAACAAGTAATTAAAAAAGTATCGATATCGATAAAATTGTTGACTCATTCGTAATCTATAATATTATTTATAAGGATTTGTTTGCGATACAGAATTGTTTAAAACAGGAGAAAAAGCGGTAGCTTAGTGGTTAAGAAGTCCGCCTTACGATCGAGAGGCCCCAGGTTCGAATCCTGGTCATTACACTACCGACGTGAACCCACTCCTAACACAAGCCCTTGAGCTTAGCTGAAGGGTTTAGAGGGAATATTAGTAATAATTTCGGTTGCTAATATTCTTTTTAAAATAAAAGAAAAGGTAATTAAATTAGGAAGACCTTCTTTACAAAAGAATTTTTACTGGTGGTTTTTTACGTGAAATGTCTAGAACATACGACACTGAACTTTGTTGGTAAAAAATTGTCTCTATGTGTAGCTTTGATCCAAATTTCTTTCTTCTCGATGTCATCATTAGGAAATCTGCAAAATTTAATACAAAATACACGTTTTTCCAATATAATGAACCCCTTTTTTTATCATGCGGAAATCCCCATGGATACCACCCCCGTCGGCCATCGGGGGTGGTTATGTTGGGATCGAACCGACTAAAACCGCACGCCGTCTCGGGATTGGCCGCAGGCAGTAGCGTCTCCCGTGGCGAGTGGGAGGCACTGCTCGCCTCCGTTTCCCAGGTGCAACACGTGGAGGTTCCGGCCCGCACCCAATATAATGAACCCCTAACTTTTAAACTGTCGCGTTCCATGAAATTCAATAGGTAATGATAACGGGAAAGATTAGAATTGCTTCGTCATTTAGTGGCAGGACGTCGTCGCCTGGAGGGTGGGGCCCGGAACCTCCACGTGGTGCACCCGGGCAACGGAGGCGAGCAAATCTATTTTTTTTTTTTTGTAAAAGGCAGGGAGAGATTTCATTCACTTATAGTGCGCGGCATCGACACTATACTTGTTTGTGGCAAAATGCGTCGCATAGAAACAAGTATAGTGTACGGCATCTAACTTGGCAAGGTTTTGGAGTAGTGGGGCCCACACTACTCCAAAACCTGGCCACGTTAGATGCCGCGCACTATACATTTTTTACTGTTATGTACAAGTTTTTTACCAGTATTCCTACACTTTTGCGAGGAAGGCCTGCATAAGTATGTCTTAAAATAAAGCAATAATGATACGAAAAAAAAAGGAAACTATAGGAAGAACATTGAATAAATAAACCTATTTTAAACTCTATCGATATAAAACGTCGCGAGGCTGCGAACAGAACTATCGAGAAAAAAAGGGACAACTGCTATATGCAATTCAGTGTGCTAGAAAGAGAGCAAATATTTGATTTTAATTTTCGTTGTTGAAATTGTTGTTTTATTAAATGGAGTAAAAAACACTTACCTGTGAAATGTTATCCCATCTTTTATGTAACTTGACGTTGTAGTAGACTTTCCACACCATTTAATTGCACAACTAGGCATTACTTTTAGTTTTATTTCCTTTTAAAACGGGAGCGCGTGACGTTCGTACGTCAACCTACAATTTCTGCGACTGATCAAAATTTCGCTGCATACACTTCATTTAGCGTATGTTTAGCGACTGCGGCAGCCCCGCACGCTCTCTCCACTGGTTATTGTGCTCCGTGGTTGAGAGAGTATCCTTTGGCCTCCCCGTTGACAGCACAGAATCCCTCCAGTGAGCTCTGGCTACCCTACTTACCACCAACACACAACACGATGGTTATTATGGCCGCGGTCTTCTGTAAGCCGGAGGTACTACCCCAGTCGGACAGCTCAGTTCGGACGGGAGATACCGTCGTATCCTACCATATCTATACTAATATTATAAAGAGGTAAAGTTTGTGAGTTTATGATGTTGTAGGGGTAATCTTTGGATCTACTGAACCGATTGTGAAAATACTTTTACCAATAGAAAGCCACGTTATCTGTGAGTGACATAGGCTTTTTACTAAAAAAAACAAGGATCCCTACTAAAACTGCAATAATGTAAACCAAGGTATGAAAAAACTTGCCATAAAATGATTTGATGGCAATGCTGACCTCCACGCAGGGTAACACTTTGGTAACCAAAATCAAACTTACCTCTGTGCATAATATTCGAAGAAAGCAACCAAGATCTCAATGGATCTCGTCATAGCGGCCCACATCTCATGAGTGTTGCATTTTGGGGTCAACGCAGACGGGAGACGCGGCGGGCCGTCCGACATTTAGCACTTATTTTTTACATAATTTTTCACAATTTTATTGTTATATTATTTTCACTTCACTACAATAATACTAAAAGATTATTTCTTTATTATTTTTGATAAATAAGAATAACACTAAGGCTTGTATTAATAGATGACACTTATCTCTGAGATATGTCTCAAACGTGCACTTGAGATGTTCTGCGCCAATGGCGCAATGCATGCTTGAGACATATCTCAGAGGTAAGTACGGGATTAAGAATTTTAGGCGATGGTGGATTAATAATCACTTGTAGCACATAATTATAGGTCAATATAAACACAGAAAATAAAAGGTTATAAAAATTTATTTTTTATGTCGGTCACGTCAACATGACTTCACCTCGCCTGATGGTAAGCTGAGGCAAAGTCTCTGGAATGGGAGTCACCATTGCAAACACCGATAGTGCCACAATGGTGGCTCTCAGCTTGACGGCCTCATCAAATGCTTTTTCACGCCCCGCTTAAAGGCCCCGGGACTGTATGAGGAAGGAAACACGTGAGCTGGCAATGAATTCCAGGTTTTGATGGTGCGGCAAAGGAAAGAGGCACCGAACCGCTTGGTTCTTGATGGAATTGTCTTGAATAATACCTATACTATTACTTATTACTTAATAATTTCTTACACGACATAACATAATATTGAATTATTTAATAACCAGGGGTCCGTATCAGTAAAACCACGTTTCCAAAAACTGTATTTTTTTCTAATGTTTGTTACCTCATAACTTTCGACCGCATGGACAGGTTTCGATGATTTTTATTTCAAACATAATGCTTCTCGTGTGGTCCCATTTCAATTATACTCAACACAAAATAAAAGGCCCGTTTTGACGTTTATCCTCGTGACGTAACTAGTTATGTACCTATACGATTCGGTATTCGATACTCACGATGAATCGAATCCAGTTTGCATGGGGATTTAATCGATTTGAATATGTATGTAAACTGCATTGGATTAAAGTTCTGATTAGAAATAGTCTCGAAAATTAGCTTAACCTTTGATTTTGTAGGTATTTTAAAACAATACATTGTTATTATAGGTCAATTTACTTATATTTAAAAATTTTTTACAATAACATTCAATAAATAAGAATAATTAAATCAGTCTTCAGAATCTAAACACAAGTACCTATTAAAATAAATAAAAATAAAAGTGCGCGTCAGGCTTGATAAAAAATTTCTCACTCGATATTTTCTTTCCTTAAAACTGATTATTAATAGTCTGTGGACTACATGAAAAAATCGTTATGGACAGCACTTAGCCGAGTGGGCGGTACCTGTCAATGAAAAATGTAATTACCTTTAGAACATTTCGATTGATAAAAAATTAAGAACTTCATGGGCACGAACTGTCAAAGTGGGCCTTTTATTTTGTGACAACTATAGATTTTTTATTTTCAAATTATTTTTACCGATCTTTTTTTTTATATAGGACCCGTCGAAATGACTTTACCTCGCCTGATGGTAAGCTAAAGGTAAAGTATCAGGACTGGGGTCACCACCACATACACACCGGTAGCGCCACAATGGCGGCGCTCAGCTTGACGGCCTCATCAAATGCTTTTTCACGCCCCGCTTAAAGGACCCGGGACTATAGGAGGAAGCAAACACATGCGATCTAATTTTAAATGTGGGTATTGTTAATTATATTCTGTCTTGAGTAAAAAACTCTAGTATTTTTCTATTATTTATATTATTATATCAACACCCACAAGTACATCACTGACTGTTCACATAAATTTTTATTCACCCCCAGTATTATTAAAAGCTATCAACTATTTTCAGTCGCTCATAAAAGAATTTTTAAAACCTTTCAACGCATATCGTTTATCAATAATTCAAAAGGGGTTATAGGGGATAAATGGGTCATTGCTGATGCGTTCCGACAGATATTTATTACTTTTCACCCGCTTTTCACCCCCTGTCGTTTAGATCACAAAGTTTATTCATCAGAACGTATAAAATGTCAATGCTTTTTATAAGGGGTGATGCGGTATGGGTACGATATATATACCTATACCTATACTGCATTTGTGGCGAAGTTAACTGCCATGGTGACTGTGGTTAGGCACAATTTGGAAAAAAAAAATACTTGGGTTATATGAACGGTTCTGAAATTTATAGCGATGTTCGCAAAAACTACGGATTGGAGTTTAGTAGCATTTTCTTTTTAAAGGTCTTGGGTTGAACTCAAAATCTACAGTATTTTTGATTGCAAGTAGTTATTAAGTAGAACCGAAGATAATATGACAAAAATAACCGACACGACTGTAGCCACGGGCATCATACATACATACAAATCACGCCTTTTCCCATTGCGGTAGACAGAGACAACATCTTTCCATTTGCTACGATCTTGGCATACTCCTTTCGCTTCTTCAACTTTCATAATTGTTTTCATACATGCACGCCGGTTGCGGGTACTCTAGACCTGGCCTTTCTCTAAAATATCCTAAATCTGATGTGGATACCCACCCCGCGGTTAGCAGGGCAGGTTATGTTGGACTCTTACCGACTAAAACCGCACGCTGTCTAAGGTCTTCAGACGCCAGGGTGTAAGGTGGCCCATTAGAGCATTTCCCTCGCACCCCGACTTAGATTATGTACGCGTAGGTCGGCCTTTACCGGGTTGCCTTATTACCCTCGCCTCATATAGGTACCTATATCTGTTTTGTCAATCCACGGGAATCAGCTAATACAAAATAAGATTGTATTTTTTGCAAGTACCTATCACGTTTGTATTGTATCACTTCGTAAAGAACACAAGCCAATATTCTCAAAGCAAACTTTCCTTAAAGAGAAACTTGAAAGCCTCCTTCGAATACAGTCAAGGCTGATAACATCTTTCATTGTTTCGCAGTGATAACAAGCTTGTTACCACGCCATAACGCACTTCTTATAGATCAATAAATTTAGGCTACATTCCACCAAGGAATCTACGGTAATTTTAAAAAGAAATAGGCTCATTTTTTTATTGGTAATAGGCTCGCGTTTGACCGCAATCTCACCTGTTGGTAAGCGATGATGTGGTCGACGGTGGAGCACGCTTGCCAAGAAGTAACTTATTCACTCTTGACTTGAAGACTCCCAGGTTATATTCATTCCACTCGTTAGCAGTAATTTGTTAGTTTGTTTATATTATTGGGGTAATTTTTCAAACCACTTATTGGTAAAAATTCTTTCACATTTAAAAGGCACATTATCTCCGGGTATAGTTATATTCAATTGTTCCTGTTTTCTTTGCCACACCATCAAAACCTGGAATTCTTTACCAGCTCACGTGTTTTCCTCCTCCTACAGTTCCGGGTCCTTTAAACGGGGCGTGAAAAAGCATTTGATGAGGCCGTCAAGCTGAGGGACACCATTGTGGCACTATCGGTGTTTGCAATGGTGATTCCCATTTCAGAGACTTTACCTTTAGCTTACCATCAGGCAAGGTGAAGTCATATTGACGTGACCGACATAAAAAAGACACACTATGATATTCGAAGTCAAGTCAAAGTTCAAAGCTTTATTATGGGTACAGATAGATAGATAAATATGCGTAGCAAGAACCTTTTGTTAAATAAACTGTGAAATTTTAAATACGCTTTTGATATCCTTTCAAAATATGTTCGCATATTAAACAAAGGTTGTCTTACTTTACGATTCACGAACCAGGGTACTGACCTTTTGGGTTCAGGAGAGTTATTTATTTTATATTTTCTTTTTAGTTCCGGGTCCTTCAAGTTTCGGATATTCTCTGATACACACAGAGACTTCTGCCAATCTGACAATCTTTTGCCATACAGTAGACAGTTTATTGGCAGACATAACTGCCGTACACCAACTAAGGAAACAACATAGATGGCCCGGGTCAAGCCGGGGTGCGAAGGAAATGCTCTATGGGCCACCTTACACCCTGGTGTCAGAAGATCCTAGACGGCATGCGGTTTTAGTCGGTAAGAGTCCGACAGGAAGCTGCCCCGCTGGCCGCGAGGGAGGGGGTATCTATGAGGACTTCCACACAAAAAAATAAGGCTACTTGAATTGTAAAAAAAAAATTGAAAATAAATAAATATTCTACGACAATCTACACAGCGCTCTCTAGACCCAAAGTAAGCATAGTTTTAACTAGCTTGTCTTATGGGTTCTAGAATGCGAAAAAACATGCTTATATACTTTTTTTATAAATACATACATAGAAACACCCAGACCAATGCAAATAGACATAGTCATGCTTACAAATACCGGGAATCGAACCCGCAAAGATTCCATGCAAAGAAATCTCCTGACACAGTTAATAATAGGTAATCCGTTCGGCCAATCTGGCGTAATTCGGTAACAAACATTCATCCATCTCTCCATCCAAATTTCCACATGAATAATATTAGTAAGCATAAGAAAAGACATTTTCCAAGTGTTTGCATTATCAAACACGACTGTCACTGTAACTTTTCTTCAAGCGTAATAATTTATCCATATATTTGCATCTCGTTATCTCGTCATCGTCTCGGAAACTTGCTCGCATTTCATCCATACCGTGTACCCATATAATGTCATGTAAATACCGGTATTTGCATCTAAATCTATCTAAATTTCAACAGTACAAAGAAAATATACAAAATTGATATATTTCATGAATAATTAGTTAATTTTCTTTGATGAAGCAGTGAGTGCTTTTTCATGGAGGACGGAGGTCATTAGACCTCCGACGCCCTCGGCGTCCGCGCCCGCCGCCGTCCAGGAGAGTTCTGTACAGCCTCTCCCGAACCCTTTCCGCCGCCTCCTTTTAGAGCATCACTTGCTCGCAGAAGGAGGCGGCGGCCGACCACGCGTCCGCACTCTGCACCATCGCTACGATCAGCACCGGCAGTGTGAGGACTCCCACCCCGAGGGCTGCCAGGAGGGCCTGTCTCGGCACCTCCCACGCCGGACACTCGGCCAGCGTGTGCAGACCTGAGTCCTCGCCCGCATCGCAGTGATGGCCCTCGGACGTTGGCTCCTTCCAAATTAGACACAAGTGAACCCCGAAGCACCCCTTACCAGAGATCACCTGCGTCAGCCGGTACGAGAGGCCCCCGTGAGGCCTCTCCAGCCAGTCCTCCATGACCGCCGCTACAACGGCGTGCCCGCTATGGTTTTCGTAAGCGACTACAATATGGGGTTCATCAAGAAGGGCATTAGAAGGTTTTTACAGGGTCGGCAGTGCAAGTGTAACGCCCTTGGTTTTGCACATGAGTGTTTATAGCGCTTATTAAGCGCTTCCCATCAAGTGAACCGTGTGCCTGTCTGCCACCTAAGTGGTATATAAACCAAGACCTTAGGCAAGGCCCAAGCTTAGTTCACCTGGTACCTTATTCGGTAAAATTACGTATTGTAAAATGTGTGATTAGCTATTAGTTAAAGCTTACAAAATCTTTTTACAAAATTTAATTGAAAATTAATCCAACTTAATTGAACCTTCACGAAGTAAAAGAAGGAAAATGAGTAAGCGAACTCCATGCCTTGGATGGGACCGGTAATAATTATTTTAGGTACACATTTGAAAATGGACCCGGTAGGTGTTGGTCAATCGTTTTTTTTTATAAATTTAATCCCGAATAAAGCCGGGATGTAGGCTACTAGTAATTATATAGTATCATGAACAAAGCATGAAGGGCCAAAGGGCAAACAAAAGACAATATTTGGCGTGAATCGGAACGTTTCAGGTAACAAAAGATTTAATGGCAACACTAATGCCTATTGTATCTACAAACGAACTATCCCTGTCTACTTATATAGTTAAGTATATCAATGAATGTGCACCGCAAAATTTATCCTTACTAGCTTTTACACACGGCTTCACTCGCGCAAATAATAAATAATTGTTCTTGGCCGTTTACACTTTCAGCACTATGTACAAGAATAAATGATAATAAAAAACAAAAAATCTACTAAGTATTTGTACCAAGCAAATTTTTGCACAGCTAATCATTGTTCAGTGGCCATTCATGAAAATCCCCACGTCATACTTTTCCAATCATTCATACCGCCGCCGCAAAAGAGTTCTTATTTAAACATTCATTCGTCCATCCATCATGAACCATCCTATTCGTCATAAGATACTTAAGACTCCTCAAGGGTCACCATAGAGGAACAAATGACCTGGAAATTTGTGGCATCATCTTTCGGTCAAAGAACTTCGTCTTCTTAGTCGTCGAGGCAAGACTCCAAAGTCTGGAACATCGGCGTAGAATTTGCTAGTCTCTCAATTTTTATCGGTTGTACTTCGGGGAATGTGCTCTGGGGTTGCATAACCTGATTCCTCCAAGCCCTTTTAGTCTAGAGTGAACAGGCTGCTTCTAGGCAAGCGTGCTCCATCATCGACAACATCGTCACTTATAGGTGAGATAGTGGTCAAGCGCGAGCCTATCGACTATAAAAAAAAAGTCGCACACTCTTGGCTGAATGGTCGTAGTTAAGGATCATCACCTAAATTAGTCGCCGCTTTTGTGAGATTTCTCCACTTCTCTCTATTTGTGTCACTGCATGCACACCCAGTAAGAGAACACTTCGTAGAAGACTTATATAGTCCGTCCATCTTGTTCGTGATTGGTCGCGAGAACGCTGTCCCTCTACTCTTCTCTGTACAACCAGCCGTTCCAAAGAGCTTTCGTTGCGGATGATAATGTCCAAATATCTTCAGGGCCTCGATTCTGCTAAAGACAAACCACTGTAATACCACTGACTCTCTATAAAATGCCATTTAATTGTAGACTTTATTGTTATCAGGTTAAAGTCTAAAGTCAAATGATATTTTGTAGAACGAATGAAAAAGTTAAATGAATTCTTTTCATTTGATTTTAGACTTTAACTGTATAACAGTAAAGTCTATAATTAAATAGCATTTTGAGAGTGTCAGTGGTATTACAGTGGTTTGCCTTTAGCAGAATCGAGGCCCAGGATATAAGCACTACACAACAAAGCAACGTAGAAACTAATCTCAGATATCTACCCATCTCTATAAAAAAGATAGTACATGGTTTGCCAATCACAAGATTAGAACGGAAGTAGGGTACAGATGTCACTTAGAAGTTCACTAACTAGGTTACTTCAACTTCAGTGTTATGCAATTACGAGTATAATATCTTTATCTACATAGACAAAGTTAAGTGGTTTTTACTTAGTAACAATTAAAATGGCTTCTAGATTAGATGCCTTATAGACTGCCGGGATTTCTTCAGTTTTTTTTTCATATTTATTTCCAATACTTCAGCCCCAGTGTTTTACAATAAGTGATGGTTTTATGCTCTGTCATTTTGGATATTAATCGGGCATTTATTCAATCCATCTCATTAATGCTGGGTAAACCTATAAAAAATATATAAATGTGTTTATGCCCTGGCATTTTGGGCTCTAGCTACTTAAGCTAAATTGCTTTTATTAGAAATGAGTTAATATAGTGTAATGTCCAAAATAGCTTGCAGAATAATCAAACTGAAATTTGCAATGGGCTGGCCACATCTGTCGAAGGACCGATGGCCGTTGGAGCAAACGAATCCTAGAGTGGAGACCACGAGTCGGCAAACGGAAACTACTCCACCCAGATGGATCGACGACCTGAAAAAGGTAGCTGGGATGGACTGGATGCGGACGAATGCGAACTGGATGCGGAGAGGCCTATGTCTAGCAGTAGACGTCGACAAGCTAATTGAAAATTGAAAGGACTGAACCCAGGACTTCAAAATCGCAAGGTCAACTCGATAGCCTAGTCTAACCACAAAGCTCAGTAGCTTAAACATAGTCTTTAGTTAAACCAATAATTCAGTCGACAAGATTTGTACACTGAGGAAACTTAATAAAAGTATTACAGAAAGCGTGGAAGCTTATTCAGTACGAAACAAAATATAATGCCGCCATTTTTGCCAGCAAATGTGAAAGAAGTCCATAAAACCTTTTATCTGGGAGTCAAAATGTATGTCGCAAAAGACGGTAATTATTCCCCTGTTGCACGGCGGCAGAGTGTTCTCGCAGTAAAAGAATATTTTACTGTTGATATAGTCGTGGAATGTGTCTTTATTCTGCTTTTTTACAGTATTCGTTTGAAATTTAATATTATTTCCTGTTAGAACCCTTTATCCTGGTTACATTTTAATACCTGTTCTTTTCTGCCGTATCTTAGTCTTCATCTTGATTAGACTTATCTTGGGTTTTGCAGAAGCGTCTGCCCTTCCAACTCTTCTGTCTATCCAACTAGTTCCATTGAGTTGTCCCATCATGGGACAAGTGGAACTAATATTTTTATCATAATTGTTGTCCCAGTAGTTCGAGGTCTCTCTGGCCACGTTCGTCAATTTACAGGTTTGTGCTTAACGGCGGAGATTTTTGCACTGGCTTTCCTGTAGAGATTAGGAATGAAACGGCTTTCATGTCCGTAAAACCAGTTTATAAAGGAAGAAGAAGAGAGTACAAGCTTTGGATGTACTCAGAATTGGCACATGAATACCTATATAACTTGGAGTTATCGGGCAGTTTATGTGTATAACTTTACTTTTTTTATATTGGACACGTCAACATGACTTCAGCTCGCCTGATAGAAAGTTAAAGGCAAAGTCTCAGGATCGAGGGTCACCACCACATACACCGATAGTGCTCAGCTTGACGGCCTCGTCATATGCTTTTTCACGCCCCGCTTAAAGGACCCGGGACTGTAGAAGGAAGGAAACACATGCGCTGGTAAAGAATTCCAAGTATTTACAGTGCGGTAAAGAAAAGAGGCACCGAACCGTTTGGTACTGGATGTTAAACGGTGCGTTATGAAATTTCGTCCAAAAGGCATGCTGATAAACTTATATTATACAGTAGTAATATAAATTCGTTACCAACCTCGGGAAAAAACAATTGTTACTTTTTACGATGTCATTATGCCTAGACAAAACTTAGACATAATGCTCGACTTGGTACCTACTAGTACACTTCTTTTACTAAGTACTACATTTATATGTGAGACATTATTTTATAGTACTAAAGTGGTAAACAAGTCGTGATTGGCTCCGCTAAGTCTTTCGAGGCCGAAACCTACCGCCTCTTCCAGCTGGTATACTTTTTAAACAACAGACGAGGCACTAGCACATGTTTTGATCTGGAGGTTGGGAAATCAAACGTCAAACTCCCATAAAGTCTAAATAAGTCTTTATGGCAACAACTATTACTCAACTAAGAAAAAAATCTATAACTCACTTTGCCAGTAGGTAACCTTTTAAGAAACCTTTATCATTACCAAATAAAGGTAGATACAATATAAAATGTAAAGTAACAATAGGTGTTATAACTCTATCTTCTAAAGAAAACCGCACCCACAACAAGGAAATTTACTTAAAATATTGTGTTCGTAAATCTAATGTAACCAATTTTCACCAAGTAATTCTTTGTCTTTCTTTCTTTCTTTAGTATAGATACGATATTACTTTACAGTATTATGATTTTGTTCTTTTTTTATATACCACTTAGGTGGCAGAGCAGCACACGGCCCACCTGATGGTAAGCAGTCACCGTGACCTATGGACGTGTGCATCACCAGCGCTGCCAAACCTGTAAGAACCTTCTAATGCCCTTCTTGAAGAATCCCTTAAAGTGTGTAAAGTACTGAATCGTTAAAAGTACACATACATACATACATATGCTGCCTTTTTCCCTCCGGGGTAGGAAGAGACAACAGATCGCCACCTGCCTCTGTTCTGATATACTTCACGCGCTTCCTCTACTGTCATTAAACCTTTCATGCAAGCTCACCGGTTTCGAGTGCTTTTGACCTGCCCTTCGTTAAATGTTACTCTCAATAATGCACTTACTAAGGTTAGTCAAGTGAAGAATGGCATTATCATGTCCACCAATATACTTGTGCATAAACAGTAAATAAATAACTAGGGTTTAGATTTCCTTAGGGAAAGTGTACGTCGTACAAAAGAAAACAAAACTCGAAATTCGAATGCGTAATACTCGTAGTATTACGACGCTGTTTTTACTACACAATGCACAAATATTGCGTAATATTCGTAGTATTACGCAGTATTACTATATAACGAACATCGTAGTATAGCGTAATACTCGCAGTGTTGTGTTTACTAGACAATAAATATCGTAGACTGGCGTAAATAATTTTCAATTTACTACGACGGACTACAGGAATTTCGCTCGATGGTAAACCGTTAATTTTTGTTCGAGTTGAATTAAAATACTTTGGACTAATAGGACTATGAAAAGGAGTGGTATTGTTACTACTGAAATAGTTGAATCACGTAGATATAGACTTGAATTTCAACTAGTTGAACAAAGCATTTGTTCACCAACCAACGGAAAAAAAAAATGTTTCCTTGTTCAAAAAATTACATAATTATTTATATCTATTGTTTGATTTATTTGATTAAAAAAGGTATTACAACCCTTTTAAAAAATAAAAAATAACTTATAACATTTTGTTATTTATTATTATCCCTTAAATGTAACTTAATCACAAAATAAAAAAATTACAATAAATAAAATTGTAATTCACCTAAATGAAATAATGTTTTTATTATTATATCTGAATAGTTCCAGATATAATGAGTTTTACAAAACAACAAAACGTTATCATAATATTTCTGAATATTTTTATGTTTACGTAACACTTTAAAAATATTAATATTTAATCATAAAAGTGCCCTTAGGAACGTATACTTAATACCTATTATCCCAATTTTGCACATAAAAACCTCTTGAGCCGTATAATGTGGTACACGTAATTGATCCACCCTCGCCTCCCTACGCTACTACACTGTACATAAACCGTAGTCAACAGGTGCAACCACCTAAATAACAAACCAAAAATATCACATAACACTCAACACGTAATAACAAAATACATTTTCAAAAATAAAAACAAAATTAAAACTGAATAACAAAATAACATTCCAATTTTAAATTACACAAAATAACAAACCACAAATCGTTTCTGGATTCTTAATTCAAAATTTATCGAACACTTTATTTGTAACTTTATTTATTAATTTTTATTTTTGTATTTAGTTATTATCGCGAAACGGGAACGCAGGAGGCGTTCGGGAGACCGCGCCGGCTTACATCAACTGCCCTGGCGGGAGTTTTGCGCATGCCTCCAACAAACTTGTACATTACCGACCATTTTGATGGGCCTCTCTCGTCCTTCTCGCTTAACTAATCCCTGTACTTAACAGGGCATTTAGACAAGCGCTGAGAGCTCCAGGCTGACTGGTGTTCCCCGGTACAAAACTATACGACTTGCCTGTAAGGCTGGTTCGAATCCACAGTTGGTTAGACAATTGCTTTTGGTCGTATTATACTTGTTCTTTTATTTTCTCTTATATATTCGGAACAAATATTTCTAAGACATTGTTATCTGGCTGTTTGAAAGAAATACTAGGGTGCGACGTTATTCAGGAACTAATATAATAAAGAGATATTTTGCGTCTCTATTCGGCAGATATTATCGTACAAAAGTCTGGCTTTTGTGGTAGAAAACATCACATAAATATACCGTTTGTATTGTTAATACAGTTTTTCGAGTACTTTGAATATGGAATTAGGTGTTGGTTTCTGACAGAAACTATTAGGTACCTATTGTTATTTATAATTTGTTATTTTTTTATTTGTGTGAACCTACGTGTTATTTAATTGTTATAGTGAGCAAAAAAATAAATCACAAAGTATTACTTATTCTAAATTTTAAACGCGATTTCAAATTGAAATTTTTAAATAAATAATGTACTTAATTAATGTAATTTGTAATGTTATTTATTACTAGCTGTGCCCGCGATTTTGTTTGCCTGAATTTAAATTTTTAAGTTTTTAATTTTTTTTGCGCAGAAACCTAATTCTTATGCCAAAATAAAAGTAGCCTATATTACGCTTTATAATATTAACAATCTGCCAATTAAAGTCCCAGCAGAGTTCACCCAGCCGTTCCAGAGTTTACCTCATTCAAACACCCAGAAAGACAGATAGACAAATAATAATACACAACAATAAATTGTGAGCTCTGGCTACCCTACTTACCTTGGGGAACACAACACGATGGTTATTATCGGGCGGCGTTCTTTAGGGCGGAGGTACTACCCCAGTCGGACTGCTCATTTCGAACGGGAGATACCGTCGTGTCCTACTTCCCAGGAACAGGTTCCCGTGGATCACGGTAGCGGGAACAAAACATTACGCAATACGCAAGAATAGTTTTACTTTCTCATATAATAATGCGGCGTTAAATTGAAGTATTTGTACGTGTCTCCAGTCTCCATTCCTAGTTTTCAAGGCCAGTTTTGATCACGTACACTTGCTACTTATCGTGAAAGCAATTACCTATATGCCGCCATTAAATTACTGAGGAAGGCTAAAAGAATTGCTTTCTGAATTGGTTCCTATCATTAGGTATTTGGTATACCAGTTGTGCCTTTTGTTTTCAAAATCCTTGCGGATAACACCCCTATCCCCATCGGCTATGGGATTGGTGATGAACTCCATATTTTTTTTTTTTTATGTCGGTCTCGTCAACATGACTTCACCTCGCCTGATGGTAAGCTGAGGCAAAGTCTCTAGAATGGGAGTCACCATTGCAAACACCGATAGTGCCACAATGGTGGCTCTCAGCTTGACGGCCTCATCAAATGCTTTTTCACGCCCCGCTTAAAGGACCCGGGACTGTATGAGGAAGGAAACACGTGAGCTGGTAAAGAATTCCAGGTTTTGATGGTGCGGCAAAGGAAAGAGGCACCGAACCGGTTGGTTCTTGATGGAATTGTTTGAATATTATAGAAGTTGGAGTAAATCACAGCAGGGAGATCATTCCACAGCCTAAGCGTGCGTGGAATAAAATTCCTCTCATATTTTTATTTTTTTTCAAACACCAGTTATTCTTATTCAAAAAGTTTTTTTTTAAAGTTGTAACACCAGCTATTTTTAATATTATTTTTTTAAATTGCTATGTAACTGTCATAATATCTGCATATATTTGAAGGAGATAGGACACTACGGACCTATACGGTATCTCCCGTCCGAACTGAGCAGTCCACAGAACAAAGAAAACGAGCAGTCTGACTGGGGTTATACCGCCGCCCTACAGAAGACCGCGGCCCTAATAACCATCGTGTTGTGTTCTGGTGGTGAGTAGGGTAGCCAGAGCTCACAAACGCCCCTTCGACCCCTGTAAACTCTTCCCCCCCTCCTCCATAGCCGGTAGCACGACTGTGACGCCCCTGGTGTTGCACACGTCCATAGGCCACGGTGTCCGCTTCCCATCAGGTGGGCCGTATACATTACACTCTCGCGTTTTTCCCTCCGGGGTAAGCAGAGACAACAGACCGCCATCTGCCTCTGTCCTCTGTCCTGACATACTACACGCGCTTCCTCTACTGTCATTAAGCCTTTCATGCAAGCCCACCGGTTTCGAGTGCTTTTGACCTGCCCTTCGTTAAATGTTACTCTCAATAATGCACTTACTAAGATTAGTCAAGTGAAGAATGCAATTAGCATGCCCACCAATGTACTTGTGCTTACCGTACCGGTTTTGAGTGCTTTTATACATTATAGAGACTAGAGTATAAAAAAATCTGCTATTTAATAGATCTAGTTTAAAAAACGGACAGAAAGCAATTTCACGGTCGATAAACTTGCTAGAGCGGTTCGTTTGATGCCTGATCCAGGCTTAAGTACCAAAGTTTAAAAACTAGGTCATATTAAGTGTATTGGACTAGGTGTGTCCTGCGGCTTCGCCCGTGACATACTTCGATCCTAATGACACCCATTTAACTCATAAATGCCCGTAATTTATTGGTTTTACAATAATGTGTGGCTCTTTTATATTGGTTACGGCATTATGACTTCACCTCAGCTCATGGTAAGTAAGTAAAGTGCCAGGAATGGGGTTATCATTAGGTACATACATCAATATAGTTACAATAGTGGCCCTAAATGACCCCCTTATAGAGCCCGGGACTGTAGGAGGAAGGAAACAAACGCTGGTAAAGAGTTCCAAGTCTTTATGGCGCACCATTTTTTTCTTCGCAAAGAAAATATGCACCAAACCGCTTGGTTTTTCATATAATTATTTGCACGGTGTACCTAAGGGTGATAACTCAGCTTAGCACGATTTATGAAAGGCGAGTTTTGTCCGTGAGTTTTACACGGTCATGTAGAGAATCCTATTTCTATGGATACAGCTTAAAAACGAATTCAATATAAATGTAAAATATGTCTTAATTAACCGTTTCATGTTGGTTTAGGATAGACACATAATCTGTATCGTTTGAAAAAAAAAAGGTTTATCATGGAGTTTATTTTAAGGGCTTGAAAACAGACGATTTTATGGTCCTTGTTTTTTATCGTACAGAAATCCCCATGGATACCATCCCCGTCGGCCATCGGGGGTGGTTATGTCGGGGTCGAACCGACTAAAACCGCACGCCGCCGTCTCGGGTCTTGATTACCGGGGTTTAAGGTTACCCAATAGGCATATCCCTCGCACCCCAGCTGACCCCGGGCCATCTTACGATGGCTGTGTGCTTGTCTGCCACCTTATTAGTATAAAAAAGCTACTACGAAGCAAATAACTTTTTATCTTCTACAAAACGACATCTGCCCAACTTCGAGAAAGTCAAATGTGCCATAGGTCTATTATAAAATCAATCTAGGCTTTAAACTTCTGCCTGCTTCCTTGCGAAGCAAAGTTTTTCAACGACTTCCCTAACTTTTATCGCTTCGCTTCTGCGAAAAATTTCTCAATTGAACTAGGTACTTTGCGCTGTCAATAGAATAAATGTCAATAAATAACTTGATAGTTCAATTGTACAAGTTTGAGTTTATAGTTACTTTATGTTATCGCGAGGTTAAAACCTCACGATAACAGTACATAGTTCGATTCCCTGGGTGAGCAAACAGTTATTAGGTTGGGAAATTCTGAATCAGCTGCAGTAGTACGTGAGGTGAAGGCAAATACTTGCATGTGCCCAGTCGCAGACCTATAATGTCTAAAGTAGGAGTTAATTTTCAATGAGGTCATTCGATAATCAGCAACGCGTGAAAGAAAGAAACATTCCGTAAAAAAAACCTTCGTAAACAAACTCGACTTGTACTTGACTGATTTTTTATACTCTTTGGTCTACACTTTTATTTATACTACGTAGGTGGCAGGCAAGCACACGGCCCACCTGATGGGAAGCGGTCACCGTGGCCCATGGACGTGTACATCACTAAAAGTGTCACAAACGCACTGCCTACCCTGAAAGGAAGAGGGGAGGGCTAGGAACGGATGGGGAAGCTAGGAAGGGGTGGGGGGAGGAGGGATACAGTAAGCTCTGACTACCCTACTTACCGGCGGGAACACAACACGTCGGTTATTATGTCCGCGGTGTTCTGTAGGGCGGAGGTACTACCCCAGACGGACAGCTCATTTCGGACGTCTCAATAATCAATTATATCGTAAATTTATGAACAAATTTGTCCTTTTAAATACCTACCTGCCGTGTAGCCTTACACACGCCTGCCATTCACAAAACATAAAACAGCTTAGAAGTATTACCGTAGAGCACTTTCTATACAGAAGTTAAGCTCATGTATTTTCTACTTTTTCATACAGAGGCTCGTAGTTAAGTGGCTTCTTAGTAGGTTAGTTTTAGGATGGGTAACTATTCTTATCAGCTGAAATCCCTCCGGTTTCGGTGAGTATTTTAAACCGTCGGTCCCAGTTACTATATGAATATCTGTGGTATACAGGTAGTTGGAACTCTAAAAATTCCGATAGCCAGATCTAATTACAGAATTCTGGTATCGCCAGTATTCAACAAAAGGTATAGATGTTCTATTTCACGAAGGCGGTTTAGCTGTCATCGTAGCAAAACATATAATACCTACACATTGCTTTTGGAAATGAATTACTTGCAATACAATTATTGTTCTACTAACTGCTGCATGAATTTCTTTTGACGTGACATGAACTTTCGCACACACATGTACGCGTATTTACAAGACACAGGTACTACTATCCGAATTGCGAAACTCAAGTGGCAGTGGGCGGGGCACATCGCTCGCAGAGCCGACGGCCGATGGGGCAAAAAGGTTCTCGAGTGACGACCACGAACCGGAAGACGTGGTGTGGGCAGGCCTCCGACAAGGTGGACCGACGACCTGGTAAAGGTCGCGGGAAACCGCTGGATGCGAGAGGCGCAGAACCGGTCGTCGTGGAGATCCTTGGGGGAGGCCTTTGTCCAGCAGTGGACGTCTTTCGGCTGAAATGAATGAATGAATGAATGGTACTACTATTTAATTATTCACCCGCCTTCGTGAGATAGAATATCTCTATAACACTATACTTGGTAAATGTTCCCGTGCGTACCGAAATTAGCGTCCGTGAGCGATGTCTATGTGTGCGTTGCTCGAACGTAAATTAGTACGAAAGTTAAATTCTGTATCTAAGTATTTAGTATTACCGAGTGTTTGTTGGTTTGTTGCAAACAAAATAATTACATGTCCTTGTCAAGCTTCGGGGACAAACTTCGAAGGTAGCCGGAGTTTGTTAGAACAATACCCTTGTTTTTCTCTCAGTTACGTAGCATTGTGTTACGGAAAAGTAAATTTAATAAAGGGCACTTGTGAGCGGCGAGAACAGGGTTGAAAACTGTGGGTTTATTTTGTTGTTTAAATATAATGGTCGTTGTTAGGGATTTATAGGTAGAAGACTTAAAATATTGCTCTTTAGCAGATGGCGGGCAGTTGTTTCTGCCTACCCTGGATGGAGAAATGTATACCACCGCAATGGTTGCATCCAAAGCCCGTAGTAGGTACTCCTACTCTATTTGTTTTTTTTTTGGTTTGTAAGTTCTTGGTCAAACTTTGAATATTACGCGTGTTCGGCCAAAATCGGTTGAGTAGAACCGGAGATAACATGGTCGAAAAAACGTGAAAACTAACATCCACACGGGTGAAGCCGCGGGCGTAGCCTAATATAAAATATTCAATACTCAATACTCAATACTCAATACTCAATACTTAATACTCAATACTCAATATTCAGTACTCAATACTCAATACTCAATACATTTTTTGCATTCCATAATGTTAGCTATACTAGGTGTTACGTTAGAATTTGTCACAATTATGGTCCCTGTCGGGCACAGCACAATGCTTGGAGAAATGTTTTTCATGCACATGACAGTGCCTCATAAATCTGTTAGCAAAAGCACATAATTTGCAAACATCATAACCTAACACAATAGGCTAACACATTCATCACTTACTTACATTTTCTTGACGGTACTTTAGATCAACAAGTAGAAATACCGAGATACATCTTAACTTGTTGATACTTGGCCGAAATCCAGACTAAGGCGACATCTCATCAAGCGATGGTAGCTGAATGGATAAGGACGCGGCCTCTACTCAGAGGTATCGAGTTCGAATCCGGCCGGACAGTACCAATGTGAATTTCACTTAATGGAATTTATATGTGCTAATCACATGATTTACTACTATCTGCTGAAGGACGGTGTAGGAAAAACATCGTGAGGAAGAATTATTTCGTAGTATTGAAGAAGAATTTTCCTAACAATTTCTTCTAGAACATGTGGAAACCCACATGTTCTAGAAGTAGAAGAAATTCTAAGGAAAATGCATGTCCGATTATTATCGCGAATTACTGCGATAATTTCATACTCAAGGATATAATTATTTCTTCGAATTAACGAGTACCTATAACAAAGAGTTTGACTTTATTTGATTTATCGAGAACTTTACTAGGAACCCAATAATTATTTCCAATCGCAGAGCGGTTCTTATTATCAAAGGTTCCAGGTATCAACAGTCTGATTGTGTATATTTTTTCTTAATTTACTTATTTTTTTGTTTATAACGTGAGTGGTAGGTTTTTATCCGACTACGCGATGCAAAGGAGTACCTAAGTATGTTATAAATATTATGAAATAAAAAGAATAAAAAAAGCAAAAAACCCGACTGCGTAAAAAACAAAACAAAAAAAACAAGCACTTAGATGTCTGGTGGTCTAGAAACATAACAACTAAACAGTCGGTATCCACTGAAAAAGTGTGACAAGGTGACTGCTTACCATCAGGTGGACCGTGTGCTTGTCTGCCACCAAGTTGTTGTAAAGAAAGAAAGCCAAATTTAAAGAAAGAGAATGGGAGGGTGGGGTGGATACCGTGACGGAATAAGGTTCGATTCCAATATTCACATCATCGCTAGCCTAGATTTAAAATATAAATTCAAAAATCTGATTCAAACGAAACTTTGCCAAAAAGCATAGGTACTAAAAATTCAAGATTATTTAGACGATAAACAAGCTTGGCAATATCGGAAAATATCGAAGTTCAGCCGCATCACAGTTAGACTGGAAAGCCGACCCCAACTGAGTTGGGAAAAAGGTTCAGAGAATGATGAAACAAACTTGGCAACGAACTGTTCGCTCAACTATGTTACTCAAACCAATAAATGATTTTTGACTTTGACTTTGACTTTGATCAGTACTAATTCTAATTTCCCACGTAACAATGAAAAAAGGGGTGGGCAGGAATTTGCATAAAGACGGGAATATTGGGAACATAGCTTCCCTCAGCGTTGATTACACAGGGGCTATAAGTGATTCGATTACTTTTCACAAGTTTTTAAATTATTCTCACTGGAGTTTCAAAATTAGTTCAACCTTTTCTAAATTTCTCTCTAACTTCTTGAAATATATAGCTATGAGCGTCTCTACACCTCTGGAGCTAGATAACTCGTTTTTAGTTTTAATTTTATGAAATGACGGTTGGTGACGGTTTTTTTATACAATTTAGGAGTTTTGGCGCCAACGCTGAAAAAGACACATCGCGGCATTGTATCATTTTCTAAAATTAGTGTAAAATGTAGTTATTATGTGTAAAAATGGTGGATTTTTAAATATAACATCTTCGGTAACGTGCACGAGTTCGGGAAAGTGGTATATTACCGTGAATTGTGCTTTTCAACGTTGATTTCAAAACTCCATAGAAGCCTCTAGTAAAGTCTCCACTATTTTACTGGGGTAAGACTATGACTGACTGATTTGACTATTGACTGACCTTGACTATGACTAAATGACGAAAACTCTGCAACTAATATGAACAAGATTATTGCATTTAATATATGAACAAGAAGAATACTGATGACAAGGCAGCATGGTTATAGAACCTTAGCCTGTTCCGAAAGGAGCAAATATAAAAAAAAAAAAATTATACAATTTAGGTGGGAGACAAGCACACGGTCCACCTGATGGAAAGCGATCACCGTGGCTTATGGACGTGTGCAACACCAGGGGCGTCACACTCGCGCTGTCAACCCTTTTTTTCCGTGCAGAAATCCTCCTGGATACCCACCCCGCAGCTAGTGGGGCAGGTTATGTCGGACTTTTACTGACTAAAACCGCACGCCCTCTATATATAGAGCATTTCCCTCGCACACCGGCCGCGCTGCCGACCCTGGAGAGGGGACTGGGGGGAAATGGTTGTGAGAGTTTCTGCTCCTACTAACAATTTACATACCCAAACTTCATACACACAAATATTTGCGATGAGCGGGAAATCGAACCCGTTATCTCCGATTTAGCAGTCGAATGCTCTACCGCTACTACACACCGAGGGCATTAAATTATCCAGAGTGTACCTTCTAGGGTACGCAGTTAGTAACTCACATTAATTAGTTTACAAGTTTAACACATTTGAGCACATATTTCATGAATATAATTTAATAGTTTCGTAACTGTTCGTAACGCGACATTTCTTGCGTTTGATGGAGTGTAGGTAACCGTATTTTGATAAAATTTGGAGTATCCTACTTCCTACTTTCTTACTTATCTATATAATCTATACATATAATAAATCTGTAACTGATCGATGTCTGTACATGGAAGATATATGAGAAAAAAAATAGGGGTCTTTATGAATGTGATAGATGCCAAAACATTGATTTTTAGAATTTTAGTCTGTTTGTCCGCAAATTTTTGTGCGCGCAAAAATCAAAAAGTACTGGAGGGATTTTGATCAAACTTGGTACGATTATAGTTCATAGTTCTGGGCAACATAGAGGCTGCTACTACTACTTTTTATACAAGCTCAATTACAACCAAACATACGTTAATTTTTTTATTAGAAAGGACTTGGTTAGACTCAAAATCTTACGCATATTTGATCACAATCGACTGATTAGAACCGGCGATATAGTAAAAAAATGCGAAAATCGACGTCCACGCGGGCGGAGCCGCGGGCGAAAGCTAGTAATATATTTAAAAATCAATGCCACTTTTTGTTGTAATTTTATAACTCAAGAACGGGCTCACCTATCCAAACTAAATGTTGAGGCTTTGTTCGGACTATTTATTAGGTGGTTTATTTGAAGTTTGCACAAAATCGCACAAATCAAGCGGTTCTTCATTTATCACATTTTTTGTAATACCGACGTCAACGCGGGCGGAGCCGCGGGCATAAGCTAGTAATACGATAAACACGATAGTTTCTAAAAATGTAGACGGAATTCTGGAAGTCTGGATGTATTTTGTTGCTCTTTCACGCAAAAACGGCTGAATGAATCTAGCTGAAATTTGGTATAAGTAGAGATAGATAATAGTCTGGAATAGGCTACTTTTTATACCGGAAAAAGGTTTTCGTGGGTGCGAGCGGAGCCGCGGGCAACAGCTAGTATAACAAAATGTGATAGTTTGTGAAGATATTTGGATGATTGCTACTCAATCATGTGGAGACCGAGACTAAATTGAGATTGATTTTTGAACATTAGTTTTCACGAGAATTTGACCTTCTGTTGTAAGTCACTATTGTTTATAATGGTGACCCCTAATCCTGAGACTTTACCTTTATCTTACCATCAGGCGAGGTAAAGTCACATTGACGTTACCGATATATAAAAAAAACCCTATGTACAGCCAGACGAGCCTCTTTAGATCCCAACAATATAGAGGCGAAAATCTTTTGTCATAAATCATTATACACAGTGCATAAAAGAGTTTTCACCTTAGAGTCCTTCTCAGAGCAGTTTCAGTCAAACTTCAGTGGGGACCTGTACCGCTGCCATGGTAACCGAATCGATTGATGATACCGTTACACCTGTCTCGTTCGGTGTTACATGAAAGTGTATAGCGATATCTCTTTCTAGCAGTTATTATTCGAAATTGGTACTTACAGAGTGTTGTTTTTTTTTATAGTTTTTAATTCTGCAAGATACTTTGTTATTTATCGAGTTGTACGCTTTTTTCTACAGAACTGATTTGTTCTTCTATAGTTTTCTATCTGTATTAATAATTATTATAAAACTAAAGAGTTTGCTTGTTTGGTTGAACGCGCTAATCTCAGGAACTACTTATCCAGGGTGCGGGCCGGAACCTCCACGTGGTGCACCTGGGCAACGGAGGCGTGCAGCACCTCCCACTCGCCACGGGAGACGCTGCTGCCTGCGGCCAATCCGGCTGGGGTGGGAGTGGCCCTCTAGAGGGCTGCTCCGAGGCTCTCCACGTGTCCCTCTGACTAGTAGATGGCACAGTGGGGAGCGAACGGGGGTCGAGCTGATTGTCTGCGCGCCGACGGTTGGGTGACAGGACGGCCTCCTGTCACCCTACACCCCACCGTCGGCGAAGTGGCGCGATGTTCGTCCCACCCCCCTCTTCGGGGGGTCGAGGGGGCCATCTTAAAACCGTAGATGGCCCGGGGTCAGCTGGGGTGCGAGGGATATGCCCATTGGGTAACCTTACACCCCGGTTACTAAGGCCCGAGACGGCGTGCGGTTTTAGTCGGTTCGATCCCGACATAACCACCCCCGATGGCCGACGGGGGTGGTATCCATGGGGATTTCCGCACGATAAAAAAAAAAAAAAAGGAACTACTTATCCAAATTGAAAAAATATTTTTGAGTTGAATAGCTCATTTATCGAGGTATGCTATAGGCTATATATATCATCACGCTACTACTCAGGGGAGCAGAGTGGTAATCATATATATATGTCAACGAATCGGATGCATTTCCATACATTATTGCAAAGCTAAGAAAGTACGGGTATGTATGTGTTAAATAAGTGCCACGGGGACGAAGTATGTCACGGGCGAAGCCGCGGGGTACGGCTAGTATATACTATTATAAAATAGTTAAGTAGCTGTGTCTGTACATTGAACATATTTAATAAGAAATACTTAGGTTATGTTATAAATATGTTATGAACGGTTCTGAACACAAATGTATTTTTTTTGAAATAATTGTCTGTTTGTTTGTTCACGATAGACCCAAAAAATAGGAGGTAGGACACGACGGTATCTCCCATCCGAAATGAGCTGTCCGACTGGGGTAGTACCTCCGCCCTACAGAACACCGCGCCATAATAACCATTGTGTTGTTACCCTTAGTGTTGCACACGTCCATAGGCCATGGTGACCGCTTCCCATCAGGTGGGCCGTGTGCTTATCTGCTACCTACGTAGTATATAAAAATAAAAAAAAATAAAAACTACTAGACGGATTTTGATGTGGTATCTTTTATTTGAAAGGTCTTAGTCAGACTTAAAATCTTAGGCATGTTTGATCACAATCGGTTCAGTAGAACCGGAGATATATGGTTAAAAACGCGAAAACCGAATGTCCTCACGGGCGGAGCATAGGGTTTTTAATTTAAAATGTTGCCTGCCTGTAACTTTTTCTCATTAATAAATGGAGAATATCGTGGAATCTCATATTCTTAGTCATTAATATCTGTCTCAGGTGGAATTTTACTTGCAAAAGTGATCTTGAGTATTTATACATTCTCTGAACCTTTTTCCCAACTCAGTTGGGGTCGGCTTTCCAGTCTAACTGTGATGCGGCTGAACTTCGATATTTTCCGTGGAGCGACTACCATCTGACCTCCACAACCAATGGTCATTATGACCAATGGCGATATCGAAGTTCCAAATTAGAACTGGTTGGACTTTTGTGGGCTCCAACTACCTGTAACGACTGCCATATAGATGTTTGTATGGCAACCGGGACCGATGGCTTAACGTGCTCTCCGAGGCACTAATAAACCTGCGATAAATACACACATAACTTCGAAAAGCATCGAAAAGTCATTGGTGTGTGCCATGGTGAACCTGGGATCGAACCCGAGACCTCGTCTCAGCTGCAGCAGTCCATTACCCAAACCACTAGGCTACCGCGGTTCTTGAGTATTTATACATTACAAAGTAAATAGAAAACGTCAAAATAAATAGGTAAATAAATATTCTACAACATTCTACACAGCGCTCTCTAGACCCAAAGTAAGCATAGTTTAACTAGCTTAGGTTATGGGTTTTCGAATGCGGATAAACATGCTTATATACTTTTTTTTGTAAATACGTAATTTTATACATAGTAACATCCAGACCAATGCATATGCATTATGTATTATGGGTGTTATTTTGTATACAAATATTTGTACTGAGTAGCAATAGAACCCGCACCTCCCCGTCGTCGTAGCAATCAATTGCATTACCGCTACGCAACAGAGGTAGTCAAAATATATGGTAGGTTAGGTTAGGTTAGGTTAGGTTAGGTTAGGTACAGCTCCAGTTGTAGTGTAGGCCATCGGAGCTCGGTTCTCAATTACCGGGTGTAAGTTACCCATTAGGCATTTTCCTAGCGCTAACCTAACACTGGGCCATCTATGGTTTTATGATGAACCCCTCGATATAATTTTGTTATTAGTCTGTAAGTCATAAGTAAATAAATAAATATATTAATAATAAAGCTTGTTAATAGCAATTTGTTTATATTTATTAGGTTTACCAACTTGTTTATTAGCCTGTAAGCTTTCCAAATATTAAATAAATAAATAAATAAATAAATAAATAAATTAAGAAATTCTGATGTGTCTTCACCACTCCTTTACTAAGTACTAAGCAAATGAACACAGTGGATAATTTATCATGCACCCTCTTATATACAAACGTATAAGTAGGAATGCACAATTTTAAAGAGAACTTTGTTTGTGTGAGCGCATCCCCTAAACCGCTACTTTGGTGAAGCTTATAAAGAAATTTTAGAATGTATTTTGTTTTATACTACTTTGGTGGCAGATAAGCGCACGGTCTATCTGATAGGAAGGTTTCACACTCGCGCTGCCAACCCTGGAAGAGGTGGTTGGGGGGGATTGAGGAGGGGAAATGGGAGGAAGGTGTTAGGAGAGATTCTGTGCACACAGGAGACTGGTCTCCTGTGACAGCACATAATCCCTCCAGTGAGCTCTGGCTACCCTACTTACCTTGGGGAAAACAACATGATGGTTATTATGGGGCGGTGTTCTGTAGGGCGGAGGTACTGCCCCAGTCAGACTGCTCCTGACTGGTACCTACTAAAAATTTATAGACAAACTAAACAAAAAAAAATCTAAAAATCATTGTTTTAGCATCTATTACATTCATAAAGTCCCCTAATATTTTTTTTTTCTCACACATCTTCCATGTACAGACACCGATCAGTTACAGATTTATTATATGTAGAGATTCTACTCTACTTGTAAGAAAACAAGACGCAAGTCACTACGATAGTATATTTACTGAATCGAACTCGTTTTTTATTTATATTGACTTAGGACCGTTCTCCCTCGAGGTGACCCTTTTGACAAATTGGTAGGCTTAATTTGATTGATATAGAGTTGAGTAAGAAAATGGTTCTGCGTGTAAATATGAAGTATTTCAGCATTGGATTACGTTTTAGGTTATTACCAGACCTAGGGCCTTACCACAAACTCTTAAAGCAGTATTATTTCAATATTACTTAACTTTCATAGTTTTTTTTTTATGTCGGTCACGTCAACATGACTTCACCTCGCCTGATGGTAAGCTGAGGCAAAGTCTCTAGAATGGGAGTCACCATTGTAAACACCGATAGTGCCACAATGGTGGCTCTCAGCTAGTGTGAATCGGACTCGGTCAAACGTCGTCCGTTATTATTTTAAGTGTCCTATGACTTGTTAATCTACTAATAATTAATGAAATAAATATATCCAGAACATACCATAAAAGTAAGAGAATGCTAGACCACATAACACAAGTATCCGTCAACGTCGATGGTCCGATTCACACCATGAGAGTTAAGTAATATTACACAGGACAGAATAAGGAATGAGTATATTAGAGGCAGTTTGAAAGTTACACCAGTGAATGAAAAATTGAGAAGCGAGCGACTGTCGTGGTATGGACATGTTATGAGAAGAGATGAAAGTAATGTTGTTAAAAAGGTTCAAAGTATGAATGTGGAGGGCTTCAGGGGCAGAGGTAGGCCTAAGAAAAGATGGATGGAATGCGTGAAAGACGATATGGAAAGGAAGGGAGTGACTGAGGAGATGACATCGGACAGGAATGTATGGAGCAGAATGACATGTTGCGCCGACCCCAAATATTGGGACAAGGGCAGGAAGATGATGAGTTAAGTAATATTGAAATAATACTGCTTTAAGAAAAACACATCTATGGCAGTCGATACGGGTAGTTGGAGCCCTAAAAAGTCCAACCACAATTACGGTCTAGCTGCAATGCTTCGATATCGCCTAATGTCACCATTGGGTTGTGTAGGTCAGATGGCAGTCGCTTCACGGAAAATATCGAGGTCCAGCCAAATCCGCAGTTAAGACTGGTAAAGCGGACCCCAGACTCCGAGGTGAACGCTTTGGATGCGACTGGGATTAACGCTAGGTTGAAGAGAAGGCCCCTGTATGTTGTGAAGACAGGTCTTGTGTTAGGCGCGTACTTGAAACGCGCGTCGTCTACGCGTTTTAAATACGCCGTGTGCTAGGGGCCTTAGAGCTATATACAGGGTGAAGTCAGGTCAACTCAGGCCAACCCATCCGTCACAGGTCAGTAGTTAACCAAGCCACTCAGTTAAAATGACCATTTCTAATCGATTGACCGGCGTATATTCAGTATTCTAGGCTGTTTGTATGTTGCACTATTGCGGATGAAAATAGAGGTTAGGCGGTATATCGTATTCATCCCACGAAATCTCATACCATTTTGAAATCTCTTAACTCATCCCAGTTATTCCACCTTTATCTCGTGGTATTTTTGATAATGAATAGGATGAGTTTTATTAGGATGAATACGGCATCACCCGAAAATAGTTCGAAATGTTGCAATAGGTACATTTTAAAAGTTTTGATGTCGGAGTCTTAAAGTCAAGAGTGAATAGGTGAAATGGTAGCGCAACAGCAAGTATTACTTAGCATAGTTTTTTTACATTATTTTTTCTTTCTTATTTCTTTATTTCTATTTTCTTTCTTTCGTTTTGAATTTTTGAATGAATTAGCCTAGATATCAGAACAAAACAAAATCATTTCTTTCTATCACATTTCTGTGTTAATTTTTTTCAAACATCTTTAATACCTTCGCTGTCTCCCACGCCGTTTTTACGCCTTCATAACATTTATTCACTAAGATATTACAGTCCAGTTAACTGGTATTTGCTATCGGACGTTATCACCCAGTGTTACGCTTAATTTCTCTTGGGAGAACCCTATTATGCGACGGACAATGCAAACATACTTATACGATGTATGAATATGACTACAGGAAACCCGCCCTTTCGCCTCACTTCCGTTTATATAAGATTTTTTTTGATGATTTACCATCTACTGACTGTGAAGGAAAAACATGGTGAGGAAACCCACATGTCCTAGAAGAAATTCTAAGGGCATGTCCGATCCACCAACCCGCATTAGGCCAGCGTGTGTGGATTAAGGTCTAAACCCTCTGAGCTCTCTCATTAGAGGCATAGATTAATAAATAGTTACTATTGAAAGAGAGGAGACCCGTGCCCAGGTGGATGGGACATAAATGGGTTGCCTATAATGTGTAAAAACCGTCTACTCCCACCTGTTCTGTTACTACAGAAATAATAGTAGGTGCATTCCGATATTCGCGTCTGTGAGCTGTCTATGTGTGCGTCGCTCAAACAGGCATTGTATGGAGTATGGAGTTTAAGTTCTGTATGAGTTTTACCGCAGCTGTAAGGCGACATCGTATCTGGTAGAAAACGGTAGCGATAACACTTCTTTTCTCTTATATATTATACCTAGCATGTAAATGAAACTCCAAGTTCGAACGAATGTGGTTATACCCCACCTCAACCCACAAGCCCTGAGGAATAATTAAATAAGTATAAGTGTTGATACCCTTAACCCTTCGCCCTTCATGAAAACACGGCCCACTAAAACGTTATACACATAAAAACTTAAGGGATTAATAAAGTAATTTAGGTTAAACATTTATTATTTAAGTTTAATAGGAGGTGTAAAACAAATGTCCGATCATTAAAATAATAATGAATACTAGCATTTTAGCACGGTTGCCTGTCAGCCGTGCCGATCCCTATGGATCGACGCGGCTCTCACCATGTCTCTTCTGGTAAAGCTGAGTGATAACGGGAGAGACGATCGCGGGTTTTGTAGGCCCACCACACCATTTACGGAGGTAGGAAACGACGGTATCTCCCGCTCGAAATGAGGAGTCCGTCTGGGGTAGTACCTCCACCCTACAGAACACCTTGGTCATAATAACCATAGTGTTGTGTTCTCTGCGGTAAGTAGGGTAGCCAGAGCTGAAATTCACATTAGTACTGTCTGGCCGGATTCGAACTCGATACCTTTGAGAAGAGGCCGCATCCTTATCAATTCCGCTACCATCTCTTTTTTATGTTACTAATAAAATAAAAATTTCCCCAACAAAATTACATCTGCAGTCTGCTGTTATTGAACCAATTTCTTAGTCCAACCTTTACTGATTGTTGACAGTTAACTATAACTCATTCTGAATACAACTAACGAACCGTTCGTATTGGGTTTCACTGACCATTTGTCTGTACCTTTTTGGGTACAAATAATTAAGTGGATTCGTTAGTTCTGCAGAAATAACATGGGTAATGTTTACCTGGGGAGAACCCTATCCGATGTCCCAACACGAAATCTAATATTATTCAGTAACGGAAGCCCTTTCCAATCAATAAAGGACATTTAGGTACCACATAAATAAAAAACAAAATGCATACTGATGTTAAATTAATTACATAACATGAACTCACGCCTATATCCCCGAAGGGGTAGGCAGAGGTGCTAGCACCCACATTTCGCCAGTTTATGTTTAGGTTCCAATGTAATAGGTGGCGAGCCTATTGCCATTAACCGGGCACTTATAAACCTGCGATGAATTTAAATTAATTAAATAAGATATGTGTCCGCTACCCATTAGGTGGCACACAAGCACACCTAATGGGTAGCGGTTACCGTGGCCTATGGACTGTACAACATCAGAGGCGTCACACTCGCACTGCTGACCCTGGAGAGTGGTTAGGGGGGAAATGGTAGGAGACTTTGGTGAGCGCAGGCCTGGGGTGACGGTTGGAGCCGCCTGTCACCCTAGAAGAAGCAGGCTGAGACAAGCAGACGGTAGCGCTAGAGAGCCCTTGCAGCCCGGCGCTAGAAGACTCGAGATATAACCCCCGCTGAACAATAGGGGTATCCGAAGGTATTTCCGCACGAAAAAGTCAAAAAAAAGGGTACGGAATTCTAAAAACAAATAAATAAACGGATATTACTTATATACGATTTTACGGCCACACAAATTGGGTCATAAAACAAAAACAAAATTAAATGTATAAACAGGAAAACCATTTTAAGTTACGAGTTGCGAACCCACCCGAAATTTATTGTCTTACTAACTGTTGCCTGTGCGGTTCCACCCGTCCCTCCTTCTTCTCCTCTTAATTTAGCTATACGGCTTTTATGGGAGCGACTGTCGTCTGACCTTGCAACAATAAGAGAATATACTTAAAAGATTCTCAACTCATATTTTGGTAGGTACTAGTGGCGAAGGGTGAATATGTTCAGAAGCGAAGCCGGTGAAAGGCATCTCCTTCGGTTTGGTTTATAGGTAGCTACCGATGTTACGAAAACAAGATGGGTTGATTAAAAAAAATACCAAAAAAATACCAATAAAAAAAAAAATGGAATGAAGGTAAAATAAAAACTGGGATGAGTAAATAAATTTCAAAATGGGATGAGTTTTCGTGGGATGAATACGGCATAACCCCAAAAATCATACATTTTCAGTGCAAAAATATCAAATATTTACGTACAACTTGCGCTCCATCATTAAAGTCCATTTACTATAAAGTAGCCATTTGTATGGTAATTGCTTTTAACTAGAAATTTCCTGTTGGCCATTTTATACGAGAATATAAACGCTGAAAGTTAAAAATATCACAATATGGAAGTTATATTAACAGATTGACGAGTTATGAAAAGCCAAATCAAGAAAAAGCACTAGCGGTGTATGTGGTGTCCCCCGGTCCTGAGACTTTACCTTTAGCTTACCATCAGGCGAGGTAAAGTCATGTTGACGTGTCTAAAAAAAAGAATAAAGTAGTCGCCGGGCTCCAAAGTACAAGCTTTGGATGCAATCGAGGTGATGATGATGATCAATCTCCTGTCCAAGGAGGTAGGACACGACGGTATCTCCGGTCCGAAATGAGCAGTCCAACTGGGGAAGTACCTCCGCCCTACAGAACACTGCGCCCATAATAACCATCGTGTTGTGTTCCCGCCGGTAAGTAGGCTAGCCAGAGCTCACTGTACCCCTCCTCCCCCACCCGTTCCTAGCCCTTCCCTTCAGGGTAGGCAGTGCGTGTGTGACACCCTTAGTGTTGCACACGTCCATAGGCCACGGTGACCGCTTCCCATCTAGTGGGCCGTGTGCTTGTCTGCCACCTAAGTTGTATAAAAAAAAATCTGACGGCCTCTGCGGCGTAGCGGTAGTGAATTCGACTGCTACGACAGAGGATGCGGGTTGGATGCCCGCTCAGTGCAAATAATGGTATACATGAATTGAATGCATACTACTACTAACGCCATAGAGGCCGTCGAGGGCAATATTTAAAAATGTTGTATCTGTTAAAAAAGCAAAAATAAGAAACGTATGATGCTTCCATTATGTGTTGAAATGAAACTACACGGCTTTACAGATTAGCTACCTATTTTTTGCTTTTCGGCTTAAGCAAATGGATGTGTAGGCATAAAAAATAGGGTAAATAACATAAAAACTACGTTTAAAAAACGACTTGACAAACTAAAAACGTACCTAGTTATTTTTTACTTTTTTGTGTACAGAAATAGAAAAGTACCTATTTATGAGGTTTATCATGTACATAGGCATCAAAAACAGAATTTTTGCCGTAAATTTCCCCTCGATTTTCCCAAGAACCCAGCATCAGATCCTGATACCCTGGATATGGGACCACCTCAGAATTAGCCTCTTTCAAACAAAAAAAAAATATTTTCAAAATCCAGCCATACCTAATTGGCGCCGCTATCGTGTAACATACATACAAAAAAAAATAGCGTACGAATTGAGAACCTCTTCCTTTTGGAAGTCGGTTAAAAATTAGGGTAGAATCTACCCTATTTTTTAATCTAACCGTTAGATTCTTAATTCAGGATGTCTTTTTATGTACCTACCTACCTATTCGTCTAATGATACCTTCTATGCCAATAAAAATTACACGACCCACTTTATGTTAAGCGGGTACCGTTAAAATTAACGCTTGTAGCACTCCCATTTTTATGCACCTTTCTCCTATAATTTTGTTGTTCATAAGTGAAGGTGACTGCTTGCCATTAGGGCCTTGAGGATACCTACTTCACTACTATGAGAAAGATTTTAGCGAGAAATGAACAAAATATTTTGTGAACAAAATCTTGTTCAATTTACAAGATGGTAATGACAACATTATACAGCGCCATCTTTCTTTAGTTTTATTTCTCAGACAGTTTTTAAACAGGTAGGTAGGTAGCAGTGTAATCATGGTCTCCGACCTGAAAATTTCAAGCTAAACAGCGTCATCTATCCGGCACAATTGAAAACAATTTGTCTTTATTTGAAAAAAGCGCCATCTATGTAAAAATAATCGAACAAGAGAACCCAATACTAAGCTAACTATTTAACTAACGTTGCAAAAATTTGTTATAGATGGCGCTGTTTTCAAAATAAAATACTGCATGTAACACTTCGCGGTATATTGTGCAGAAATATTTGAAATTTTCAAGTCACATTATAAAGGGGATCTGGCATCACATCCCGGGGGAAATAGGCTATGAATTTGAACGATCCCAAGCCTGTAGCTGCTTTTAACAGACCGTCGTTTTTAGGCAGGCAGTTCACGATTTTGTATTTTGTTGAGATAAAATCTTTGTTTTAAAGCCTAAAGCTGTAGGTACTTGGCAGATTTTATTTTTCTACTGTCGCTTTTTATATTTCTTGGCACATACTTACGTAATTATTATGTACAATATAAATATCTACATTTACTTATTGGCAAAATTGGAAGATTAGACGACAGTCACTCCCATAAAATTCAAACTATAATGAGGAGGAATAAGCGTACGACACAACAAACCTACAGACAATAATTCCAAATGAAATTTTTCATGTTAATCGTTCTTAAACCATAAACGTAGTTTTTTTTTACCTAAATATCGCCAATATACAGACACAACCACTTTACAATTTTATGATAATACTAGCTTCCGCCCGCGGCTTCGCCCGCGTGGAATTCGGTATTGCCACCAAGTCTATTTGAATGAAACGACTCTCCACTCAACTTTCCACTCCACTCCCCACTCCACTCTCTACACCACTCCCCACTCTGCTCCACTCTCCACTCCACTGGTCTCCACTCGTCTAGCCAAAACCTTTCGGATAAAAAGTACTAAACGGATTTCAGTGCGGTTTTCTTGGTCAGGCCTAAAATTTGGAGATATGACCAAAAGTTTTTTTTTTCCTTATTTATTGGTTTCACCTTACACCATCTTTACAGGGTTCACCTAAGGCGACAGTGTGGACATCATATCCCTTTATAACAGTACTTTTAGTTGTAATAATCGATATTTGAAAAAAAAGACTTGGTTATGTTGACCACAAATATCTTTTTTTTTGCAATCCTTGTCTGTTTGTTCGTGATGGACGCAAAAACTGCTGAACAAATTTTGATGCCGCCTTTTCATTAGAAAGGTCTTGGTTTTACATAAAATCTGCCGTATGTTTGATTGCATTTCGTTAAGTAGAACCGGGGATAATATGACCAAAAAACGATTATCAACCAATCGACTCCCACGGGCAGAGCCGTGGGTATTAGCTTGTATAAAAAGTAGCCTATATATTACTCCAGACTATAATCTATCTCTGTACCAAATTTCAACCTGATCTATTCAGCCGTTTTTACGTGAAAGAGTAACAAACATACATCCAGATATCCCGACTGATCGACTCCATGGGCGAAGCCGCGGGTATTAGCTTGTATAAAAAGTAGCCTATATGTTATTTCACACTACACTCTATCTCGGTACCAAATTTCAGCCAGATCCATTCAGCCGTTTTTACGTGAAATAGCAACAAACATAATATTTGGACATCCCGACCGATCGACTCTGCGAGCGGAGCCACGGTATTAGCTTGTATAAAAAGTAGCCTATATGTTATTCCAGACTATAATCTATCTCTGTACCAAATTTCAACCTGATCTATTCAGCCGTTTTTACGTGAAAGAGTAACAAACATACATCCAGATATCCCGACTGATCGACTCCATGGGCGAAGCCGCGGGTATTAGCTTGTATAAAAAGTAGCCTATATGTTATTTCACACTACACTCTATCTCGGTACCAAATTTCAACCCGATCTATTCAGCCGTTTTTGCGTGAAAGAGTAACAAACATACATCCAGACATTTCGACTGATCTACTCCGTGGGTCGACTGATCGACTCCGTGAGCGGAGTCGCGGGTATTAGCTTGTATAAAAAGTAGCCTATATGTTATTCCACACTTTAATCTATCTCGTTACCAAATTTCAGTCAGATCTATTCAGCCGTTTTTACGTGAAAGAGTAACAAAGATATATCTAGAAATCCCGACCGATCGACTTTGCGAGCGGAACCGCGATATTAGCTTGTATAAAAAGTAGCCTATATGTTATTCCAGACTATAATCTATCTCTGTACCAAATTTTAGCCAGATCCATTAAGCCGTTTTTGTGTGGCAGAGTAACAAACATACATCCAGACATCCAGACATCCAGACATCCAGACATCCAGACATCCAGACATCCAGACATCCAGACATACATTCTTACAAACTTTCGCGTTTATAATATTATTAGTAGGATAGGTACCTTGACAAAAAACAGAATAACATAGATCACAGTTATTTTAGTTAAGTATAAAATGGCGGTTTAATTGTTCAAGAAGGGCATTAGGAAGTTTTTACAGGTCGGCAGCGTGAGTGTGACGCCCCTGGTGTTGCACACGTCCATAGGTCACGGTAACCGCTTCCCATGCTTGTCTGCCACCTTAGTGGTAAGTATAAAAAAATGAGTAGGTACTTAGTCTTAGTCTGAATTTATCAAATTCGCCTTGGAGGCGATTTGATAAGTTAATTTTACCTTTGGCTAAGTAGGTAGGTACCTACCTACCTAGTAGCAAAGACCATGATAAGTTACGTCATGGTCTTTGCGAATAGGTATAAAATAAAAACTAAATTAACTAGTCAATTTGTAACATAAGGACCAAAGCCGGATATAGCCGTCTTGTTAATTCGTTCTCAAATTAAGGGACGTTGAAAACACATTGGCTAAATTTATTCAGTGCGACACTCGCCGAAAGCCGCCGGCTTTTCGAAGAGAAATAATATTTGTACCTACCTACTATCGGATGATTCGATTCGGAACTTGCGAAGTTATTTTTTTTCATAATAGCTATGCCTGGAATAGCGATAAGACCACTAATTTTTTTATTACCATTTAAGTGGCAGACAAGCACATGGCGCACCTGATGGGTAGCGGTCACCGATGATAGATAATATTCATTAACAAAATAACCTACATCGCAGTGTTTCAAACAAAAAAAAAGTTTAATAAATCCACTTCAAAAATCATTCATTATTGTTACAGAGTACGCATTGTATAAAGTTTGATGTAGTCTGTGCTCAAAAAAGAAAAAAAAAACTCATCGCAAAGCGTTCCCGCCATATTGTGTGTCAAAATTTATTAAAATTTAAACAACTCAACTCAGTGCTTTTTCACAATATTACGTCAGTCTGTATTTAAAATGGACGACTGACGTCACGTCAAAGGTTTTGTGTCATCGACATCTTTTGTTGCCTTTTTTTTGATATTTTGTGTATGAAATTCTATGATAAGACTTGGCATGTTTTGAAATAATTCACGTAATGGCCTCATAGCATACCTACGAAAAAAAAACTGCTTTCTAATAAAAAACTGTATCAAAATCCGTTCAGGAGTTTTTGCATCCAACGCGAACAAACAGACAAGAAGTAAAAACTATTTTTTTTGTACGTCCCCTTCCAAATTCAAACCCACCCAGTAAACGTGACAAAATTTCTTGTTTTTTTTATACCTACCAATTAGGTGGCGGACAAGCACACGGCCCACCTGATGGGAAGCGGTCAACGTGGCCTATTATAGACGTGCGCATGTGTGCAATACCAGGCGTCACACTCGCGCTGCCGACCCTGAAAAACCTTCTAATGCCGTTCTTGAACTCTTCTTCTAAACAGTATACCTACCTGCAAGTACTATATAAATAAAATATAATATTTGCTTATCAGCCGCCATTTTATCTACAAATCATACAATGCTATCGGTTCATTCCTGTTTAATATTCCTGCCAAAACTCGGTCATCCGAACATTAACTCCATGTAACTGAATATAGTATAAACACCAATATTTGTCCGTCTGTTTAGGCGAGCTCCGGAATGCATCCCTTCCGATACACAACCCGATCAGGGTTGTCAAACATACTTTATCTGTAAACAAGACTTAGGGGAATGTGGGAGACATCGGATAGGGGGTGAAAAAATGGGCTCACGAAGATTGCCTAAATTGTTCTAAGCAAGATTTATTATTTTAAGTTTCCAAAAATTACGATATTTGTAAACGAACACATTGTTATTTGTGTTGTATACTCCGTATAGGTACCTATGCGGTTCGACCCATAGGTATGGGGTGAATCCGTATATATTTTTTTTACAAAAATTTACCTATTTCCTATTGAGATTGATCGTCTTGTAAGTGCCATATAATGGTATATTTCACACCTGGCACTTTCTCGCATCGGGACCGTTTTGTAAGTGCCGTTTTATAGTCTATACAGAATTAAATAATTTTTAACTTCGACTTTGACTTTGGACTCATCTCGCACTTTCTTGCATCGAGACCGTTTTGTAAGTACCGTTTAATGGTTTATGATTAAATTATTTTTTGACTTTGACTTTGACTTTGGACGCCCGTTTCGTGCAAATAGTACAGAGCTAATTTCGCACAAGCAATTTGCTCAATATCATGCAAAATATTCATACTACTTGCACGAATTTGAGCACTGCATAGCGATACACGTTTCATGTAAATGTCAGTATTTTATTTGCAAGGTTGGACGTTGAAAGTAATTAAATAATCCGATGAAATTTCGAGAGAGCTATGAAATTTTATGGCGACAACCCTATGCCCCAGATATTGCGGATACCGGACCATGAAATTCGATTCGCTTCGATTTACGGGGATGACTTCCGAAATGAAAAATCAGGTTGAGAGGAAATACGTGGCTTTACACAATATTAACAGCCCAGGAAGTGAATGCAAGGTCGGAATTTATCTAAACGATGGTAGGATATAAACAATAATGGTCTTTCGAACCTTTCCTGGGTAATAAACTATCCATGCGCCATCGTTATATGGTGGACATTCCACTAATACACACAAATCGCTTCAGCAATACGTTCATTATGCGTACAGCTAAGGAGTGGAATGCCCTGCCCGAGTCTGTGTTTCCAGAAAGCTATAACCTGGGAGTCTTTAAGTCTAGAGTGAACAGGCTGCTTCTAGGCAAGCGTGCTCCATCATCGATCACATCGTCACTTACCATCAGGTGAGATAGTGGTCAAACGCGAGCCTATCGACTAAAAAAAACTACCAATTTTTTTAGACATTTTTTATACTACTTAGGTGGCAGATAAGCACACGGCCCACCTGATAGGAAGTGGTCACCGTAGCGTAAGGGCGTGTGTAACATTAGGGGCGTCAAACTCGCGCTGCCGACCCTGGAGGGTTGAAGATGGGGATTGGGGGGAGGAGGGATACAGTGAGCAGGCTCTGGCTATCCTACTTACCGGCGGGAACACAACACGATGATTATTATGGCCGCGGTGTTCTGTAGGGCGGAGGTACTACCCTAGTCGGACTGCTCAGTTCGGACGGGAGATATCGTCGTGTCCATAATGTCCTTGAATTTTGTTTTAGGTGGTTACGTCCATTGCAATTCAGCACAGATATTTTGAAATTACCTTGACAAATTTAGTTCAAAACGCATCAAATTTAGTAATGCCAATATCTACTAGATTCAGTTTCTATTTAAATTCAAACTAAATTCACTTGTACCTATGTACCTAGAATATTTGCGCTCACAAACTCAATTGCCAGAACTTTCTGCTATACCTGAAACAGACTGTTTCAGTTGAAAATTAGTTGAGAATTTACTCCTTAGGTACTGCATTTCAATAGTTATTTGACTTTCTTATACCGGCACATAGGTATTTATACATAAAACCAAAGACGATATTATGATCATTTATCGTCTTTGATAAAACCTATGGCACATACACAAATTGGCAGTGGCTGACCTATGTGTGTGGTAATTGTTTTTTTTCTATATTGGACACGTCAACGTGACTTCACCTCGCCTGATGGTAAGCTAAAGGTAAACCTTAGACTTAGACTTCACCTCGCCTGATGGTAAGCTAAAGTTTACCTTTAGCTTACCATCAGGCGAGTTTAAGTCTCAAAATCGGGGGATGATTGCACAGATTTCAAATTTAAAATTCGGATGAAAATGGTTTATTATATTGTAATCAAAGTTTAAAGGTAGTTCAATAGAGCGAACTAAGTAATTAAACATCATTATCATTAACAACCATAAGTTACTTTGCTCAAAACTACTGTTCAATATCTGAAAATGATCATTACACTTTTGCCGTTAACTCTACGTAAAAAGCAAGTGGACCAACCGTGTCGTCAGTTGTATTCTTCAACGCGTTCTCTCCATATTTTTTACATGTCCATGATTTATACATTCTTTATTAACTTTTCAATTACTAGCCATCACTATAATTGATCTGCGCACACTCCATTTGTGTCTGACAACCAAGATTAATCGTTTAGAAATAACAAAAAATAAATAAGAAACAAGCGTTACGTCCGCTTCTGAACGAAAAGAAATCATTTACATTCAAAATTCGAACAACTTATCAACGTCATGCGGATAAGGGCTCTATTAAAAAGATGGCGGTGCGTTTGCAGGGCGCTAAGAGTTCGATTAATAAATACGTGTAAATAAAATTGCAGTGTTTGTGTATATGTAAATTTTAATATTATATAATATATGTTACGGCTAATACCCGAAGCGCGGCTGCACCTAGTTTTAGCCGGTTAGGTTAGGTTAGGTTAGGTTAGGTTAGGTTAAGTCGGGCCCGCCGCCGGGCAAAAACGCCGGTCAGATTGCAGTGACATACTATTGCCTATCCTGCGATGTGACTAAAGCGACCAGGTGGACATAGTGAGGTTTAGTGGGTATGCCCTTTAGGGAGAGTCCCACATAGGTCTACGGGTTTTCCCCAAACTCGGAGATATCATGCATAAGCACGCATTCCTCACTTAAAAAAAAAAAAAAAAAAAAAAAAAAAAAAGGTTAGGTTAGGGTAAGTGGCTAAACCTAGTTCTAACCAGCTAAAACTAGGTGCAGCCGCACTTCGGGTATTAGCCGTAACATATATAATATTAAAATTTACACGTTTTATATATCAATGCATATGAGTGTATTGTACGATTACATGTAACACAAAAGCAATATTTATAAACTTTATCTAGGTATCTGTCTGTTTGTCTTTCTGTCTGTATGAAAGAGATAATCTCTAGAACGGCTGGGTTGATTTGGACGGGACTTTCACTAGCAGATGGGTAATTTTACAAACGGTACTATAATTTTGGAAATAGAATTCGGATTCATAGGCAAAACCTACTCTATAACCGATATATCACGTCACAAAATCGCATAAAGTGTGCATTTATTCAGCCCCGAGCGATGTTCCAACGCGAAATTCAATTCCCACTTAAAAATGGATCTCCCCAGTCTATACCAACTCGATTAAGTCACAAAATCCGTGTAACGTACACTAAGTATGTCATCAATTCCGCATGCGGATGCCTTTCCGTTCTACCCTCTAAAGAGATTGTGGGGCAAGTTCGATAGATATACGGTTGTAAGGCGACTGAATACGTGCTGAAATATAAAGCGAGTTCTACCATGGAAACTCGAAAATGATTTAGCATGCTTTTTTTACCACTTGGGTGGCAGGAATAAGGAATGCACACGGCCGATTGGCTGTGTGTATTTCTGATGGGAAACGGTCACCGTTGCTTATGAATGTATGCAACACCAGGGGCGGCACACTCACACTCAACTGCCGACCCTACATTTTTTCATAATACTGTTTTTATTATTAAACGCTTTTATTTAACTTGACCTGTTTGTTTGGGTGAAATCTGGTAGGTAATTGAAAATTGACCTCCTTCCTGTGGACGGATTGTTCTGATATTTGGCACATATCTTTAGTTTTGATGACAATACAAGTTAATCTATTCTGTATCCATTATACATCCAAGATGACCGCTGCCGTTGCAAAATAGCGGCTTAGATATTTTCCCACTACTATCATTAAATTTATCTTCTTGGATGGCACATGTGTGCACTTTTGACGTTTTGTTGGCTGGTAGTGCACATACGTGAGATTTTTGACGTTTGTTCAAGTTTTTGCTATGTGTTGCTTATCTAAAACGTCTGAAAATGCAGCAGTGGAGTTTGTTGCGCCGTTTCTTCTCCACTAGCGCCTAGGAAGCGGTGGTAAACTTAGTGTCAAGTAGTTTTTGACGTCAAAAAGATGTAATTACGTTGCACTATTTTGATAAATAAAGAAAATGAAAATGAAAATGAAAAATATACGCGTATGAAACATAAGCTTTGAAAATATTCAGTGACATTATCAAGAAGTCACTTCAATATCATGTAAACGCATTAATAATTTAAAACGACATGTCTACAATACTAAAATGTCGGCCATGTTCTAAAACTCAACTTATGAAAAATTCTCGAAAAGAACTGTACAAAGGCTCAAAAACATTTTTATGATCGTTGGCAAAGTTTTAGCGGTGGACATAAAACTGTCGGAAGGATGAAATATTTATCGAGTGTACGAGAAAATTGGCAGAAATACAGAACACAGCCATTATAGAGAAATTAAATAATACATGGATTTTACACTGCTATGATTGTATGAAACGATGGCCTCTGTGGCGTAGCGGCAGTGCATTCTACTGCTACGACAGGGGACGCGGGTTCGATGTTCAACCTTTTACAATATGTGTAGGTATTCTTTATGAGCGATAGCGTGTGACACCCACCGGTACCCCTATTTTCAGTTAATTTATCATTCAATTTCAATTCAATCACTTTTCGTTCGTACAAGACATAAGGTGGTGTCTTGGTCAAAACGTCAGACAGTTCGATTTTTTTTATATTGGACACGTCAAGATGACTTCACCTCGCCTGATGAAAAGTATCAGGACCGGGGGTAACCACTACATAGGTACACCGTACGGTAGTGCTACAGTGGTGGCCCTCAGCTTGGGTGATTGCGTCGTAGCACTGCGTGATAAAGCGCATTATTATTATGCGCTTTATCACGCAGTGCTGCTTTGAATGATTTTTCCGTTAACAAACGGCTTCGGCATTTTATAAAACGTGAAGCGTTATACAAATTGCCGAAGGCAGATTACCACTCGGTGGCCGCTGCCGCGGCACGCTCGCTTCGCCCGCTCGCCTTCTCGCATTAGTCACTGTTTTAACATAACCTAACCTAACCCTACTAATTCATTAACAGTTTTTCTTTTTAAATCATGGTCATCTTAGAACAACCATAACGTTTATATTGGACTCCTTCGAATACGATGACAATCTGCCTTCGGCAATTTGTATAACGCTTCACATTTCACTCAACTATGTTACTCGAACTAATACTGTAGGTATCAAGACTAAGGCAATTGTGGTAAATAGACCAAAAAAAAAACAGCCCGCTGAGTTTCTTGCCGGAGTCTTCTCAGGTCTGGGCCGCGTTTCGAACCGGTGGTCCATTGGCTTCTAGTTTTAAATAACTTTGATTTTGATATTTTGTAAGTGCGTGCCGCTTAAAATGATCTATAATACAGAATAAATGATGTTTGACTGTGACTTTGACTTTGTTTATAAACAAACTTTGCCTGCGACATAAAAATTTAAAAAAGAATTGACGACACAGCTGATCCGACCGGACAACTCCTAAACTCGAGGCTGTAGCCTCGTCCCACCAGAATTTTCTTTTAATAGCCTTTTTATGGGTTCTAAAGCGAACGTTTCTTTAGTTTACGACATCGTTTGATTCGTGACATATCCAGGCTTTGGTTAAACTGACATGACGATTTGTTATGTATGATGTGGTTTAGCCACTTGCTTCAAACTAAAATAAGTAGATAGGTTTTATTTTCCCAGCTTTCCAGCGCCCTATGCCTAAATAAAATGTATCGGAGAATTTCGAATATCTACAATATATTAAAATGTTAACGGGAACTAATGCAATAGGTATAGATATGATATATAATATCTTTGGAATGCCTGACGTTAGAAACCGAGCCATTTGCTTACATAATAGGGACCCTGTGAGTGAGGTATTTGTGACGGTACATGGAGAAACGAAAATATGAAAAGTGTCGAAAATGTGCGGATAGATGAACAACCGGCTACCTCACGGACTCGACGACGGAGGGCGTGCGCAGCTGAGACAGTCAGCCTGTGACATGGGCCGGTGTAACCTGGTCGAAACGTTAGGCACAAGCGAATACGCACACACGCACACACCGAGATTGGCGCATCAAGCACACAGCCCACCTAATGAAAGGCGGTCACCGTGGCCTATGGACATATGCAATACGTGTCCCTGAAGAGGGGCAAGGGTGATAGTAAGGGGTGGGGTAGGTGAGCTAGGAAGAAGTGGGGGAGAAGGAATGAGCTCTGGCTACCCTAATTACCGTCGGGAACACAACACGATGGTTATTATGGCCCCGGTCTAAGAATGACCTAACAAAACAGAAAAATCTAAGTAATAAAAAATCTACGTAAAAATAAACTACTTTTTAATACCTTTTGAATGACTGGATTGAACCCCAATAAACTAGGAAGCAATTACGAATGTAACTGTCCTCACTCCGTTACTTGATGGGACCGATAAAATTTATGGTCTACCCTCCAATCGTAAAAATACGTAGTTAAAGATCACATTACATCGGAGGGCGCTGTTTCGATTCTTGCTCAGTGTAAATATTTGTATGCATGACATAACATATAACATAACATAGGTTAGGGGTAGGCAGAGGTGCTAGCACCCACATTTCGCCAGTTTATGTTTAGGTCCCAATGTAATATTCCCATTTCATTTCCAATTTCAAGGAGGTAGGACACGACGGTATCTCCCGTCCGAAATGAGCTGTCCGACTGGGGTAGTACCTCCGCCCTACAGAAGACCGCGGCCATAATAACCATTGTGTTGTGTTCCCGCAGGTAAGTAGGATAGCCAGAGCTCACTGTTCCCCTCCTCTCCCCACCCCATCCTAGCCGCCCCCTTCCCTTCAGGGTAGGCAGCGCGTATGTGACATTTGGTGTTGCACACGTCCATAGGCCGCGGTGACTGCTTCCCATCAGGTGGGCCGTGTGCTTCTCTGCCACCTAAGTAGTATAAAAAACACCTGCCAGAATAAGGTATAAGGAATAAGGAATAAGGTAATAACGAACGACCAGACGAACAGCGTCACGCCACCGCTATATGGTCGATATTCCACTCATACGCACAAAGCGCTTTGCTGACACGTTCATCGTGCGTACAGCTAAGGAGTGGAATTCCTTGCCTGAGTCTGTGTTTCCGGAAAGCTATAACCTGGGAGTATTCAAGTCACGAGTGAATAGGTTCCTTCTAGGCAAGCGTGATTCATCGTAGACCACATCGTCACTTACCATCAGGTGAGATTGAGGTCAAACGTAAGCCTATCATGAATAAAAAAAAAAAAAAAAAAAAAGGTGCCATGCCAGAGCTCTGTCTACCATACTTACCGCCGAGAACACAACACAATGGTTATTTATGTTATTATTGGCCGGGGTGTTCTGTAGCGCGGAGGTACTACCCCAGTCGGACAGCTCAATACAGACGGGAGATACCGTCGTGTCCTACCTCTGTAAACCTATATTAAACAGGCATTTCTCAGATTGACTCCGGCCATGGTAGCTAGAACTTCGGAACAAAGACTTCCGAACTTATTTCAATCAAAGTCATGAGGTTCTTGTCTGCCAATACTTTTTAAAGTATTTGAAAGCTCTCGCTCCAGATCTTGAAGTTAAAATAAATCCATTACTTTCAAAAAAACTTGGAATTCTTTACCAGCGCACGTGTTTCCTTCCTTCTATTCCGGCCTTTAAGCGGGACGTGAAAAAGCATTTGATGAGGCCGACAGGCTGAGGGCCACCACTGTAGCATTACCTATGTGCTTACGAATACGATCGCTTTCCACCAGGTGGGCCGTGTGCTTGTCTGCCAACTGAGTAGTATAAAAAAATACACAAAGATATATTGGAACTTCAAAGTATTATTCAGGTAACTAAACTGACACATACAGCTCAATGCAAACACAACCTAACGTACACTTTTAAGTTTCCCAGCGCTGATTGAACAAGTTATTTCACAAAGCGTTCTTCTAGTATTATCTTTAAATACAGCCTCTCTTTCCTACACACCTATAACTCCATCTACCCCTCTCTTATCTGCGTAGGTGTAATTTTGAAGGAATGACTGCTCTTTTCAAACTTTGTGGAGTTTGTTAACGTAGAAAATTTACACCTGAAATATGTTAGAGAATTAAGTTGGGGTTCAGGTTTTTATACTGCTACTAGATGTTCTTCCTGACTTCGGTTGCGTGGAATTAGGTTATAAAAAAATCTGTGGAAATTTTTTAATTTCTAGTCCCTTTCAAAATGACTTTACAAAAGCCAAAGGCAAAGTCTCAGGACTGAGGTCACCACTACATACACCGCAAGTGCTACAGTGGCGGTCCTCAGCTTGACGGCCTCATCAAATGCTTTTTCACGCCCCGCTTAAAGGACCCGGGACTGTAGGAGGAAGTAAACACAACATGCGCTGGTAAAGAATTCCAAGTCTTTATGGTGCGGCAAAGTAAAGGAGGTTCCGAACTGCTTAGTTAAAAATTCATGCTAACTAATATTCTGAATGCGAATGCAACTTTTTCTATCTGTCTGTTACCTTTCATGCCAAAACGGGTTTTGGCAAAACCACTAAGCTGAATTTGATAAAATTTGGTACAGAGATAGACTTGAGCTTGTTTAGTCGCGATAACTGATATCCACGCGGGCAAAGTCAGGCTACATTCGCATATTTTTTGCAGATCAACAAATAAACCGAAAATACTGCTAAACCGCCGATACTCGTACCGGCAATTCAATCTTGCGCATCCGGAAATCGGTTTTCCGCCACCCATTACAATAATGCCTAATATCCGGATGTACCAAGATATCATTAAGGTACAAAACAAAACTTGTGAGCTCTGGCTTCTCACCGCCAGGAGCACAACACGATGGTTATCATGGGCACGGTGTTCTATAACATAACATAACATAACATAAACTCACGCCTATATCCCCGAAGGGGTAGGCAGAGGTGCTAGTACCCACATTTCGCCAGATTATGTTTAGGTCCCAATGTAATAGGTGGCGAGCCTATTGCCATTAACCTGGCACTTATCAACCCGCGATAAATACACACATAACTTCGAAAAGCATCGAAAAGTCATTGGTGTGTGCCATGGTGAACCTGGGATCGATCCCGAGACCTCGTCTCAGCAGTTCATTACCCAGACCACTAGGCTACCGCGGTCTATTGTTGCGGTCGGTGTTCTATAGGGCGGACGTACTACCCGAGTCGGAGTGCTCAGTATGAATGGGAGATACCGGCGTGTCTTCCTTTCAGAACTACGGTGACCGCTTCTCATCACGTGGGCCGTGTGCTTGTCTACCACCTAGTACCTATAACTCCAGCTTATAGGTTAAAAACAATAAAAGTACAGTGATATTTCGACAATCTAATTTACGTGTTTCTATTCCGAGATGACAATAACAAATGTGTTTGCGACTTGCGACGTATCGAGTTCGTAACGTGTGCGACAAAAAAATGTATGAAATTTGTACAGCGCCCCTATCGTGCGTAAAAGGAACTGTACAAATCTCATATAATTTCAATCGCACACGTTACGAACTCGTTTCGAAAGAAAATTCGTGCTCGCCCCACTGCTAATGTTGTGTACTTGAACATTACAGTCACGTTTCGTATTAAAATTTGTGTTTAAAATGCATCTTTTTAACGCGTTCCTGTGAGAAATTTACGTACTTATCATACATACATACAATGCTCACGCTTTTTCCCTCCGGGGTAGGCAGAGACAAAAAGACCGCCATCTGCCTCTGTCCTAACATACTTCACGCGCAGATGTGGATCAGACAGATTTTATCATGCCCCGCTTATAGAAAATCCGGGATTGTAGGCAGAAAGGAATACATATTCAACAAAGAAAGGAATTACCAAATCTTTGGTAATTCCTTTCTTTGTCGAAAATGTATTCCTTGGTTTTTTATGATGCTTCCAATTTTTTTTTATATTGGACACATCAACTTAATTTCGCCTGTTGGTAAGCTAAAGATAAAGTCTCAGGACCGAGTATCACCACAATATACACATTTTTTATAAGTACCTAACAGATGTTATGAGATACGCAACCCGCTTACAAATAAACATACGAATTCTATTAGTTACCATTCAGCTACGGAACCCTAGAAAGTAAAGAATTTAGCTCAATCTCGAGATTTAAAGGTCGTTAAGGGCTTTAGTATTTGAGGAGGCTCGATACACTTGTCCATTAAGTTCGAGAAGAGCCTCTTGTATCGTCTGGCCCGGCTTCGCACTCGATACAGAAGGTTGGCCTGTTTTCATAAACATTGAGAGCATGGAACTAAAAACCTATGGAAGGAACGCAGCAGTGAAGAACACCACTGATGATACTAGAGTCGGCCTAGTTGCTTTTTTTATACTACGTTGGTGGTAGACAAGCACACGGCCCACCTGATGGGAAGCGGTCAACGTGGGCTATGGATGTGTGTAACACCAGGGGTGACACACTCGCGTTGCCGACCCTGTAAGGAGGGGGGCGGCAGCCGAGCACGGGATTGGCAACACGATATTTATTAAATGGCGATCTTCTACACAGGGCGGAGGTATTACCCCAGTCGGACTGCTCAATTCGGACTGGAGATGTTGCACACATCAATAGGCCAAAGTGACCGCTTCCTGTCAGGTGGGCCGTGTGCTCGTCTGCCACCTAAGTAGTAAAATTCGATCCAGTAGTTCCTTAGATTAGTGCGTTGAACCAACCAAACAAGGAAACTCTTCAGCTTCATAATATATTATGGTATAGATATAGGTATTTAATTATACGAACCCCAATGCTAGTTCGTCTAGTCTGAAATTTTCCTTATAAGATTTTTTTTAACTTCATAATTTTTGTCTGTCTACATAAAATATTAAGCTGTTCTCCTATCGCATGTCGCCTTACTTATGCCCTTTTTAATTATGTACCAATAAACTATTTTAGCTCTTTAAATTCATAGATATCCTGTTTTAAATTTGAAGAAATTGTAAGCAAAATATTTCATCTAATTGTTATTTGACGCAAAAGAGTTCGTCTATCATTGAGTTAAGTAAGATTATACTCGTACCTTGTTTGTACGTCTTTATAAGTATGTAACATACTTTTATACTTGATTTAATCCATCAATAGTCATCAAAGCACCCTTATCAACAATACAATATAAAATTGGAGTACCTTAGTACGTCGGACGGAGTTCCGGCCTCGAACGAGGGTCTCACTAATATAATCTGATGAAACCTTACACGTGAAAGCATCCTCTACACGTCCACGTTTTTCTCGACTCACTTTTTTATAGTCGATTGACTATTTCACCTGATGGTAAATGACAGCTTGGTCGATGATGAAGCATGCTTACCTAGAAGCAACCTTTTCACTCTAGACTTTTAAAGACTCCCAGGTTATAGCTTTCCCGCAGCACATTATAAACAATATCTAATAAGTTATTAACTTTAATAAGACTTTTTGAAAAACAACATAACATAACATAAACTCACGCCTATATCCCCGAAGGGGTAGGCAGAGGTGCTAGCACCTACATTTCGCCAGTTTATGTTTAGGTCCCAATGTAATAGGTGGCGATTGCCATTAGCCGGGCACTTATAACTTTCTATATTATAAAAACAAGCTTTCTAATAAGTGTCAGGGCTTGAGGTGATGGTTGTCGCAGCACTTGTGGGACCAGTGGGTATTGGCGTAGTCTAAACCAATATCTGCGCTTTGTCACGCAGTGCTGCGACGACTATCAGCTCTTCTTTGCCGTCAAGTTGAGGGCCACCATTATGTCACAGTCGGTGTATGTAATGGGGATCCCCTTCCTGAGACTTTACCTTTAGTGTACCATCAGGCGAGGTGAAGCCATATTGACGTAACCGAAATATAAAAAAACACACACACATGACATTGTATTTATTCGTTTGGGGCCTTACCTTACCAAACTCTCAAAAAACTCGTGTTATATTGTCGATACTACTAAAAACATCAAATTTTGAATGAATGTTAGCAATACACTTCTGCCTATACTTTCAAACAGCGGCATACAGTCGTGAAGAGTTGCATAAACTAGGAGACTTACCTGAAACAAAGTAAAAAAATAATGTTTAGTTTAAAATAAACTAAAATTAGTGTTCTTACAAATAAATTAGGCTGAATGAAAAAATAATGTTGGTAACCTAATGGTTAAAGAGTCAGCCTTTCGATCGAGGGGTCCCGGGTTCATAATTATCTTGGCCATTACACTACTAACATGAACCCATTGCTAACAGAAGCAATTTGTCTTAGCTAAAGCGGATACTAAGAATACTTGGTAATTTCGGTTACTCTGCAAAAAATTTAAAAAATAACCGCTGAGTTTCTTGCCGTAGTCTTTTTTTATACCACTTAGGTGGCAGACAAGCACACGGCCCATCTTTTTTTGTTTTAGGCGCGAGACGGCGTGCGGTTTTAGTCGGTTCAATCCCGACATAACCACCCCCGATGGCCGACGGGGGTGGTATCCATTCGGATTTCCGCACGATAAAAAAAAAGCGCACGGCCCACCTGTTGGTAAGCAGTCACTGTGGCCTATTTGGACGTGTGCAACACCAGGGGCGTCACACTTTGCGCTGCCGACCCTGCGGATGTTGTCTCTGCCTACCTCAATGGGAAAGAGGTGTGATTTGTATGTATGTGTTTCCATTAAGTTGAAAATTTTGCTTCATTTCTTAAAAAAAAATTCAATTGCCTCAGGAGCGAAACCTCTTAAATACCTACTTCATATTCAAAATCTGCTGATAAGAAACTCTTTCACACGGGTGAAATAGTTTCCCTTTAACCTGCACAATGGGCAAGATAACAAGTAAAATTTTGTGTACAGTAAAAGCTATAATATAGGCTATATATAGCTATAATATAATATAGGCTATAAATACCTATAAATTACCCATTTTCGCAAATGAGTTTTATTAAATAAATAAATAAATGTTATTGTCAAAAACGCAATCACCCAGGATCACATAGCGAAACTCGTGTCGTGGTTGTTATATCATACGACCACAATGCGTTGTGGTAATGATGAAAAGAAAAAGACGTGTATGCAACGATACTATTTTGGTAAAATTATTGAATGCAATTAATTTTATTAACGCCACCGTAAGAACAAGTGAAGCGTGCTCGTGGACAGAATGTACCTCCAAAAGGATAAACTAGGTTAGAAGCATTTTAGAAGCATATCTAGGTACTATGTAAATTCAATTAAACTAAGCAATTAAATTGCTTGAAATAAAAATGTCTTTTTTTTATACTACGTAGGTGGCAGACAAGCACACGGCCCACCTAATGGGAAGCGGTCACCGTGGCCTATGAACGTGTGCAACACTAAGGGTGTCACATACGCGCTGCCTACCCTGAAGGGAAAGGCGGAGAGATGGGAAGGGGTGGGGAGGCTAGGAAGGGGAGGGGGAGGAGGGGTACAGTGAGCTCTGGCTAGCCTACTTACCGGCGGGAACACAACACGATGGTTATTATGGGCGCGGTCTTCTGTAGGGCGGAGGTAGGTAGGTACTTCCCCAGTCGGACAGCTCATTTCGGACGGGAGATAGGTTCCGTCGTGTCCTACCTCCTTGCGAATAACTGGTATATTATTTCACATAACGGTTTCACATAACTGGTATATTATTGAAAGGAGTTTTATCTCAAACTTTACAAATTCATCTCAGTCGTAACCTCACGAACGTCAGCGTTCTAAGCGATATATAATAGCTTTTAGAGGATGACAAGATAATCTTACCGGTATCCACCTTCATAACACGATAGTGGTTGGTACCAAAGTGCTATAATTTATGGTACTTTTACTACCCATTGTGTGGCGAGATAAGGGTTATGTGTTAGAAATGTATTTTTGATGCAGGGTAGACGCACTTAAAAAGTAAAGTATCTAGTATAACAGATTTAGGAGAATATTGTAGACAGTTTTGTGGAAAGTGTCGCCAACACCCCTGAACCTCTATAGCTACGTAGAGATATTGCTTATTTGGCAGTTTTTTACCGCCTCTATCATGGCGAGTGCTCCGATGAGCACTTCTAATTAATCTCACCCTCTCCTTTCCTATATAGAACTACACGTGCCAGGCTGAGGTATAACCCTCACACAGTGAAATAAACATCAAGAACCAAGCGGTTCGGTGCCTCTTTTATTTGCATGTAGATACGATAAATATAACAAAAAAAAACAATTTTTAACATCTTTATAATGTCTGTCTTTTGATCTGTTAGAAAAAGGTAGTCACTGCAAAAGCGGCTTCGATTTGGATGGGAATTTCACTGGCAGGTAACTGGTATAAGGCGTAATAATAGGCTACTTTAATTTCGGTAAAAGAGTTAAGAATCTGCGAATACGCGGGCACACTAGTCTACATATATATATAAAAATGAATCCCTATTTCCCTTGGTAACGGCATCACGCGTGAACGGCTGGACCGATTTCGTTAATTCTTTTTTTGTTGTGTTTGTTACTGTCAGGAGAAGGTTCTTATGAAAGAAAAAGTCAAGAAAGTTGCGCGGGACATTAGAAAATTTAAGAAAACTCAACGAACATAAATTAACTTTTCTAATTCAACCTTCTTAGTGCTTTTGACAATATACACTGGAGTATTGCTCGCACCTCTGTGACGGCTCAGCAAAATACCAACTCGAGGCACTTGAGTCAATTGAGAGAAGGGCCAAGAGGCTCATCAACTGCGATGCGCTGGTGGAGACTAAGCTTCAAAGCTTGGAACATCGGCGTAGAATTGCTAGCCTTTCTGTCTTTTATCGGTTGCACTTCGGGGAATGTGCGCTGGAATTGCATAACCTAATTCCTCCAAGCCCTTTTCATCACCGAACGACCAGACGTACGGCAACGCGCCACCGGTACATGGTGGATATCCCACTCATACGCACAAAACGTTTTGGCAGTACGTTCATCGTGCGTACTGCTAAAGAGTGGAATGCCCTGCCTGAGTCTGTATTTCCGGAAAGCTGGGAGTCTTCAAGTCTAGAGTGAATAGGTTTCTTCTAGGCAAGCGTGCTCCACCGTCGACCACATCATCATTTACCAACAGGTGAGATCGTGGTCAAACGCGTGCCTATTACCAATAAAAAAAAAAAACACTTTTCTAAATTATAATCTCATGGTGTGCATAACTGTCATGTAAGGCGTTTCAATATTTAGCTGTCAAAAGTTCAGTCAAGTCAGGTTAAGACCAATTTAAACTCGCAATTCGTTGTTAGCACATTAAGACAGGACAACGCCTGTCGGGTCAGCTAGTCACTACATAGTATAAAACGAAGTCGCCTTTTCTGTCCCTATATCCCTATGTGCGCTTAAATCTTTAAAACTACGCAACGGATTTTGATGCGGTTTTTTCCAATAGATAGAGTGATTCGAGAGGAAGGTTTATATGTATAATACATGCATCATATACTAAGGCTAATTTAGTATCAGCATTGCTCCCGTGCGAAGCCGGGGCGGGTCGCTAGTCTTAAATAAGAATGAAATACGAAAACAAAATAAAAACGCAATTCGTATTTAACAGACGCGGGTTCGTACTAGCCGATAATTCGGTTACGTATTATTGCCGGTTTCAGTCGGTTGGTACGCCATCTTGTATCCGGCTCGGGGCTCGTATCCTGCGAGACGGTATATGGCGTATTAACTGGCATTTTATGACTACATGTGTGTCTATAAAATAATAATAGTTTTGTTTATTGTGTTCTCCAAGGCTTGTTTTTGATGGCTCTTGTTTTCTATAGACTTCAAAAACAAGATTATAGTGTGACTAAAAAAAGATAACTAATTAGTACTATTTTTTTTATTCACGATAGGCTTACGTTTGACCTCAATCTCACCTGATGGTTAGTGACGACGTGGTCTACGATGAATCACGCTTGCCTAGAAGGAACCTATTCACTCGTGACTTGAAAACTCCCAGGTTATAGCTTTCCGGAAACACAGATTCAGGCAAGGAATTCCACTCCTTAGCTGTACGCACGATGAACGTGTCAGCAAAGCGCTTCGTGCGTATGAGTGGAATATCGACCATATAGCGGTGGCGTGACGCCGTTCGTCTGGTCGTTCGTTGATGGAAAGGACTTGGAGGTATCAGGTTGTGCAATTCCAGAGCGCACTCTCCGAAATGTACCCGATAGAACACCAAGAGACCTGTTTTTCTTCATTTTCTATCGTATCGATAGTAGTAGTCGGTAATTGACGGCCTCTGTGGCGTAGCGGTAGTGCATGCGACTGCTACGCAGGCGCGGGTTCGATTCCCGCTCAGTGCAAATATTTGTATGCATGAATATGTCTATTTGCATTGGTCTGGGTGTTTCTATGTATAATAAGTATGTATTTACAAAAAAAAGTATATAAGTATGTTTATCAGTATTCTAGAACCCATAACACAAGCTAGTTAAACTATGCTTACTTTGGGTCTAGGGAGCGATGTGTAGAATGTCGTAGAATATTTATTATTTATTTATTTAATTAACTGTCGTTTGTGCAATATCTTAGACGCAGAACCAATTAGCTAGAAAGAGCTTCAACTATGGCATCTTTAGTTAAGTTACAAGTTGTGGAACTTAAGTTACAACTATGTACAACTGCGAATATAATTATGTTAAACTTGAACCGGGGTTATAAGTTGGACATGAAACTTATTATAGAGTTGTTAACGTCTAAGGCCTGATTTCACGGAGGAATAGCGTTTAACTCAGTTTATTGCGTTTGTATATTTACGTTTGTATATTTATCTAACGAATATACACTTCGCATCAGAAAAATCGAAACATTTTAGTTTTTATGATATCTGTAAACAATACACAAATTATTTATTTTGTGATATTTGAATTTAGAACATTAATATTAGAATTTGAAAAACCTCATATTATTCACTATAACGACATTTGACATAATATTCCTAAATATACATATGTGGAGGAACGGGATGTGACGTCCCTCCAACACAAAGGGAGGATCCTCCGACCAGGCAAGGTGATCACGCCTGGCGGGCCGCGGCCCAACGGTAATCGTTGGGATCTTGTATATATATATGCTATACCAGCGCGCGAACTTCACTTTCGCGATTCAGGATCGTAGTGACGTAGTTGTAGTATCGAAGTAGTTCGTCGTGCTGTCACTAGATGGCGCTGGGTATATGTGGTATCGCCACACACATTTTTCTGAGAATCCTTAGAAAACATAAACTTGCAAGGTGTTTCTATATTTCTGATGAGAAGTATATTATGTTGTCTGATTAAAATCTTTGGGACAAAAGTTAACCTCACTTGCAAGCCGGTATACTGTCAGGTAAGGAGTATCGGCTATCGATAATCGAGTTAGAACAACAGTTGCTCCCAAAAAAGCCGTATAGACCAAATCAAATGGAGGAGAACGGACTACTGGAGCTGCAATGAGATTATAGTACCTATTTTATTTTCACTAATATTTCCCATTCGAAACGAAATATAGCACTAGTCAAAGATATTGCTTAAAAGAAAACCCTGATTTTGCGAAATATTACTGCAAGGAAAACCATTATTCATAGAAAGTCGTCGGTGAAAACCATAAATCATATTAAATTATATTGTACGATAAAACTCGACAACCCTATTTCCATTCACGTTCATTTTTCTTCATTCAGATGTGACCTAGCGTTTTTTAAATATCAAAACTAGGGCTACCTTACATGAATTACTTTATGAAAGAATTAACTAATGCCCGCGGCTCCGTCCGCGCGGAAGTCGTTTTTTAGTCATATCTTAAGTTCGACCAAGACTTTTTTAATAAAATACGGCCGTCTGGGTAGAGGTCACCATTCTAAGGGCATCCCTTGGGAATGGTGACCACTACTTTTTGGACTCCATCTCAGCTTACCATCAGGCAGGGTGCAGTCAATCCGGTGGATTAAATATTAAAAAAACCATAATATCAAAATCCGTTTAGTAATTGTTGCATCAATCGGGAACACGCAAAGGGACAAGAATTATTATTGCAATCACACATACGGTAAATTTAAAGTTTGACCAAGAATGAAAAAAAAAGTAAAAACTTCATCAAAATCCGTTCAGTAGGTTTGCGTCTATCGTAAAAAAAAAACAACCAGACAAGAATTCCTAAAAAATAATAGGTATTTGTGTGTTCAGAATCGTTCAGTAACTTAACGCAATTGTTTTTCAGTATCGGGTTTGAACCCTGACCATTACACTATCGATGTGAACCCACTTCTATTACAAGCAACTAAAAAAACAAAAACCATTAAAATTTGATGGTGATTTTACATGACATTTGATGAGGCCGTCAAGCTGAGAGCCACCACTGTGGTACCTATTAACAGTGTATGTAGTGGTGACCCCGGTCCTGACACTTTATCTTTAGCTTACCATCAGGCGAGGTGAAGTAATTTTGACGTGTCCTATTAATAAAAATGTCAAGATAAACCAACGTACATTGCAACAGAGGAAGCTTAAATAAGAATTGGTATTATTTTTTAGCTAAAATTGAATTCCCTAAGCCGCGAAATTGTATTATGTCTATAAAAATGGAAATAAGATATTAATTCAATTAAATTTTCAATTTGCATTCCCTTCTGAGCCCTTAATTGTGACCACTTCACCTTTTTCAAACGGTTTAGGTATGAAGGGCTGTTATGAGAACTTGAAACGAATGGAGTATGGCATGCCTTTGACAGGTTATTTGTAATTTTCTTTTTAGAATACTGAAGTAGCAAATAAACACAATCTACGTGCTGCCGTGCTAAAGATAAGAGCGTTAAGTGCATGAGAGTCAATTTCGAGAAAATGGCGCTTAAAGTTTCAAAAATTATTTTTATGATTACACACATATAAATTATGTTTTTTAAAATCTGATGAATTTGTAGATTGGTTAAAAGGTTGTACTTTATATTAATAGTTATAAAAGAATTCCAAGTCATAGATTTTTATAAAAAAAGATGTAAATATATGATATAGTAAGGAAATCTGCGTATCATTTAAAACTAACACTTAGAATAAGCGCTTTAAGTAACACAGATAGAGCGCTTATTCCATGGAACTTCTTTTATTGCGTTTTCGACAGCGAATCAAAGATAAAGTATAGTTTAAGTAACTTAGTATAACCGTCGTAACTTTGTCACTTAGGGCTCTTATGGTAAGAAACTCATGGTAAAAATATTTGTGTGTTACGGCACCGAGTGCAAGATTAACTACAAGCAGGCTGTTAAATATGGAAAAACTAATTGCACATTATAATAATATTATATCTGTAAATAAGGAACGAATAAAAATAAAACAATAATTATTGTGTATGTATTATAACAGTATTTATTTAACTTTAACAAAATTAGTTCGTATATTTTAAAATTATAATCAACGACTTAATCTTTTATTATTAGTCTGAAATTCTCTGAATTCCGCTATTTCTTACTAAGATAATCGAAGTAGATTTGTAATTCACTTTCATACTCACTTTTACTCAAAATTGTATTCTCGAACGCAAATTTGAATGAGATGCTATTACTATTACATCAAATAGCGGAATGAGCACTCTGATCATAAGCGCAGTCATACAACGAAGCTCACCTTTTGTTGCTAATTATTTTGTGTTCAAAATTAAATTTATATTTTATTTTACGTGAGTATTTTCTTGATGCAGGTAATAATGTGGGCTTATGTTTCTGGTGCTAGACGTAGTAAGATAATTGCTCTGGTAATAACAACAGATCACCAACCCAGCAGCAAAAACAAGGATTCTACTATAATACAGCAACCGATAATACCTAAGCCAGATATAGTCACAAAGCCTAAACTCACTAATATTAATGAATTATGGAGCCGAACATTGGATTTTAATGACCATGGCGTTGTATTTGATAACCATAAAGAATACGAAAATTCATTGAACCAAAATTTTCACGATAACAATGAGTGTTCATGTTTGACTCATTATTATCGTGAAAATTAAATGACAAGTTTAATTTTGTGAAAGGTAATAAGTGTGTAAATATTGTTTCAATGAATTTTCGTATTCTTTATGACAATCGAATACAACGCCATGGTCATTAAAATCCAATGTTTGGCTCCATAATTCATTAATATTAGTAGGTTTAAGCTGTGTGACTATATCTGTCTTAGGTATTATCGGTTGCAGTATTATAGTAGAATCCTTGTTTTTGCTGCTGGGTTGGTGGTTTGTTTTTATTGTCAGAGTAATTATCTTACTACGTGTGGCACCAGAAGAAGAAGCCCACATTATTACCAGCATCAAGAAAATACTCACGTAAAATAAAACGTAAATTTTATTTTGAACACAACATAATTAGCAACAAAACGTGAGCTTCATTGTATGACTGCGCTTATGATCAGAGGGCTCATTTTGCTATTTTTTTGATTTAATCGCAATAGCATCTCATTCAAAATTGCGTTCGAGAATACCGTTTTAAGTAAAAGTGAGTATGAAAAGAAATTGCAAATCTACTTCAATTATCTCGTCCGGGGAATCGTACGGCGACAACCCGGACTCTCTCCCCACATGTTATTTTACACAAATACGCGGTATAACACAAATGTTTGTTTGAATACCTTGCCATAAGAGCCGTATATGACTGATACTATTTATTTAAAAACAAAGCTGCCTTATTATTACCGTGGTAACACGCAGTTATCACCTATAATAAGCGCCGTATATGCACATATGGCGATAATGAATGGAAACAAATTAATACAGTTTCCTTATTATAACCGCTGCAAGTGGTGATTAAAGCACTTATGTCAAGGAAAAAGTTTCCGCTATAATACAGAATTCATTCGTATCAGAGCAGCGTTAACAGATAGCGCGGTAATGTTAAGTACTACATGATTAATATGCTGGGGCTTTAGAAGACTACTGCAGTATCCGGCACTTGCGGCTAAAATATTAAGGAAACCATTATTTATTTTTTAAGTTACTGCGCTTATAAGAATCTAAAATGTATGATAGAAGCATTTTTCTAATAAACCATCAAAGACAAAGTTATAGATCTCGATACGGCGATTCCGAATATGTAACTAACTCAATTCCGTGAAAAATGTTGGATACGGCGGTTATAATATGCACGGCAGCGTGTTGGTCTGTAGGTTACCGTGGCCTATCAAGGTGATACTCAGTGGCGGCCTTAGCCATTGCGAGGCCCCGGGCGGCAGGTTTTTGCGAGGCCTTTTATCCTACGGAAAAGTACCTTTTTTCCATGGGGAAATCCCACCCCTTTTCTTTTGTTTTTTATCAAGCGTAAATCCCCATGAATAATTTTTTTTATACTACTTAGGTTATGTCGGGATCGAACCGACTAAAACCGCACGCCGTCTCGGGTCTTAATTACCGGGATGTAAGGTTACCCAATAGGCCTATCCCTCGCACCCCAGCAGAACCCGGGTTATCTACGGTTTTAAGATGGCCCCTCGACCCCCCGAAGGGGGGTGGGGCGGGCATCACGCCACTTTGTCGACGGTGGGGTGTAGGGTGACAGGCAGCCGTCCTGTCATCCAACGGTCGGGCACTGTGCCCTCTGCTAGTCAGAGGGAAACGTGGAGGGCCTCCGGAGCAGCCCTCTAAAGGGCCACTCCCATCCCGGCCGGATTAGCCGCAGGTAGCAGCGTCTCCCGTGGCGAGTGGTAGGCGCTGCTCGCCTCCCTTGCCTGGGTGCACCGCGTGAAGGTTCCGGCCCGTACTCTTCGGCCTGCATCCTGGATACCCACGGATACTCACGGTGTCTAGGGTCTTCTGACGCCAGGGTGTAAGGTGGCCCATAGAGCATTTTCCTCGCAACCCGGCTTAAACCGGGCCATCTCCGGATTTGAGATGGCCCCCTCGGGTTTGGGAACCCCGGTGTTCGCGTCATGCCCCTGGAATAAGTGAAAGGCGCGCATTCGCACGCCGCCGCCTCGACCTGCTTCTGCAGGGATGAATGGCGGCTCCACTCGTCACCGCCAGGCCTGCGCTCATGGAGGACGAAAGTCCTTCGAATTCCGACCTTCCCGGGAAAGAGCTCTATGCAGCCTCTGGCGGACCCCGTCCGCCGCCTCCTTCTCAAGCATCACTTGCTCGCAGAAGGAGGTGGCGGCCGACCACGCGTCCGCGCTCTGCACCATCGCTGCGAACAATACTGGCAGTGTGAGGACTCCCACCCCGAAGGTTGCGAGAAGGGCAGTGTAAGGCGCGCTCGGCACCTCACACGCCGGGCACTCGGGCAGCGTGTGCACCCTTGAGTCTTCGGCTGCATCGCAGTGATGCCACTCAGGCGTCGACTCCTTGCCGATCAGACACAAGTGATCCCTGACCCGAAGCACCCCTTAATCAGAGATCACCTGCGTCAGTCGCTACGAGGCCCCCGTGAGGTCTGTCCAGCCAGTCCTCCATGACGGGTCTTACCACATGATACATGATACACGTGAATCGCGGGTTTTCATAATGTCACTCCTAAGGGGGTAGTCTGAAGGAAGTCATTCACAGTTGGGTCCGGTAGGGGACTGCGCAATCGAGTTATAGAATTTTTTCACGAATTTATGCCCGGGCGAAGACGGGCAAGTTTAATATAATATACTATACTAGTCCCGAGTGTTATGCGTTTAATAAACCTATTTTTAAGTACTTCGAGGCGCGACGATATTCAACTTCTACAAAATCAATTTAATTTACGATTTGAATTAATTAGTTAACTAACTTTTATTTAAATTTGCCGTTATGTTATAAACTTAATAAATAATTGACAATCAAAATCAAAAGTTTCAAATAAAAAAAATCTGTTTTTTTTTATTTGCTTGACGCGAGGCCCCTGCAAGCGCGAGGCCCCGGGCGGTTGCCCGGTTCGCCCCCCCCCCTAAGGCCGCCACTGGTGATACTAGAAACTTAGGAGAGGTAAAGTCAAAGTCAAAGTCAAAATCATTTACTCTGTATTATAGACCATTACGTGCGGCACTTACAAAACGTCAAAATCAAAACCAAACGGTTCGAAACCGGTTCGTAATAGACGGATATAAAGAATGGAGGTGGGGGGGGGGGGGGGGGTTGTAACTTGGAAGGCAGAATTGGTTGAAGAAGAGTTTGTATGAAAGCCTATTTCTTGGACTATCCTCTACTTCCTATATAAAATTTGGTACCTTCGGTAACCATAGTGCTAGGGTGACAGGTAACATTCCTGTAACCCCCCCCCCCCTCCCATGCGCACGAAGAACAAGCCCGTCCCCATCCTACTCTTCACTGTGCCCTCTGCTAGTCAGAGGGACATGCGGAGGGCCTCTGTGCAGACTCTCCCGCCTCGGCCATATTTAACCGCACACAGCAGCGTTTCCCCTGCGCGTGGGAGGCACTGCCTCCTTCATGATTGCCCGGGTTGAATATACCTACCTGACATCCATATGCCTAGGTCAAACCCTGCCGTGTTGCCCCAAACTTCATTAATCTGTTTCCTCAGTCTTCTTTCATCAATCATCTCTACATGTCCGAACCATCTATCCCTTTCTCTATCTTGGTCATTACATTTTCAACCATACCACAATGTTCTCTTATCACCTTATCTGAAAAATATAAATTTAAGCTACATCAATGATAATATATTGTATAAGCAAAAAGAGGAGCTACATTTTATATTACGAATATGAAAAGTTCTGCCATTAAACCGAGTTTAGCAAAGGCAAACGATAGTATAATAATACAAAGAAAAGTTTCGAACTGAACAAATATTTTGCCGCGAACATAATATATTGTGCCGAGCTGAGAGGCAAGCTATGCAAAGAAATAATATTAGATTAATAATAAATTCCTATTATTTTTGAAAGTATATATTGGTAGCTGAATGGATAAGGACGCGGTCTCTACTCACAGGTATCGAGTTCGAATCCAGCCGGACAGTACCAATGTGAATTTCACTTTGTGGAATTTATATGTGCTAATCACATGATTTACCATCTCCTGACGGTGAAGGAAAAATATTCAAGTCACGAGTGAATAGGATCCTTCTAGGCAAGCGTGATTCATCGTAGACCACATCGTCACTTACCATCAGGTGAGATAGTGGTCAAACGTAAGCCTATCCTGAATAAAAAAAAAATAGTAAGGAAACCCACATTCATGTCCTAGAAGAAATTTTAAGGACATGTCCGATCCACCAACCCGCGTTAGGCCAGCGTGTGTGGATTAAGGTGTAAACCCTTTATCTTTCTCGTTAGAGGAGAGGAGACCCGTGCCCAGCAGTGGGACATAAATGGGTTGCTATTGTATTGTTATTATTGGCAGGAGAAATAAAAACTACGTCGATATCGGAGACGGCAGCCGCGCCTCTCACTTGCAGGGGAGACGCTGCCGCCTGCGACAAATGCCGGCCAAGGCGGCAGTGGCCCTCTTGAGGGCTGCTCGGACGCTCTCCATGTATCCCTCTGACTAGCAGAGGGCACAGTGGGGAGCAAGAAGGGGGTGGGCTGTTTTTGGCTAGCAAACAAAGATATTATTAAAAAATATTATATGTATGTGTGTCTGTGCACGAACTCCATAAAAAGTGGTATAAGTATTTTTAATAGAAGAGGATAGAAGTTTAGCTAAGATGATTACAATGAGCTTCTCAGGGTAGCAGAAAAAGCAGTTAAGACACGAGTTTCATTTTCATTAACTTTGAAAGGTTTATTTAATAACGATAAAAATGTTTTTAGAAAGCATCATTAGGGTCAACAGGTTTAAAAGTGAGGCCATGAAACAAGCGGGTTTGTTTAACTATTTTTAAGGCAGACTAACCTACCCACCAGTGGGAAGGTTTTTTCTGATTTGCAGCAGTGGGAAGGCTACTCTTGATTTTGTTTGTTTTTTGTTTTGTGCAACCCAGCTACGCACGAGAAAACTCCGTAAAAAATAATCTATGAACCGATTGCAGCGCACTATCAGTTCAGCTCCGTAGACAAGTGTCCCAGCGTAAATCGCTAAGGAAACGAATAGATTAGGTCGACCAATCATATCCAAGCTCGTCGCCGGCGTAGGATGCGCGCGCCGCGGTGAAATCACGAGCTGGAGTGTGATTGGTCGACCTAATCTATTCTATTCCCTAGCGATCTAGACTTTTGACACCATTGTCTACGGGCCCACTAAGTATATAAATTTGTATATCGCGAGTTACGGCGCACATTGGGAATGGCCTATGTCCAGCAGTGAACTGCAAAGGTCAATTGATTGATTAAAACAAGTAGCACACATATTTACTAGCTGCACATATATTTACTAGTTGTTCCTTAGGGCTCCGCTTACATGAAATTCTGTTCCCGCTACCGTGACCCACGGGAACCTGTTCCCGGGATAAAAAGTAGCCCATATGTTATTCCAGACTATAATCTACCTCTGTAACAAAGGACCGGCGGTAGCCTAGTGGTCTGGGTAATGGACTGCTGAGACGAGGTCTCGGGTTCGATCCCAGGTTCACCATGGCACACACCAATGACTTTTCGATGCTTTTCGAAGTTATGTGTGTATTTATCGCAGGTTTATAAGTGCCCGGTTAATGGCAATAGGTTCGCCACCTATTACATTGGGACCTAAACATAAACTGGCGAAATATGGGTGCTAGCACCTCTGCCTACCTCTTCGGGGATATAGGCGTGAGTTTATGTTATGTTATGTTATGATAACAAATTTTAGCCCGATCAGTAGGATTAGTAGGATGGGACTTTTAACAGTCCCTAGTTTTTGTTTTCACAAAAATCACGCCTTTTAACATAACATAACATAAACTCACGCCTATATCCCCGAAGGGGTAGGCAGAGGTGCTAGCACCCACATTTCACCAGTTTATGTTTTAGGTCCCAATGTAATCGGAGGCGAGCCTATTGCCATTAACCGGGCACTTATAAACCTGCGATAACGCCTTTTACAATTACATCATTTTAGTTAAAAACCGCTGACTTCAAGGCTCCGTCGCAACACTAAACAAATGGTTCTAACGAGCAAAACAATTAGGGAAAATACCTCAAGCTCTCGATTTGATAAAGTACGACTCGCACCTGACTATTACGTAAATAGCATTACTAATGGACATTCATTCTAATGCTAGTTCGTTACATTCACACAAATTCATTTAGACTGTGGAGGAACGGGATGTGACGTCCCTCCAACACAAAGGGAGGATCCTCCGACCAGGCAAGGTGGTCACGCCTGGCGGGCCGCGGCCCAACGGTTATCGTTGAGATCTTGTATAATATGCTATACCAGCGTGCGAATTTCACTTTCGCGATTCAGGATCTTAGTGACGTAGTTGCAGTAGTATCGAAGTAGTTCGCCGTGCTGTCACTAGATGGCGCTAGGTATATGTGGTATCGCCACAAGACTGTTAGCGTTTTTATTAAACTTGATGCTAGTGTATTCCACAAACAGCTTTTTTTATATACAGTCCGTGAATTGACTAAACTCACGCCTATATCCCAGAAGGGGTAGGCAGAGGTGCTAGCTAGAGAATTGATACAGGAGCCAAAAATAGTTTTTAGAATTTTTTGTGTTTGTCTGTATGTCCGGGATAAACTCAAAAAGTACTGTACGGATTTATTTCAAATTCGGCACGAATATTATTAAGAAGTCGGGTTAACACATAGGATACATAATATCACGCTATCACCTACGGGGAACGAGCAGTGGCCCTATATTTTTTCAACGCATTCTGTAACAACGTGTAATCTATCGACGCATATTTGAATGTTGTTAGGTATTATGTAAAACCATGCTATAAGCTAGCTTCACACTATAAGTAAACTTGGTGGCGATACCGTCCTCCATGCGGGCAAAGCCGCGGGCCGAACTAGTTTTATATAAGAGACACCATTCATTTGATATCCATATTGCGTTAGTTGTGAAAAAATACGTACCTAAGCCGCCATTTTGTAGCGGCGGCCATCTTGGATTTACAATGATACAAAATAGAATAGTATTGTCACCAGAACTAAAGATAATGTTTTTCTGATCGGAAAAAATGATCATCTAGGACGGGACTTGAACCCGTGACCAGTCCCTTACAGGGGGAATGCTCTGACCAACTGAGCTACCTGGACCCATCCTAGATGCTCGAAATTTTCCGATATATTCTACGGCTTAGGGCGCCGGTTCATTCATTGTTCCCGTAGTTCGAACGAATTACGGTAGATGGCTCCACCGGCGCCCTAAGCCGTAGAATATATCGGAAAATTTCGAGCATCTAGGATGGGTCCAGGTAGCTCAGTTGGTCAGAGCATTCCCCCTGTAAGGGACTGGTCACGGGTTCAAGTCCCGTCCTGGATGATCATTTTTTCCGATCAGAAAAACATTGGAAATAGTTAGCATGCAATTGCTTAAAATTTCATAAAGATAATGTGCCAAATATCAGAATAATCCGTCCGCAGGAAGGGGATCAATTTTCAATTACTAGATTAGACCCAAACAAACAGGTCAAGTTAAATGAAAGCGTTTAATAAATCAAACATACCTACAGTTGTACTACATTACTCCATATCTCAGTAACTCAAAAAGGTTATGTCCCAATTTAGTTCGTGGACAGAATTAATTCTGTATTTATGGTCCATTATGTCTAGTTTTCGACTGTTATGTCTGTAGTTTGGAACATTTCGTTGTTGCCCAATGAATACTGGGTTGTTTAGGACATTTATGACATGATTGTAAGATGAGCCGTATGAAAATGAGTTTAATAAAACATTATCCTCGCTAGCGCAGTCGGGTAAAAATAGTTCTTTGATGTTAAGACTAAAATTTATACTATTATACAATTGTAAAGTAGCTATGTCTGTACATTGGAAATTACATATTTAAAAAAAAACTTGGGTTATTTGAATGATTCTGAATAATTTTTTTTTGAAAATCTTCTTTATTTGTTTGTTTTTTCGCAACAGACGTAAAAACTTATAAACAGATTTTGGTAAGTATGGTGTTTTCTCGGTGAGATTTAAAATGTGTCGTATGTCTTAATCCAATTGATTAATTATAACCAAAAAATAACCAAAAAAACGATAACCGACCTCCAGACCGAACCAAGCGTGTATAGGGTACACCAAGTTAATTCTGTCAATCAATGACCCAACGACTTTTGCACGACTCGAAAATTGAACCTAAGACTTTACACAAAGCTATCATATACCACCACTACGCTAAAACAGCCTACAACTGGCTAAATATAACAAAAACAAAAGCAGCAATTCGATTCAGTATAATCTCCCCTTTGAAATATAAAAAATATTTTTACCACAAATATAACAAATAATTTTTTACAAATGCCTTTTGAACGCCACGAAGTGGGTTTAATCGGAAATTGCTGCTTGTTACCGGAAGCCGACAATCGCCCCCACCCCCTGGAACCACCCTCTCACTGAAACCTCCCCATTTTCAGCACTCCTCTGTCATATTAACAAGTGCCTGATGAGAATTTTTATGCTGGAACTCACAGAGTAAATACTGTTGATATAAAACTATTTTTAACAGATTTTATAAGCTTTACTTACTATATTCTTTGTTAAATTGCTTATAGGTTTGTTTGCTAGTGTTGTGTCGGGTATCATCAATCTAATAGTTTTGGATCGATCCTTTGGGGGGTACTTTTAGCAACTGGTATGCGGGTAGATCGAAAATCACTTGAATAAATAGCTGTGAGTTTGCGTGCGGCGCACGCCAGCTTTGATGAACGCAGCACAATCAGTCACGCTTGGAACTTCACATACGGTTTAGAAGTCTCAGCCGCTCACCGCTTACGGAACACTATAATATTGTTTCGCCTCGGTTTCACTGCGGATCTCCGAGACACCGCATTTGAGACAACTATGGAGACGACATAGGTTGGTGTTGGTGGCCACCAACAGCAGAACCAGAGAAGCGGCGAGGTAAAACCTTGGCAGCTGAAATGTTATTACCCGACTGCGCCAGCGAGGATAATGTGTTTCGCGCGTATGTATGTATGTATGTATGTAGTTTTCTTTGTTCCCCTCTATAGGCCTAACGGTTGGACGGATTTGAATGAGTGGGGTCTCAAATGAAAGGTATGCATCTCCCGAGTGTCATAGGGTACATGAAATGTGAACAAAAACCATAGTTTTGATTTCTGGTGCTAAAATGTATGTTGTTGAAAAACATTTTTACTCAAACTTGTCGAGTGGGGTACCAAATTAAAGGGAATTATAAGGCGATTTCAAAAATATAATAGTTATATATCGTAACTACAAAGTATAAAATAAAATAAACGATTAAATAAAAAAAACCCGACTTATGCTGAACAGCCTGAAACAAGTTTGATAGCAGGCGGTACCCATTCGCAAATCATAACCGAAAGAAAATTAATGGGTACCGCCTGCTATCAAACTTTTTTGAGTCTTTTCAACAGCCTGCAGTCGGGTTTCTTTTTATTTTTTAATCATTTGTTTTATTTTCTGTTTATTTTATAGTCTGTTATCCGTTTCTGTACTAAGTAAAATAAAATAAAAAATACTTACTTGATAAGTGCAATAAACGCAAGTACCCAAGAGGGCAAAGCAATATTCATAAATCAGGAAACCACATATTGTTGGGGATTTATAAGTGGCACGGGGCTAAATGTATCACAGCCGAAGCCAGGGGGCACACCAAGTTCCTCCTTCTGCGAGCAAGTGATGCTCGAGAAGGAGGCGGCGGAAAGGGTTCGGGAGAAGCTGCACAGAGCTCTCCCGAACGGCGGCGGGTGCGGACGCCTAAGGCGTCGGAGGTCCGACGACCTCCGTCCTCCATGAGCGCTGGCCTGGGGGTGACGGGTGGAGCCGCCTGTCACCCTCGCAGAAGCAGGCCGAGGCGGCGGCGCGGGTACGCGCCCCCCCCCCTCCCCTATTCCGGGGGCATGACGGGAACCACGCGGTTCCTAAACCCGAGGGGGCCATCTCGAATCCGGAGATGGCCCGGGTCAAGCCTGGGTGCGACGGAAATGCTCTTTGGGCCACCTTACACCCTGGCGTCAGAAGACCCTAGACGGCGTGCGGTTTTAATCGGTAGGAGTCCGACATAACCTGCCCCGCTGGCCGCGGGGTGGGTATCCATGAGGATTTCCGCACGAAACAAAAAAAAAAAAAGGGGGGCACACCAAGTTTAAAATAGTAATACATAGTTGCCCTTAATTGTTGTTTTAGTAACTATATAACTACCTACACCTGCGAGAGAATTAAGAGTTAAGTTTTACTTAGTGAGTTACTTGAGAGACCCCTACCTTTAAATTTATGCACCATAAGTTAGTTAGTTACAAATTATTCCGACTTGGGACTTCAGGGTTACAAATTCGGTATCATTAATTAGAATTGCTATTAAAATGGATTCAAAGTCTGTGGCTTAGCGGTAGAGTGTTCCACTGTTAGAGTTAGAGGTTCGATTTCAGCTCAGAGTATGAATATATTATGAATATTTGCGGTGGTCTGGGTGTTTCTATGTATAAAAAAAAAGTACTTATCTAAGTTTGATAATTCACATTCTAGAACCCATAACACTAGCTAGTGAAGCTATGCATATGCCAACAAAGAAAACGTCATGAAGATTTTTTTTTTATACCAAGTAGATGGCAGACAAGCACCCGGCCCACCTGATGGGAAGCGGTCACCGTGGCCTATTATGGACGTGTGCATCACTAAAGGTGTCACACACGCGCTGCCTACCCTGAAGGGAAGAGGGGAGGGCTAGGATGGGGTGGGGAGTCTAGGAAGAGGTGGGGGAAGGAGGGGTACAGTGAGCTCTGGCTACCCTAATTACCGGCGGGAACACAACACGATGGTTATTATGGCCGCGGTCTTCTTTTTTTCGTATTTTTTTTTCTTTCATTTTTTTCTTTAGTAAGGAAGAGGGATTCTCTTTTTGTCGATTTTTGACTGATGGATTTCCGCACGATAAAAAAAATTATGTCACGGACGAAACCACGGGACACCACGTTGTCATAATTGCGATAGCTCTAGATTTAAGCTAGCATCAAAACATATAAACTGTTAAGATAACACCAATTATCTTTCAAAACCCATTAAGAATAACTGGAGAACAATATTAAAGTAACAAGACAGTCGGAAGTGGCGCCATCTTGCGGCGAGCGCCGTAAACACTCATTTCCGGCGCCAGTCACAATGGAGTCCGTTAATTCTTTAGAAATTCTTCCAATTGTTTCATCTTGGTATTTGTGTTCGGTTTTATGAGAAGTAGATTGAGGGGTTAGTTGATACAAAGAGAAATACGGATATCAAGAATTGTGCGGCTTGAAAGAGAATATTGTAACGAGAATTCATAGGTGGTAGGACACGACGGTATCTCCCGTCTCAAATGAGCTGTCCGACCGGGGTAGTGTCTCCGCCCTACAGAACACCGCGCCCATAATAACCAACGTGTTGTGTTCCGCGGTAAGTAGGGTAGCTAGAGCTTGTAACCCCCCCCCCCCCTATCTCCCCAATCGCCTCTCTCCAACCCCCCTCCCCCCAACTCCCAACCTCCCCCTCCCTACGGTCGGCAGCGCGAGTGTGACATCCCTGATGTTACACACGTTCATAGGCCACGGTGACCACTTTTCATCAGGTGGGCCGTGTACTTGTCTGCCACCTAAGTAGTATATAAAAAACCGAATAGGTTGGTCGTGGTAACGATGTATAGCTTAAATATGTGTCATGGGGACGAAGTATGTCACGGGCAAAGCCGCGAGAGACAAATAGTGTATATATCATCATCTACCTGCCCTTGTCCCAATTATTTGTGGTCGGCGCAACATGTCATTCTCCTCCATACATTCCTGTCAGATGTCATCTCCTCAGTCACTCCCTTTCTTTTCATACCGTCTTTCACACATTCCATCCATCTTTTCTTACGCCTACCTCTGCTCCTAAAGCCCTCTACATTCATACTTTGAACCTTTTTAACAACATTACTTTCATCTCTTCTCATAACATGTCCACACCACGACCGTCGCTCGCTTCTCAATGTTTCATTCACCGGTGCAACTTTCAAACTTCCTCTAATATACTCATTCCTTATTCTGTCCATTCTTGTCACACCACACATCCATCTTTACATTCGCATCTCCGCTACATGCATTTGTTTTTCATCCGTCGCTAGCAAAACCATTAACCCATATTACCCCAAAATATAACCATTCAGTACTCTACACATGGGTGACCAACGCCTACGGCATAAAGCCTTTTGTGAAGGTAAACAATTACACCGGTATATCAGAGCGGATACGGAAATGAGTGTTTACCTCCAACGCTAGGCAAAGGTACTCGTTAATGCGATTAACATATGGTGCGTTTTATATTGGACGATACGGGGACGGGACGACACGGTTTATTGCCGTGATCTTGACTCTTCACAGAGTAAATACGTTTTTCTTTAAGTACTGATTTTTAGCTTGTAGCCCTTTAGGTTTTGTAATATTTATGATAACCTTTTTTTTATCGTGCGGCAATCCCCATGGATACCACCTCCGTCGGCCATCGGGGGTGGTTATGTCGGGATTGAACCGACTAAAACCGCACGCCGTCTTGGGTCTTAATTACCCGAGTGTAAGGTACCTACGGTTTTAAGATGGCCCCCTCGACCCCCGAAAGGAGATCTATAACTTGGGAGTCTTTAAGTCTAGATAATAAGTTGCTTCTAGGCAAGCGTGCTCCATCGTCGACCACATCATCACTTACCGTCAGGTGAGATAGTGGTCAAACGCGGGCCTATCGGCTATAAAAAAATTACTAAGGTACAGATAGGCACGTAGCTTGGCCAGGTTCGGGTTATGTTCGCGCATCGTGCAGATTGAGCCAATCAAATGATTCAAAGTACGAACGAACGGAACGTTGATTCGCTACAAGACATCTCTCGGAGACATCTGATTGGTCCGTCAAGTGACGGACCAATCATATGTCCGCGACGGCGCAACCGCGTCTCCTGCGACCCGCTCTTACCTCAAAGGGGACCAAAAAATCGACCTTTGCGCATATGACGCATCTGGCCAATTTACGTGCCGGTATTTATATCTATTCAGCACATGGTATGGTAAGCAACTACTATAATTTATATCAAAGCTTGTAATGCCAATCTCAAGCATCAATTACATGGAGTTATCTGCAGAATAGAAATAGGACAGAAAATTGATTACAAATGAATAATAATGGTGTTTGCAATTGTGACTCCCATTCCAGAGATTTTACCTTTAGCTTACCATCAGGCGAGGTGATGACTTCACCTCAATTGACGTGACCAACATTAAAATAAAAACTCTTAAAGCAAAGCTTCTTTTTGGCGAAGTAAGTAGAAAACCTTTTCTTTCTTTCGTTCTTGCATACCTCATTAAGTCGTCGGCCCCAGTTTCCATATTATGAACATTTGTTGCATTCGTTACGGGTAGTTGGAGACCTTCGACATGTGGGTTGTGAAGGTCAGATGGCATTTGTTTCACAGAAAAATTTCGAATTTCAACTGAAAGTCCAAATGAATTAGGAACAGTCTCAGCAAATTATGTTATTATTATGCAAGGAACCAAGAACACACTTTTATTGGTACTAAAATCTTTCTTAAAAAACTTAGTTGCATTCAGTTAAAATTAAAATGTAACCGAGAAAACTAGAACGTCGAGACAACCCATAAAGCTGCACTTAAAATATACTACATATTTTATAGTGTCGTCACTTCGGATATAAAAGCCACTTTGCCTTCATAATATCTAGTGATGCGAACTGCGGATATAGTATTCTAAATGTGCGGATATTTCTCCAAGACTTGAGATTTAAGTTTAAGATTATATCCGCAGTAAGGATATAGATTTCTCTAAGTTTTGATGGAATTCTATAAATCGCAGGTACTTTTGTTTCTGATTTAGCATCGAAGTTGAAATGAAAGGAGGTCGTTTCACGGAAAATATCGAGGAACGCTTCGTAGTTAGACTGAAAAGGGAAACGTATATAGACGGTCTACCAGACCTAACGTGGGTATAAAAGTGTTAAACACGCCCCCAGCATGCCGCACAGCCTATCCACTTATTCACAAATATTTCACGGACGTCTATTTTCGTAACGTATATATCCGTCAGAGAGATAAACTCGACCGCCGCGCCAACAACTCATCACGCTCATAAACGTCCAGCAAATGATTTGTTTCGCCCATATTTTCGTTATTCATGTTTACTTTTACCCTACCGCAATGATTAGAAGAGGGTTATGTATTTTAAAGATACATCTGCTTTGTTTTAAGACGGTAACCGGGGTGCCGGCCGGAACTTCCACGCGGTGTACCCGGGCTACGGAGACTCGCTACGGGAGACGCTGCTGCCTGCGACAAATGTCGGCCAAGGCAAGAGTGGCTCTCTAAAGAGCTACTCTGAGACTCTCCACGTGTCTCTCTATCTAGCAGAGGGCACAGTGGGGAGCAGGTGGTGGGCGGTTCTGCGAGCGCTGACAGGGGCTACATCCCGTTGCTTCTTTTCTCTGCCACACCACGCCACTTTGACTTTGACTTTGACTTTGAGGGTCACCACTGTAGCACTATTCGGTGTATGTAGTAGTGACCCCCAGTCCTGAGACTTCACCTTAAGCTTACCATCAGGCGAGAAAGCCATGTTGACGTGTCTTTTATAAACAAAAGAACACACAGTACGGAAAAATAACCAAAAAAAGTTATATAAATACCATATCGTAAACATAAAAGTTGTTTCGATGATTTGTTGGGACTTCCCTATGGAGTTTTTGATATAATAAATATGATTATATGGTCCAGTTGGTATACGTTTTCGTTCCATCGTTAAGAATCTGTTTGTCTGTTTGTTTCCGATGGACACAAAAACTGATAAACGGATTTTGGTACAGTTTTTTCTGCTAGAAAGTTCTTGGTTAGACTTAAAATCAGCTTAAAATCATATTTGCCCTCATGAAAGTGTATTACATGAGTTACTTAATTAATTGCTACGAACGTTGGTGTTTGCAAAAACTTGATTTAATACCTAGTTGTTAAGATGTGCATGCACTTCTCTTCTTACTTGTCGGAAACTTTGTTATTGGCTAAGAGTCCTAAAGTAATCTTTAATCTTACTCATGATCTATGTAAAATAGCTGTTAAGTTTCCAATAAATAAACAAATCAAATGCCCTACTTAAAGGCCCCGTGACTATAGCAGGAAGGATTACACATATTATTATCGTTTTTTATTCACGACAGGCTTATTTTGATCTTTATCTCACCTAAGTGACGATGTGGTCTACGATGAATCACATTTAAAGGAGATGTTTCACAAATGTATGGACTTTGGGCCCGATAATTGTACACTACTTAGAAAAATAACTAGGTAATGTAGTTCTCATTTTTCACTACTCATTTCTTATAATATTGCCTCGTATTATGGGCGGAATCTAACTAAATAAACACTTTCTTGCAACACAACAAACATGGCGGACTAAAACTATAAAAATGTAGGTACTCATATTTAAAAAAATTATGTCCTTTAATTTCGGAGGCGAATAAATATAAATTGTATTTTTGCCAATAACCGGTATTATTTCTCTTTTTTCTGTATTGTGTACAATTAGGGGGCCCAAAATGAAACATCTTCACATGGGCAGAGTCGAATGCTACAGCTAGTTGCCATATATAATATTACTAACTCACTTTATCTATGCTTTTATGAAGTTCCAATATTGAATTTACGAGCAATGCGATATTGAAGCAAAGAGTACGAGTTTCGTAATATTATTGGCACACAGATACATACATTATTATGACCCTGTTATATCTCATTGTTCCATTACAGAAGCGAAATAATAAATATTTCATGATATATATTATAGTCAAGAATCGTGGCTAAGTGGTAAAAGAATAGCTTACCTTACATCGACTACATTATCACTTTGGTTAAACGCAGGTCTATCGACAAAAAATGTTACATTTTTGGGTTAAACAACTTGGACAGTTTTAGGATGGGTGACCATTCTTATTGAGTCTCCTTCGTGTCTTAAAAAGCACGTTAAGCCGTTAAAATAATTAACGCATCTAATAAATGCAATATTAATCGAAAAAATATTTTACATTTTATAATAATAACATGATAACAATAAAATAAACACAAAAATAAAATTACACAAAATGTCCACATAAAAAAAAGACAAATAAAATTACATAAAAACTTACACGTCGATAATTTAATAACAAAAATGTTCACAATATTTTATAAATGAAATAAAAATGTCCAAAATATTTTATTATATCCCTTAAAAATTACTAAATGTTATATTTTTGTGTTTTGTACTTTAAATTATCCTTCTACCAGGAGTAATCTTAAGTTTTTTTAAAGTTAATTAAATGGCTGCCTGTTATCTCTGCCTACCTCAAAGGTAGAAATGCGTGAATATATATGTACGTAAAATTAATCTATATACTAGACGTCACAGCAAACTACAACATTGCAAAATCTATAAGTTAACTTAGGAGTATGTATTTATATTGATTTTGTTTCGGGAATGTTCGGCAGTATTCGTGTACGTTCGGAGTTGGGTGTATTCCGAGTGAGGTCGTTGAATTAGGTACTTTATTATTATGTAAGTGTAGATGCTTACGTCTTGTGACTTAAATATGGTGATGTAAGTTTTTAGAAACATATAGATAATAATGGAGGTAGAACACGACTGTATCATCCCGTCCGAACTGAGCAGTCTGACTGGGGTAGCACCTCCGTCGTACAGAACACCGCGGTCATAATAACCATTGTTTTGTGTTTCCAGCGGTAAGTAGGGTAACCAGAGCTCACTGGAGGGATTCTGTGCTGTTAGGGGGGATGTCTCCTGCGTTGTCAGCACAGAAACTCTCTCAACAATCCTCTAACCTAACAATTCCCGTTATTTTTTTAAAATATATTATCATCATCTGAATAAAATTTATAAGCAATTGCATGCTAACTATTTCTAATGATTTTCTGATCGGAAAAAATGATCATCCAGGACGGGACTCTTCCCCCTCTATATTCCCCCTGTAAGGGACTGGTCACGGGTTCAAGTCCCGTCCTGGATGATCATTTTTTCCGATCAGAAAATCATTATCATCATCGCCCAAGTTTTTTCCCACAGAATCCCAATTTCCCATAAAATCTAATTAGGAGGGCACTGCCATCTGAATTCCACAAACCAATTCCCATTATCAAAGTTGTGTAGTTAGACCTATCGAAAATTTTAGGCTCCAACTACCCGACTACCACTGACTGTTGTTGGTATGACAACCGGGGCTGAAGGTTTAACATGCTCTCCAGGGTCTCAATATATTAAGAATGGTCACCCATCCTAAGACTGATATGACGAGTAGTACACACGAGCCCCACAAAATAGTAAATAATGTCCATAGAAAAATTATCAATTTCAATTTCAATTTCAATTTCTTTATTTTTCAAAATAGTGTAACGTAATTACATCTTTTTGACGTCAAAAACTACTTAATACTAAGTTTACCACCGCTTCCTAGGCAAATAATTCAAATAATAATAATAAATCCTAGGCAATGAAAAATCCTGTGTACTTGCTATATGCAAGTCAAAGATTTCCATCGCCATTGAGTGCAGGAATGCTGCCTGCATCCTAGGTACCCTGCCGAGGGGACCCAGTTTTTAACCGACTTCAAAAAAGGAGGAGCTTCTCAATTCGTACGGTATTGTTTTTGTATGTATGTTACGCGATAGCGGCGCCAATTATGGATGGATTTTGAAAATATTTTTTATCTTTGAAAGAGGCTACTTCTGAGGTGGTCCCATATCCAGGGTATCAGGATCTGATGCTGGGATCTTGACAAAATCGAGGGGAAATCATCAAATTTACGGCAAAAATTCTGTTTTTGATACCTTTGTACATAATAAACCTCATAAATAGGTACTTTTCTATTTCTGTATTCTAAAAAGTAAAAAATATTAGTTTGTTTAGTCGTTTTTTTAAACGTAGTTATAATTATTTAAACCTTTTTTAATTAGTGTCAGTTTTATTTAGTTTAACTTTAATTATCGTAATTTTTCAAAATAAATAATCATATAAAGTGTTAAAAAAAAAATTTTTAGATTAATACCTAAATTTTTATCTCATTACGCAAGTTGTATTTTTTTCAATGGTCAAATTCACTGCCAGCAATGGGAAGCTCTCCACAAACTCAATGGTGTTACGTCACCGACCAGGACCTGCGAATCCTGCTGAATGGGATCCACGCCCACGTCATGAAAACACCATAAAATCGTGACTTTATTATGGACACACCAATTCATTTACTTTCATTATTTTTATGGGGAAAGTTAAGTTAATGCTTCTTGTAGTTTTATGGGATTTCGTGTTGTACGGGCTTTTTCTTGTCCAGAGTAAGATTTTGTTTTCGAAGATTTAGAATCGTCGAAAACAAAATCTTGCTTTCCGTGAAAAAGCATTTGATGAGGCCGTCAAGCTCATGGTCACCATTATAGCATTATTGCTGTTTGTAATGGTGACCCCCATTCCTGAGACTACCTTAACTTACCATAAAGAACTGGAATTCTTTACCACCGCATGTGTTTCCTTCCTCCTACAATCCGGATCCTTTAAGCGGGGCGTGAAAAAGCATTTCATGAGGCCGTTAAGTTGAGGGCCACCATTATGGCACTGTCGGTGTATGTAATGCACGCATCGCACGCGCACACACACACACACACACACACACACACACACACACACACACACACACACACACACACACACAACACTCATCACACATACGTACACAAATGTTACACACGTACTCACCTTGACGTCTAAACGTCGCAAACGTTTGGGTTCCAGTTGAAAACCAGCGCCAGGGGTCGTTCTGATTCCTGACTCATGCTGACTGGTCACCCATTTGGTGCAACCGTTAGGCACATAATAATTTTAATAATTGAAGTCTAAGCATCAGTGTAATAGTTAAGTGACTCATGTACTTATCTGCACCAAATAAAAGTTCTTTCTTTCTTTCTTTCTTTCTTTCTAATGGGGACTTTACCTTTAGCTTACCATCAGGCGAGGTGGAGTTATATATTGACGTGACCGGTCTAAAAAAGATAAACATTCGAATAGTCAATAAACATATCTAACATTTTTTTATTGGCACAACATCTAGTCTTTAAATGATTTGTGAATAAAACAAACCACCTGTCTATCTGTCCATCTATCCTCCATGAATGTCAAATAGATGAGGGTCACAAGCCTGAAGCCGCAGACAATTTATCAGTGTCGCTGTGTCACTAATACCTAGAGTAACACAGCTTTCATACCATAAGGCGGGATATACACGTTTAGATATTATGCCTTAATTGTTTTACAGGGCAAATAATTCAATGTATTTTTTTATAGGTCACGTCAATATGACTTCACCTCGCCTGATGGTTAGCAAAGGTAAAGTCCCTATAACATACACCGACAGTGCCATAATGGTGGCCCTCAACTTGACGGCCTTATCAAAATGCTTTTTCACGCCCCACTTAAAGGACCCGGAACTGTAGGAGAAAGAAAACACGTGAGCTGGTAAAGATTTCCAGTTCTTTATGGTGCGGCAAAGAAAAGAGGCACCGAACCGGTACGTCAGGAATAGTATCCTACTGATCCCACTTCCCACTAATATTATAAATCCTACTTATTAATCTTTTTACTCCAGGGATAGCTGGTTCCCATGAGAAGTGGGAATGAGAACAGAATTCCACGTGGGCAAAAACGCAGGCAACAATTAGTCAACAATAAAACTATCCATAACTACTAATACTATAAATGCGAAAGTAACTCTGTCTGTCTGTCTGTTACGCTTTTACGCCTGAACCGATTTTGATGAAATTTGGTATAGGAGTAGATTAGACCTCGAGACATATAATTATAGGCTATGTTTGGTCGCGATAACCGACATCCGCGCGGGTGAAGCCGCGGTCGGAAGCTAGTACTAAATAAATCAAAACTGATCCGTTAAACTTATTTTTGTTTCAAAACCTTTCTATTATCAATTTTCTGGTTATATATGTAACAAAATCATAACAATAAATAACAATATCAATTTTACTACGAAAATAAAAAATATCCTAAAAAAATGTCCAACGGTCTTATCCAAAGTAAAACATCTTTATTTATTTAGGCTAAAATGGTAACGTTTACGAACGCCAAGATTTATACCGTCTACATTGATATTTATAGAGAAAAGGGACTTTTCATCTTAATTGTATATTGTCCTATTAATATAAAAAATGTCCGTATACCCAAATATAAATTTGAAATGTAATTAAAATTATATTTGCCTTAGATATACGAGACCTGGTAGCTGAATGGATAAGGACGCGTCCTCTTCTCAGAGGTAGGTATCGAGTTCGAATGCGGCTGGACAGTACTGTACCAGTGTGAATTTGTGGAATTTATATTATTTGCTAATCACAATACATGATTTACCATCTGCTGACGGTGAAGGAAAAACATAGTGAGGTAACCCATATGTCCTAAAAGAAATTCTAAGGACATGTCCGATCCACGAAACCGCATTAAGCCAGCGTGTGTGGATTAAGGTCTAAACTTTCTCAGATCTCTCGTTAGAGGAGAGGAGACCCATGCCCAGCAGTGGGACATAAATGGGTTGCTATCATACAAAGCATCAGCTATACGAGTTATCATCGCACCGCTCGCCACAGGCAGGGAATTCATCCCCACATGTTGCATCCGCCTGCAGTGCGTACTGTAAGGTTTGAAAAAAATTTCATTCCGCGCACGCTTAGGCTGTGGAATGATCTCCCTGCTGTGGTTTTCCCTGGCGGCTACAATACGGGGTTCTTCAAGAAGGACATTAGAAAGTATTTACTGGGTTGGCAGCAAAAATGTAAACAATGAGTTCAACTACAGTAAAAAGTGCTAGATCTAGCCCCAAAAGGGCTGAGGTGGTAACACTGTATGCAAGTTTCGAGATATACTCGTATGAGAATAATGTTTCAGTGTTACTAAACTACACAAATTCTGTACCTCACAACGTTTCAACTAAGCACAAAGGGAAACTTTGGACGAACTCAACACACCCCGAAGCTACGGATACACCGCGTGAAAATTCACCGCGTTTCTAAAGTTGAACGTTATTTTTAGTAGCGGGTATTTATTTTTACATTTTGTTAACCGACTTCAAAAAAGGAGGAGGTTCTCAATTCGTACGCTATTTTTTTGTATGTATGTTACGCGATAGAGGCCCCATTATGGATGGATTTTGAATTTTTTTTTGTGTGAAAGAGGCTACTTCTGAGGTGATCCCAAGTCCAGAGTATCAGGATCTGGTGCTGGGATCTTGGGAAAATCGAGAGGCAAAAATACTGTTTTTGATGCCTTTGTAGATAATAAACCTCATAAATAGGGAAGTACTTTTCTTTTTCTGCACACTAAAAAGTAAAGAATATTAGTTTGTGAAGTCGGTTTTTTAAACATAGTTATAATTATTGGTTATTAAATGTGTTGATTTCAGTTGATTTGCATTTACGTATCATTTACAGGGTTGACTGAGTTACCTTTACAACGAGTAAAGGTAACTCAGTCAACCACATATTAAAAAAAGATATAAAAAAAAAATTCCGAGTTATTTAAGCGGGGCGTGAAAAAGCATCTGTCAAGGCCGTCTGAGTAGAGATCATTCTAGGAGCATCCCCTGAGAATAGGGTAGACTACTTTTTGTACTCCACCTCAGCTTATTATCAGACGGGGTGCAGTCATTTCGGCGGACTAAATCTATTAAAAAAAGAATTTAAAAAAGAGTTAGGTAAGTATGTATATATTTTTTATTTCATTTACATTTTATTTGAAACCCACAAGGCGGAACAATGCATCGTATATGTCCACAAAACGAAAGTATTGAGGAACAGTTCGACCCACTTTCTGACAAAGACTGTCCAATACATATTGATGGCCAAGTAGAGACTGTAAATATGAGAATATTGGACCTGCAGTGCGATGTGATTGCAATGTGAGTGACCATATAGATTGTATTCTAGTATTATAAAGATGCGCGGAATTTTATTCTTTTATTGTTGTTTGGATCATCATGCCTGGCTTTGAAAGCGACCTGCCTGGCTTTTATAAAATGCATGTTATAGCGGAGATGCGATTTTATTTTTTTATACTACATAGGTAGACAGACAAGCACACGGCTCACCTGATGGGAAGCGGTCACCGTGGCCTACGGTCGTGTGCAACACTAAGGGTGTCACACACGCGCTGCCTACCCTGAAGGGAAGGGGGAGGGCTAGGAAGAGGTTGGGAGGCTAAGAAGGGGTGGGGAGAGGAGGGATACAGTGAGCTCTGGCTACCCTACTTACCGACGGGCACACAACACGATGGTTATTATGGCCGCGGTCTTCTGTAGGGTGGAAGTACTAACCCAGTCGGACAGCTCATTTTAGACGGGAGATACCGTCGTGTCCTACCTCCTTATAAATGTGTGGTGGAGAAAGAATGTGTGGTGTGACGAGAATGGACAGGGAATGAGTATATTAGAGGAAGTTTGAAAGTTGCACCAGTGAATGAAACATTGAGAAGCGAGCGACTGTCGTGGTATGGACATGTTATGAGAAGAGATGAAAGTAAGGTTGTTGAAAAGGTTCAAAGTATGAATGTAGAGGGTTTTAGGGGCAGAGGTAGGCCTGAAAAAGATGGATGGAATGCGTGAAAGACGATATGGAAAGTAAGGGAGTGACTGAGGAGATGACATCTGACAGGAATGTATGGAGGAGAATGACATGTTGCGCGGAAGCGTTTGTATCGCTAAGTACTTAAGAGAATGCTAGACCACATAACACTAGTATCCGTTGACGTCGATGCTCCGATTTACTCTACGAAAGTTAAGTATTATTGGAATAATACTGCTTTAAGAGTTTGTGGTAAGGCCCCAATTGCTACAATAACATAACATAAACTCACGCCTATATCCCCGAAGGGGTAGGCAGAGGTGCTAGCACCCACATTTCACCAGTTTATGTTTAGGTCACAATGTAATAGGTGGCAAGCCTATTGCCATTAACCGGGCACTTATAAACCTGCGATAAATATACACATAACTTCGAAAAGCATCGAAAAGTCATTGGTGTGTACCATGGTGAACCTGGCATCGAACCCGACACCTCTTTCAGCATTCCATTACCCAGACCACTAGGCTATCGCGGTTATTTTTGCTTTGCTACAATTAAGCACCAAATATAGTTATACAACGGAAACTATAATTGAATTTCATTAAATGTTGTAATAACCAATTAAATGAGTCATTTACTGTATTATTATCGTTAACAATATGGCTCAGTGAATTCCCTGTCAGCTGAATTAATTAATTCTGGATAGACTAACTCTGAATAGGGTTAACATATTATTAAGGAGCCAGTCTTAATGGAACGAATGATACTCGTTTATCTATGTACCTACTATCCATACTTATTACTTGCTAATATTATAAATGCGAAAGTAACTCTGTCTGTCTGTTACGCTTTCAAGCCTGAACCGCTGAACCGATTTTGATGAAAATTGGTATGGGGTAGATTAGATTAGACCTCGTGGCATAGGCTATGTTTGGACGCGATAACCGATATCTATGCGGGTGAAGTCTCTGGCAAAAGCTAGTTTACTATAAGCTGAAGAGTTTTCTTGTTTGTTTAAACGCGCTAATCTCAGGAACTATTAGCCTGAATTTTAAAATTGTTTTTGTATTGAGTAGCTCATTTATCGAGGAAGGCTATTAAGCTATATATCATCACGCTACTGTCCAGGGGAGCAGAGTAGTAATCATAATATGTCAATGAATCGGGTAAATTTCCATACATAATAATGATAATATCAACCCATTTATGTCCCACTGTTGGGCACGGGTCTCCTCTCCTCTAACGAGAGAGCTGAGAGGGTTTAGACCTTGGTGGATTGAACATGTTCTTAGAAATTCTTCTAGGACATGAGGGTTTCCTCGCGATGTTTTTCCTTCACCGTTAGCAGATGGTAAATCATGTAATTAGCACATATAAACTCTACAAAGTGAAATTCAGATTGGCACTGTCCGGCCGGATTCGAACTCGATATCTCTGAGTAGAGACCGCATCCTTATCCATTCAGCTACCGTCGCTTTTCCATACATTATTCCAAAATTCACTCACACATTAGTTGGCCGCCGGTATTTGTGTGACAGTCGTGCGGCAACCCTAATCCATTCATGCATGCACACTGCTGATAATATAGCTTTATTGCCTCTTTGGCAATAACGTGGCTAATAAACTATACCGATTTCATGTGATTTGCTATAATAATAGGTACTATGGGCTATCAATACTAGATATCTATACAAATTAATAAAATTGAAGTGTCCGTTAGTAATATTAAGATAACAGGGTTTAAATGCAAATAAGGGCAACTTCCCATGGATACCCCCCCGCCTAGTCAGCGAGGGTAGTTATTTCGGACTTGAACCTACTAAAACCGCACGCCGTGTTGGGTCTACAAATGTTACCGTTGGGTTGTAAGGTGTAATAAAAATCGCTTTTTCTTAAAGGTTTACTTTACCCACAACAAAAAGCAATTTTTTTTTACTTTTGTATGCCAGTCTGTCTTTCTGTTTATTTAAAAGAGGTAATCTTTGGAACAGTGCTGAGCATTTGGATGGGACATTCACTTGTAGGTAGGTAATTTTACAAACATGGAACATGGGCTACTTTAATTTTAGAAAGAGAATTTTAGGGTTCCACCTAAAAATTAAAACTAAAAATTGCCCATTGTACATAACTTGCACTCATTATCATCCTTGCCTCTATCTTGTGTTTGGTGTACAATAAAGAATATTTATCTTATCATATCTTATTTAAATTCACGTATGTCAAGATCGTAGCAAATGGAAAGATGTTTTCTCTGCCTACCTCAATGGGGATAAAAAAAAATGAAAAACGTTAAAAAAAACGACTGCTGATGAAAATACCGAAACAAGTTTGATAGCAGGCGGTACCCATTAATTTTCTTTCGGTATAATATGATCTGCGAATGGGCACCGCCTGCTATCAAACGTGTTTCCGTCTTTTCATCTGCCTGCAGTCGGGAGACTCGGGAGTCGGGTCTTTTTTATAAGTTCATCATTTATTTTATTTTATACTTTAACCCGGACCTCAGACTCCGAGGTGAAAGCTTTAGATGCTACTGGGACGCTAGGTTGAAGAAGTAGAAGATTTTATTTTATACTTTGTAGTTACGACATATTACAACCATTATATTTTTGAAATCTCCTTTTAATTCCCTTCATATTGATACCCCACTCGATAAGTTGAGTAAAATATTTTTTTGATAACAAACATTTTAGCATCAGAAACCAAAATTATAGTTTTAGTTTCATGTACCTACCTTATGATACTCGGGAGATGCATACATTTCATTTGGGACCTCATTTACCGAAATCCATCTAGCCGTTAAGCCTATAGGGGCAACAAAGAAAACTACATACATTCATAGGTACGCGCGAAACACATTACCCTCACTGGGGCAGTTAGGTAAAAAAGCGCGATTATGTATGTTAAAATCCTCTTATTCCAACTGAGTACCTCTCGCCTTCTATATAAGGATTACTGCATGACTTATACATGTCGATTAAACAATGAGAAAATGTCCCGAAATCCCTCATACGAGCCTCGTATATTTACACATCACGCTGTATATCATTCGGTAAGGAGACTCGACCTGAATTAGCTGCTCTGACCTACATTCCAATGCAAATACGTCTGTTATACAGGAGGTTTAAAATATGTAGTCTGTGGATGGTGGTTGTGGTTATGACTTATGTTTCCGAAAACCTTCCTCTTTATAAGCGGAGGGGAGATGGTAGGTTTTGATCCCAAAAATAATTTGAGGTTGCCAATATTGGGTGCGGGCCACCACGCGGTGCACCTGGGTAACGGCGAAAAGTTAGGTATTTTGATAAGTTAATTAGCCCAAAACTACTGTTCAAAATCTGAAAATGATCATAGACCTTTGCCGCTGACTGTAAACCAAATTTGAGTTCAAAATAACGTCTGGAAGTGGTTCTAATCCTAATTAGGCTTCCAAGACCTTATAAAGGGGGCCATCTCAAATCCAGAGATGGCCCGGGTCAAGCCGGGGTGCGAGGGAAATGCTCTATGGGCCACCTTACACCCTGGTGTCAGAATACCCCAGACGGCGTGCGGTTTTAGTCGGTAAGAGTCCGACATAACCTGCCCCGCTGGCCGCGGGCGGATTTTTTTTTTATAAAATGTGTTACACCATCCGTCACAAAAAATCACTGAAATATAATATTTCTCTCTAGTTCAGCATGTTATTGCAAGAAAATTGATATCCAGAATCGAATCAATCTTCGCGTTTCTCCGTAGACTAATCTTTGATCTCGTTAAAAGGAGAGTAAACCGTGGAAAGTAAACATGCGTTTTTCCTTATACGATATGTAATTGATGAATTTGGATGGAATAAGAGTGATTTTGCGTACACAGCCTGATTTTCTGTACGTTAAACTCTATTGTTTTTGGTGATTGTTCAAGTAAAGTAACTCAAGAAATAATTTTTATTCGACTTTTTAAAATATGGCAGATCTATTCAATCATTTTTTTATTATTATATTCATAATTCTAACCTTCACAGCGCGGATTCAACTCCTGTTGGCCATCGATTGTGGTTTTATTATACCACTTAGGTTGCAGACAAGCACACGGCCCACCTGATGGGAAGCGGTCACCGTGGCCCATGGACGTGAGCAACTACACCAGGGGCGTCACACTCGCGCTGTCAACCCTAAACCCCCGACTAAACCGCACGCCGTCTCGGGTCTCAATTACTGGGATGTAAGGTTACCCAAAAGTCATTGCTCTCGCAATCCAGCTGTTCCCGGGTTATCTAGGGTTTTAAGATGGCCCCATGATCTGTAAAGGGGGGTGGCGTGAACATCGTGCCACCACGACGGCGGTGGAGTGTAGAGTCACTCCTCAACCTGCGTTCGGAGAAATAGCCCCCCCCCCCCACACATTTTCAAGATTTTTGTTTTTTTTTTCTCCATTCACCGTCTCATTATAATTATTATTCTCTTTATTTTAATTATATACATATTAATTACATTTTTAAATATATCTAAAAGAAAAAAAAATACATTTAAAAATATAAAAATAGTGCTCCACCGGCGTCGGGTACAGGGACCAAGCCACCGGTGGTTAGGGCTCCAGGGATAGGAATCTCCTCACAATGCGTGCCGTGTCGAGGAGTACCTACCGCCTTCTGCATCAAGCCCTTGATCCAACTGCCTAACGCGAGCGTCTTGAGATGTAATTATTATTATTATTACACACATAGGGTCCTATACCATGATCGCGTTAATTCCCGTTAACATTTTAGTATATCAAGTTAATTTAAGTCAAGTTAAGTCTAAAGCTTGATAATCTTATAAACCACACAATCTAATAATGTCTACCTAAAATAACAATCTAATGAGTCTATCAAAGTTTCCTGTGAAACTATTAATCATATCATCAGTTTCGAAGTAATAACATTCAATAATAATTAATTAGTTGAAGTATGTATTTGTGCCTTGATTATAATGAAGCGATGGTAGCTGAATGACGCGGCCTCTACTCAGGGGTATCGAGTCCTATATTCCGGCCGGACAGTACCATTGTGAATTTCACTTTGTGGAATTTATATGTGCTAATCACATGATTTACTAATCTGCTGACGGTGAAGGAAAAACATCGTGAGGAAACCCACATGTCATAGAAGAAATTCTAAGGACATGTCCGATTAACCGATAACCCACATTTTAGGCCAGCGTGTGTGGATTAAGGTTTCTGTCAGCTCTCTCGTTAGTGAGGAGAGGAGACCCGTGCCCAGCAGTGAGACATAAATTGGGTTGCTATTAATTATATGAAGCTGGGGTTTAAGTGAGAGAGCACGCATCTCCCTCCTTTTCCCATGACGGGGACACCGTGGTTTTATTTAAATTAATAATTATGTGATTTTTTTCTGAGCAAAGTCAAAACTGGCCTCTAGTTATACAATTTCGGTCCCAAACCACAGTTTATACCACAGCTTCGCTTATTACGAACATGCTTGTAATTCACCATGCAAAATTTCAAAGTTAACTACTTAAAGTTAAACCATAATATATAAATTCTTAGACTGTGTAGAGTCCTCGCTTTAAGTAAGAATTCTTTGGAACATTATTGTACAAAACTTTCCATAAGTTAAGACGCATTTCCACTGAGGTGACATTAATGCAGCATCATTTTTCTTTTTAACCACCTTCAAAAAGAAGAAGGTTATACATACATAGGTATATTATGCTCACGCCTTTTTCCCTCTGGGGGGTAGGCAGAGACAACATCCCGCCATCTGCTTCTGTCGTTACATACTTCACACGCTTCCTCTACTGTCATTAAACCTTTTATGCAAACCCGCCGGTTTTTTTTTAGTTAGGTTAGGTTAGGTTAGGTTAGGTTAGGTTAGGTTAGGTTAGGTTAGGTTAGGTCAGGTTAGGTTAGGTTAGGTTAGGTTACTAGATTTTGATGATTCCTTTTTGTTTGAACCATTTATGTCCCACCGCTGAGCACGGGTCTCCTCTCCTCTAACGAGAGACCTTAGAGCGTGTAAACCTTAATCCACACACGCTGGCCTAATGCGGGCTGGTGGATCGGACATGTCCTTAGAATTTTTTCAAGGACATGTGGGTTTTCTCAAGATGTTTTTCCTTCACCGTCAGCAGATAGTAAATCATGGTGATTAGCACATATAAATTCCACAAAGTGAAGTTCACATTGGTAATGTCTAGCCGGATTCGAACTACCTCTGAGGAGAGGCCACTTCCTTATCCATTCTATATTACATAAGTAGTATAAAAAATCTTCTGCCTGTGAGATTGTAATGTACTTTCTAAGTAACTCTCTCCATAAAACATAAATTCACATTAGTTTACACATCAGAACACTTTCGAGGGCTTTGTTCTAATATAATGATATGAAGTTCGGTTGAACACGTCTGAATAGGTTTAATGAAAGGCAATGTGCTTGATAAAATGGATTACAATTTGAATGAAATAGTTTGTGTTGAAGACGTGTCTTTGGATTTCCTGTTTATAACCGACTTTGAAAAGCGATACTCAATTTCTTTTTTTACCATTGGGTTGTGAAGGTCAGATGGCAGTCGCTTCATGGATGATATCGAGGTCCAGCCAAATCCGCAGTTAAGACATGGAAAAGCGGACACCAGACTCCGAGGTGAAAGCTTTGGATCATTTGATGCGGCTGGGATTAACGCTAGGTTGAAGAAGAAGAAAAATACTCAATTTCTTTTTTTATAAGTTTAAGACATGTCATAATAACATCACCTCGGGGTCCCGATTACATACACCTACCATAATGGTGGCCCTTAACTTGACGGCCTTATAAAATACTTTTTCACGCCACGCTAAAAGACCCCCTCACGTATTGGCTGTTTTACAAAATAAATGTCACAAAATTCCATTCACGTATGTACGCCATTTAATCCCAAACAGTAATAAAGCCAGTATTTCGGCTCCTAATTCATCAAGCTCCAAATTTGCTCGTAGTTTTTATCGCTTTTATAATTGGAGTGACCTCCAGATTGTAAGCGGACCTCTTTTATTCACCAGCGTAATTACACTTTGGAATCTTTTGAAAGGAACCTTCATTTAATTCGTAAACTGATTTCAGTCAAAATTAAAGTATACTAAGATGCCAAATGGATTCGACGATGGAATTAAGCGGGGCGTGAAAAATCATTTGTTGAGGCCGTCAAGCTGAGGGCCGCCACTGTAGCACTACCGGTGTATGTGATGATGACCCCAGTCCTGAGACTTTGCCTTTAGTTTACCATCAGGCGAGGTAAAGTAATTTTGACGTGTCCTACATAAAAAAAATACAGTTCTGGTCCAGGTATTCGGTGGGCTACCTCTGCCTCTCTTACCCTCTTCAATGGTCAAGTCTTGCCGGTGAATATCGACCTCGGAAATTGGTAGGCCCTCTACATCGAGTTTTCTTTGAGCCATATTTCAAGTTTTTTTATACTACTTACGTGGCAGACAAGCGCACGGCTCACCTGATGTGAAGCGGTCACTGTGGCCTATTGACAAGTGCAAGATCAGAGATGTCACAATCGCGCTGCCAACCCTGGAGGGGTTGAAGAGCTTGGACGGAGTCGGAGGTGGGGATTGGGGAGATGGGGACGGGAGGGTTGTGAGCTCTGGCTATCCTACTTACCGGCGGGAACACAAATTGGTGGTTATTATAGCCACGGTGTTCTGTAGGGTACTACCCCAGTCGGACTGCTCAGTTCGGACGGGAGATACCGTCGTGTCCCGTCTAACTAGACAACTTCATAATGTCACCGAAGATTCGCCAGTACACCAAATTTGAGTCCAATCTAACGTCAGGAAGTATTTCTAATTAGACTTAAAAACAACAGGGCAAGTCCTTTGCAAGGCGACGTACCCGTACGACCTCAAAGTTTGGATCCTTTTACAAAAGTGCTCTTACGACCTCTTTTTTGGTAACCGTACGACGTTCAAAATAATAATTAATAAAAGGGGGCCCGTACGACCTCTTTTTTAGAACCCGTCAATAAAAAAAACTAATGAAACTCCTTCTCTTTCGGGTGTATCCCATCTGCCCCGGTGACTTGGCCCGGTGCCGGGCCACATGGGAAAAAAAAGTTTTAACTGGCCCGTTGATATGTTTACCGGGCCAGATGACACAAATCAAGTGCCATCGTCCCCGGTAAGGGAAAAATAGAGGATACGCCTCGTAATTTTTTTTATAGGTATATAGGACTCGTCAATTTGACTTCACCTCGCCTGATGGTAACTTTACCTTCAGCTTACCATCAGGCGAGGTGAAGTCAAAATGACATGTTTTTCCCTTACCGGGGACGATGGCACTTGATTTGTGTCATCTGGCCCGGTCAACATATCAACGGGCCAGTTAAAACTTTTTTTTCCCATGTGGCCCGGCACCGGGCCAAGTCACTGGGGCAGATGGGATATTGATTCCGACCTGAATGAAAAAATAACAATGGAGGCTGAAGTATTCTGTCGAAAAATGAACGAATTATGTCAATCAATATAAACCCAGACGGCGTAATATAAACACGACAGTATTTTAGACGATGTCGTTATTATATTAATAAATTATTATCAGTTTACAAGAGGACTCAGGTGACAACAGCTGATCAAATAATAATGTAATTGATTTTGTTTGGTCTCTGCCTTTTTATTCTGTTTATTTAGGCTTTTATTTTAGGGTTACAACCGCGGTAGCCTAGTGGTCTGGGTAATGGACTGCTGACACGAGGTCTCGGGTTCGATTCCAGGTTCACCATGGCACACACCAATGACTTTTCGATGCTTTTCGAAGTTATGTGTATTTATCGCAGGTTTATAAGTGCCCGGTTAATAGCAATTGGGACCTAAACATAAACTGGCGAAATGTGGGTACTAGCACCTCTGCCTACCCCTTCGGGGATATAGGCGTGAGTTTATGTTATGTATATGTTATGTTATTTAGGCTTTCAGATAAAAGTGCTCGTGGTAAATTGGTAACCGAAGAGGTGAACTCAGGTTAAGCATTATTAACCAGTCCGTCTTAGGATGGGTGACCATTATAACACATCGAAATCTCTCCGTTTTTAGCACGTTAAGCCATCGGTCCCGCTTGCCATACGAATATCTATGCCAGCGCATGTGCTTCTTTCCTCCTATAGTCCCGGGTCCTTTAAGCGGGGCGTGAAAAAGCATTTGATGAGGTCGTCAAGCTGAGGGCCGCCACTGTAGCACTACCGGTATGTAGTGGTGTGGTGACGCACGGTCCTGAGACTTTACCTTTATCTTACTAAGGCGAGGTAAAGTTATTAGTCGCAAGTTTATTAGTGCCTCGGAGAGCACGTTAAGCCGTCGGTCCCGGTTGCCATACAAACATCTATGGCAGTCGTTACGGGTAGGTGGAGCCCACAAAAGTCCAACCAGTCTCACTTGGAACTTCGATATCGCCATTGGTCATAATGACCATTGGTTGTGGAGGTCAGATGGCAGTCACTCCACGGAAAATATCGAAGTTCAGCCGCATCACAGTTAGACTGGAAAGCCGACCCCAATAGAGTTGGGAAAAAGGTTCAGAGAATGATGATGAGGCGAGGTACAGTCATGTTGACATGTCTAACTTAAAAAAAAGTCCGACAACTGATCTAACTAAAAAATAATCTTCGTTACCTCACCTCCGTGGAACCAGGCAGATAAATAAAGAAGACTTACCTGAAACAAAAATAATTACGGTTAGATTTATATAATACCTACCTATTAAAAAAATGGGCGTTTTTGTGACCAATGTTTTTGAGGTGCAAACCAACTTCACCTACAAGCCGGTGCACGTGTGCTTGTCTGCCACCTACGTAGTATAAAAAAATATTTTTAGACACGAAAGGTCAGAAGTACCAACCACTCAGCCGCTTATTCCTTTAAGTAGCACTATAATGAGGGTACCGGATGTCTAAACACTCTATTTTTACCTCTTTCCTCTTTGTGAATAACAAGGTATGTGTTCCTTTTACTAGTATCCTTGTTAGGTAAGTTAAATCCCACCAAAAACATACCTACCTGTTAAAAAGGGGGCCAAGGTCCTATCGGCTATTAGTTCGTCTAAAAATCCAATCCAATGCCAAGTTTAGATGCACTTTAAAATCGATCATAATCATCTAAATTTCTTCTAAATTTGAACTTGGCAGGTTTTCGTGCTGCACGTCGAGTTGACGAATAAGTTGATTAATTTTATTGTATAAATAAATAAAAATAATAATAAATACTCTACGACATTCTACACATCGCTCCCTAGACCCAAAGTAAGCTTAGTTTCACTAGCTTGTGTTATGGGTTCTAGAATGCTGATAAACATACTTATATACTTTTTTTTTGTATATACATACTTATTATACATAGAAACACCCAGACCAATGCAAATAGACATATTCATGCATACAAATATTTGCACTGAGCGGGAATCGAACCCGCGCCCTCTGCGTAGCAGTCGCATGCACTACCGCTACGCCACAGAGGCCGTCAAATAAATTAACCTAAAAAATTGCTTTCCATAATGTAAGTATATTGTAGTCCTACTAATATTTTGTGGAAATGTGAAAGATTATTAAAATGTTTGAATGTTATTACTCAGGCACGCTCTAGCAGCTCAAGGGATGTGGCTGAAGTGTACAGGGATAAATTATAGCATAGAATAATACATAGGCTACTTTCCATTCCTGGAACAGGTTCCCACGGATAGTACGATAACAGAATTTCCGGGCATTTAAGAAAAAATTGAAACTTCAGTATGACTCACCTTGACTTAGAGTAACTTTTTTTTTATCGTGCGAAAATCACTATGGATACCACCCTCGTCGGCCATCGGGGGTGGTTATGTCGGGATCGAACCGACTAAAACTGCACACCGTCTCGGGCCTTAATTACCGGGGTGTAAGGTTACTCAATGGGCATATTCCTCGCACCCCAGCTGACCCCGGGCCATCTACGGTTTTAAGATGGCCCCCCGACCCCCCGAGAGAGGGAGTGGAGCGAGCATTGGGCCAGTTCTCCGACGGTGGGGTATAGGTTGACAGGCGGCCGTCCTGTCACTCAACCGTCGGCGCGCAGACAATCAGCTCGCCCCCCGCTCGCTCCCCACTGTGCCCTCTGCTACTCAGAGGGACACGTGGAGAGCCTCGGAGCAGCCCTTTAGAGGTCCACTCCCACCCCATCTGGATTGGCCGCAGGCAGCAGACACTTCAATATGACTTCACCATGACTTATGGTAACCTAGAGCAAAGTTTCAAGAATGGGAGTCACCATTACAAACATAAATAATGCTACAATAGTGGCTCTCGGCTTCACGGTCTCATCAAATCGTTTTTCACGACCCGCTTAAAAGACCCTTATTCCTTAATGTGAAGAGGCTACTTCTGGCTTCAATAACGGATGAAATTTCACTAGCTATATATTTTTATGTCCACATAACAATTCCTAACTACCTCATTCCCGTTTACTGGACTCTTTTGCAGACTTTTCGTACTAAGAAGTTTTCAAACAGAACAACCCAATAACATTTTCCTTGACCTAGAAATCAAACCCACTCACTGACAATCAACCTAACAATCACACTTCAACATAAGCGAAAACTTATGTCAAGGGATCAACGGAGTCGTAATGTATACATGTTAAGGGTTCGTTTCAATCTGAGATGAGCGAGGTCGTCGAGCGGTGCGAGAATGTGTAGCGAGTCGTGGAAAGGTAGTGTTTCTGCGTTTTATTATAAGTACTTTATATTTATCTTTGGTTTATAGTGTTAACGTTACTATACTCTGTCTAATGTAGGATGATAAAAATGACAGTTCATGTCTATGAAGTATAGTATTGTTTTATACAAAATCATACCCCTAAAATTATTGTATTACATAGACAAGCCCCACCCACTTGTCATAGTGAAGCGTCTTGCAAGAATATAGCACAATTGACTATACACAAATGAATCGAATGAATCGAATTTAAAATAATTTATTAAAATTATTAAGTACTTATACCTACTACTAACTTTTTTGTGATATAATTAGCTAAATATGGTACGAAACATAAATACTATACCATAAAACTTCTCTTTTGTCATCCTGAAGTAAGTTACCTAAAAAAAATAAAAAGTTTTTGTGTTTTTCTAAATATCGATTCCATATTCTACGGGAACGATAATCGAAAATCGAAAAATTCATTTTCGATTATACTATATGGGCTACCCTATTTAGACCTGTCATTATTATCATCCTACATTAGACAAAGTATAGTTTAATTATAGTTTAAGTACCTAACTAACTTTGTATAAGCAACCAATAAGGGTGGCGATGTTTATGTATGTATTACGTAACTTATGAGCGCCGGCCTCCAAGTTTGATAGCTTTGGACTCATGTATGTATGTACCTATGCACCCCGACTCGCTCACTGCGGAGCGCAGATTGGATGGCCAAATCCGAAACTATAAGGAATAGCGAAAAATGGTCAAAGGAGTCACGAGCCCGATTTTGATGAAACTTAAAAACTCATCATTAGATTTTCGAAAAAACAATAATCCTAGCTGGGAATCGTATCCGTTGATTTTGAAAAAAAAACACACACGATATGATAGTGTCGCTGCTTTTCAAAAATTCACACTGTATAATGTAACTAATATATTTATATACAGAATGTTGAGTATAATGCATCTTTTATTATATTTATTGTATACAGTCTTGTAATAAACATAGCATGGCCGTACGCGCTGTATCTATATCTATACTAATATTATAAAGAGGAAAGATTTGTACCTATGTTTGTATGTTTGTCATGAATAGGCTCCGAAACTACTGGACCGATTTCAATAATTCTTTCACTTATAGAAAGCTACACTATCTGGGAGTAATATAGGCTATATATTATCACGCTACTACCAAAGGGAGCGGAGCAGTGAGCATTAATGTCAATAAATCGGGCAGATTTCCATACATCTTTACTAATAGCACGAAAAAATGTTGGAACAAAATCCGAATTCCACGCGGGCGGAGCCGCGGGCAACAGCTAGTCATTTATAAAGATTAGAAACTACAGACTGGAGATGTTGTGTTAGGTTACGTGGCCACGGTGACTGCTTCCCATCAGGTGGGCCATGTGTTTGTCTGCCACCTAAGGGATATAAATAAACAAAATAAATTAATATCCCTTGCAACACATCCGTAGCATTTAATTTCCCTTGTTTTGTATGTAAAAAAATAGCTCCGCTCGCCTCGCTCCGCTAAGCCATATACACTAGAGCTGCGCTTAGCTTGGTAGATAAGTGTAGTGATTCTATCAGTTCTAAAAAACACATTACTAGCTATGCATCCTCGCATATATCTAATGGAAACGTAGCCTTAGGTTTAATCCGAGATGCCACGCCTTTCTACAACGGAATCTCGCTTATCCGAGAAAAAAAAAAGAAAAACGCCAAACGAAATTAGATAATAGAAAAAAAAAACAGCCGTGTCTGCGAATTCTTAAAGGCCCTTACCCTTTCGTATGGCCATTTTATGGTTGCCACAATAGGGCTGAACGGCACAATTTCTCTTGCCTTAGAAAACTTATGAGGGTAACTGAAACTCAGGTGCTTTGTTGATTTTCAAAGATCATTGTAATGTCAAATTGGGATATATTTACTCTGTATTGACATATTTACTCTATGTTGACAATGCCTTTAAGGAAATAAATAAGCTAGCGATGGTAGCTGAATGGATAAGGATGTACCTCTTCTTTGAGGTACCGAGTTCGAATCCGACAAGACTTAACCAATATGAATTTTACTTTGTGGAATTTATATGTGCTAATCACAACATGATTTACTATCTGCCAACGGTGAAAGAAAAAAATCGAGAGGAAACCAAATGTCCTAGAAGAAATTCTAAGGGCATGTCCGATCCACCAACTCGTATTGGGCAGTGTGTGTGGATTAAAGTCTAAACCCTCTCAGCTCTCAAGTTAGAGGAGAGGAGACCTGTGCCCAGCAGTGGGACATAATTGGGTTGCTATTATTATTCTCTCGTATATTTAGTTTTTTTTACTCTCAAAAAATACATATACTAAAATAAAATGCTTCAGTTTTTTATAAGTATTTACTGCCCTATCGAAGTAGTAGAAACCTCCTGTCATTTCACTCAAATCGGAGTTGATATTATGAGACAGGTCGAAGTGAAACTAAATAGGGGTAGTCGGGTGAAGCGCTTTTAAAAAGATACATCGCAATTTTAGTATGTATAGGAGAAAGGAAACTTATGCGCTGGTAAAGAATTCCAAGTCTTTATTTTTATTTTTTGATATAGGACACCTCAAAATGACTTTACCTCGCCTGATGGTAAGCTAAAGGCAAAGTCTCAGGACTGGGGTCACCATCACATAGGTACACCTGTAGTGCTACAGTGGCGGCCCTCAGCTTGAGGCCTCTTCAAATGCTTTTTCACGCCCCGTTTAAAGGCCCCGGGACTATAGGAGGAAGGAAACACATGCGCTGGCGGCAAAGAAAAGAGGCACCGAACCGCTTGGTTCTTGATGAAATTGTTTACACGGTATGAGGGTGATATCTCAGCCTTACACGTGTTGTTCTATATAGGAAGGGAGAGGGTGGGACTAGTTGGTAAAGCTCATCGGAACACTCACGTTCATAGGAAAATAAAGATGTTTCTATATAGATAATGGTACATTTTCGTTAAAGGTATTATGTCAATGTCTAAAACCTCGTACCTAAGTAAGTTGAAGATAAAATACTACCGCAGTCTTAGGCCTAGCGCACACTGCGATGAACGCAGTGCGTTTGTTCCCCCGGCCGATAAAATAAATACATTTTAGGGGGTCGCGCAGTGCGGCGAAATAAACCCATGTTTTGTCATTCGAAATCAGCTGAGTTGCCGTCACGTCACCGTTATGGACCCTTATGGAGTCGTTATCTGCGTATATTTATTATTACGCAAAAACGGTATTGGATACATCCCTTTTTTATCGTACGGCAATCCCCACGGTTTACCGAATAGAAATAAAAAAGTAAGAAAATATGTTTATTGTTAAACACAGCGTATAATCGTGTCACAATGTTTGTCCTCAATGGTCTCCTAAACCACTTAACCGATTATAATAAAATTCACACACCATGTGCAGTTCGATCCAACTTGAGATAGGATAGTTTTTGAAACGGATTTCGACATCCACGCGGGCGGAGCCGCGGGCAACAGCTAGTATATTATACAATAATGTTGAATAAGTTGATACATCTTTTTCCTTACAGAAGAAAAATAAAATCTTGTGTGCCCTAGAAACCGTTGCCTATGGACGTGTGCAAACTCTAGGAGTGTCACACGCGCGCTGTCTACCCTGAAGGGAAGGGGGGAGGACTAGGAAGGGGTGGAAGGCTAGGAAGGATAGGCATAGATGCATAGATGCATTAAAAAACGCAAGTCAGTGCGCGCTTGGCCTTATGCGATTTTCTCTGAGTTTAAGGTTTTTCGCAACGGCTAAGTTTATACTTGATGGGCATTTGATTGTGCGGGGTTGGTGTTCGAAGTGATTTATGGGAATTAAAAATGTATTTTAGTTTTTTAAAGGATGTTTTCGGGTATTTGATTAAGATAGACTGTTCTTTGAGTCTGAAATTTTGGGATACGAGATGGTTCGGCAAAATTACTATAAATGTTCCCCCTACCTCCTCTAACTTCCAGCACCGTGGCCTGTTGCACACGTCCATAGGCCACGGTGACCGCTTCCCATCAGGCAGGCCGTGTGCTTATCTACCACCCAAGTGGCATAAAACAAACCAATTGAGTTCTGAACTTTGGCCGCTATCTTCCGCCCTATCAGTATTCAATCGAACTATTCAGGATTACAGATCAATAAACTGTTCATAAATTATATCTGTCCCTTACACTAAAACGTTCAAGTTTTGCTACTGGCTTAGATAATTGATATTCTCAGACTATTGGTAAATGGGTGACCTAAATACGCTATGATGTATTAAATTAATAGTGTCCTGGTTTCGAACGGGAAAATATTATAACAATTATAACATACTTTTTTTCCATGCGGAAATGCTCATGGATACCCACCCCACGGCCAGCGGGGCAGGTTATGTCGGACTCTTACCGACTAAAACCGCACGCCGTCTAGGGTCTTCTGACGCCAGGGTGCAAGGTGGCCCAAAGAGCATTTCCCTCATTATAACATCGTACTAATGAATGCGAAAGTTTATAAGAATGTATGGATTTATGTTTGTTACTCTGTCACGCAAAAACGGCTGAATAGATCTGGCTGAAATTTGGTACAGAGATAGGTTATAGTTTGAAATAACATATAGGTTACTTTTTATCCCGGGAACAGGTTCCCGGGGGTCGCGGTAGCGGGAAAAGCACTTTACGCGAGCGGAGGTATGTCTGCCTGTATGTTTTTTCTTTTTTCACGCAAAAACGGCTGAATGGTACTGGCTGAAATTTGGTACAGAGATAGATTATAGTTTGGAATAACATATAGGCTACTTTTTATGACGGAAACAGGTTTCCGTGGGTTGCGGTAGCGGGAAAAGAACTTTCCGCGAGCGGTGCTGCGGGCAACAGCTAGTTATAAATTAAAATGAATCACCGACATGTATGTGATTAAGGTCTAAACCCTCTCAGCTCTCTCGTTAGAGGAGAGGAGACCCATGCCCAGCAGTGGGACTTAGATGGGTTGCTATCATCATTGTACATCAAGAGTACCCGCAACCGGCGTGCATGTATGAAAACAATTATGAAAGTTGAAGAAGCGAAAGGAGTATGCCAAGATTGTAGCAAGTGGAAAGATGTTGTCTCTGCCTACCCCAATGTGAAAAAGGCGTGATCTGTATGTATGTATGTATGTATGTATGTATCATCATAGATTTTATGTAGATTTAGGAAGCAAAAGGTTTTAAAAACAATGAACTGTTGCTTTCTTATCATAACCCAAAGGGTGCTATTCAGTTACATCTAAAAGGACAGTCAATTTAGGGGTCCCTTAGAATTTAAATATCTTTTATATCCCTCAAAGAAAATGCTTTAAATTATAAAGCGTCGATATAAATTGGGCTTAAATGCGTTTAACGAGTTCCCTTTATACAGTTTGAGTCGATTAATATAAAAAAAAAAACGTTTCGCGTGACAAAATGGCTACATTTTTCCTTGTACAAAGAATTAGCTTTGTCCTTTGACGTGACAAAGATGGCTGCTTCTGGTAAAGCTACCAATTGGTAGCAATGCAGTTGCTTTTGAGTTAAATTTAGTTACGTATCTACCTTGCCTTTTATGTTAATTTTTAATTATATAACTTACTTCAATGAAAGTAGGATACGACGGTTACTCTTTTTTTATATACCGCGTAGGTGGCAGACAAGCACACGGCCCACCTGATTGGAAGCGGTCACCGTGTTTTATGAACGAGGGCTAGGAAGGGGTGGGGAGGTTAGGTAGGGGTGGGGGAGGAGGGGTACAGTGAGCTCTGGCTACCCTACTTACCGGCGGGAACACAACACGATGGTTATTATGGTCGCGGTCTTCTGTAGGGCGGAGGTACTACCCCAGTCGGACAGCTAATTTCAGACGGGAGATACCATCGTGTCCTACCTCCTAAAATTTAATGGAGGTAGGACACGACGGCATCTCGACTTAGGTGACATCTCATCCGCTATAGATTTCATCTTCGGGTGAAATTCCAGTCTGAAATGAGCAGTCTGACTGGGGTAGTACCTCCGCCCTACAGAACACTGCGGCCATAATAACCATCGTGTTGTTTTACCGGTGATAAGTAGGGTAGCCAGAGTTCACTGGAGGGATTTTGTGGTGTCAGCGGGGAGACTAAAGTCTCCTATGTTGTGGTCAGCACAGAAACTCTCTCAACCACTCCCAAACCATCCCTCTCCCATTTCTCCCAACCCTATCCCAGGGTTGGCAGTGCGAGTGTGACGCCGTTGGTATTGCAAACGTCCATAGGCCACGGTGACCGCTTCCCATCAGGTGAGCCGTGTGCTTGTCTGCCACCTAAGTTGTATAAAAGATGTCTACCTAAGACATTTTTATACCACTTATTTTTTTTAATTAATTGATGGATTTCGTTTGACCTCTATCTCACACTGTGGTCTACGATGAATTACGTTTGCCTAGAAGGATTCTAGTCTAATCTCTCCTCCTCCTTTTTCTGGAGTCGGTTAAAAAAGGAATAATTTCTTAAGTAAACGATTTAATATAATCCCCTTTTCTTAAGTGAAATATTTGAGCTTAAATTATGAGTTTATGTAAACTGGGCTTAACGTTAACTTTAATAAATCATTCTAACTAAGCTTAACGAAGTTATTTCAAGTTATTAATGCGTAAATTATATCTCTTCAAACACTTTATCATGTACTGAAGACTGAAGGTCTGGCTAGCCTTAAAGGGATAACTTTATTCACTAAGTACAGCCATAAAAACTATTTATTTAACTGCCATAGACATAAGTACATGGGCCTCGATTCTGTTAATAAGTCAGTGTCATGCCAGACACTTCAAAAAACAATTTAATTTTGGACTTTATTGTGATCAGGCTAAAGTCTAAAATGAAATCACCCCTCACACGGTGGAATCAATTCCATCAAAAACCAAGCGGTTCGGTACCTCTTTTATTTGCCGCACCATAAAGACTTGAAATTCTTTTTCAGCGCATGTGTTTCCTTCCTCCTTAGTCCCGGGGCCTTTAAGCGGGGCGTGAAAAATCATTTGATGAGGCCGTCTAGCTGAGGGCCGCCACTGAAGCACTGTAGTATGTAGTGGTGACCCCGGAGACTTTACCTTTAGCTTACCATCAAGCGAGGCAGTCATTTTGACGTGTCCTGTATAAAAAAAAACAAAATAGAACCGTCGTGTTACGTTGAGTGAAATTCTTTTGCAGTATCTTAATAGTACTTATAACTTTCCTTAGTTTTTAAACAAGTTCAACTTGCTTGTAATTGTTTTAGTTAGTTCTTTGTCTTTTATTTGAAAAAAAAAATGCGTCCTTGCAGCAATTTGCATTTCTTTCAAGTTTCGGACAGTTTCTTTGTACATTGTTAAATAGTTTTACTTCGATCTTTTTTTTTTATTTTTCTCCCCACAATATAAGTAGTTTACATAATAGAATTCTCAATATTTATGATAAGTACAATTTTTAATGTGGGAGACTGGTATACAAATTAAGTATGGAACCTGTATTTCAGGAGGTAGGACACGACGGTATCTCCCGTCCGAAAAGCACTGGGGAAGTACCTCTAGAGACCACCGCGGCCATAATAACCATCGTGTTGTGTTCCCGCCGGTAATTAGGATAGCCAGAGCTCACTGTACTTTTTTTCATACAATGTAGGTAGCAGACAAGTACACGGCCCACCTGATGGGAAGTGGTCACCGGGGCCTATGGACGTGTGCAACACTTAACTAAGGGTGTCACACACGCGCTGCCTACCCTGAAGGGAAGGGGGGAGGGCTAGCTACGGGAGACGCTGCTGCCTGCGGCCAATCCGGCCGGGGCGGGAGTGGCCCTCTAGAGGGCTGCTCCGAGGCTCTCCACGTGTCCCTCTGACTAGCAGATGGCACAGTGGGGAGCGAGCGGGGGGCAAGCTGATTGTCTGCGCGCCGACACGGTTGGGTGACAGGACGGCCTCCTGTCACCCTACACCCCACCGTCGGCGAAGTGGCGCGATGCTCGCCCCACCCCCCCTTTCGGGGGGTCGAGGGGGCCATCTTAAAACCGTAGATGGCCCGGGGTCAGCTGGGGTGCGAGGGATATGCCCATTGGGTAACCTTACACCCCGGTTACTAAGGCCCGAGACGGCGTGCGGTTTTAGTCGGTTCGATCCCGACATAACCACCCCCGATGGCCGACGGGGGTGGTATCCATGGGGATTTCCGCACGATAAAAAAAAAAAAAAAAAAAAAAAAAGGGGGAGGGCTAGGAAGGGGTGGGGGAAGAGGGGTACAGTGAGCTCTGGTTACCCTACTTACCAGCGGGAACACAACACGATGGTTATTATGGCCGCGGTCTTCTGTAGGGGGTACTACCCTAGTCAGACTGCTGAATTCTCTTCACCTTTAATTTGAGAAAGGATCCATCCAACAGAGTACTCAAATAATCTAGGTCAACCTTATCAAAATTTGCGTTTAATCTTCTAGAATAATGGCGTTATATTCCCCTAATCGTTGTCCCATCGATCGTCGACAAATTACTATGAAATGCTTTTCTCCCAACTTCGTTATAAAAGCGTGTACTTTCTGAATATTACTCATTTACTGAAATTTTGATGAAAATTACTTACGAAATAAGTTGCGATTTGAATTTCTAAAGCAAGATTTTTGACGACCTCTGGCAGTGACATAGCGTAGCGGCAGTTAGTTCGACTGTTAAGTCAGAGAGTTACAGGTTTGATTCAGACTTATTGCAAATATTTATAGTAAAGCAAACAAACTATTATACAAACAAAGTAACAAACAAATAGAACAAGTTAAAATGAGCTTGTAATAAATTAAGTAAAAAATGTTTTAAGTTAAACGCTTTTATGCACAGAAAGCGAACATAAGTATTAAATTTTCTTTTTTTTTTCACAGTGTCAAACTATATTCGGCGGTAGTTGTGGAAAAATATAATAATATGTAAGCCGCCATTTTGTAGCGGCGGCCATCTTGAATCTAAAATGATACAGAATTAGATTAACTTGTATTTGTCACCAGAACTAAAGATATGTGCCAAATATCAGGACAATCCGTCCACAGGAAAGGGATCAATTTTCAATTGCTAGATTTGACCCAAAAAAACAGGTCTAGTTAAATAAAAGCGTTTAATAATAATAAACAAGCTGCTGTTTAAAAAAATATTTTTTATTTTTTTTTTATTATTTACAATATTGTCATTGTATTGTCATGGGGCTTAATAAGTATGCCAAATTTCAGCTCAATCGGATAACTAGATTGGTCGAAAAATGGCTTGCAAGATTTGATTACAGACAACGGGACAGGTGAAAGTTAAACTAAATAAAAGCTGGTAAGATACCTTCAAATGATATGCAAATAAAAAAGTTGTACATCCAAATATCTAAGTTGGTGCGAACCGATTCGTGAAACCTTTGCTCCGAGATCAATAACCGATCACCGAAGTTTGTGATGGCTGACCGAATTTAGCTCAAATCCATCAAAGAATTATTGGAGTCTACAACTGGAGAGCAACTTTGAATAATAAGGAAGCTGGTTTGTAAGTCAGTGATAAATTGATTTTTATAAGTCCTGGGACTGTTACATTCTTATTTTCTTCAATAAAGGTTAGCTTCGGTTATTTATATCCTACTTTTTAGTATCTATTGGACACGTAACATGATTTTACTTCGCCTGATGGCAAGCTAAAGGTAAAGTCTCAGGACACCACTTACTACATACACCATCTTTTTAAATACTGAAGATATTTAAGAAGATTAGATTAGATATTATTTATCGCAGGTTTATAAGTGCCCGGTTAATGGCAATAGGCTTTAGACATTGGCACCTAAACATAAACTGGCGAAATGTGGGTGCTAGCACCTACCCCTTCGGGATTACAGGCGTGAGTTTATGTTATATATGTAGATTAGATATAACTAATTTTCCAATTTTATAAATATAGTAACTGGCTATGCCCCGCGGCTTCACCCGTAACTAACTTCTGTCCCCGTGGCACCTATTTAACCCATACATGCCCGTAATTTAATAGTTTTGCAATAACCAATGGAAATTTTCCCAATTTGTAGATAATTTTACTAAAAGTATATTACACATCACATACCTAATCATGAATTAATCTCAAAAACTACTCATATGATTTAAAAAATTCAGTCTCCAATATAAAGAATGGACCATCAGGGACTATAAGTTATATAATATTCATTTAAAATGAAAGGGCTTTCCGTGGAGACCGATCTCGCAATATTTATGTCGAGGAAAAAACTGTTGAGCCCTTTACAATCTATATATTATTATATATATATGTTATATCTATATCTATATATCTATTATATAAAAATGAATCCCTATTTCCCTTGGTCACGGCATCACGCGCGAACGGCTGGACCGATTTCATTAATTCTTTTTTTATTGTGTTTGTTATTGTCAGGAGAAGGTTCTTATGAAAGAAAAAGTCAAGAAAGTTGCGCGGGCCATTAGAAAATTTAAGGAAACTCAACGACCATATTAACTTTTCTAACTTTTCTAGAAGACGAACATAGAATACCTACTTTTTCTCTTGCCACGGGGACTAATCATGCCACGGGCGAAGCCGCGGGGCACAGCTAGTTATACAATAGTATACATCATGTGTAGCTTGAAACTCTACATAAACTTACAATCGATTTTGATTGCAATACCCACTTCCTTTAATTTGACTAAATACAATATTCTTATTCGAATTTAAATTACAATACGATTTGCATATTCAAAACTATTAAATCCCATTCCGCAATTTGTAGCCCTTACAAGGCATTCTGAATGTGTACAAATTACATTTGAAATTCATTACCTACATTTAGAATCCCTTTTGGGGAAATTAGCTGTCGACAATTTTAGTATCTACTACATACAAGGGTGCTAACTCCCACTCGCCACGGGAGACGCTGCTGCCTGCGGACAATCTGGCTAGGAGTGGCCCTCAACAGGGCTGCTTTAAGGCTCTCCACGTGTGCCTCTGTCTAGCAGAAGGGACAGTGGGTAGCGAGCGAGGGGCCAGTTGATTGTCCGCGCGCCGACGGTTGTGTGAAAAGACGGCCGCCTGTCACCCTACACCCTACCGTCGGCGAAGTGGCTAGCTCGCCTAACCCCCCTTTGGGGGGTTTAGTCGTTCTTCAAGCCTCTTTCCTACTTAGTTTGGAGTTGGCTTTCTGCAGTCTGACTATGAAACGACGTGAAGCTAGTGCCGTCAGAACGCCACAATCTACTAACGAATAGTCTTCTTCAACCTAGCGTTAATCCCAGTCGTATCCAAAGCTTTAACCTCGGAGTATGGGGTCCGCTTTACCAGTCTTAACTGTGGATTTGGCTGGACCTCGATATTTTCCGTGAAGCGACTGCCATCATTCTGACCTTCACAACCCAATGGTGACATTAGGCGATATCGAAGCATTGCAGCTAGACCGTTGTTATTGAATTTTTTAGGGCTCCAAATACCCGTAACGACTGCCATAGATGTTTGTATGGCAACCGGGACCGACGGCTTGACTGCTCTCCTACTACATAAAAGTACAAACCAATTTGTTGTCTTGTAAATAAATAAATAAGAAGTTGTATTTCTTATTTATTTATTTCCTAGTTTGTAAGCATCACCAAAATCTAAAAAGACGAGGGATGCCACAGGGGACTAAGTTAGGCCCATTGAAAATACAGTACTACCTGGAATGATTTGAGATTAGCTCATCACGAATGCTCTTTATTATGTACTGGTACTTACTTATTCAGTTTGAATGTTGTCAAAAGGAATTTCTTTTTTTTTCGGTCACGTCAATATGACTTCACCTCGCTTGATGGTAAGCAAAGGTAAAATCTCAGGAAGGGGGTCCTCATTACATACCTACACCGATAGTGCCATAATGGCGGCCCTCAACTTGACGGCGTCATCAAGTGTTTTCTGGGCTTGTCTGGATTGTAGCAACCATTTGTTCCCACTTGTTATACTTACTACACAGTTCTATGGTAGAACTAATGGGATTTTTTTTCACTAGTTCTACTATATTTGATGTACCTAAAAGAGTAGTAGCAACAAGCTCAGAATTCCACTTGTATGAAGCCGCATTATGTAATAATGACCCCCATTCCTGAAACTTTACCTATAGCTTACCATAAGGCGAGGTAAAGTCATAGTGACCATAATAAAAAAAACTTCGAATAAATTATACTGACAGAGATATTAAATTAATTAACAATGAAAAATCTTCTAGTAATTATCCTATCTGTAATCAAAGCTTAAAATTTCCACCATCAACAAAATTAAAAAAGTATTGTCCGTATAAAAAAATCTAATAAAGCTTAATTAATTTCAAAGAAAAACTTTCTCCGAGGAAGCCGTTTTTGAAACAAATTGACTGCCCTTAAGGTAACAGCACACCTTCGGCATGAAAGCGATTAAAATAGCTTTTATTTGTTCGTTATTTGTAAAGCAGCTAGTTCAATCAATCATTCTTTTTCATATTGCACACGTCAAAATAACTTCACCACACCTGTTGGTAAGCTAAAGGTATAGCTACAGTGGTGGCCTTCAGCTTGACGGCGTCAAATTAATCATTTATTTGTGATCAGCCACATTCCGCCTCAACAACAACATCCTAATTATTATTTATTTGTATCTTAAACGTCAAAATGAATTCACCTCGTTTGATGGTGAGCTGAAGACAAAGTCTCAAGACCGGGGTCGTCATCACATACACCGATAGTGCTACAGTGGTAGCCCTGAGCTTGATTTTTACTTTACCATTCCATTTGTCAGAAAAACGAACGCAAAAACTACAGTGCCCGTAGCCAAATGGCAAAAGTCTAAATCGCTATCGAATAGAATAGATTAGGTCGACCAATCACACTCCAGCTCGTGATTGTGCCGCGGCGCGCGCATCATACGCCGGCGACGAACTTGAATGTGATTGGTCGACCTAATCGTTTCTATTCCGTAGCTATTTACGCTATGACATTTGTCTACGGGGCCAGAACGGATTTTGAAGCGTTTTTTGTTTGGAAGGTCTTGGTCAGGCTTAAAATCTTATGCATGTTTCAATACAATCGGTTGAGAAGAACCGGATAAAACATTATATAGTCAAAAATGCGAAAACCGACGTTTTATTATAGTATCTCTTCAAAAGTGTGCACCGTCCTAAAGAAAACTTTTCTATTTATAACTTCTCATTTTCGGTAATTAGTTTTGATTTATACTTAATCCACTGTTTGATTTTGCAATCAATTAAGCAATAAGTTGACTCAATACAGCCCGTTTAGTAATTAAACAGTATTTTTATTAAGTTACATTAATTAATTATTAATAATTATCAGCATTCTAGAATCCATAACACAAAATAGTTAAACTAAGCTTACTTTGGGTCTAGGGAGCGATGTGTAGAATGTCGTAGAATATTTATTTATTATTTACTAGCTTTTGCCTGCGGCTCTGCTCGCGTGGATGTCGGTTATCGCGACCAAACACAGCCTATGTTCATTTTCGAGGTCTAATCTACTCCTATACCAAATTTCATTAAAATCGGTTCAGCGGTTCAGGCGTGAAAGCGTAACAGACAGACAGACAGACAGACAGACAGACAGAGTTACTTTCGCATTTATAATAATTGTTAGTATGGATTTATTAATTTGTTCAAAACGGATGCTTTTAAATCTGAAAATTTTATGAGGATCTATTTTTGGCGCTGTCTACACGCTACATTCAGGCGTGATATTTTGTATATTCGGAATATTACAATTCCTCCTTTTTTCAAAAACATAAATATAAACATCATGCATCATGCATTCTCTGAACCTTGTTCCCAACTCAGTTGGGGTCGGCTTTCCAGTCTAACAACTGTGATGCGGCTGAACTTCGATATTTTCCGTGGAGCGACTACCATCTGACCTCCACAACCAAATGGTCATTATGACCAATGACGATATCGAAGTTCCAAGTTAGACTGGTCGGACTTTTGTGGGCTCCAACTACCCGTAACGACTGCCATTAGATGTTTGTATGGCAACCGGGACCGACGGCTTAACGTACTCTCCGAGGCACTAATAAACCTGCGATAAATACACACAACTTCGAAAAGCATCGAAAAGTCATTAGTGTGCCATGGTGAACCTGGGATAGAACCCGAGATCTCGTCTCAGCAGTCCATTACCCAAACCACTAGGCAAAAACATAAATATAAACATTTACTCGTAAGTGACAATGTAAAAATCTAAAAATAAAATATAAAAACCTGTCAAAAGTTAAAGAAACTTTTCACTAACAAACGAGGCCGTTTTGACCCCTTTCCCGACCGCGGACATATTGTGGTGTCCATACATTTTCATCCTTATTTTTATTAAAAAAGTTGTGCACAACAAATCCAATAACGCACTCGCGTAAAGTACGAATAGAATTAAAAATAAGATCGGAGAATATAGTTGACGAAATATAGGACCATTGAAATTTCGTTTCGACTTTTTAAAATTGAGAAAATTTTACTGTCTAGCTATCACGGCTTATGAGATACAGTCTGGTGCCTCAAAATTCCGCAAATTTTCGACTCGCAAGGGAATCAAAACCTAACCTACCTTTGCGTGAACTCAGAATCTTGACACTTGATACGAAGCAACGTTTTATAGCACAGGTAAAGAAAAGAAAAAAGTACCGCGGTAGCCTAGTGGTATGGGTAGTGGACTGCTAAGACGAGGTCTCAGGTTCGATCCCAGGTTACCAAGGCACACACCAATGACTTTTCGATGCTTTTCGAAGTTATGTGTGTATTTATCGCAGGTTTATAAGTGTCGCCGCACACGGGCCTTACGCCACAGCCACAAACGCCGCCACAAGTGGCAAGAAGCGGCCACAAAAGAAGCTGAAGCGCGCGACAGCCACTTGTGGCCGATGGTCGACACTAAACTTGCGGTCGGTGGTTGCTACATTTTGCTTGTTGCTACGCGCGTGTGGCGTGTGGCGGCGTTTAGTGGTCGGTGCGAGCCACAAGAAGCTAGCTGCGACGATTTGTAGCGTGTGGCCGCCACCGGCGACAACCGTGTGCGGCGAGTCCATATAAAATGTATGAAAATTACAGGGAATATGCCAGTGGCGGCGTTTTGTGGTTGTGGCCGGTGGCCCGTGTGCGGGAGCCCTAAGTGCTCGGTTAATGGCAATAGACTCGCCACTTATTACATTGGGACCTAAACATAAACTGGCGAAATGTGGGTGCTAGCACCTCTGCCCACCCCTTCGGGGACATAGGCGTGAGTTTATGTTATGTTATGTTATGTAAAGAAAAAATTGCGAAATCCGTAAATATTATTCTTAATAATCTTAAACTTACTTTTTTACCTACAGGTTTTTACGGAACCCTCGTGCGCGAGTCTTTTAGTTACGGTACCCTAAAAAACGACTACATTTACTAATGTTTCGTCCTAATTAGTTGTCTTATTTCGTCACGACATCAAAGATTGTATGGTACAGCACCTCACTCAGGGGAATTCGCAGTCTAACTCGCCAAGCTTGGCAGTGTGCCAGCGTCTCCAGCCTTTGCTAGCAACGACTGAAATTAATTGGAAACTTTGACGAGGCTACCATGCTCATAGTTAGTTAGTAATGTTGCGTTTCAATTGAAATGTCTTGTACTTCTTACCCGACTGCGCCAGTGATGGTAATGTGTTTCGCGCGTATGTAAATTATGTACCTAGTTTTCTTTGTTCCCTTCTGTAGGCCTAACGGCTGAACGAATTTCGACATAATGAGGGTCATAGGATAAATGAAATGTGCACAAGAACCATACGTTGGATTTCTGGTGCTGTTTTTCGTAGAAAAATCTTCACATACTCCCTTGGTCCATGGGGGCTGGTTAAGTCAGACAGCCTACTATTTCGATATATATGAAAGAAAAGTATTTACAATATGCCAGTATTTCCAATACAACATTTTTACTAAGGATACAAAATGACACTCTTTTACCTCCTTAACAAAAGAAAGTTTTAACATTTATTACGATTTATTATTTCATATGAAAGCCTCAGACCCCAAGATATTTTTTCTTTTCGTAAATATAGGTTACTTAACAGATACGTAGATTTTACTTTTCTTAGTATTGGCACAGAATTTTTTTTATTTAAACCAAATCATACATTGTTCTTACAAACTAGATCCAATTTAACAATGTAGTTATTATCTATACATATATTATCTGTAACTGATCGGCGTCTGTACATGGAAGATATATGAGAAAAAATTATATTAGGGGACTTTATGAATGTAATAATAGATGCCAAAACAATGATTTTTAGAATTTTTGTCTGTTTGTCTGTTTCTCTGTTTGTCTGTGTCTCTGTGCCTCTGTTGGTCCGCACTAAATTTTTGTTCACGCCAAAATAAAAACTACTGGAGGGATTTTGATCAAACTTGGTACGATTATAGTTCATAGTTCTGGGCAACATCTCCGGGTTCCGGTTCCTGTCAAGTTTTTGTATTAAACGAAAATTGACTTAAGTGTGTTTGCCTCTCGAGTCTAGCTATGTCTGCGGTCTAAAGTAATACAATAACAACAAACCTGTAAACTTTCACACCAATATTTCGACAGACATTCATATGATGCCGTTCTCAGAACTTGTCGAAATTGCTTTACAAAACACATTACATATTTAGGCGCTTACAGCGTAAGGGTTAACAGCTTGGGTCGTTCCCTAAGGAGTTATACGATTCCGGTACGGAGTTGGAGATAGGAACAAATAAACTATAGTGAGATGTAACACGAATGAAATTAGATAATTCGAAAACAATTTGCTAGAGAATTTGATCACGATCAAGTTGAACATTATAGACAATTGAAATACTACTAGCCCTACTAATATTATACAAGCTGCTGTCAAAAAAAACCGTTTTAAAAATAAGCTTTTATTATTTAAAATATTGCATTCATGGGACTTACATAAGTATGCCAAATTTCAGCTCAATCGGATAACCAGAAGTGGTCGAAAAATGGCTTCCAAGATTTGATTACAGACAACGGTACATTACAGACAACGGGACAGGTGAAACTAAATAAAAGCTTGTAAAAATCAGCAGAATCGATGGTAACACTCCAAAACCCATGGGAATACGAGGTGTATTAGAAATTCCGACAAGTTTAATCAGACTATTCCCGGGAAAGTGGCTCACAACTCATACATGACACAGCAACGCGGTTGTATTTCCCTGAAGACTTTCAAAGTACAAGATCCGCTGTTACCTCATCAACTGCAGATATCAAAGGTTTTGGTTAAAATTGTATTTTTATACAACTTAGGTGGCAAACAAGCACACGGCTCACCTGATGGGAAGCGGTCACCGTGGCCTATGGACGTGTGCAGCACCAGCGGGCATTATAGTCGCGCTGTCCACCTTGGAAGAGGGGTTAGAGGAAAATAGGAGAGGGATTAGGGGGGGGAGGGTTGAGAGTGTTTCTGTGCAGTCAGACTGAAACTGTTTATGTTAGTGACTGAGACTTTTTTATATACTACGTAGGTGGGTTTTACAGACTACCCATCACCCTAGCAGGCTAAATGTCACCCTAGCAGGTTAAACGTCGCCAGGGACTAGGCTAGCCACCCTAGCAGGCTAACCAGGTCAGATGGTATTTCACGATACAATTTGTTTTGTTCCTTACAGCCAATACAGAAATCATTGCCAAAACATGGCTATTATCGAACTCTAATGCCCGTATAAGTACATCTATTATCAACATAATTCTGTCTAAGTAGTGTGTTGTATTGCCGACACAAATGGCTGTCAGAACTGGCGGACTGCCAGAGTCAACAAGTATACTTTAGCATTATCAATCTTCCATACTAATATTATAATTATGCGATGATAGCTGAATGGATAAGGACGTGGCCTCTTCTCAGAAGTGTCGAGTAAGGAGGTAGGACACAACGGTATCTCCCGTCCGAAATGAGCTGTCCGACTGGGGAAGTACCTCCGCTCTACAGAAGACCGCGGCCATAATAACCATCGTGTTGTGTTCCCGCCGGTAAGTAGGGTAGCCAGAGCTCGCTGTACTCCTGCTCCCCCCACCCCATCCTAGCCCTCCCCCCATCCCTTCAGGGTAGGCAGCGCGTGTGTGACACCTTTGGTGTTGCACACGTCCATAGGCCACGGTGACCGCTTCCCATCAGGTGGGCCGTGTGCTTGTCTGCCACCTACGTGGTATATTAAAAAAAAATCGAGATCGAATTTGGTCGGATAGTCCCAATGTGAATTTCACTTTATGAAATTTATATGTGCTATCATGATTTATTGAAGGAAAAACATCGTGTTGAAACCCAAATGTCGTAGAAGAAATTCTAAGGACATGTCCGATCCACCAACCCGCATTAGGCCAGCGTGTGTGGATAAAGGTCTAAACCCTCTCAGCTCTCTCGTTAGAGAAGAGGAGACCCGTGCCCAGTAGTGGGACTTAATTGAGTTGCTATCATTATAGGTACTCTATAGGCTATCAGGCGGTTACTTATTTGCTACTTTAGTAACATAAAAAACTGCCCAAAAATATCACTTTTAATAAAATACCATTTCAAACGCGACCTCATCTGCGGCCACGCGTAACAACATAACATAAAACTTATCCTAACTCCTAAAAAGCTTTAGCAAAAATTTGCCGAAGGAAATGGGTAATGTTATTCCAGTAATAGGTACGGACATAGACATAGTGTAAGATAGATAACGCAAGCCGTCCCAGCGTGTCACTCTACTCACTTTTATAGGAGGTAGGACACGACGGTATCTCCCGTCCGAAATGAGCTGTCCGACTGGGGTAGTACCTCCGCCCTACAGAACACCGCGGCCATAATAACCATCGAGTTGTGTTCCCGCCGGTAAGCAGGGTAGCCAGAGCTCACTGTACCCCTCCTCCTCCCATCCTTTCCTAGCCTCCCCAACCCCTTCCCAGCCCTCCCCCCTTCCCTTCAGGGTAGGCAGCGCGTGTGTGACACCCTTAGTGTTGCACACGTTCATAGGCCACGGTGACCGCTTCCCATCAGGTCTGCCACCTAAGTAGTATAAAGAAAAAACTACACTGGTATTATTAGTGCATAAGCTTACCATGGCGATCGTGGCTATAATAGAGGAGGTGGCCGTGGCCCGTGTTTCGAGGGCATGACGGGGAAACTGTGGTTCCCAAACCCGAGGAGGCCATTTTGAATCTGAACATGGCCCTGGTCAAGCCGGGGTGCGAGCGAAATGCCCTATGGCATCAGAAGCCCCTAGACGGCGTACTGTCAATACATTAATTACATTTTTTTAAACGATTTATTTCGAATGTACAGTCAACGTCAAAGGTCTATGATCATTTTCAGATTGTAAACAGTAGTTTTGAGCAAAGTAACTTATGGTTCTTAATGAAAACGATGTTTAATTACTTAATTGGTTTCTATTGCCTTTAAACTTATATTAACATAAATTACTTATATTACCTTTAAACTTTGATTATAATCTTAATATATATAAATCTCGTGTCACAATGTTTGTCCTCAATGGACTCCTAAACCACTTAACCGATTATAATAAAATTCGCACACCATGTGCAGTTCGATCCAACTTGAGAGATAGGATAGTTTTTGAAACGGATTTCGACATCCACGCGGGCGGAGCCGCGGGCAACAGCTATCTTAATATATATAAATCTCGTGTCACAATGTTTGTCCTCAATGGACTCCTAAACCACTTAACCGATTATAATAAAATTCGCACACCATGTGCAGTTCGATCCAACTTGAGAGATAGGATAGTCTTGAAATGGATTTCGACATCCACGCGGGCGGAGCCGCGGGCAACAGCTAGTATATTATAATAAACCATTTTCATTCGAATTTTTCAGTTTGAAATCTATGCAATCATCATAGACTTTTTTGCTGACTGTACATGCGACATCTAGTAAATTCTAAATCTATGGTCACTCCAGTAATAGGTATACTACTTAACGTAGATAACTTTGTCAAGTTCTCCCCTCTAATCTCAGTTAGTAGTGACAGTAAAACTCGCTTTCATTAAAATAAAAGTCCCGAGAATTTCGGTTAGGCGATAAAATATTCTTGTTTAAAGCTAGGAAGCTAGTGTAGTGTAGTAGTGTAGTAAGCAGTATTTTTTATGGGTACTGTAGGTCCCTGAAAGGGTAGAGGTGTACCTAGCAATATATGGGACGTTCAGAACTCAAGCTAATTTTGCCTGCAATGTATGGAATGATTGACAATGGTTGGAGAAAATTAAATATTGATTTGTTTAAAAAGATTTTAAAGGATCTATTATGTAATAATTGTTATTATAATATTGACGAACTTCTGAATGATACTTTTTAATCCTGACAATTAATCAACTAATTCTGATTTTATTTTATTTTTTAAAACCTTTTATTAATATTTAATAATTAAGTAGAGAATACAATGAAAATTACAATTAATATTTACATTAAAATTAATAACTAAACAAAATAAATATTTACATGGCGTCATAAAATTCCTCCGCATCATTGCTGACTGGTAATGTGCCCAGAAGGCACATGTTTTATTGCATGTATTGATTATTTTATACCAAAATATATTTTGTACGCCAGAACCGGCAGAATATACACACCGATAGTGCTGCAGTGGCGGCCCTGAACCTAACGGCCTCATCAAATGCTTTTTTCGCCCCGCTTAAAGGACCCTAGTAGGAAGGAAACACATGCACTGGTAAAGAATTCCAAGTCTTTATAGTACGGCAAAGAAAAGAGGCACCGAACCGCTTGGTTCTTGATGGAATTATTTGCAACGAGTGATGGTGACATCTCGGCACGTGTTGTTCTAAGTTCCTTCCTGCACACGTGTTTCCTTCTTCCTACAATCCCGGGTTCTTTAAGCGGGGCGTGAAAAGGCATCTGTCTAGGCCGTCAAGGTAGGGACCGCCGTTTTGAGACGAATGGTATCTGGAATGGCGGCCCGTACCCTCTGGACTTTATCCTAGCTTCTTACTATCCAGCGGGAATCAAAGAATCAAGAAGAATCAAAGAATCAATTTCATTTATTCAATTTAGGCACACAAGGAGCACATATGAACGTCAAAAATTTACAGTAAGAAAAAATATGTCAAGAAATATAAATACAATAAATAATAATCATTAGAAAATGATTCTTTCGCTGGTTCAGTATGTTGGTTCTACTGAGAAGATACCAGCAAGAAACTCAGTGAACACGATTATCCATTATTTATTTTTATATTTTTTTTATGTTTTTATTTAATACAATTTTTAAAGTGCGAGCGAGCAAGAGATTAGGATGACCATGCATTTTTATCATCAAAATATTCATTTAATTTATAATAACCTTTTTTCATTAAACAATTTTTTACTTCAATTTTAAACTTATTAAGTGGCATGTCAACCAGATCCTGAGGAATTTTATTGAACATTTTTATCCAGTTACCTACAAACGAATTACCAACCTTATGAAGCCTTAGCATTGGCACTACAAGTTTATTCTTATTTCTCGTATTATAATTGTGAACGTCCGATTTTTTTTGGAAGAGATCTAGATTTTTGCGTACATATAAGATATTATCGTAAATGTATTGAGAAGCAACTGTTAAAATATTAATTTCTTTAAATAGTTCTCTCAGCGAGTCAAGGGGTCTGAGGCCATAGATAGCTCGTATCGCTCGTTTTTGTAATATGAAAATGGTCTCAATATCTGCAGCTGAGCCCCACAGCATCAGACCATACGACATTACGCTATGAAAGTAGCTAAAATAAACTAATCGTGCCGTTTCCTCATCAGTTAGTGATCTTATTTTTCTAACCGCATAGGCTGCTGAGCTGAGTCTTCCTGCTAAGGCTGTGATATGAGAACCCCATTGCAGTTTACTATCTAGAGTGATTCCAAGAAAAACTGTGGTATCGACTATTTGAACAGTTTCATCGTTCATTACAATATGAGTATCTACCTGTTTTACATTAGGCATCGTAAACTTTACACATTTTGTTTTCTTAGCATTGAGTAGCAGGTTATTACTTGTGAACCAATACAATATTTCAGAGAGAATATTATTTACATCGTCAAATACTAGCTTTTGCCTGTTAGTTTTAAAAATTAATGATGTGTCATCAGCAAATAATACTATTTCACAAAGATTTTCAGTGAAGTAAGGAAGATCATTTACATATATCAAGAATAAAAGGGGTCCTAGTATCGAGCCCTGGGGTACTCCCATGACTAATGGGGCACCAGATGAATTGGTGCCATTAATGTTGACTTTTTGTACTCTGCCAGTGAGGTAAGACTCAAGCAAGCTAAGTGAACCGTTCGAAACACCATAGTGACCTAATTTTAATAACAAAGTCTCGTGATCAACACAATCAAAAGCTTTCGAAAGATCACAGAAGATACCGATGGCATCCTGCTTCTCCTCCCAAGCATCAAATATATGTTTAATGAGTGCAACGCCTGCATCCGTTGTGTTTCTACCTTTAGTGAAACCAAATTGTTTATCATGAAGTAACTTATTGCACGTAAAATGTGAAAGCAGTTGGTTAAATATTATTTTTTCAAAAATTTTACTGAGGACTGGGAGTATGGAGATAGGCCGAAAATTTGATGGATCACTTTTTTCCCCTGCTTTGAATAACGGAATGATTTTACTGTACTTCATGAGAGTAGGAAACTGTTTATCATCTATACATTGATTAAATATAAATGCAAGATAAGGCGCAATAGTGGGCATTACTGGTTTTATTATATTGGTTGAAATGCCCCAAAGATCTTCAGTTTTTTTAATATTTAGTTCTTTAAAAGTTTTAAGAATGGTTACAGGGTCAATGTACTGAAAATCAAAATTAACATTACATTTTTCAACACTAGTTTCAAGAAGAGACGCGGCTACATTTTTTGAAGAATTCAATTTACTTGTAGTGGTAATAGGAATATTTGTGAAAAAGGATTCAAAGGCATTGGCCACTGCGGCATCAGTATTAATGTGTTTATCATCTATTTTTAATTCGAAGGATCGATCACGTGACCTTGCTTTACAGGTTTCTTTGTTAATAACATTCCAGGTTGCCTTAATTTTATTATCAGATTTTTGTATTTTGGCTCGAATATAGTTAGATTTGGCTATTGAACAGACTTTTTTGAACATTTTTGAGTACTTTTTAGTATGTTCAATAACTTGTGGATTGCTTGTACATGCCTTTGTTTCGTATAACTCATACAATTTCTTTCTACTTTTATGGATTCCAGGCGTAGCCCAATCACTAAATTTAATTTTGAATGGGTTAATATTTATTGTTTTTTTAGTGAAAATATTATCAAATTCGTATTGGATCACTCCGAACAGATCTTTGTAAAGATCATTCGGGTTCACATCATTACGCGGCTCCAAAAGAGGCACTTTATTGTCAATATTTTCTTTAAATTTTTCTAATCGATAATTTGTGATTGGTCTACATACAATATTTTTGGATAATGGAGCATGTTGGTGCTCAAATCTAGCTAACTGACCTTCATGATCTGATTTTATGAAGTTTATTTTAGACTTCTCACTTACATGGCCGTCAGTAAAAATATTGTCCAAGCAGGTAGCTGTTGTGGATGTAGTGCGAGTTGGTTCACAAAAGAGATTTTGTAAGTTAAAGGATTTAAAAAGATTGAGGAACCTTACCGCGTTCTGAGTGTTTTCTAAAATATCAATATTAAAATCGCCACATACAACTACCGACTTCCTACATTTACATATTTTTTTTAAGATATCTTCCATAATAGATAAGAACAGGTGGCAATCTCCAGAGGGAGGTCTATAGACGCTAACAATAATGAATTGCTCGAGCTCTGCACATGATATTTCAATATTACGCTCACTTGAGAGTGCTACTATATCTTTTCTTTCTTTAGATTTTAAATTGTCATTAATCAAAATTAATGATCCACCTCTTATAGCGGAATCTCTAGTAAACGAACTAATGATTTTAAAATTATCAATATTAACTAACAGTTCATGTTCTTCTAACCAGTGTTCAGTTAAGCAAAGTACATGAATATGCATTTCATTTAAAAATAATTCCAGTTCTAACTCTTTGCCAGAAAAGCCAGCAATATTTTGGTGAATAATATTCATGTACATAGATTTATTCTTTGGCGCTAAAATTAAATTGCTAGAGATTTCTTCTATTGTCCTAGAATTAAGTTTAAATGATTGTCATTGTCACTCTTATTTGGAACAGATTCCAAGGTCGCAAGACAAACATTGTCATTTTTATGCTCAATAAAAGCAGGTTGGTTAGCCAAGTTCTTGGCTGAATATTTAATATAATATGATAGCGAAGATGCTATCTGTCTCTTAAAAGAACTATTCAAATAGAATTTATTTTTTGTCAATAATAATTTATTTTCTAAATATAAATTTATATCAATCAAGTGGAATTTATTTGGGTTATGATATGACAATGTATGCAGTGTTTGATTGAGCTTATATCTAATATTGTTTTCTACCTGTGACAAGCTACGGCTATATGGAAGCGTGAATAAAATTATATTTTTAACATTTAATAAGCTCAGTGATTCAAAACAATTAATAAGCTCATTTCTGTTTGCATTTCCCCTGTCTCCCACTAGAATTAAAAGTGTATTGTGGCTGTTTAAACGGTAATTCTTAATTTTTTCAATAATGGTACAATAAGTTAAACCCGGCATACAATGGTTAATTATCTTTTGTTCTAAATATGAACTTAGTACCTGACCCATTGATTTCCCCATTTCATCACAAAACATCACTATTTCAGATGGTACATTATTTAGTTCCGCATAGGAGCTACTGGGCTTTTTATTTGGCTCAAGTGAAGAGCTTTTGGGTGAAGTCAGAGAGGACATACAGGCTGGATGAGGACTGAGTAAATTATCTTTTGATGGTAATGTGGAATTAGGAGTCATCAGATCCTTCATGGCCAGAATGTATTCCTGATACTCACTTTTAACATTACAATACTTGACAGTCATTAGGTCTAGTGTTTTTTTTAAATTACTAATTTCTGTTTCTAACTTTAATATGTTATTATTATAATCTGAAATATTATTTTCTATTAATAAGGAATACATATCAAGCTCATCGCCGAGCTGCCTTCTTTCTTTAATATACTTGACTTTTTTGTACATACATTTTTGTCTTTTGATAAGTTTCTGTGTTTTTCTTATATATTTATTAATTTTCACATATTTCTTAAGTTTGTTCCTACTGCACTCAACTATGCCCATCTTGGGGTTAGAAGTATAATCTATTAAGGTATCATCCTTTGTTAAGTCAATAGTAATTGTGGGATCTAAGTTAGGTTCAGTTGAAACAAGGCTGGGCACACTACCGACTAACTCATGGAACAAATTGTGGGTATGGGATACTACGGTGTCACGTTTCTCAGCCTCAAGGTGGGTAATGTGGCCGTGGGCTTCTTGCAGTTCCTGCTCTAAGACCGACATGCGCTTGAGGCCGAGCTCGTACTCGTCGCTGCACTCCCTAAACCCATCCACAATATTGTGCAATCTGTCCCGCTCATCTAACACTAACCTATGCTCAGTGTGCAGCTCAGTCAACTGCTTTTTTACCAAGTCGTATTTATTTAAACTATCCAGTAGCTCCTTTTCATTGTCATCTCTTTCTTTGTACAACTGTTCAACCAGCGCTTTGGATACTTCTAATTCCTTCAAAGTCAGCTCAAGTTTTTTAAGAATATTATCTAGTTTAGCCTCATCACGGCGTGCAGAAGTCATGCTACGCGTGACTGGCATTGTGATTTTATAAAATTAAAGCGTAATAAATACCAAAAGGCAGTTTGATCAGCAGGTACCCGACAAAATAAATATGTAACCTCAAAACGAAATTGATCGAGTACGCTGTAAATATAAACTAATATGATAATTTAGTAGTTATTGGTATATTACCTGTGTAAGAATCACTGAAAAACTGTAATAAAGAGATGACAAAGTTCACAAAATCAAAAACAAATAACTTCGAATATGCGGTGTCATTGACTTTAGCCGGTGAACAAAATCAGCTGAGCGCAATTTTCACTGATTTATATCACTTTTACACACACGTTTTAATCTAAATACACTTTTGTGATGGTATAATTGTGTTTTGTGATGAGTTTTAGCCTTAAATATAGAAATATTTAATTATAAATTAAAATAAATACGGGACGAAATGCAATCAGATGTTAGCCGTAGTGTTGCCACACTTGGGGTTAAGTCAATTGACGGGCTGAATATAAAAAAAGTATATATTATAAGAAAGGAAAATCTAATGATGGGATGGTCACCTAATTTATAACTATCTCAATAATAATAATAATATAATAAATGTTCTACGACATTCTACACATCGCTCCCTAGACTCAAAGTAAGCTTAGTTTAACTAGCTTGTGTTATGGATTCTAGAATGCGGATAAACATATTTATATACTTTTTTTTTGTAAATACATACTTATTATACATAGAAACACCCAGACCAATGCAAATAGACATATTCATGCATATAAATATTTGCACTGAGCGGAAATCGAACCCGCATCGAGTCTTTTAAAATTTATCAGCTAAACATACTGAAACAGTTCACAGTCCAGTATAACCAGTTTTCTCGAACATCGGAAAATTCTCAGCAATATCAACGGAACCGTCGTCAAAAGTATTTTTGTTACACGCCATTTGACACAAGAAAATCGAACGGTAGGAAATGGCGGCCTGAATTTAAGTCGGAGTGCGATTTCTTTGGTTTAGCTGCTAAAATATTGAGTGGGTTAGAATGCTTCCGGGTCTTGAGTTTGACAGAAGGTAAATTAGTTCACTTATACCTAGATGCTTTTAGCACTAACTTTTTTTTTATGAAGGACACGTCAATATGACTTCCCCTCTCCTGATGGTAAGCTAAACGTGAAGAAATTCTAAGGACATGTCCGATCCACCAACCCGCATTAGGCCAGCGTGTGTGGATTAAGGTCTAAACCCTCTCAGCTCTCTCGTTAGAGGAGAGGAGACCCGTGCTCAGCAGTGGGACATAAATGGGTTGCTATTATTTATTTACTAGCCGATGCCCGTGGCTCCATGTCATTCTCCTCCATACATTCCTGTCAGATGTCATCTCCTCAGTCACTCCCTTCCTTTCCATATCCTCTTTCACAGAAATATATTATTAATTAACTTTTAAACTTTCGCGTTCCATGACTATTATACGTAAACGGGAATTAACGTCAGGCATCCAAAGGTATGTATATACCTTTAACGTGATCGCGTTAATTCCCGTTTACGTATAATATATTATTAAGACAATAAGGTGTTAATATATTCATCTCCAGTATATACAGGTACTGCGACCCGTAAGTCGACCACTCCACAAAGGTAAAGTTAGTTCAAACCTATACCTTCATATTCATGATACGTTAGAATTGAGGGACTAGTTAAAGTGCCAGTAGGTGGCGCCGGTGTTGCTGCCCATCCTCAAAGTTCATTAAAATCAAGAGATTCATGAGAGGGCCTTTAAATTGCGCGTGGTACAAGTTATGAAATGTAGCGTTTTTGAATTACAAGTCATTTGATAGTGTTTTTATTTTATACAGCTATGCCTGCGACTTCGCTGCGTGATTTTACATTTTCGAGGTTTTAATGACCGCGGTCTTTTGTAGGGCGGAGGTACTACCCCAGTTGAGCTGCTCATTCGAACGGGAGGTACCGTTGTGTTTTACCTCCTTCTTGTGAGTTAGTATATTAAGTACATGCTAACCAGTTGCATTTATTTTAAAATCGTATGATTATCATGTTTCTACACAGAATCGGCTCACACTAAAATGTTAATCATAAATTCACAAGCGTTAGCGAGAGCGGATTCTACTCGCTGCCTCCTATATCTTATACTGTACCACTGCCTTGATGAAGAGGTCAAACAATTAGGGTAGGTAATTAATACGACCAACGTGGTTAGCACCTCATCTATAACTATACGAGATAACAGCTTCTTGAAGTATCTCACTGTTTTAGGGACTCTCTTGACAGAATTCGAAATACATATTAATTATACTAACCAATGATATTATATATGTAAAAAGAGGCAGATATGTCATTAGAGCGCGCCTGGTGAAGACGCGAAAAAGTCCCAATTGGGACATTTTGTCTTTAGTACATGTCTTGCAAACGCCAAGTTGACACGCGTGTAATTTTGTAAAGCGCTTGCAATAAAAATGCCATCGTGTGTTTTTAAAAAGTGTACAAATTACGACACTAAAATTAATAAAATACAAGGGATTTCCTATCGCATGTAAGTACATACAATATTACCGATTTATTAGTGTATTTTAATAAAATTAGTTAAATAACATTTTTAAAATAATGGCGGCGGTGAAACGCGATAAAAACGGGACAGAGATACTTTTTGATGTGAGAATTATAGCTATCCTTTTTACTCACGTGCCTATCCCATCTTTCGTACTACTTATCGCTAATTGACAACTATTGTGCACTTCATAGTTATGTCATAGACAGTTGGATCAGATTTGAGAAGTCAGTTACTATGAACATAACGTATCTTGTGTAAAAAATCATTGATACTAACATACTTAAAATAATATACTGTATTAGAAGGTAAGACATTACTGTGGGTATCACCCGTCCGAAAGATCGCAGCCATAATAACCTTCGTGTTGTGTTCCCACCGGTAAGTAGGGTAGCCAGAGCTCACTGCTTCCTAGCCCCCACCCCACTTCCCTTCAGGATAGGCAACGCGTGTGTGACACCCTTGGTGTTGCACACTTCCATAGGCCACAGTGACCGCACTCCATAGGGAGGGTCTTATGTTTATCTGCCACCTAATTAACATAAAAAACATCCCACTAGCGATTGTTTCGCACTTTCATAATTAAGAGTTTGTGTTTCCTTCCTCCTACAGTCCAGGGTCCTTCAAGCGGAGCCTGAGAAAGCATTTGATGAGTACCACCACTGTAGTACTATCGGTGTATATAGTGGTGACCCCCGATCCAGAGACTTTGCCTTTAGCTTTCCTTCAGGCGAGGTGAAGTCATGTTGACGTGTCCTATATAAAAAAAAATGTTCAAATGAGAGTTCTGTTACGCTCGCGTACTGCGAGTTCCATACCCAACTAGGGACTAACTTAAACTGTCTTCGTAAGATATATAATCTTTGTTAGCGTACCCACAAACTGTATCGTTGCTAAAACGAAACTATAACTCAAGCACCTCACCCTTTACAACTTAACAGATGCATCTAATAGCGCCCTATTTACGAAATCGCTGTACTGAGACACTTTGAACAAATTCATTTACTTGAGTTTTTTCTCTCGCATTATCCGAATCACTTGCAATTTTAGTAATTCTCTAACATATGTTTTGCAATTTTATAAATAGCATAACATGTGTTTATTTATGTAGTTTTTGATGATTTATTATGGCAATTTTTACTTGGATTTCTTAGGAATAATACATACTATAAATACATAATGCAACGTCTACTTCAAATTAAGGTAGGTAGAGAAAACACCTTTTATCTTGTTTTGATTTTGTCTTCCAGATAAATAGAAAATGTTAACTAAATTAAGCGCAGGGCTAATGTCTAGCGATGGACTACAATAACCTAAAATTGATTACTTGAAATAAATTTCCATCGCATTTTATAAACGATATTGGTAGATATTGACGGCTTCTTAATTTTTCAGTTAACTTTTGCTTGAACTTCAATCAGTCAAATAGCCTATCGCCATCCACTGGACATTGGACAATAGGCCTCTCCCAATGTGTACCATATCACCCGATTTTCCACCTTCCGCATCCAGTCCATCCCAGCAGCACCCTTTTCGCGTCGGTTCATCATATTGCACCTTATTTCTTGCAAAATTTTAAGTTTCTAACCCAACGGGATCCCCCTTTAGTTATTTTTTTAAAGTGTTTTTCGTATCCTAAAATAACAAAACTTCACAAAAGAACAATTGCAAGCGAACCATGTTATGATCAGTAATACTTTTGAATATGTTATGAAGCTATTTTTAGAAATATAATGCTCTTTTTCTTTCGATATCCCGGAGGAAATCTCTGGGGTGAGGAAAACTTCCACGATCGATGTTCGTAATAGAACATCTATTTATCAGCAGGAAATAATATTCTAGCTCTCTTTACATCCTTTTTTATACGGAATCCCTCCCGGATACCAACTCATAGGGGCTAACGGTGAGATGTTTATTTTATTTTTTTCACCATCATTACGGACCACCTAATATCCTGGCGTCTGAAGACCCGAGATGATTCGAGTCCAACAGAACTCCACTGGCCAGCGGGTGGTATCCCTGGGGATTTCCGCATGAAAAAAAAAGGTACTACCCCAGTCATACCGCTCATTTCGAACGGAAGATACAGTCATGTCATGTCTTCTTTTTGTTTCTTAACAACTTAGGTGGTAGACAAGCACACTGCCCATCTGATGGGAAGTAGTCACGCGGCCCAACGTCGCCGACCCTGGAGTTGCGAGAGTTTCTGTACCGACAACGCAGGAGACTTTGGTCTCCCCGCTGACAAACTCCCACAGAATATCTTCAATGAGCTTTGGCTACCCTACTTACCGCCGGGAACACAACACGATGGTTATTATGGCTGCAGTGTTCTGTACGTCAGAGGTACTACCAGAGTCGGACTGCTCAGTTCGGATGAGAGATACAGGTAGGACACGAGTCCTACCTGCATCGAAAACCGAAAACATACTGTCATGTCCTAGTCCTTATCATGATAAAAACTGAAATACTTACAGAGATTGCGATAGATACTTGGAGAGTCCAAGCTTGGAGATCTTGCTCCCTTTGATACCCTCATTGACAATGTTAGTCACGGTCAAAAAATTCTTCGTCATGGTCGACGACTCCTGTGACGTCACTATTGTCACACAAAAAATCACAAAAATTAAAACCCCTGGCAACACTTGTAAAAAAAAACAATAAACACTTCTTTGAACACTAAATTGGCAACACTCGAAACTTAACAGCAGCACTTACTTTTCAAATTGGTAACCCAACATCGAATTCTATTTTCAAATTTTCATACGCAACAAATAACACGCGAAATATTTCAACTTTTAATAGTCAACACAAAATAAAAATGTCTTTGTATTTTTGATTTTGTTTTTGTATTCTCTCTTTTTTATCACAGATGCAGTTTCTCGATGTTTATGTGTTTTGTTGTTTAGAACGGGAACCTGAAAAGGAAGGTATATTTGGTTCATTTTCCACAAAATTACTTGAACATTTCGCAAAAGTATTTTGTTTGGAGTTTGGTATCTTTGGGTGCTTGCATCCGAATGAGTCTAGAATTTAGTTTTGTGTTTTCATATCTTGTTGGAAATTGTATTGTTCAAAATATTTTCTTGTTTAGAGAATATGAAAACAAGAGAATAAAGTAAATTTCGTTATTTAACCGCCTTCAAATGAGGTTAATTTTAACTTTTAAACTTTCGCGTTCCATAACTATTATACGGAAACGGGAATTAACGCGATACACGTTAAAGGTATATACATACCTTATTATTATTAGAGGTTAATTTTATTTGGCCTTGTTTGTATGTATGTTTTTCCAAGATTATCTCGCATTAATTTTGATGTGATTTTCGAAAAAGTATTTCTTACATTCTGGAAAAGGTATACTTAACCGACTTAAAACAAGTTAGTCAGTTCGTTTCTTGTATTGATGGTTTTGAAGTTTAAAATATTCTCAAATAAAATTTGTTTTTACCCAACTGCGCCAGCGAATCGGTAACGCCTGCTATCAAACTTGTTTTGGTTTTTTTAACAGCAGTCGGGTTTTTTAAATATATTAATCACTAGCTTTTGCCCACGGCTTCACCCGCGTGGATGTTGGTTATCGCTACCAAACATAGCCCATGTCTCGAGGTCTAATCTAATCTACCCCTATACTAAAATTCATCAAAATCAGTTCAGCAGTTCAGGCGTGAAAGCGTAACAGACAGACAGAGTTACTTTCGCATTTATAATATTAGTATGGATTAATTTTATGCTATAATTTCAAAACAAAATAAATATAACAAAAACAAATGCTACAAATGTCTCAAATAACCACTCATTCTCAATAATTGAGTGAGCTAATCACTCAATTATCAAGAACAAAAACAATATTTCTTAAAGCTCACTGACTTCAGCTCATTGAATTATCAAGAACAAAACAAATTCCCTTCAAATTAACAAAATCTCACTCGTTTCATCTCACTCAATTAACAGCAAGTCGTCAGCTACGCCCTCTTCAATGACCAAAAAGAATCACATTTTCCTTGATCGTACGATCTCTGCGTCATGAAATAACGGTAATAGGGTTCCGTATCAAAAGGGTATAAGGAAACGTCGGTTTTCGTTTTTTTTAACTATATCCCACCAAAAACATACATGTTAAAAAGGAGGTTGTTTTGTGTTCCTATCGGCTAAAGGTTCGCCTAAAAAAGGATTGAAATCCAATCCAATGCCAAGTTTATATGCACTTTAAAATCGATTATAATCATCTAAATTTCTTCTAAATTTGAACTTGGCAGGTTTTCGTACTGTAGGTACGTGCGAACCGATTATTAATTGTCAAACATCTGTAAAATTTTAAGATCAAAACCTTTCAAACAAAAAAACCACATCAAAAAATCCGTTTCGTACATCGTCCATCGCGAACAAACAGGGATTTAGATGCGGTTTTTTATTAGAGAGGTCTTAGGCAAACTTAAAATTGTATTTTTGATTGCAATTTGGTTGAGTAGTAAGTGAGATGCACACATGGCTGCACACGTCCATAGGCCACGGTGACCGCTTCCCATCAAGTGGACCGTGTGCTTATCTGCCGCCTCAGCAGTACAAAAAAGAAATAGAAACCAAAATGACTAAAAATTGCTATAACCGAAATTCTCGCGGGCCGAGCTGCGGGGATCGCCTAGTTTATAACATTAGCAGTATTTTCTTTAAACTCGCAGTATTACGGAATCTTAACCATAAATTCGACTCGCACTTAACCGGATTTAAACGTATCTCTTCAACTTTACGTCGTAGTTATTTTTAGCTTCTGAATATTTCTCGCAAATACGTGGTTATGAATATATTAAGGCTGTAAAATCTGAATAAGTATAGCGAAAGCTCATTTAGCTGAACGTTCAGCCTCGGCAAATTTTACAACATTCTGGACTAAGTTCGATTCTCGATTACTTTTTTTGATACTACCTAGGTGGCAAACAAGCACACGGTACACCTGATGGGAAGCGGTCACCGTGGCCTATAGATGTGTGCAACATCTAGGCCCGTAGCCAAATGGCAAAAGTTAAATCACTGTCGAATAGAATAGATTAGGTCGACCAATCAAGACCAATCAGCTAGGATGTGATTGGTCGACCTAATCGTTTCTATTCCGTAGCGATTTACGCTGTGACACTTGTCTACGGGGCCAGGTGTGTCACACTCGCGCTGCCGACCTTAAACTCCAATTTATTTATATTTCAAAAAAAACTTACGAAAAACTCTTAGGATTGTTAACATCTATTTAAACAAACGAATTTCCCTAGTGTTGAAATATTAATATCCACATTAAAATGATAAATTAACCCATCTACTTTATAGTTAATGGTTCGGAATAAGGATTGTGGCGTAAGCGGCCATTTTGGAATTCAGGCCTTTAAAACAGCGGGTTTGGGACTTTTTTTTTTAAGTTTGAAAGTTGAAGAAGCGAAAGGAGTATGCTAAGATCGTTGTAAGTGGAAAGATGACCGATCTGTCGAAAGAGAGAGAGAGAGAGAGAGAGAATACATACACATACATACATAAACTCACGCCTATATCCCCGAAGGGGTAGGCAGAGGTGCTAGCACCCACATTTCGCCAGTTTATGTTTACGTCCCAATGTAGTAGGTGGCGAGCCTGTTATCATTAACCGGGCACTTATAAACCTGTGATAAATACACACATAACTTCGAAAAGCATCGAAAAGTCATTGGTGTGTGTCATAGTGAACCCGGGATCGAACCCGAGACTTCGTCTCAGCAGTCCATTACCCAGACCACTAGGCTACCGCGGTTGTTGTAGAGAGAGAGAGAGAGAGAGAATCGCATGTTAATATGACATTTTTATGAAGTCGGATAAACATTAGTGTCTTATACAATCATGGCAAGCTGCAACATAAAAAAGCTAGAGTGTAACAATGATAATAATGTAATATCCATAAAAAAACCCCAGGACCATAAACAAACTTTATAGTCTGCAAATATAGACCGTATTTATGGTAAAATGCTATTCTACAAGTGCCTACATATGAAGACATTTTTCAAATGTATCTCATATCGTCTGAGATGATACCTATTTTTTTCTTCAAATGTGTCCTAAATATCTCAAGCTGCGACTTTTTCACGAGAGTCTTGTTTCAGGATATTTATCGCTGTGTATAAGAGACGGTGAAGATCGAACTTCACTCATCAGGGGCCTTACTCCGAATATTCGTATCCGTTGACGTTTTGACCATTTAGCTACCCCGAAAGTGTTTCGTTTCGGATTTCGGATCCGTCTTCGATCGTTTGACATTGAGGTTGTCGATCGTTATCAGTACACCTCCTACTCCCAAAATACATTTTGACGTTTTCGCTGTCGTTGTTTGACAGATTTTGATGATTTTGATTTTCAGAGTAAGGCCCCTGATAACTAGTATATTTTTTATCAAATTTTATTCATCTATTAACATCCCTATGATAACTCACCTAATAAAAAAATTTCACGGCAATTGTTTTGAATTTTCATTTCATTAAAGGTTTCTTGTAGGCAAGCCTATAAGTATACTTTTGTAATTAAATAATCTTTCTAAATGAGCAGTTTTGCGTGAAAGAGTACCTAACAAACTTTTACTTTTACTAAATTCAGGGGTCAGCAAGTGCATAGCCGGGGATTGTGGTCGCAGCACTAGTGGGACCGGTGGGTGTCACGCGGTGCTGCGACGACAATCCTCTTTTGATGAGGCCGTCAAGCTGAGTGCCACCATTGTTAACATAATGGTACATGTATGTAATGGTGAACCTCTTTCCTGAGACTTTACTTTCAGTTTACCATCAGGCGAGGTGAAGTCAAATTGACGTGTCCTATATATAAAAAATCCATATTTATAAAAATTACACGTTTTTTGGATCCATAAAGTAAAATAGGATCTAAAACGGCTCTACTGTTAGGAAGAGACCTCGGTCTCTATCAATATGTCTACTCTGATCTCTTCATCTCTTATTCTCTCAAGTAATTCCCCCTTCCCTTCCCTTCAGGGTAGGTGTGTGTGACACCCTAGTGTTGCACACGTCCAATAGGCCACGGTGACCGCTTCTCATCAGGTGGGCCGTGTGCTTGTCTGCCACCTACGTAGTATAAAAAAAAAGGAAGAACATTTTCAAGCAATCGTAAGTTATTATTTGCGACGCACTCCGTATTATGCGGAGTCACAGTAAACCTGCAAATGCCCTCACATTTTTATATTCACCCTTCTCGTATTCAGGGTGCGTGCGTAAATTTGTCGGTAAACCGAAAGGGTTACGCGTAAGCCCATCCTGGGTTGGGAATAAATTATTGCTAAGAAGGTTGAAAGTTAAACCGGTTAATGTACTTGGCGAGAAGAGAACTGAGTAAAATTGTTTAACTAACGAACTGAGTTAGGGTTTTTATAAAGTAGCTTATGCTCGGGTTTCTGCCTATGTGAACGTCGTTTCTCGTGTTTTTGACTCTTCTTCAACCTAGCGTTAATCCCAGTCGTATCCAAAGCTTTCACCTCGGAGTCTGGGGTCCACTTTACCAGTCTTATCTGCAGATTTGGCTGGACCTCGATATTTTCCGTGAAGCGACTGCCATCTGACTTTCACAACCCATGGGTGACATTAGGCGATATCGAAGCATTGCAGCTAGCCCGTTGTTGTTGGACTTTTTAGGGCTCCAACTACCCGTAACGACTGCCATAGATGTTTGTATGGCAACCAGGACCGACGACGGCCAATGTAAATTTTTTGACTATATCTCCGGTTTTACTTAACCGATTGTGATCAAACATGCGTAAGATTTTAAGTTGACCAAGACTTTTCAAACAAAACAAAACTGCATCAAAATCCATTTAGTACTTTTTGTGTCCATTGCGACAAACAGACTAGATTGCCAAAAAAAATGTTGTGTTCAGAATCGTACATATAACATAACTCAAGTATTTTTAAATATTTCCAATGTACAGACACAGCTACATTACAATAGTATAGATACACAGATGCTAGTCAAGTTGTCAAATGTCTGTTTTGTCAAAAAAAAACAGGAAAATTTGTTAAACATTAAATGTAAAACTTTTAGACAAATTTTAGGCTCGCCACTGGGACCTAAACATAAACTGGCGAAATGTGGGTGCTAGCACCTCTGCCTACCCCTTCGGGGATATAGGCGTGAGTTTATGTTATGTTATGTTTTAGACTAATAAACAAATTTTATTTATTATTTTTGATGGGTTTGGGTATGTATAAAATACCCACCAAAAGGTCTAAGCCGACTACACTTACAGTCACACTCCTAATTTTGCAAATTTTAATAGTAGCTGTATACTGTATAGCTAAACAATATTACTGATATAATAAGTAAACAAATACAACTAATTTAAAGAAAAAAACAAAGGAGTTCGCCTCAACAGTGGCTGAGGTATTGTTACCAAGTGTCTAACCACTAAAAGCCTTCGCTAAACAACTTCGAGCCCAAGAATCTAAAACGAACGAACTCTAAGACAATAAATACAAATTAAATAAACCTTCAGGCTGTGTTCTCGATGATAGCGGAGCGACAGCGATAGCGGAATTATGACTCCATACAGAATGAGACATTTTGCAACATTTTGCATACATCCCTCAATACGATTTCACAAATTAAGTATGTATAGAATGCAGTTTTCGTAGGGTTGGTGAGAGTGTAGGAATACTTATCTTCTTTTTCTCTCCTCTTGTCAAACTTCTGTTCCTAAACTTTTCTCTTCGAGAAATTTGACAATTCAATCAGACAAAAACTGTCACACAAAAATTTTAATCACCTCGATTAATAGGTCCTATTGAGTCAAATATTTATGTGATTTAGGTCCCATTTTGGATCTTATATTTTTCCACTTTAAATTTACGAAATGAAATTTAATACTTGATGTGACGAATCTAAAAATTGGTATTATATAAATTTTTTGAACACACGTTGGAAGAGGACAGGTCAAAAGCTCTGAAAATCGGGGGGCTTATACGAAAGGTTTAGTGACAATAGAAAAACTCGTGAAGTGCAATAGTTCATAAACAAATCGCGGGCTGTTGAATCTGCTTACCCCGAAAGGAAAAATATTACTTACCTATATTGTAACATAGTTTTTATCTATGAAAATTTTACTCAGTAATCGCTATCGCTCCATCTCCGCTACTATCAAAGCCACAGCCTCAGTTAAATTTAGAACAAAGAAATACGTGGAGAGTCCGAAATGTTTAAGTCGGCTTCCGTGATATTTAATGGCGGCAAAATAATTTAAAACTTAGTTTTGAATGCCAAGTCTTGCTCCAACTTGTTTTATCAAAGAGCCAAAGGTAACTTAACTGAGCGAATATTGTTATTAGTGTGGTCAATTGAAACATTTTCAGTTGGCAAGCGGAGCGGACATCTGTTTTATTTCTGTTCAATTTTGTAAGTCGATAGACACTTAAACATAAATCGGTGAAGAAATTTTAGTCAATTCTCTTTAACCTGCAAACAATTTGAAACAAAAAAATGTCAGAGTATAGTGCAGTGCTAGCGATTGCTACTGCTGAGAATAAGGTCCCAGTTTCGATTCAACAGACAAGCAAAATTTTTTTTTTGAATTGATGTTTAAAAAATTCTAGGCATCAGAAAAAAGTGCCCGACAACCTCTGTGGCGTAGCTTAGTAAAATATATTATTTATATTTAGGTATAGAGCATGTATTTAAATAATTCGAACCAAATTACAATGGCACCACACGGAAAGCGCCACCTATCAAAAAAAAAGAATCATCAAAATCGGTTCACCCGGTCGAAAGTTCTGAGACGAACATAAAAAAATACAGTCGAATTAAGAACCTCATTTTTGAAGTCGGTTAAAAAGAAAAAATATTAAAGCATGTATGTCCCCGTTCTAGAATCCATATTACAAGTTACTTACGCTGTACCTACTAACTTCGGCTCTAGATAAAGTTGTGTAGAGTGTTCTCAAATACCTATTTATATGGGTGACTTGGCCCGGTGCCGGGCCATATTATGGGAAAAAAAGTTTTAACTGACCCGTTGATATGTTTACCGGGCCAGATGACACAAATCAAGTGCCATCGTCCCCGGTAAGGGAAAAATAGAGGATACGCCTCGTAATTTTTTTTTAGATAGTAAAAATGCAACATAAGGGGACAAAATAACAGCTCTGTCTACCCTTTCCATAAACAAGTAAATAAAAAAAGGATTACATTAATGTAAACACGAACAAAATTACATTATCAAGTATTTGAGACGTGTCTACAAAAAAAAGAAATTTTCTACCGAGTGATTATCTCACTGTGTCAAACGTAACTCGCTCCCCCCTGTAGGGGAGGAAGGGGGATCCCCCTGTTATGTCACCCTTGTTGAAGCTGCTCGTATGCAAAAAAAAGTAAGTGGTATACGTCACAGAGACTCGTGAAAATTCTCTTTTATGCTTACTGTTTGACGAAGGCATGAATGTATAAAACTCATGGATAGAGTGCGTTGAAGAATATACTGATGGCACTAGAGTCGGCTCATTTGCTTATACGTACATACTACATACAAGTCAGCATGCACTGGCCAAATGTCAACAGCAAGAAAAAATATCCAGGAATCACATTTAAATGAAATTTGGATAACATTTATTACAATCCATTCACTCACACATGGTAAGTCACTGCCATTTGTGGGAAACTTTTTTTTTTTAATTTTTTTATACCACTTATTTGGCAGACAAGCACACGGTCCACTTGACAGGAAGCGGTCACCGTGGCCTATGAACGCGTGCAACACCAGGGGCATCACACTCGCGCTGCCACCCTTGTAAAACCCTTCTAATGCCCTTCTTGTAGTCGCTAGGGAAAACCACGGCTGGGAGATCATTCCACACATACTCGTACTTAACGCGCTCCGTCCGTTAGTTTTATAGGGTCATGGGTATACGTCATAGGACTCGTGAAATTCTCTTTTACGCTTACTGTTCTTCGAAGGGTACCTATAAATTTAACTGGGTTTGCTTACAGAATGTTTTTATTGTAGCAATATCACATACAGTAAATATTATAAATTGTATGGTTCTGTAGATGAATGAATGGTTGTTACTTTTTTACGCAACAATAGCTGAACGAATTTGGGTGAATTTTGGTACAGGAATAGATTATATTCTGGAATAAGATAAGGCCACTTTTATCACTGGTATAGAATCTAATGGGTGGCGGAAACGGGATCAGGCCTCTAAGCGTAATTTCTTAATTTTGCAATAATGTATAGAAATTTACCCGATTCGTTGACATATAGGATTACTAATTGTTATATATTGATACTTTTATATATTTATTAATAGACAATAAAGAAGTAGTCATCTGACACCTACAACATGGTGACAGCGGATTTTTCACTGAAGTTTTTGGGATATTTATATTTATTTGGTTTATATACAAGTTTTTGGACATAATCAACATTATACCTAATTGCAATGGAGCACGCCAGAACGCCTGCGAAGTTCCTGGACGTCATTTATTGGATGCGTCAAGCGATGGATTTAGAATACTTTTGATCAGGGATCAAATTATTTGATAAGTATATTTTGATCAGGGATCAAATTATTTCATGGGTGGTTCGACAGCCCACGGTCTGGGACCGGCTGCTATAGATTTTGATCAGGGATCAAATTGTTTCATGGGTGGTTCGACAGCCCACGGTCTGGGACCGGCTGCTATAGATTTTGATCAGGGATCAAATTATTTCATGGGTTCGACACTCCACGGTCTGGGACCGGCTACTATAGATTTTGATCAGGGATCAAATTGTTTTATGGGTCCGACACTCCACGGTCTGGGACCGGCTGCTACGGACCGAAAAACTAAAAGTGTTGTGATAATTATTTGTGTATATTTGTTATTTACTATGTTTGTACTTAAAGAAGTTTATAGAGTTGTGTTTTTTAAGTTTAGTTTTTTGTAGGGCAGATGTTGTATATTTGTTATTTTTTAAGTTTTGTTTTTGTGGGGAAGATGTTATATATTGATACTTTTATATATTTATTAATAGACAATAAAGAAGTAGTCATCTGACACCTACGACACTAATCAGCTCTCATGGGCAGTAGCGTAATGATATTATAGTATACAGCCTTGATGAATGAGCTATTCAACTCAAAAATATTTTTTTAATTCGGACCAGTAGTTCCTGAGATTAGCGCGTTCTACTAAACAAACAAACAGATTTATAAAGATATAAATAATAGTTATAGACACAATTTTTAGAGGTAATAGGCTCGCGTTTGACCACAATCTTACCTGTTGGTACCCCTATTCCGGGAGTATGACGGGAACACCGTGGTTCCCAAACCCGAGGGGCCATCTCGAATCCGGAGATGGCCCGGGTCAAGCCGGGGTGCGAGGTAAATGCTCTATGGGCCACCTTACACCCTGGCGTCAGAAGACCCTAGACGGCGTGCGGTATTAGTCGGTAAGAGTCCGACATAACCTGGGTATCCATGACGATTTCCGCACGAAAATAAAAGGTTGTAGCTTTCCGGAAATATAGACTCAAGCAAGACATTCAACTCTTTAGCAGTACGCACGATTAAAGTACTGTCAACTGTGTATAAAATCCAATTAATTGAGCAACTGGGCATAATGTTAAATGATGATCTTATACCCTTTAAAACAAACTCACCCAACCAATTTTTTCGTACATTACTCATCTAAAATTCAGCCTCTTACTAACAGACTATTTAAATAGTGCCAATTAAGGTCCCTTTTCACCGAGTCGAAACCTTAATAATAATTAATGGTCTCCAAACGATTGCCCCAATAAAACAGAACAAGGCTTTTACGGAGTTAATTTATTTAATTTCGCTTCTATCTTAACTAGGTGGTACAATTTGATGGCACAAAGCCTCAAATTGGGCCGGGTAGTACCACCATGTACCTTGCGAAAACCCTCCATAGTAATCCAACCGAGGTTGGATTGCGTTCAGGGTTCAGCAGGTGCATAGCCTGGGCTGATGGTTGTCGCAGCACTTGTAGGATCAGTGGGTATTGGCGTAGTCTAAACCAATATCTGCGCTTTGTCACGCAGTGCTGCGACGACAATCACCTCTTCTTTCATGAGGTCGTCAAGTTAAGGGCCACCATTATGTCACTGTTGGTGTATGTGTGTACCCCCTTCTTGAAACTTTACCATTAGCTTACCATTAGGTGAGGTGAAGTCATAATTAACTATATGAATAAAAACTAGGTAGGTAAGTAGGGTAGACAGAGCCCACTGGAGGGATTCAGTGCTATCAGCTGGAAGACCAAATTCTTGCTTTGCCTCCTGCGTTGTCAGTACAGAAACTCTCTAAACCCCGCCCCCCCAGCCCCATCACCCTATACCTGCCCCTCCAGGGTCAGCAGCTATCTCCTCTCTCTCTCCCTCTCAGCTATATCCAATACGCTTCGGATTATCAAACATCTCCTTGTGAAACATAAGAGCAAGCTACGTATTTGACTGTTATCAAAGCTGCAAAGCCTAACTGACTTTACTGATTGGATCCAAATATTAACTTAACGCAAATCTAATTTACCTAATAATTTTCAAACACGAGCTCTGAAGCGCTAGACTTCACAAGTACACACTGCCAGTAAGATTATTGTATTTGTAGCATTAATAACTGCTGCTTATGTGTGTGTGTACGTGAGTGTAGTGCGGTTGTGTGTGTGTGTGTGTGTGTATATGTGTGTTGTTTGTGTGTTTCTTTCAGTCCGTCTACGAGTACCCGTACCTATTACATGGCAATATCGAATTCTGTAGTTAGACCAGTTGTCGGAATTTCTAGGGCTCCAACTACCCGTAACGACTAATATTACAGGTGTTCGTATGGTAACCGGGACTGACGGTTTAACGGCACGGGTATCGATCTAATTTGTATACTTACCTACATTATTTGATTATTATATGTATTATATATATATATATATATATATATATACATATATATTATATGTTATATGTTATATGTATATATATATATTATATGTATTATATATATATACATTAAATGAAAGATTATTTTTTAAACGCTTTATGCACTGAAATCGGCCATATTGGATTTACAAATAATCCATTGCGGTAGTTGTGGGAAAACATGTAAGCCACCATTTTGTAGCGGCGGCCATCTTGGATTTACAATTATACAGAACAGATTAACTTGTATTGTCACCAGAACTAAACAATATGAGCCAAATATCAGAACAATCCGTCCACAGGAGGAGGGTCAATTTTCAATTACTTACTAGATTTGACCCCAAACAAACAGGTCAGCTTTTAATAATACGATAAAAAAGACAAGAAGACCGCGGTAGCCATTAGGTCTGGGTAATGGACTGCTGAGACGAGGTCCCGGGTTTGATCCCAGGTTCACCATGGCACACACCAATGACTTTTCGATGCTTTTCGAAGTTATGTGTGTAATTTATCGCAGGTTTATAAGTGCCCGGTTAATGGCAATAGGCTCGTCACCTATTACATTGGGACCTAAACATAAACTGGCGAAATATGGGTGCCAGCACCTCTGCCTACCCCTTCGGGGATATAGGCGTGAGTTTATGTTATGTTATGTTAAAAAAGACAAGTCAACAAATAAAGTAGTAAGTAGAAAGGCTATAACCATTTCCCTTTCACTAATGTCGTGTTTACTCGCTCCAGGGCCCATAATTCAGGGTTGAAGGATTTTCAGGTCATTGTTGTTATGAATCCGTGTCAACGGTTCTTTTGTTTACCTACTATTACTAGAGGGAGTGTGGTTTCATTGGAATTATTCTGGAAAAATCTTTGAGCAGTAATTGTTGTGTAATTTTGTGAATAATGAGTTGAATAAAAAGGTTACAGACTTAGATGACTTAGATTGTACATTGTAGAGGATATAGCAAGGAAGGGAGTGAATAAGAAGATGTCATCTGACAGTATGACAACATGATGTTGCGCCAACCCCAAATACCTAATTGGGACAAGGGCAGGAAGATGATGTTGAAGTACTTTAAATTCGAGTTTCAAGATTAATTTACACACGTATTGATAGCAATAGAACTCATTTATGTCCTTCTGTTGGGCACGGGTCTCCTCTCCTCAAATGAGAGAGCTGAGAGGTTAATCCACACACGCTGGCCTAATGCGGGTTAGTGGATCGGACATGTCCTTAGAATTTCTTCTAGGACATGTCGGTTTCCTCACGATGTTTTTCCTTCACCGTCAGCAGATGGTAAATCATGTGATTAGCACATATAAATTCCACAAAGTGAAATTCACATTGGTACTGCCTGGCTGGATTCGAACTCGATACCTCTGAAAAGCAGCCGCTTCCTTATCCATTAGTTACAGGTAAAGTCAATAAAAGCATAATTAAAAGTCAAAAAGGATCAAAGATAAAAAAAACCTATAAACCCTTAAGAGATTAGAAGTCCAATTAAAAAAATAAATTAACGGCACGCTTGAACCTGCGAATGACAGCCCTCGACCCACGTCACATGGGGACTTAACTGTCATAGGATGTGCAGGAGACACTTCCCTGACCTCTGTAGGGACTATCTTTTATAGATTAGGATTTTGTGTATAGCCTTTTTGTAGGTGATTGTACGTTTTGATGGTGAAGGTTTTGTTAAGAGGGTATATAACCGGTAGCATATATACAGAGTGATGGATTGTCATACTGAAATTCAAAGTTCAAAATAGCGATAAACTGTAGCCCTAAAGTATCTAAACGCGACTCACGGCAGTGCGAAACGTTTGTTCCCACTTGTTCTACTGCACAGTTCTACGGTAGAACTAATGGGAACTTTTTTCCTCACTAGTTCTACTAACTCTGATGTAACAAAATGTAGAACTAGTGGGAGTCTTTATTCCCACTTGTTCTAAATGTCCGTTCGGGTAGGACTAATGGCAGATTTTGTTCCCAGTATTACTACAATATTCGATGTAACAAAAAGAAGAACTAGTGGGAGTCTCCCTTCCCACTTGTTCTATCTAGAATAGTAGAACTAACGATACTTGAAGAAAGTGCGCCACATCGATACCCATAATTTCGAATGTTTTCCATCGAAATCGAAATCAAGTGACAGTAAAAAAAAACACCGATTCCAACTTTTGTAGGTTAGGTTATTACGATTTTTTTTGTATGGAATTCGGATGTAGCACTTCGCCGGCCGCTGCCGCGGCACGCTCGCTTCGCTCGCTCGGCTCAAATTCAGTATGAGAGGCAGAAGAGTGAAGATACTGCTAAATATTATAAACAGATTGAAATAACAGTCTGTATTAGTATTGTAAGATTTCTGGTTTTCCTATTATTAGATATAAATCCAAAAAATGTGGATGGATGGATGTATAATGTTATTTCAATCACAATAATGACTGAATGAATCTTCACAAAATTCTACCATCCTACTAGGACGTAGCGTAAACCCAACGCCAATTCCAATAAAACTTTCAAAATTACTGTTTATTTTGAATTCTGTTAAGCATTTTTCTTGCTGACTGTACCACGAAACTTCTACGCTGAAAATGTATAATGGAAACCGAATATGATGCTATGTTATCTAAGTAAACAATGGTGTTTCGTATTTGGGTCAAGCGTTAATCGGTACTGGCGAACAAAATCGTGACGTCACGGATAGTGCAACGAGTGACGTCATGCGACGTGAGAGATTTATGCGTTGACGTTGACGTTTGGAATTAACGTTAACGTGGATTGCCTGTCCTTTATTAGACAGGCCTATCTGAAGTCTATGGTATAGCGTTTTTATGTAGGCAAGTCAGTATTACTTCTCCTCACCTGATGGCACACACCTTTTCGATGCTTTTCGAAGTTATGTGTGTATTTATCGCAGGTTTATAAGTGCCCGGTTAATGGAAATAGGCTCGCCACCTATTACATTGGGACCTAAACATAAACTGGCGAAATGTGGGTGCTAGCACCTCTGCCTACCCTTTCGTGGATATAGGTGGGAGTTTATGTTATGTCACCTGATGGTGAATGATGAAAGAGGGAGTCTGTCTAAATCTGTGTCTAATAAAATTCTAATTATTACAGCAGTGTGTATTTTATGTTTTGTTTTGATAACACAAGCTCAACCAGATTACTATTATATTTATTTTCAATGGTTAAATGTGTCCCTAAATAACACTTCGGTGACACAAGGGTTGAATGTGATACGCAAACGAATTTAATAAAATTTTACGACTTAACCCTTGAAGATTCATTGTTATGTAACAAAACAATACCAAATGTACTTATTTCAGTTATTTTTAGAGATTATTAAAGCTACCTGTATAATATAAATAAATGAATATTCTACGACATTCTATACAGCTCTATCTATAGCCGAAGTATGTACCTAAGCTTAGCGTAGCTGACTTGTGTTAGGGGTTCTGGAATATAGATACCTACCTACTTGATATTTTTTTTGTGTAAATACAAACATATTATAGGTACATAGAAATAACCAGACCAATGCAAATAAACATATTCATGCCAAAAAATATTTTGCACTGAGCTGGAATGATGTGGCGGTCCTTTTTAACCTACTTCAAAAAAGGAAAAGTTCTCAATTCGACTGTATTTTTTTATGTTGGTAACCTCAGAACTTTCGACCGAAAGAGCCGATTTTGATGATTCTTTTTTATTTTAGTAAGTATGTATTCTGTTTGTTTTTTTTTTTATATCAGTCACGTCAATATGGCTTCACCTCACCTGATGGTGAGCTAAAGGAAATGTTTTTAATTCTTTATTGTACACCACAAAATATAAGTACTAATATACACAAGAAATATAATATGTACAAAGGCGAGTTTAACTCAAAGTTCTCTACCAGCAAACCCAAAATCACCTCAAATAGATACGTTTATTTTCTTAATAATCAGTAATTTATATTACTATCTGTGCATACTTTCTTTTTTTTTTCTTAGAAAAACAACATACTGATCTTTGAACCCGTTTATGAAATCTCATAAATCAGTTTCCATTGAAATAAACATCAATCTAGTTTTACATAAAAACGTCTAGACAGACAGATATCGAATGAATAGCAATGCCTTATCCGATCGCAAACCATTTAAAAATATATTTTGCTTGACTTTCCATATCAGAACTATTTACATAATATAATAGTAACCCATTTATGTCCCACTGCTGGGCACGGGTCTCCTCTCCTCTAACGAGAGAGTTGAGACGGTTTAGACCTTAATCCACATACGCTGGCCTAATGCAGGTTGGTGGATCGGACATGTCCTTAGAATTTCTTCTAGGACAAGTGGGTTTCCTTACGATGTTTTCCTTCACCGTCAACAGATGGTAAATCATGTGATTAGCACATATAAATTCCACAAACTGAAATTCACATTGGTGCTGTCCGGCCGGATTCGAACTCGATACCTCTGAGTAGAGGCCGCGTCCTTATACATTCTGCTACCATCACTACTATTTACATCAATTCATAATATTATAATTTTTTGGTTAAGATACACTCACACTCGTGACATGGAACAAGCATAATTTTTATCTAAGTATTTGTAAAGCGATGGTAGCTGAATGGATAAGGTCGCGGCCTTATCTCAGAGGTCGAGTTCAAATCCGGCCGGACAGTACCAATGTGAATTTCACTACGTGGAATTTGTATGTGCTAATCACAACATGATTTACCATCTGCTGACGGTGAAGGAAAAACATCGTGAGGAAACCCATATGTCCTAGAAGAAATTTTAAGGACATAATCCGATCCACCAACCCGCATTAGGCCAGCGTGTGTGGATTAAGGTCTAAACCCTCTCAACTCTCTTGTTAGAGGAGAGGAGACCCGTGTCCAGCAGTGGGACATAAATGGGTTGTTATTACGAGTATTTTAATTCTATTATAAAACTGGGGAAGAAAACGACTCGTGCTCTTGTTGATCTAATGATGTAATGATTGAATAACAAGTGATTTATTTACAATTTATCCTATTTTATAATACTAGTCATTTCTATACATTATTTAGTGGGGATCTCTTGAGTTAGTGACAAGAGTCACGTCTATTTATTTGCAGTCTCAGCACCCATGACTGAATAACTTCCGTGGTGAAAGCACGAACTATGACGTAGTGCCATATCCACTATTCCGGTGGTCTGAGTCTGAGACAAACCTAAATTTAATAAATAGTTTAAAATTGCAAAATAAGGTATTCGTAATTTTAAAATCGTATTATGTTTGATTTATGCGAAAAGTTGACACAAAATGAAATTAACATGCAAAATAATATCAGAGACGGCCTCCGAATTAACCTATTAAGTTTTATTGAAGTCAACTTTGAATCGTGACTTGAATAAACATAGTCAAGTCAAAGTCAAAGTCAAAAATATTTTTTTCTATATAGACCATTATTTGCGGTGCGTACAAAACGTCAAAATCAAAAATATTTAAAACTAGAAGCACGAGAAATAGATACACTAGAGGTTTTATAGGGCTCCATCAAGACCCTTGGGGTCAAGCTAAATTCAGTTAAGTTGGACTCGGACTAATACCGCACGTTATTTGGGGTCTTCATTATTGTTGATGGGGCAATGTATCCAGCATTATTGATTAAAATCTGCATAACTGTTTCAGAGATTAGCCATAATAAATATAGAGACAAAAATTCTAAAAATTGTATTGTGTATTTATAGCAACCCATTTATGTCCCATTGCTGGGCACGAGTCTCCTCTCCTCTAACGGGAGAGCTGAGAGGGTTTAGACCTTAATGCACACACGCTGGCCTAATGCGGGTTGGTGGATCGGGCATGTCCTTAAAATGTCTTCTAAGACATGTGGGTTCCCTCATGATGTTTTTCATTCACCGTCAGCAAATGTTAAATCATGTGATTAGCACATATATAAATTCCTCAAAGTGAAATTAACTTTGTATAAGTATACCTACTCTTAATATCACAAACAAACAAAGAAATTTAAGTGTACCTGTACTTTAATTTTATTTATTTTATATAGATATAGATAAAAACTCTCACCAATGACAGGCTACGAAGATTTCAAGGTATTTATAAACCGTGCCAGTAAAACCGAAAGTTTTGTAATTCCCCCGAAAATAAACCGCAGGGCGGGGAATTACCTTTATCTCTTAATGGCTAATGATTATCTCGTTATGTGTTACGTGTTTCAACCTAATTGGATTATTGTTTTCATTTATTTGCGACGAAAATATCCTTTGTGCCAAAAATACTTAGAGTTATTTATATTTTAGCGTTTTAGGGTTCGGTATGAAAATGAATAAAATATTTTAGGATCACTTCAATGTACATTTGTTTGTCTATCTGTTTGTCAATGTCTGTCTATCAATCTGTCTGTTGCATCCGACAACGGTATGTACTGTGAGGTATGAGAGGAATTTTGATTCCGCGCACGCTTAGGCATTATCTTTCACAAATTCAAATAAATAATCACTAATTAAGCAAAATTATGTTCATAATCGTTCATAGAGATATCCAATTCTCAGCATTCCATGGATTTCCCGTGCGGTAGTAATTTTTTTGATTCTCAAATTTACAAAACACAACTACCTTACAATTTTATGAATAGTATAGATCGTAGCAAGTGGAAAGATATTGTCTCTGCCTACCTCAATGGGAAAAAGGCGTGATATGTATGTATGTATGTATGTATATATAGTATAGATATAGAAGATAGATATTAGTTGTATAATACTGTTTTGTACCCGATTTACATAGCACCAAGTATATATAATATATGACATTTCCAAGTTGTCTAATTTATTTCTAATTAAACTCAATGCGTGCTCCAAGACAATTAAACTTTACCGGGAGCTCGTAGGGCATTACGTTCTGTGCCTTCTTGGGTCACTGGTTTCAATCCTACTGCCTACTTTATATACGGGAAAGTTTGTGAGTATGGCTGTTTGTTACTCTTTCACGCTAAAACGGCTGACTGATCAGATCTGGCTGAAATTTTATACAGGGATAACACATAGTCTTTTTAACCCTGAAATATGTATTTTTTACAGGACACGTGACATTACCTCGCCTGATGGTTAGCTAAAGGTTAAGTCTCAGGACTGGGGTCACCACTACATACACCGGTAGTGCTACAGTGGCGGCCCTCAGCTTGACGGCCTCATCAAATGCTTTTTCACGCCCCGCTTAAAGGCCCCGGGACTATAGGAGGAAGGAAACACATACGCTGGTAAAGAATTCCAAGTCTTAATGGTGTGACAAATAAAAGAGGCACAGAACCGCTTGGTTCTTGGTGAAATTTATGGGAAGTACGAAAAAAGCCGTGGGTAAAAGTTTATAGCACCTGTCTAAATTAATTTATATACTGCTGGGGCTACAAAACTAGATATTTTGATGATGATTATAATAATGTATGTGTGTATATCCAATAATTCTCACCTAATAAATCTGTTTCCTCAATCTTTTTCCTTCGATTCTTAGGGTGTATCCCATCTGCCCCGGTGACTTGGCCCGGTGCCGGGCCACATGGGAAAAAAAAGTTTTAACTGGCCCGTCGATATGTTGACCGGGCCAGATGACACAAATCAAGTGCCATCGTCCCCGGTAAGGGAAAAATAGAGGATACGCCTCGTAATTTTTTTATATATGGGACACGTCAATTTGACTTCACCTCGCCTGATGGTAACTTTACCTTCAGCTTACCATCAGTCGAGGTCGATGGCACTTGATTTGTGTCATCTGGCCCGGTAAACATATCAACGGGCCAGTTAAAACATTTTTTTCCCACGTGGCCCGGCATCGGGCCAAGTCACCGGGGCAGATGGGATACACCCGATTCTTATCAATATTACAGCAATCCATTCTCATTGTCCTAACTACCCCTATAGTGACCAATGCTCAAAGGTAAACAGTAAGTCAATTGGTATTCGGTGGGGCCTTTTGAAGGTTTATTGGCAGAGAAGGGCTAACAAGCTGTTTTGTTTAGTTTTCCCTAACTTGTAGTTAGGTTGATTTTAATTAGATTCGGGTGAGGTATCGTTAGGAATACTGCTGGCTTTGCTGTAAGTTTTTGTTTGCGTTTTGAAATATATATTTTTACTAGCTGTTGCCCGCGGCTCCGCCCGCGTGGATGTCGAAATCCGTTTCAAAAACTATCCTATCTCTCAAGTTGGATCGAACTGCACATGGTGTGCGAATTTTATTATAATCGCTTAAGTGGTTTAGGAGTCCATTGAGGACAAACATTGTGACACGAGATTTATATATATTAAGAAGATAAGATATCAGACATGTCAATATGAATTCACTTCGCATGATGGTTAATTTCTTGTTGGACACGACGGTATCTCCCGCCCGGAATGAGCTGTCCGACTGGGGTAGTATAGAAGACCGCGGCCATAATAACCATAGTGTTGTGTTCCCGGTGGTAAGTATGGTAGCCAGAGCTCACAATCCCCTCTTTATTCCCCAATCCCCATCTCCAACCACCCCAACCTCCCAACCATCGCCCCTCCAGGGTAGGCAGCACGAGTGTTACGCCTCTGATGTTGCACACGTCCATAGGCCACGGTGACCATTTCCCATCAGGTGGGCCAGGTGCTTGTCTGCCACCTAAGTAGTATTAAAATATACAGGTCAAACAGTAAATCTCCTTTTGAAGTCGGCTAAAAATAAAACTAATTTTACAACAAAATAAACTTATATTACAAAACATTGAAATGAACTCAGGCCTAATTCTGCCAAAGTTGGCTATTTCAAATTTATACATGAGGTCACAGTTTAGGAACGAACTATGACACACCGAATCGTAAAATAATTCAATGGCGACCACAAAAAGTACCCATTTCCCCGAGAAGGGTTACAACTGGGGTATTCTGTCGGAATTTGAATGCGAAATGTAACCTTCGGGAGCTCGTTCCTATTTTACGGTCTGTACCAATAAAATGTTTTTGTTTAATTCTGTTTGTAGGTATATTTATCAGTTTAGGTTTAGTTCAATAAATAAATGTTCGACGACATTCTATACAGCGCTCTCTAGACCTAAAGTAAGCACAGCTTAACTAGCTTGTGTTATGGGTTCTAGAATGCGGATAAACATTAATAATGTCGTAAATGTCGTAAAATAGAAAATAATAATTTTTAAATCAATTAGCATTCGTGCTTGATGTTTTGTTACAAGTGAATGCTCTAATAATCTATTGATAGCAACCCATTTATGTCCCACTGCTGGGCACGGGTTCCCTCTCCTCTAACGAGAGAGCTGAGAGGGTTTACACCTTAATCCACACACGTTGGCCTAATGCGGGTTGGTGGATCGAACATGTCCTTAGAATTACTAAATTCTAAATTCCACAAAGTGAAATTCATATTGGTACTGTCTGGCCGGATTCGAACTCGATACCTCTGAGTAGAGGCCACGTCCTTATTCATTCAGCTACCATCGCTCTTGTGTATGCTTTAAAATTTAATGAGCATAGAATAGAGAATTATGAGCATTAAATAAGAAATTCGAAAAGCTCAATTTCAAATGACATAAAGTATTATAATGCAATGTCAGTCTTCTGCTATTAATTTCCGTTTCGTACGCGGGGTTATTGAAGTTTCATATTGTGACATATCAGTTTTCAAGATGGCCGATCGCTGAAATGAATCTTTATAAAAATTTTAAAGTGGCAGCTGCTACCAGTTTAATATAGGTTGGAGTTTACTGTAAGAATATAAATTTTGTTGTTTTTAATACTAAACGCTTGAAGTGCTAAGCTAAAGAAGAAGTGCTAAAATATGAGAAGTTGCCATAATGAGAATTAGCCCTAATGCCCCTACACCACGGCTTTTTCCCTCCGGGGTAGGCAGAGACAACAGACCGCCATCTGCTTCTGTCCTTACATACTTCACGCGCTTCCTCTACTGTCATTAAGCCTTTCATGCAAGCCCGCCGGTTTCAAGTGCTTTTGCCCTTTTTACAATAACTCATTAATTTGGTCAGCGTATACTCTGCGAGGTCGACCCCAGCGTATCTGTCCACTTACATGTGCCTTAAATATTTAAAATATAAATATATTTATAGTAGATACAATTTTATAGTCGAGTCGCGATGGCCTTGCTATCACAGACTAAATCTAGATCAATTTAGGTTCCAAAAATATTACCCACAGATACAATCTCACAATAGACTAAATAAAATTTAAAGGTCAACAAGTTCACACCAAATTTACTGTTAAGAACCGATGGTAGATGAATGGATAAGGACGCGGACTCTACTCAGAGGTATCGAGTTCGGATCCGTCCGGACAGTACCAACGTGAAATTTATATGTGCTAATCACATGATTTACCATCTACTGACGGTGAAGGAAAAACATCGTGAGGAAACCCACATGTCCTAGAAGAAATTCTAAGGACATGTCCGATCCACAAACCTGCATTAGGCCAGCGTGTGTGGATTAAGGTGTAAACCCTCTCAGCTCTCTCGTTAGAGGAGAGGAGACCCATGCTCAGCAGTGGGACATAAACTATCTTATACCCAGAGCTCCGCCTGCGTGGACGTCAGTTTGAGTCAATTTTACACAACCGATTCAGATCAAACATGCGTATGATTTTAAGCCTTACAGATTAAGATTTAAATTATTAAACTACAATAAAATAATATCTAAGCATTGTTATACATAATACGTATACTTAGATTTTTGTGAATACATAGAAACACCCAGACCAATGCAAATGTTCATATTCAAGCTCAATGAGCGGGTATCGAACCAGCGACCACTGACTTAGCAATCGAATCTTCGACCGCTACGCCATAGAGGTCGTTATTTGTATCATCCCTACGCTTCACCCGTCTCTTTGAATGTAGCATCGCGTATCATATCTAATACGACGCATAATATCTAATAAGACGTATAATCAACGCCCATCTCTATAATTAATCATAATTAATGAGCAGCTGTTTTATATTTAGTTAATTACTTGTCAGAAATTTGATAATTATAAGTTTCATGAAAATTTTATTCTCTTGTAATTTTACGCAGATATTATTTTTATGAAAACGGCTCAAGTGAGCATCGGATTTGCAGATAAGGGTTCCGTACCATCGTACTAGATACAACACTACATACTTTATAAATCGGAGTAGCTTAATAGTTAAGGAGTAAGTCTTACGATGAAGACGTCCTGGGTTCAAATCCTGGTTGTTTTTTTTATTTTATTTTTTATTTATTTATTTATTGACATCCACAACATACAGTTTCAATAATTAGAAAGCAAACTTTACATTACCTTTTACCGGCATGAGATTTTTTGTCGGACCAAGACTTTTCTAATTAAAAAACCGTATCAAAATCCGCTGGGTAGTTTATGCGTTAATCGCGAAGAAACAGGCAAAAATTAAAAAAAAATATTTTTGTGTTCAGAATCATTTATATAACTCAAGTTTTCTGTGCTCTCTCAACGATTAGCACAGAAACTCTCTCAAGCCCCCCCCCCCCCAAAGCTCTATCCCATTCCCCTCCACCTCTCTTCCAGCATCGGCAGCGCGAGTAGTATTGCACACGTCCATTAGGCCACAGTAACTGCTGCCCATCAGGTAGGCCGTGTGCTTGTCTGCCACCTAAGTTGTATAAAAAAAATCATACTCTTCGCTAGTATCGCTGACATAGCAATATGCTAATCTACTCGGTTATAAATTAGCGAACCAATTCGCTTATGGAATACGCTATGAAAATGCTGAATTTTTATTTGTAGTTCATCTACATTTTGATAGCCATTTAAAATTCTATGTTAATTTATTTTAAGTGTTTCGTTACTTTACGAGTATTACTGATTGCCGAGAGGGATATTTGAAGGAGCCAATATTTATATACGTATCTTGTCTACCCATCTTGATTAATGTTGAAGTACCTACTTTTCATAAAAAAAAACTGACTTCAAAAGCATTATAATAGCAACCCATTAATGTCCCACTGCTGGGCACGGGTCTCCTCTCCTCTAACAAGAGAGCTGAGAGGGTTTAGGCCTTAATCCACACACGCTGGCCTAATGCGGGTTGGTGGATCGGACATGTCCTTAGAATTTCTTCCAGGACATGTGGGTTTCCTCACGATGTTTTTCCCTTCACCATCAGCAGATGGTAAATCATGTGCTAATCACATATAAATTCCACAAAGTGAAATTCACATTGGTGCTGTCCGGCCGGATTCGAACTCGATACCTCTGCGTAGAGGCCGTGTCCTTATCCATTCAGCTACCATCGCTTCAAAAGCATATCGGTGATAGTACGATAAACGAAGTGTTCCCTTATTGAATGTACACACAGTACTTACATTGTAAGTGATACATAAATAATAATTACCGCGGTGATCGCTTTCCATCAGGTGGGCCGTGTACTTGTCTGCTACCTACGTAGTACCTATAAAAAAATGGAACGGCAGTCGGTTCACTGTCTAAGTTCAGTCGTTTCGTAGTTAGACTGAAAGCTGACCCCAACTAAGTTGAGAAAACGTTCGGAGTAGATTAGTTAACAGCTTCACATCAGGTGGACTATATTTTTATTTGCTCTTTAGTATAATGAAAGTAAGTAGGTACTCTCAAAGCTCTCAAATATTTGTATTCTTGCAAAAGTCTATGAAAAAAATATACGAAAGTAAATGGTTTCTTTATACTTATATTGAAGCTAAAAGAAGATGCCGATCATCTAAGGCTTATGTCTCACTAACAGCGAGAAACGATTTCGCAACAATTTGTGTTAACTTGGAGAAAAATATTGTTAGTTTGTAATTTTTACAAATATAGGTATCTGAAAAAAATAGAGATAGAAAACCATTGTGGCTATATTATAACGCCATTTTGAAATGAGAAAAATAATTATTTCGCAGCCCCTGACATGTTGGATGAAAGTTTTTTAGGTTATAACCGGGACTTAGACTTAGGACCTTGTAAAATGGGATAACGTGCTTATGGCCAGTTTGATTCATTTTTGACCCGATGAGGTAGAGAATATAACACATCAAATAATAATGGTAATTTTCTACTTGATATTATATGTATAAGTGAATGTTTGTGAGGATGTTTGTTACTTTTAACACAGAAACTTCGAACAGATCGGGATAACATCTGCTGAAGAGGTCAACTGTTAGGACGGATACTCGTATAACCTGGAAGTTGTGTACTTGGAACAGGCTTAATATTCTTATTCTTCTGTTATATAGCATATAGGCTACTTTTTAATGGGGCAATAGGTACCGTCAGGAGTAGTTGAACGTCAACGAATTTAAGCACGACAATTATTGAGAAAATTAAACAAAACTTAACATAATAATTAATTTAAATTAATTATTATAAAATATATAATGTTATGAGGGTCGGTACCTTAGAATGTGTAAGCTAATACCGACGGCGAACGCACAGTGTATGAATGTAGCTGATATTAATCGCTTCTCCGCTAACAGTGGCACAAAATTCCTAGTGTGTCTGCGGATAAAAGCCGTTATCAAATAAATGTCTTATTACATATTGTTTTTTTTTTCTACAGACTCCTTTAACGTTCGTGAACAGAATCTTTTGAGGAAACAGGTGTTTTGGTTTGTATTGTGACAGGCCATTAGTTATGTTACGTCAAAGAAAACTATTCGAGGCGTTCCCAGGTGATCTGAAGATCGTACCATAAAATTGCTAGAAGATATTTTTGGAAACAATATATTTTGTATCTTAGAAGCTGTTTTTTGTGAAATTTTGAGTGAAAAGGATAAAATAATAACCATAGCGTTGTGTTCCCGGCGGTAAGTAGGGTAGTCAGAGCTCGCAATCCCCCAATCCCCATCTCCAATCTCCAAAAAAAAGTGGAAAGGAGGAGATATCTTATCAGGCTTTGGTTGGTAAGCAGCCTCCCAGTTTTTGGTAAGTGATAATCTGGTCGATGACAGAATATGCTGACTTGGAAGCAACCTATTCAGGACTGGTTGCTCAGACCTTAATTTCTCAGAGTATTCCCCCTCACAAGGAAGAATTGAACTCGTGGCTAGTCCCGGGTTCAATTCCAAACCTAGATGTCGACATTTTCTCCTAAAAATAAACCATAAACGTAATAGTTTGTGAAGATATTTGGATGTTTGTCAAAATTTGGCACACAGATAAACCATTTTCTGGAGAAACATAGAATTCGTTTTGTGCTGAGAACTGGTTCTTGTCGAGGGTAGGCACGGCAAAACTACATCATTCAAGTCGCGGGCATCATCTAGTAAAATATAAACTTATAAAGGACCGTATGAAATAAAAAACAGAAAAAGAAGTCAAATAAGTCGAATAACAATAAATTAGACTTATAACATAAATAAACTCACGCCTATATCCCCGAAAGGGTTGGCAGGGCAGTGCTAGCACCCACATTTCGTCAGTTTATTTTTAGGTTAATAAGTTTAATAGGTGGCGAGCCTATTGCCATTAACCAGGCACTTATAAACCTGCGATAAATACACACACAACTTCGAAAAGCATCGAAAAGTCATTGGTGTGTGCCATGGTGAACCTGGGATCAAACCCGAGACCTCGTCTCAGCAGTCCATTACGCAGACCACTTGACTTTTAATGTTGCACAATATTATATTTAGAGCATTTGTAATGGCAACACTAGCCAGGAATTAACTCTATAAAATAACAGACAGTTTGCAAAAGGAAATTCATCTAGACAGTGTTGCTCGCAACCAATTTGTCGAAACTTGTAATTTATTGGAGAAACTCAGTCACTTCGGGTGCTTTAATTATTATATTTTGTTCTTGTTTCTACTTAAAACATTATGTATTTATTTATTTATTTTCTTTATTTTCAAAATAGTGCAACATAATTACATCTTTTTGACGTCAAAAACTACTTAATACTAAGTTTACCACCGCTTCCTAGGCGCTAGTGGAGAAGAAACGGCGCAACAAACTCCACTGCTGCATTTTGAGACGTCAGGTTATACATAGATCTTAAGACTAAATATGGACGAATGTACATTTTTTGTCTCGTGTGAATATAAATAAAGGTATATAAAAAAACGTTATAATATATTTAAAAATACTGGATTGTATTTATGTATTTACTTACAATTATGTAGCTATTTTTTTGTATTGGTGTAAGTACAATAAAGTTAACCGCGGCAGCCTAGTCGTTTGGATAATTCGATCCTAGGTTCACCATGGTACACACCAATGACTTTTTGATGCTTTTCGGAGTTATGTGTATATTTATCGCACGTTTATTAGTGCCTCGGAGAGCACGTTGAACCGTCGGTCCCGGTTGCCATACAACCATCTATGGCAGTCGTTACGGGTAGTTGGAGCCCACAAAAGTCCAACCAGTCTAACTTGGAACTTCGATATCGCCGTTGGTCATAATGACCATTGGTTGTGGAGGTCAGATGGCAGTCGCTCCACGGAAAATATCGAAGTTCAGCCGCATCACAGTTAGACTGGAAAGCCGACCCCAACTGAGTTGGGAAAAAAGTTCAAAGAATGACAATAAAGTTTGTTTCTTTTATTCTATTGTTTGGTTGGTTTGTTTTTGTTAAATAGTTACTACAAGAACGAGGTAGGTAGGTATATCACAGGCATAACTGCGAGGGATAAAAGGACAGAAGACACGCCTCGTTCCATTTTACAAAGAAAACTACAAATTTTAACATTTTAATCGCAATTTTCATTCATGTAATATTCAGTGCAGGCAGGCTCGCGTAAAAGCTGTACAACGGTCTCATTATGGCTCAAGATTTATTGCTGAATTCAAAACTTTGTGAATATTAACTGGGACACCGGTGTCCCCGACAGACAGCCGACAATGTTCAAAACTAAAGCTCGCCTGGCTTGTGAATATAAACTACAATATTCAGAGAAATGTATGTGATTAGGCATGAAACTTCAACACAGCATACATCATGATGTATGCTGTGTTGAAGTTTCATCCTCCTATAGTCCCGGGGCCTTTAAGCGGGGCGTGAAAAGCATTTGATGAGGCCGTCAAGCTGAGGGCTGCCATTGTAGCACTACTGGTGTATGTAGTGGTGACCCCAGTCCTGAGACTTTGTCTTTAGCTTACTATCAGGCGAGGTAAAGTCATTTTGACGTGTCCTATATAAAAATTGGTTGCCTGTAAAGTCGGTATACGGGCGAAAGTTTTACGTGACAACGACTTTGAGTGGTAAAATAATTTTTATGTCTGTCTCTCTCGCTCTTAGGCGGGCTAACCATGCCCGAGTGGAAGGGACGCGTGCCTCTCACTCGCTCTCATTGTGAGCGCATAACGTGAGCGGAGCGTAACGCAGTTTCTTGAAGTGTCACCCGGCAAACCAATTTATAAGACGTTGTCACGTCAAAAAATCTATCTTTCATTTGAGATCTCTTGCATCGAAATTTGTCTAGTCGTTAGGCCTGTAGAGGGGACAAAGAAGACTACATACATAGTTACGCGCGAAACACATTACACTCGCTGCCGCGGCTAGGCTAGGTTGTGTACATATGAATATTTTACAGGCGTCATTTCCGCCACAAACCGCTCCCTCACAATCAATTACCTAAAAGACTGCTGGCTATAGGCCGCAAATTTGTTCGCAGTAATGTTGGTTCATCGCGGACGTGGAATTATAGATTATACTTTTTATTATTTATTGCTATTTTTTTAAGGTACATGACTTCACCTCGTCGGATGGCAAGCTAAAGGTAAAGTTGCAGTACCGGGGGTGACCATTACATACACCGATAGTGCTACAGTGTTGGCCTCAGTTTAACGGCCTCATCAAATGCTTTTTCACGCCCCGCTTAAAGACCCCAGGACTATAGAAGGAAGGAATTTATTATCAAGTTATAATTATAGTAACAATTATTTTTTGAAATAGCAAGCTTGATAATAAATTCCTTCCTCTTATAGTCCCGAGTCATTTAAGTGGGGCGTGAAAAAGCATTTGATGAGGCCGTCAAGCTGAGGGCCGCCACTATATAGCACTATCGGTGTATGTAATGGTGACCCCGGTCATGAGATTTTACTTTAACTTACCATCGGGCGAGGTGAAGTCATGATGACGTATTCTCCTATATAAAAAGGGAATAGGTTCCCATGGGAACAGAATTTCTGGCGAGCAACAGCCAGTAATAATAAAAAGTAAAGTACCCATGTCTGACTCATTTCGAATTTCTACCTAAGTGCTATAAGCATTTCAGGCAACTAACTACCAAAGTTAATGAAATGATCCTCATAAACCTCACGAAAATATACGTTAGGATTAATTACATTTTGCGGTGCTGACGTCATAAGTACTTACCCAAGATTGCGCTTATTATTCGTTAGGAAAGCGATGGTAGCTGAATGTATAAGGACGCGGCCTCTGCTCAGAGTATCGAGTTCGAATCCGGCCGGACAGTACCAATGTGAATTTCACTTTGTGTTTATATGTGCTAATCACATGATTTACCATCTGCTGACGGTGAAGGAAAAAAATCGCGAGGAAACCCACATATCCTAGAAGAAATTCTAAGGACATGTCCGATCCACCAACTTTACTGACTAGTACCTACTTATCTACTAGTTACTAAGGTATTCTGCCGGTCCTAAGTCCACACAAGTAGGTAGTGTGCGCGTCAGCTGATCAATGTTATCGCGCGTGAATTACGTGAACGAAGTCCTAATATTCAATGCACTGGTGAATTTGTGATGACTATAAGTAGCTCAAGCCCCCCTGTGAAGGATGCTTAAATATCAGTACGTTGTATATAGTTACTGTGCTAAGACTGACTAGTGTGACTTTACATGGACATAACTTTGCAATATTTTAACATAGTCAACACTTAGCTACAAGCTTCTATGACATACATGAGTCTTCTTCAACCTAGCGTTAATCCCAGTCGCATCCAAAGCTTTCACCTCGGAATCTGGGGTCCACTTTACCAATCTTAACTGCGAATTTGACTGGACCTCGATATTTTCCGTGAAGCGACTGCCATCTGACCTTCACAACCCAATGGTGACATTAGGCGATATCGGAGCATTGCAGCTAGACCGTTGTTGTTGGACTTTTTAGAGCTCCAACTACCCATAACGACTGCTGACGTTTGTATGGCAACCGGGACCGACGGCTTAACGTGCTCTCCGAGGCACGTCATACATGAGTATTTTACTTAAAGTATTTTAAGTTGGTACCTACCCTGTAGCTCCAAGATTGTCACTTTAAATAAAACAAGTCAGATACCAACTTGTTTACAAAGTAGGCTAATAACTTTTGCTTTATTAAGTGTACGCATATGTAAACAGATGAGTACAAGCGAATGTACAATGTTTTGTACACGAATATGTACGAAGATGGCCCGCTAAGTTTGACGGCTTAAGAGCGAGTGATGTGCCTGGTTGGGCCATTAGCATTTAAAATTAAAACGTTGTGAATTCAGCGTAAGGTAAGGGTTAATGTAGGGTAGAATAGTTGTTGTACTGTTTGGAAGTTGGTCAAGGTTTTGTGGAGATGGAGAAGTATTTTTATACAGCTTCACAGACAGCTCATTTCAGACGGAAGATACCTTCGTGTCCTACCTCCTTGAAAAGTATGTATTAAAAGATTAGTCATTAGAACAAAAACTTTATACAAAATGAACAAGCAATTCGAATTCTTAATGTATTTACTGATGCCAATGATAATACTTCTGCTAATGACAATATGCAGCAGAGATTAATGATTCGTTAGACAGAAAAGAAAATTAATTGTCAATGATGTCGACTCTGTTGTTACGATGGTATATTAAACTATTTTTAATCAATTCTATCGCAATTCATTTGGTTTTTTATACTACTTAGGTGGCAGACAAACACACGGCCCACCTGATGGAAAGCGGTCACCGTGGCCTATTGACGTGTGCAACGTCAGAGAGGTCATTCTCGCACTGCCTACCCCGGAGAGGTTGAGGAGTTTGGTTGGGGTTGGGAGCTCAGACTGGCTACCCTACTTACCGGTGGGAACACAACACGCTGGTTATTATGGGCGCGGTGTTCTGCAGGGCGGAGGTACTACCCTAGTCGGATTGCTCAGTTCGGACGGGAGATACCGTCGTGTCTTATTTCCGTCAAATATATGCAATGTTGCGAACGAATTTTTAAAAATCTTCGGTAGCCGTTTAAGTTGTTTGAAAATCAAAACAAAGTCTTCTTTCAGTAAAATTGTCTATCTATATTATTTAAGAAGATACGTCCCTTTCCGTGTGGTATCACCGTATGGCATCCTGCATTTAGTTTTTCTGTAACTTTGGCTGCTTATAATCTTATTTACTCAGACCAACATCAAAGCGTGATAATGTGCCTAATTGCATGGCATAATCTGGGATTATATCTACACGTACACACAACACACGTACAAAAGCACTGCCTCCCTCCTACGCCCTTTCTTGTATTATTTTAGCTATATAATATTTACAAAGTCAAGTTTACAAAGCTAGCGATGGTAGCTGAATGGATAAGGTCTCTACTCAGAGGTATCGAGTTCGAATCCAAAATTGATGTCCATGGTCTGAAGATGGAGATAGTAAGTAGTCATAAGATCTTCTGAACGAAGAAGATAAATCAATCTAGTTTGGCCTCATTTGTTTTGTCTGGCTATGCACTTACTAAAAAGCTTTTTTTTTAAAAAACTAATGTTCAAACTCAGACCAATAAAAAGTATAGACGGAGTATTGGACATTTTTTTGAAGCCCACCAACATAAGACGATTCGGTAATCTTATGACGGACTTATGACAGACGTTCGGTTTGGTAGTCTTTGCGTAGTCGGCCGAAGAGCTATTGTCAGCGTGTGACGTGTTTTGACTTATGCTCGAGAAGCTTCACTTATTTCCTCGCTATTGTTCACAATGGCTCCGTCTATACTTTTTTATTGGTCTGAGTGTTCAAAATCTGAAAATTATTATAGACCTGTGACGCTAAATAGGCGGCCGAAGGGGACTGTATAGAGAAATTTCTACAAAGAATTTCACTGAAATCTCAGATCTAAAAATAAATGCTATTTTCTACGCGAAAATTCGTATTGCCAACGTTATAAATGGCATTCGAAGTTGCAATTTATCGATTTTGGATGGTTCAATGGATAAAAAGCTAAGGTTCCATTTTTCTTTTTCTTGAGCTAAATAAGTCCATGGGAGTTGAATGGTTTGTTCTTTACGGTTTATAAACACTACTAGATATAATATAATTTTGGCGTAAACTGGGTACAAAGTACGTTCCCATAGTATAGGATATCATTGAAATTTCTTAACAATGAAATTTGATTGCACAAATTTGCCTCAAATTATGCCGGGTAGGTACCACCGTGCACCTAGCGAAAAACCCTCCATAGTAATCCAACCTCGGTGCAGGTGTATAGCCGGGGCTTGAGGTAATGGTTGTCGCAGCACTTGTGGGACCAGTGGGTATTGGCGTAGTCTAAACCAATATCTGCGCTTTGTCGCGCAGTGTTGATAATCAACTCTTTTTTTAATGAGGCTGTCAAGTTGAGGGTCACCATTATGTCACTGTCAGTATATGTTATAGTGACCCCCTTCCTGAGACTTTACCTTGAGTTTAACATCAGACGAGGTGAAGTTATATTGACGTGACTGATATAATAAAAATATTAACAAAAAATTAACGGTGGAGAGAATAGTGCAATTATAGTACTGCTTATTTCTAAAAGTAATTTCTACCAGCAGATCGGCGAGAGGAGATCATGAAGAACAAAAAAGGTTGCGGGTAGTCCCCAAATATATAAACAAATTCACAGAAATTAGCCTCTGTCTTTATCATATTATTTGGTTTAGGTGTTATGTGATATTATTGTTAGAAATTGTTATCATAACAAAGAATTTGTATTAAATTATTAAGAAAGAACTTCTTGGTAGCACATTTCCTTTCCAGATTCGAATAAAATCGTGAAATATAGATAAAAATGACTCTGCTTACCCCTTTGATTGATATAAAATAGTAAGTGAAAAATACTTGCCTTGCCTAACAAATTGTAAGTAATACTTCTTGTTGAATGCGATAAAACACATTATATACTGTTATTATACATGTTATTGTTGCTATTTTGTTCATAAAAAGAACAATTATACATAAAAAATTCAAATTGTTTAAATTTAGAATCATTTTAATGCAAGCACCCGAGAGACAATTCAAAACAGACGTTCTAATTTCAACTCACAAAGTACCTTTGTTTAAAATAGTACACAAAAAATGCACAGCAAAACATAAATATGTTATACAAATATATATCGAAAATGTATAACACTTTTAAGTTATAAATATTTAAGTATATAAAGTTATATACAAACCTATTACATAACCCGCGAAGTGAGATCCAAATTAATTAAAATTATTTTTTTAAATTAACACAAGAGACACTGAATTTATAACTTTTTTTTAAGCTTCAAGAGAAGTAGAGAAAGTATTTTTTTTTCACAAGAGGAGTTGGAAATTCGAGAGAAAGATACGGACAGCCGATCTGCACCGCACTCCGAGTATCACTGGGAGCCGTAGATGCGCGTAGCCGTTGCTACGGTTTGGTTACGAATCTCGTAGACGTGCTACGACGTTTATTTGTTTTATATTTGTGTTGTTGTTCTAAAGATATTTGTGTGATTGTTCTAATAATAATTTGATTGTTGTTTTAATGAGCATGTTTAGGCTCCTCGTTTTTTCTTGTTCCAAAAATAATTCTAAAGTAATTATAATATTTCTTTGTTCTAAAAATTATATACACATACCTAATTATTATTTTGTAGACATTGCCTATTATATTATACTATACTTTTTTATACCACTTAGGTGGCAGACAAGCACACGGCCCATCTGATGGGAAGCGGTCACCGTGGCCTATGGACGTGTGCGACAACAGGGGCACTAGCACTGCCTACCCTAAAGGGGGAGGGTAGGTAGGTAGGGGTAGGGCTTAAGAGGGTTTTTGTGCTGACGACTTTTTTTGACTTAAACGAACAATATAGAAAATCAACAAATCGAACCTTTTTTTTCCGTGCGGAAATTCTCATGGATACCACCCAGGTTATGTCGGACTCGGGGTCTTCTGACACCAGAGTGTAAGGTGGCCCAAAGAGTATAAAGCATACAGAGAGAAAGAGAGAAATCGAACCTATGGCTTACTACAGTGTAATGGCCAGGGTTCGAACCCAGAACCTTTAAATCGTAGAGTTCTTTGTAATGTGTCCCATGGTTACTTCCATTACAACAGTGACAATGTAATTAATCACAAATACTGTGATTACAGCGATTAATTACGTCATGATAACTTATTACCTTTGTGCTACACTTTACTTGACGGAGATTGATGAGTTACAGTCGTGGAAATGGCGAGGTTAAGCAATGTGGTTAAGGTATGATTATAGATGGGTGATTTTTTTATTCAATACTTACTAAGATGCCCGCGGTTCCACCTGGGGGAGGTTATGTTTATACCCTTACTAAAATAATTCAAGTCCTATTTTTTATTGAATATACATGCAAAATTTCATAAGAATCGGTTAAGCCGGTTCGGAGGAGTTTTGTTACAAACATTATGCCACGAGATTTTTTTTATATCGATCACGTCAATATGACTTCATCTCGCCTGATGGTAAGCTAAAGGTAAAGTCTCAGTATTTTATATTTTAGATACTTGTTATCATCATCACTGTTGCATCCAAAGCTTGTTTTTTGTAATCCAGGGTTAACTCTCTTACTTTTTCTTTTAATTTGGCGTATCTCGACTTTTGCGAGAGCGACTGCCATCTCGCCTTCCATAGCAAAGAAAAAAGGGATGGTCATACAGTAAGTTGTTTTCTTCACATAAACGCCAATCCAAGTTGCTGCCAATGCTTGCACTTCAAAGCCTGGGTCCTGTTTTCTTCTACGCCTTTCCCTATAAAACTTGACTTTTACGAGAGCGACTGCAAACTAACTTTCAACTTCGAGTGAAAACCTGCATAAAAGCCACGTGTGTCCTTCAGCAGGTCTGGTTCCTTGTAGGTAAAGTTGACTGATGTCCCAAAAATCTACATAGGGCTCCATAAACCTTATAATCCTTATAATCATCACCTTATCGCTAGCCCCTATATATACCCAGATTATAATCATCATCATTTTATCGTATTTTCCTGCTTATATCCAAAGTTTTGTATTCATCCCGAGTAGAGGCAAGCCAAAAAAAATTAAAATGAGTAAATTAAATTAAGGTATTTTTTTGCTCTGGCAACTTTGTTAAGTAAATTAAAAGTAATAATGTTTACTCTGTGTTTTTCTTTGCGAATAAGGGAGAGGAGCAATATAGCTTTGCATTTTTAGAACAAAATTATTTTAAGGAAAATAGGTATTATACAAAATTAAATCTACATGGAACATTGGTTTTTATTACCACTAATAAAGATCACTGGTTCGGATCCCGTGCTTGGCAAAATTTTGTTTAAGTGATGATTTTTTTATATCGTCCACGTCAATATGCCTTCAACTTGCCTGATGGTAAGCTAAAGATAAAGTCTCAGGAATCTCACCATTACAAACACCGATAGTGCTATAATGGTGACCATCAGCTTGACGGCCTCATCAAATGCTTTTTCACGCCCCACTTGAAGGACTCGGAACTAAGACTGATCAATTTGCCTATTGTAGTCCACTGACTGGACATAGGCCTCTCCTATATAGTGAGACGCGAAAATTCCACATCACGCCGTAGGGGCTATTCAGTGGGTCGCGGTTTATCCGCAAGCTGAAAAGCGAACACCGTCCTTTGTGGGAGAAATAAATTCAACTACTGCATTAGGAATTCAACTTCCTGCTGAAAAGTATGTAAAAAAGACCGACCGACCGAAGATACCGACCTCTACGTGGGCGAGGCCGCGAACGGAAGCTAGTATCAAATAAATCGCACGAAAATCCGTTAAAACTAATTTTATTTCCGTAGCAGAGAATGCATGTGCATAGAGTATAAAGTTTATTTTTAAAAAAGCCAATGAAGCCCTAATATAGCGATGGGCGCATTGCCAACGCCTGGCAAGAGCTGCCTAAAGTCAAAGCTGTCTAGGATAAGACGTGACATGATGCTTAAAAGCGGTTTGCTTCAAGTAAAGAGTGTTATTAGATGTTTCGCTTAAAACAAGCTGCTGTTTAAAAAAAAACAAGCTTTTAATATTAACAATATTGCATTGTCATGGGACTTACATAAGTATGCCAAATTTCAGCTCAATCGGATAACCAGAAGTGGTTGAAAAATGGCTTGCAAGATTTGATTACAGACGACTGGACAGGTGAAACTAAATCCCACTAAAAATATACCTGGTATAAAGGGGGACAAGTTCCTATCGGCTAATTGTTCGCCTAAAAAGGGTTAAAATCCAATCCAATGCCAAGTTTAGATGTACTTTAAAATCGATCATGATCACCTAAATTTCTTCTAAACTTGAACTTGGCAGGTTTTCGTGCTGTACCTAACACTTGATTAATTGTTTAATTAAATTAACATGCCAAGTTCAAGGTACGAGAAAAAATACATGAAAAAAAAATGTTTTAAATCTATTAATTGTGTGCTAGTACTTTCAATCAATATAATATGTAGTCACTTACAAACGCGGTATAAATGCCTTTAACCTTAATATTCTCGCTGTTCCCAAACTTACCTGTAACAAAAAACAATAAAAGATTAGTTCAAAATATTAAATAATAAATATAGATTTTAAGTCTGACCAAGATTTAAAAAAAAAATCGCATCGAAATTCGCTTAACCCTTAATAGGGCCCGAGCCTGTGAGTGCTTTTTCTTCAAACTAACACTGGTTCCTGGCTAATAATAGGTCACAGATTTCATTTTTCTAAATATTTTTTATAGGGGTTGCATTTTAGGGGTAGTTTTTCCGGTGGTAAATAATATACCATTGCCCGTTTACAACTTCAAAATTTTGTGGATTGGTGGTAAAATTGTTACCATTGCCCCTTCTGGCGCATTTTTATTTTAAGACTAGTGGTTTCATCTGTGTTTGTCATACATTTTTTGTTAAATAAATTTATGTAGCTACCTTATTTTGTATGTACCTATGTTATTGATAAACTCATAAACCACTCCACCGAAAACTCGACTCGACTAAAAAAAATTTCGTACTTTATGACTAGGTATATCCATCAGCTTCTAAAGAAATTACGTAAACTATCTATGAAAGCTTATTAGTAGTGAACTTTACCCGAGTCCCGGCTTACCGTAACAAACAAACTGATTTTTATATATAGTTACCTACGGTTTTTAGTAAGTATAATCGGGCAATGGTAACTATTTTACCACTTAAAAACCATATCGAAAAATGTATTAAAAATCGTTCCTGAAAGCTGCTAATACGTAAAACGAAAGTAAATATACCCTATTTTATAAATTTGTATCGTAAAATTTCTTATAAGAATTATTGTAGAACAAATTTGCACAAAATCCACACTCGACCACTAAAACATTCAATTTTTGCCACCAAAATTCGTTGGGTCAACTTTGACAGTACCGTAGATTGCTAAAATGACTTTGATAACTTATGAAGAGTCAAAAATATGACAGTAAACTTACTAAAAAAATATAATGAGATCAAGGAATAACATTTAATGTAGCCATTTTAAATATATCTCAAATTTTGTAGAAAAGCAGAAAGTGGTAATATATATACCCTTACCCTATTAAGGGTTAATAGTTTTTGTGTCTATTACGCACAAACAGGCAAACAGACAATAATTAAAAAAATATTCTCGTGTTAAGAATCGTTCACATAACATAACCCAAGTATTTTTTTTAATCTCCAATGTACAAACAGCTACTTTACAATTTTATATAAATATACCCGCCAGGCATCGTTTATCCGTCACTTATAATCAACATCGATCCTCTTAGAAACGCATTAAATTCTACCCTTTTAAGAGCGAGATGCTGTCGATCTTCGATATAGGGCATTACGAGTACCTATCCGTCGTAACGACGCGTATGTGGATAGATAGGGCTAATCACTCTGGAGATTGTGGGAACGAGACTGAACGATAATGCTTTTCCTTTTTGGAAAACATATCCCGGTATATAGAGGTATATTATCCCGGTATATTGACGTCAAAAAGATGTAGTTACGGTGCACTATTTTGAAAAATAAAGAAATTGAAATTGAAATATAGTACAAGCTTCCGCCCGCAGCTTCGCCCGCGTGTAGACTAAGATCCCACTGCAGAATCATGCATGCATCGAATATATGGTAAAAAACAAATTTTACGCATATTTATGATTAGGAGAACATATATATACTAGGTTGCCTATCAAAATGTGGCCGCTAATAATGTTTAATTCAATTATTGCTAATTCATTTTTCGGAAAAAAAATCCATCACATGGTTTTTAAATAAAATATCATCCACGTCACGGCAATACACATAAGGACTCTGAAAAATCACGGTTGCCGTTGCGCACTTCGCCGTACCTCTTCGCAGCCAGGTGTAAACAGGTATGATTTTGATACATTTATACGGTCATAACGGACATTTATTATTCTTATATCAAATGAAAGCTAATTTTTTTCTGTTTACTTCAGCACGAATATCATTATAAGTCGGGTCAACATTATAGGCTACATATTATCACGCTATCACCTACGGGGAACGAGCAGTGAACATTTATTTCTTCAACGCATTCTGTAACAACGTGTAATCTAAGGACGCATATTTGAATGTTGTTACTATGTTAATCATGCTATAAATAAACATGGTAAATCACCAACAAATTCCACTTAGTGAACTGAAAGTGAAATTCACATTGCTACTGTCCGGCCGGATTCGAACTGCGTTGTAAAGTCAGAAGCAGACGGCGAGCTGTTGTCTCTGCCTACCCCGGAGGGAAAAAGGCGTGAGCATAATGTATGTATGTATGTATGTATGTATGTATGTATGTATGTATGTATACTTTCATGGCATCAATAAATTAATCAATTAATTGCAAGGAACAATCTTTTTAACGAACACGGTCTATCTACATATATCGCGTTGGGGTAGCCTGCAATAGCAGTTTTTTAAATTAGTCAGGTCAATATGACTTCACCTCACCTAATGGTGAGCTAAAGATAAAATCTCAGGAATGGGGGTCACCATTATAATACACCGATAGTAATGGTGGCCCTCAGCTTGACGGCCATGTGCCGTTCTTTTTTCTTCAACCTAGCGTTAATCCCAGTCGCATCCAAAGCTTTCACCTCGGAGTCTGGGGTCCGCTTTACCAGTCTTAACTGCAGATTTAGCTGGACCTCGATATTTTCCGTGAAGCGACTGCCATCTGACCTTCACAACTCAATATACACTTATATACACTTGTTTGTATTATATAATATACTAGCTGTTGCCCGCGGCTCCGCCCGCGTGGATGTCGAAATCTGTTTCAAAAACTATCCTATCTCTCAAGTTGGATCGAACTGCACATGGTGTGCGAATTTTATTATAATCGGTTAAGTCGTTTAGGAGTCCATTGAGGACAAACATTGTGACTCGAGATTTATATATATTAAGATATTATACATATTTATGTAGTGTATGTATGTGTACTATTTTTTTTTTGGTAGTCTATCACATTAATTACTTTTATGCCTACTACGTTATATAATAGCTCTTCACCACCCGATGGTTGACTGGTAGAGAATGCCTAAGGCATTAAGTCCGCCAATGTACTATGTGCATGAAGATTTAATAAATCTATACTTATAATAAATCTGTAGAAGTGAAAATTCTGTACATTGAAAATATCAAAAAAATAAATAGCAGGGGGTGTTACTAGACCGACACCGAACCCAAATATGTGATTAAAAAAATTTTTGTCTGTCTGTCTGTCTGTCTGTCTGTCTGTCTGTCTGTCTGTCTGTCTGTCTGTTTGTTCAGGCATCACGCAAAAACTACCGGTTCGATTACGATGAAACTTGGTATAATTATTCTTCAATATCCTGGGCAGCACACTGGATACTTTTTATCCCGGAAAAGTACATACAATAAAAGACAAATTTAATTTTGCGGTTCAATTCCTAGACCCGATTACTGTACCAACCGCAAATAATAAGTTTGTCGTAGGTTACGTCACCCAGTTCAAAATTCAAAATTCAAAATTTATTAAGGTCACAGGTAGATAGAAGATGTTGTCAATTTAAAAGTATCACCGTAGCATGTCTGATAAGACGTACAATAGTATAATCATATGAACCACATCACACTAGGTACAAATTAAATTGTGAAATATGTAATAATTGTACTATTCTTTCCACCTTCCATTTTCTTTACTAATTAACATTGTGTGTGCATAAATATTAAATAAATAAATAAATAAATAAATTATTTAGATGAAATTTAATAATGTTTTTTTATGGGTGGGTCAATTTATGAGTGGGGTTCAAGTAAGATTAGTGGATAGTGGTGTTATTAGTTTTTAGGGATTTTAATTTGAGTGGGAGTGGGGGTGGGGGTGGGGGTGGGGGTGGGGAAGGGGGCGGGGGTGGTGGTGGCAGTGGGAGCGGGAGCGGGGGTGGGAGTGGGAGTAGGAGTGTGCGTGGGAGAGGGAGTATGCGTGGGAGTGGGAGTGTGCGTGGGGGCGGGAGTGTGAGTGAGAGTGGGGGTGGGAGTGTGAGTGGGAGTGAAAATGGGGGTGGGAGTGTGAGTGGGAGCGGGAGCGGGGGTGGGAGTGGGAGTGGGAGTGTGCGTGGGAGTGGTAGTGTGCGTGGGAGTGGAAGTGTCCGTGGGATTGGGAGTGGGAGTGTGCGTGGGGGTGGGAGTGTGAGTGTGAGTGGGGGTGGAAGTGTGAGTGGAAGCGAGAGCGGGGGTGGGAATGGGAGTGGGAGTGTGCGTGGGAGTGGGTAAGTGTGTGGGAGTGGGAGTGTGCGTAGAGTGGGAGTGTGCGTGGCAATGGGAGTGGGAGTGTGCGTGGGGGTGGGCGTGGGAGTGTGAGTGGGAGCGGGAGCGGGGGTGGGAGTGGGAGTGGACGTAGGAGCTGGAGCAGGAGTGGGAGCAGGAGTGGGAGTGGATGCAATAAGCGACTTCCACGCGAGCGGAGCCGCGGGCAACAGCTAGTAAATAAATAAAATAAATGGTGACATTAGGCGTAGATATTGACGGCACATGAGTAAAGATAAGTATTAACGGCCTCATCAAATGCGTTATAAGTAAACAAAGATCACTACATAGTATAAAACAAAGTCGCCTTTTCTGTCCCTATATCCATATGTGCGCTTAAATCTTTAAAACTACGCAACGGATTTTGATGCGGTTTTTTCCAATAGATAGAGTGATTCAAGAGGAAGGTATATGTATAATACATGCATCATATACTAAGGCTAATTTAGTATCAGCATTGCACCCGTGCGAAGCCGGGGCGGGTCGCTAGTAAGTAATAAGTAAGAAAAAAAAATAAACAAAGATTGCTATATTTTCTAGACAAAAACAAAACATAAAAATACTTGTGTAAACAAGTCGCAATATTTCTAGAAACAAACAGAATAATTTGATGGAAACACGTCCATTTCAATTTACTGTGAGATGTAATATTTTGTGGGACGTTTTATTGTTCATAGTTTACTGAGCATCGCTGTTTTGGCTGCGAAGAAATACGATCTTTGGGGCTAACATGAAACTCATATAATACAGGATGTCCTTTCTTTTATTTATCGATTTATCGCAGGTTTATTAGTGCCTCAGAGAGCACGTTAAGCCGTCGGTCCCGGTTGCCATACAAACATCTATGGCAGTCGTTACGGGTAGTTAGAGCCCACAAAAGTCCAACCAGTCTAACTTGGAACTTGGATATCGCCATTGGTTGTAGAAGTCAGATGGCAGTCGCGCCACGGAAAATATCGAAGTTCAGCCGCATCACACTTAGACTGTAAACCCGACCCCAACTGAGTTGGGAAAAAGGTTCAGAGAATGTCCTTTCATTTAATTCAGCATGTTTGTTAGAGAGATTTGATCCTTATGATTGGCCCTATCGATTGATGCAATAAGTAAATAATGGTTAAAGTTAAACACTTTTATGCATTAAAAGCGGCTATATTGTTTTTTTTCGTAGTGAAGTATATTCTACTAGTCAAGCCCTTTCATATGATATCTATATTGCGGTAATAGTGAAAAATACGTAAGCCGCCATTTTGTTGCGGCGGCCATCTTAGATTTATAATAATAAAGAGTAGATTAACTTGTATTGTCACCAGAACTAAAAATATGTGCCAACTATCAGAACAATCCGTTCACAGGAAGGGTGTTAATTTTTAATTACTAGATTTGATCCAAACAAACAGGTCAAGTTAAATAAAAGCGTTTTATCAAAAATACTGAGTTAATACCCTGTACTTTGCATCTTTATTTTTTCGAATTTTAGCCAGTTCGATTACCGAATGTAGCAAGCACATTGTAAAAATCTTTGAATGCAGTTTAAATTGTATTTGAAATCGAAATGAAGTCTTCTTTCAGTAAATTTGACAATCTAAATTATTTTGAATACTTCCCCTCCATGTGGCATCGCTTTAGGACATCCTGTATATTCGAAACTTTGGCCTGTACGAAACGCGAACGGAAGGCAGGTACTATGAAGCTCTTAATTTGGATGTAATTTATGTTTTTTTGACGTGATAACGTCTTATAAATTGATAATACCAGCAACACTCATGAAAAATAGTAACGTTCCATAGTAACGTTCCACCTGAGCCTGTGCGTGCAAGCGAGAGCGCGCAACAAGCGATAGAGAGGCCCAAGCAGTGAGGCCAGAGTCAAAGCGTTGGCTTGTGACACATGTATCTCTCTTCTCGCGTGAAATAGTAAGGTTCCGCTTCTGTAGTGTATTTAATTTAGTATCAGCATTGCACCCGTGCGAAGCCGGGGCGGGTCGCTAGTATTACATAAAATAATGATTATGACGTTATCACGTAAATCTATCGTCCGTAAACCAACTTTACAGACAACCAATTTTTTTCTTGTTAAAAAAAACGTTAAGTAGGTACGCATTTACAGTTAGTGACTAATGGATAAAATTTTGGCGCAAGCTATACTATCGAGACTGTGGACTCAGACGACAGTCACTCCCGTAAAAGTCAATCAAGATAAACGTAAAAATAGTCCAGAGAAAACATAACCTAACAGCGGTAGCCTAGTGGTATGGGTAATGGACTGCTAAGACGAGGTCTCGGGTTCGATCCAAGGTTACCATGGCACACACCAATGACTTTCCGATGCTTTTCGAAGTTAATGTGTGTATTTATCGCAGGTTTATAAGTGCTCGGTTAATGGCAATAGGCTCGCCACCATTGGGACCTAAACATAAACTGGCGAAATGTGGGTGCTAACACCTCTGCCTACCCCTTCGGGGATATAGGCGTGAGTTTATGTTGTTATGTTATGTTAAAAAAAAACATAATAAACGAAACGATTCCAATTTCCTCGAAAAAAAATGCTAAAATTATTCAAAAATTCAACAAAAGTTCATAAGATTACTCGCTAAGGATAAAAATAAAAATGTGAGAATATTCTGAATATAAAACTGGAATTTTAGCTATTCCATTTGTCGAAATAACACCGCCCTATTCGAATATTATATCAAAGGGACGTCCCTTTTATAAGAAGGGTCGCATCGATTCGCAGATTCGCTTTAAGAGGTCAATTTTGTGGAACCTAAGGTCTTGATTGCGAAATTTCGTTCCCTTTTCGTTTCGTAATCGAACGATTTCAATTTATTATGCGATAGATAAGAGATATCGCGTCTCTTTGTACTTATTTCTGATTATTAAGTACGTGTGTTTTATAAGAATTACTTGACTTTTTTTTATACTACGTAGGTGGCAGACAAGCATACGGCCTACCTGATGGGAAGCGGTCACCGTGGCCTATGAACGTGTGCAACACTAAGGGTGTCACACACGCGCTGCCTACCCTGAAGGGAAGGGGGGAGGGCTGGGAAGGCGTGGGGAGGCTAGGAAGGGATGGGAGGAGGAGGGGTACAGTGAGCTCTGGCTACCTACTTACCGGCGGGAACACAACTCGATGGTTATTATGGCCGCGGTGTTCTGTAGGGTGGAGGTACTACCCCAGTCGGACAGCTCATTTTGGACGGGTGATACCGTCGTGTCCTACCTCCTATAACATTACTATGACTTAAAGACCAATACCCTCGAGCCTCTACAATTGCGCAGAGATATTGCTTCTCTGGCAGTATTCTACCGCCTCTACCATGGCGAGTGTTCCGATGAGCTTCACCAACTAGTCCCACCCTCTCCTTTCCTATATAGAACAACACGTGCAAGGCTGAGATATTACCTTCACACAGTGATAACAATTCCATCTAGAACTAAGCGTTTCGGTGCCCCTTTTCTTTGCCGCACTATCAAGACCAGGAATTCTTTGTCAGCTCATTATGTTTCCTTTCTATTATAGTCCCGGGGCCTTTAAGCGGGGCGTGAAAACGCATTTGATGAGGCCGTCAAGCTGAGGGCCGCCATTGTGGCACTATCGGTGTTTGTTATTGGCATTTATCGCAGGTTTATAAGTGCCCGGTTAGTGGCAATAGGCTCACCACCTATTACATTGGGACCTAAAACATAAACTGGCGAAATTTAGGTGCTAGCACCTCTGCCTGCCCCTTCGGGGATATATAGGTGTGAGTTTATGTTATGTTATGTTATGTGATGGTGACCCCCATTCCTGAGACTTTACCTTTGGATTACCGTCAGGCGAGGTGAAGTAATTTTGACGTGTCCTACATAAAAAAACGTGAAGTCGCAGTTACACCTAATGTATAAGTCGAATACGAGAATAACATACCTACATATACATACATAAACTCACGCCTATATCCCCGAAGGGGTAGGCAGAGGTGCTAGCACCCACATTTCGCCAGTTTATGTTTAGGTCCCGATGTAATAGGTGGCGAGCCTATTGCCATTAACCGTGCACTTATAAACCTGCCATAAATACACACATAACTTCGAAAAGCATCGAAAAGTCATTGGTGTGTGCCATGGTGAACCTGGGATCGAACCCGAGACCTTCGACTCAGCAGTCCATTACCCAAACCACTAGGCTATCACGTTATATACGAGAATAACAAATTAGATATATCGGAACCCAAAATCAATATTATCTCATTGGCGATAGTGTCTCCGAAAATCCATCTTGTCATACAATTCCTTTTGTTATGTGACAAACAAGCGACAAAAGTCCGTTTTTCTTATCCACTGGGAAGAAAACAGGAATGTTTTCGTAACAACTTACTAGATGTGTTCCCAGGGACGTATCTATGAACACTTTTATTTATGTACGCAGATATTAGTTAGGTATAGATTAAAAGGATGTATAGTACCACCTCCCCCTCCCCCTTTTTCCGAAGCACACCTTGGTGCTCAAAGCCAAAAGGGTAATCTCGAAGCCGGAATTCATTTTGAAGCCAAATCCGAAATTGAACCACTAGTTAGTCACTTAGTCAGCCTAGTTTATTTTTTAAACGGTTTTATTTAACTTAACCTGTTTGTTTGGGTCAAATCTAGTAATTGAAATTTGACCCCCTTTTCAGTTGTCTGATTGGTCTGATATTTGGCAGAAGTCTTTAGTTCTGATGACAATACAATTTAAAACCGTTTAATTTAAAAAGTATTTTTCATAATTAATTTAATATTTGTTTTTAAAAAAAATTCGCTACAAGACCTACCTTTAATTAAGTACTTTTAGGGTCGGCAGCGCGAGTGTGATGCCCCTGGTGTTGGTCATTCCATAGGCCACGGTAACCGCTTACCATCAGGTGGGCCGTGTGCTTGTCTGCCACCTAAGTGCTAAAAAAAGTACCTAACCAAATAGTGTACCTACCTATTATAGTTATCTACATAAAAGTTTGAAAACCATCCGCTGAGTTTTTTGCCGGTTTGATCGTGTTCAAAAGTCAATCAGACAGGAGGAATTCCTGTGAATCTGTGAAAAGATAGCTCCATGTAAAGATCAAAGGTACAGCACTTAACCTAATTGCCAAGACGAACAGCGTTAACAGTAATGAAGATTTGATTGATCGAAATTTATTAGTATCGAGGGGATGGAGTGTGAAATTTCTCGGGTACAAAGGAAATTTTCAGCCAGGCTAAGTGATCGACCAGTGGCTCGATTCTGCTAAAGGCAAACCACTGTCATACCACAACTAATACGTAAACGGGAATTAACGCGATCATGGTATAGGTTTACATACCTTTGGGATGCCTGACGTTTCGACCAGGTTACACCGGCCGTGGTCACAGGCTGACTGTCTCAGCCGCGCACGCCCTCCGTCGTCGAGTCCGTGAGGTAGCCGGTTGTTCATCTACCCGCACATTTTCGACATTTTTTATATTATTTTTTCTCCAGGTACCGTCACATACCACACTCACAGGATCCCTATTATCTGAGCAAACGGCTCGGTGTCCGACCGACCGCGCAGAAAAGCGAGGTAGCAAGTTTTTTATCACTGGATTCCATGTCGCAGATAACTTGAAACCGTCTTACCTATACCATGATCGCGTTAATTCCCGTTTACATAATATATTAGTTTAATCATGGAACGCGAAAGTTTAAAAGTTAATACCACGACTGCCATACTGAATTTCAAAGTTCAAAATAGCGATGAACTGTAGCCCTAAAGTACCGAAACGCGACTCACGGTAGTGCGAAAGTGCACCACATCGATACCCATAATTTTGAATGTTTTCCACCGCGAAGCACACGTTAGTGCGAAAGTATTCCACATCTATTTTGAACTTTGAAAAAGTTAGTTGTTGTCAGTTTGGGCTGTTAAGATCTCGGTCAGCCTAAAACCCCCATACAGATATCCAATTACTCAGAAATTATAATTTCTTTTTATACCCAGTTAATTATTAAAAAGGTTAAATAATAATTAATCTAGATAATCACTCGGAATTGAAGTTTTCAACTTACATTGTTAATTACAGAGTATCAACCTAGCCAGTTGGTAAAGCATACAATCTTACAATTTTGAAAATATATAATAGTGAAAATATAATAATAAACCATAAATAAATCCATAAATACCGTAAAAAATATTCATAAATAAAGATATAATTATAAATGCAACTCGACTGTGACTCTGCACCAAAATTAAGTGCAATGTCCATCTATATTCTATATCTTTGAAACTCATTCCTCAAACAGACGATCCTGCCTAAGAGTGCCAGTGCCCTTCTTTCTTCGGCAGTCGGGTAAAAAGATCAAAGTCAACCTACTAATAACCTTAATTACCGCAGCGTAAGTAAACTAATTCATTATTCAAAAGGATATATCATATATAATCTTACTGAATTTTTTATACTGTGACTGCTGGACTCAAATTAAGGGCAAGCCGCAGCCGTGAATGCCTGAAAAGAGGCTGTAATTACGGCCTGAAATATTCAGCCGGAATAAACTGAGACACTGGGTGTGACGTCATAGATGGACTGTCGGCAAAATAGGTTTCAGTTTTTGTATGATTTATGAAATGAAATGAATATTTTTATTTCAGGTAACCACCCAGGGTAACAATTTGCTAGATCACACTTAACATAATTAATTTGTGACAATTAATTGTTATAATAATGTGTGAAATTTAATAAAAATTAAAATAAGTAATAACAGAATTAAAAATGAAACAAAAATAAAAACTTTGTAAACAAATAGGGTAGACAAATAAGCACTCGCATTAGAATAAAATATAGGCAAATCATAAAAAAAAAATCTAGAATTAATTGAAATAAAATTAGCTAATAATTTTTATTTAATTTTTAAAATGAATAGTAATTTAATAAAGGATTGGAGTGTCTGTTTGTAATACTAAAACAACTGCTTTTAACTAAGTAAATTTGGATGTACATACTCGTATACACGGTACATAATAATTTTTGTCGTCTGTTTGTTTGTTCCGGTTAATCCCTGAAATGGTTGGCTCGATTTTGACGGGACTTTCACTAGCAAATAGCTGATGTAACAAAGTGTAACTTAGGCTACTTTAATTTTGGAAAAAGAATTACGGTTCGGCGTAAAAAATAAAAAACCTAAAAATAGCACACAGCTAAGTAGTGCGTTATAAATTCAGCAGAGTCGCACACCATGTAAAGTAGCCTTTAGTTGTACTCTAAAAGAACAATTCTAATGACTTGAGTTGTAAAATTTCACTTAATACAAAATGAAGTTGCCAAGTAATAAATGAAAAGTTCTCGATCAAATCCCTTTTTGATTTACGCCAGATTGAGCGAAACCTATTGTGTTAAATTACAAATTTCAAGCCTTTGTTATGGAGTCTGTATCCTTCAAAGAAGTTATTTCTAACTGATTGATATAACGGCTGTAAGGGGCGAAGTTAAAGTTAAAAATCATTCCAATTTAAATTCATTTTATTTTGCACTAATCTACACTCGCGGCTCCGCTCCGGACTTCGGGTTGCCCGTTTTTGACCATATTTTCGATTCTACTCAACCGATTGTGATCAAACATACCTAAGATTTTAAATCTAACAAAGAACTTTGAATCAAAAATAACCGCATCAAAATTCGTTCAGGAATTTTTGCGTCCATTGCGCACAAAGAGACAAACAGACAAGAATTCCAAAAAACACTTTGTATAACATAAACATAGTATAACATAAACTCACGCCTATATCCCCGAAGGGGTAGGCAGAGGTGCTAGCACCCACATTTCGCCAGTTTATGTTTAGGTCCCAATGTAATAGGTGGCGAGTCTATTGCCATTGACCGGGCACTTATAAACCTGCGATAAATACACACATAACTTCGAAAAGCATCGAAAAGTCATTGGTGTGTGAGGATTCCAGCGGCTGGGACCGCTAAAGCTGGGACCGCGGTTCCAGTTGCCGGTTTTATTAAATTTAAATATTTTTCTTCCGGCAACTGGGACCACCCATAAAAAAGATCAAAAACAGTACAGTCAAACGAAAAATTGTTAAAGTTATAATTAGGTATGGCCACCAGGATCCCAGGATGGATATTATTTTGATCTGCGTTACGTATTTTTGGGTAAAATGGCCAACAAAGGCACACCTTTGCGCACACGGGGATGCCGTTTGCCGGACGGGTGATCAGCCACAGCTGATCACCCGTCCGGCAAACGGCATCCCCAAAGTAAATAATAATAAATAATACGACTTTTTAGCGGTTGTCTTCACTGCCTGTCTTGCTTTCTTTCTCTTTTGTCTGAGCCAGTATTTCATATAGTTTACTAATTATAGCAAGTTTAGATAATCTTCACTCATATTCAGTATATGTTTTTTTTAATGTAGTTCCACCCTTCAGTAATAAAATCCGTAGGTTATAACTACACAACAAAACCAGTCTCCTATCATATATGTTTTTAAGTAAATGTAAGTTTTTACCCTTTTTACGTAGGTATATATTATTCCGCTTGACATGGAAATAGCCTATTTTTATAGCAGGGAAATTTTTGCGCTGTGTCTGGAATGCTTAGCGTCCAGCACACAGCGTTTTTCGATAGTGAAGGGAAAAATATAGTGGTTAGGGTTTAATGTATGTGCCTGTTGTCTCTGTTGTTTAATACTATGTAATATTATATATGTCACCTAATTATGATTGTTACTATACTTGAAGTAAGGTTGAAACTTGTGCATGGGCCATTAGAATCTATGAAGAGCAATGAAGAGCAAAACTGATGCTAGACTAGAGTAGCTGGGTTTTGCCGCGGCACTTTCTGTTATGCCATATCGGTAGTGGGCGTCGGCCATTAACAATTTAAGGTTATCACCCCTGTTACTTAAAATATCATAGAAATAAACACATAAATTACAATAACAAACAAACAAAAACAAAAAAAAAAACAACAAAAAACAAACGGTATCCGAAGGAACTTCTGCACGAAAAAAGGAATTTGAAATCCACGCGGGTGAAGCCGCGGGCAATAGCTAGTTTTTTTATATACTTCTTTTGCGTGCGATTATGTGTAATTGACTAAAATAATACGCAATAAAACCCGTTAAAAATTGTTTTATTTTAATAATAATCTATACATATAATAAAATGGTAGGAAAGTCAAAACTGTACATTGAATCCCACCAAAAACATAAATGTAAAAAAGGAAAGCCAAGTTCAATACAAAAAGTATGCTTGGCTATGGGCTCCTGGCTCCGCCGCAAAAAGAATGGAGATCTAAATGAGTGCCAAGTTCTATACAGAATCGAAATATGTATTTATAGGAACAAAATAACATTATGAACAAGTATTAAACTCTATTTCTTTGCTTTATTGGAACCTATAATATAACAATTGCTGTTATTTGTAAATGTGAGATCTTAAAGTAGGCTAGATTTGGCCAGTTTTCATTACATCAGTCATTTTATAAAGTTATTCAAGATATAATATATATTTTAATTCTTATAAAAATTGGCCTAGTCAAATCTAACCTACTTTAAGATCTCACATTTACAAATAACAGCAATTGTTATAGGTTCCAATAAAGCAAAGAAATAGAGTTTAATACTTGTTCATAATGTTATTTTGTTCCTATAAATACATATTTCGATTCTGCATAGAACTTGGCACTCATTTAGATCTCCATTCTTTTTGCGGCGGAGCCCATAGCCATGCATACTTTTTGTATTGAACTTGGCTCTCCTTTTTTACATTTATGTTTTTGGTGGGATATCATTACTTTTTGTTAAGAAAACTAGGCAGATATTTAGTTTTAATATTTTTTCTCAATTCACACCACTTATTTTTTATTATTTTTTTACTTTTCTTTTTTTTTAGATTTTTTCCTGCGCTTACACACAATTACCAAGCTGGATTCCAAATTTCATCCTTTTAGGTCATCTGGAAGTAGGTTAGGTTTAGGTACTCTAAGTCAGTCAGTCAGTCAGTCAGTCAGTGCTAATTTTTACGACTCTTGGACCTTCATATCTACATAACCGTTTGAGCCAGCTTCATGAAATTTGAGCTTCTACATGTCCTTACGGGTATAATTAAACATACGTAGTTTCACGTGTTTACGTTATATAGGTTTTGAGTTATAGAGGGGTCAAAAGTGGCACCAAGTGGTCGTGTGAATATACACTTGTAGCTGGCTAGCCAGTTCCTTTGCTTGAACTTGGCTTGACACGCTCCCGCGTGTCTAGATATTTATTTAACAGAATACTTGGGGTGTGATCTACAATCGATACCGAAGCCAAAAATATAGTTTTTAGAATTTTTGTCTGTTTGTCTATTTGTCTGTATGTACCAGCCGATGTCGTCTCGTATGCGGTGTCCGGCATCAGTAGTAGACCCGGGGCGAAAACACTATAATTGTGTTTCGAAAGCGGTGAGCAGCTGGGACACTTCTTTCGCGTATGAAGCTCCAGGCGTGACTGGCTGTGCCGCACGCATCAGCTGACGCGCGCTGCTCGCAAACTCACAGCCGTTATTTTTGAGATTATCGATATACCCACATAGGTACCGGTTGCTAACAAGTACCCCCCAAGTTTGACAAGCTGAACATATGGATTGATACCCACCACAACAGTAGGTACCGTTTCATTCATTAAATTATACAAAGTTATTGCACGTTATAAGAAGGAAAACTAAGCCTAAACAAAATGTTTCACCTTCCTTAACAAACAACTTACCTTAAAACTGCCAGAAATCCGTATTTAAACAAATAATTTCACATCCGCAGACATGGGACAGTTGGCTTAGACGCGTTATTCATGTTACTGAACGCATTTTTTTTGTATAAGCCTGATGAGTGGGGATGCCAACTATCCTCTAGATGCTCTAGACTCGGAATTTCAATGAAATTGTCAGTTCATATTGTAGCTTATGAAATTCTAAGATAGATGACCTCAATAACTCATTTTCAGAAAAAAATTGTTTAGAACCGGTTTATCTTTAAAGGTACGATATGAGTATACCTAAATGATATTTTTCAAATAAACAGATTTCTCTTTAATTATTACTTGAAATGTTTTATTTTTGTTCGACTGTACTTTTTTTGGTTTTAGCCTTTTTTTTGTTCTTTTCTATGGGTGGTCCCAGTTGCCGGAAGAAAAATATTCAAATTTAATAAAACCGGCAACTGGAACCGCGGTCCCAGCTTTAGCGGTCCCAGTCGCTGGAATTCGGTGTGTGCCATGGTGAACCTGGGATCGAACCCGAGACCTCGTCTCAGCAGACCATTACCCAGACCACTAGGCTACCGCGGTATATGCAAATCAACACGTCGTTGTATAGAGGTATTTTTACAAAGAGTTTTTTGTGCTGACCCTACTGTCTAGTGTTAAGTTGTGCATTCATATCTCTACAGTGACGTGTGGCCTCTCTTTGTTTCACAGTTTTTATTTACATAGAAATATATAGGGCTGGCTATTCTTATTTCTGGACCATTATACGACAGATGAATGTATAGTCAATTGCCTGTCGTATATAATAGTCAGACTTTTAACAGAGGTAGGATACGACGGTCGAACTGAGCAGGCCCCGTAGCCAAGTAGCAAAAGTCTAAATCGCTATCGAATCGTATCGAATAGAACAGATTAGGTCGACCAATCACACTCCAGCTCGTGATTCCGCCGCGGCGCGCGCATCGTACACCGGCAACGAGCTTGAATGTGATTGGTCAACCTAATCTATTCGTTTTCTAAGCGATCGTTAGCGATTTAGACTTCTGCCACTTGTCTAGGGGGGCAGGACAGTAGAGGAAGCGCGTGAAGTACCTATGTAAGGACAGAGGCAGATAGCGGTCTGTTGTCTCTACCTACCCCGGAGGGAAAAAGGCGTGAGCATATACAGGATGAATTTTTATGGTGGTATTTTTATGGTATGGTGTAATAATAAAGGGTGTGTTTTTTTTTCGAAATCAACAGGTTCGATTCGATCAAGGTTTTTAAAAAATCTAATGATGAGGTTTTAAGTTTCATCAAAATCGGGCTCGTGACTCCTTCGACCATTTTTCGCTATTCCTTATAGTTTCGGATTTGGCCATCCAATCCCTTTTGAAGAATTCACCCTGTATATGTATCTAAATTCTAGTTGTAGAAATAAATAATTTAGAAGCACTATTGGACTATAACTTGTTTCCACTAAATTATGGCCACGACTTAACTCATACATTGTGCTGAATTTCCAGTAATTTCCCGAAGGTACCGCTAGGCATTTTGTAACATATTGACAGTGTTTAACAAGAGCTCTAGTTAAGATAGAAAATAGGTCAGCACTATAAATTCTTGCTACTATAAATGCGAAAATTTAGTTAGTTAGTTTTTTATAACTCAATCACGCACAAACGGCTGAACGGATTTGGCTGAAATACAGTATAAATATAGATTCATCATTCTCTGAAACTTTTTTCCCAACTCAGTTGGGGTCGGCTTTCCAGTCTAACTGTGATGCGGGCTGAACTTCGATATTTTCCGTGGAGCGACTGCCATCTGACCTCCACAACCAATGGTCATTATGACCAATGCGATATCGAAGTTCCAAGTTAGACTGGTTGGACTTTTGTGGGCTCCAACTACCCGTAACGACTGCCATAGATGTTTGTATGGCAACCGGGACCTCGTCTCAGCAGTCCATTACCCAAACCACTAGGCTACCGCGGTTTTTTTTTTTGCAGCAGCAGCCCTATATACACGTTTATAAAATGCCATGTAAATAAAACAGTCGGAATCCATTGAAAAATTAGATTGCCTCTCGAATAATGGATCTCGACCGTACAGTTGTTATATTTCTAGACCACAGGACATCAAAGTGCTTGTTTTTTTTTTTCATTTATACTTTTTAGTTCGTTATCTAAGAACACTTGGGTTACCAAGACGAATCTAATGATATATTAAATAATGAAATCCACCAATAATGAAAACCAGTGGTTTGGAAGATATGAGGCAACAGAAAATCTTACAAATATACATACATACATACATACATACCAGATACGCGCAAAAAACATAACCCTTCTAGACAGTCGGGTAAAAAGTTGATTCGTAAGTAATTTCTGCTTAACCAAACTTCCCGAATCAATCCTAACTGCCTTTCCCAAACGGATCACCAATTCGCTTCATTAAACGGACCTTACCGCTCCAACGGATTAACGATTAAGTTGCAAGGTCCCCTGTTTGTCTCCCACAGATTACCGGGATGAAGACGGCAAAGTTTAAAAGTAAATTTGGTAAAAATCTTATTCAACTATTTGACGTCGTGGAAAAGTTTTTTTTTAGTTTTAAATACAAGCTGATTTTATAAGTATACGTAGTCGTTTTGGACCAGAAAGGGGGTTATTTTATTATTATTTACGGGTGGTACGCCGGACTGCCGGACAGGTGATCAGCCTTATCTTTTAAGGCCATTTCACCTATTTCCCTTTGGGGCGGGACTGTCAGGCAATCACGGAGCCCCCCCGAACCTATCTGTTAGCTTACAAAACCTTATAATCTGTTCCACCTTCAGATCCTCTATGTGTACTTCTTCCAGTGTGTCCGTCCCCATATTCTCCCATCTTGTCAGCGAGTACATGGGGCACTCGGCAAGCAGATGGAAGCTCGTCTCGTCTGCGCCCATGCACTCTGGGCATTTGGGGTCGCTTTCCACGCGAGAAAGGGGGTGATATATGAATCATTTTGAAATGTCTAAATTGCTGTACATAATGAAGTTGCTAAAAAATGGCTAGTTATAATAAAAAAAGTTAACTGTCCGTAATCTTTTTCACTTGTTCTAATAAAAACATTATTAGCGCTTCGAAAAAAATCATTGTCAATTTTTCATATTTATTATTGGTTTTTTAGTGTGCGTCTAAAAATAATAAACAATTTTTCTTTCTTTCACAGTCAACCCCAACCGCCCATTTCGAGGGGTTGAGGGGGCCATCTTAAAACCATAGACGGCCCGGGATCGGCTGGAATGCGAGGAAAATGCCTATTAGGTAACGTACACCACGGTAATTAAGGCCAAGATGGTGTGCGGTTTTAGTCGGTTCGGATCCGAAATAACCATCCCCGATGGCTGACAGGGTTGGTACCCGTGGGGATTTCTACAAGACAAGAATAAAAGTACACTTTAACTATATGCAAATTCGATTAAACACAGTTGGTATTTCAATTTTGATTGCACCGATTTGGGTAAAACGATTGCTTTCCATAGGCTATCGTCGGGACAGGCGACCGTTGTCGTACGGAGCGTGAACACAGGCCAATCAACAAGAATAGGCTTAGTGGTAATCGAAATGCGTCTGATTTTAGACTAGGATAGTATCCACAGGGTTAAGAATAGACTAGATATGGCGGCATTAAATTCGAGGAGTTTGTTTAATGATCTCCCTGCTGTGGTTTTCCCTTTTTTGAAATCCTCATGGATACCCATCCCGCAGCCAGCGGGGCAGGTTATGTCGGACTCCTACCGACTAAAACCGCACGCCGTCTAGGGTCTTCTGACGCCAGGGTGTAAGGTGGCCCAAAGAGCATTTCCCTCGCACCCCGGCTTGACCCGGGCCATCTACGGATTCGAGATGGCCCCCTCGGGCTTGGGTTTTCCTTAACGTCTACAATATGGGGTTCTTCAAGAAATGCATCAGAAGGTTTTTTACAGAGTTGACAGCGCGAGTGTTACGCTCCTGGTGTTGCACACGTCTATCTAGGTCCCGGTGATCGCTTCCCATCAGGTGGGGCGTGTGTTTATCTGCCACATATATTTTAAATTTCAATGTAAAGTTCGTTTTAAAATTTAATGCTCAATGACTCCTGACGGCGACTGTACCTTACTACACACAACGGACTAAAATTATTTTGTTAAATATTATTAAACATTTTGTACGAGAATGTTCTAATATAAGAAAATGGCCGATATCTTGGCTAGTTTAGTATTCTTTTTAAACGTACACGCTAAACATTAAAAGTGGCACAATGGAATAAACTTAGAGTTTATTTTTTTAATCTGGCGAGTTTAAATGTTAAATTATAATAATTTGCAATATTCATTTGAACTTTGACAGCCCAGACATTTTTAGACTGGGGTTGGAATTTAAACCGCCCGCACGACGACGCATCTGATTTCTATCTTAAGTGAAACATAAATATGGTGGTGTATTAACTAAAGTCAGATTTGCAATTAGGAGGTTACGGGTTCAATTCCATCGTTAACCCGAGACAGATAATTGGGCTCGTGGCTGAGTAGTGACCGAGTTAATACATTGCAAGGATAAGCAACACCTAGCCCGGATAGTTTTAGGATGAGTGACCAGATGCGTGAAAGTTAGTGTTTGTTACTCCTTCACATAAAAACGGCTGAACGGATTATGATGAAAGGAGATGTTTCATTTTTGGCCTCCTAATTCTACACAACACAGAAAAAAAGACAAATAATACCGGTTATTAGCAAAAATACATTTACGTTTATTCGCCTCCGAAATTCAAGGGCATAAATTAATAAATATGAGTACATTTTTATAGTTTTAGTCAGCCATGTTTGTTGTGTTGCAAGAAAGTGTTTATTTAGTTAGATTCCGCCCATAATACGAGGCAATATTATAAGAATTGAATAGTGAAAAATGAAAACTACATTGCCTAGCTATTTTTCTAAGTAGTGTACAATTATCGGGCCCAGGGTCCATACATTTGTGAAACATCTCCAAAACAGACGTAAATTATGGTCTGGAATAACATAATTACTTTTTACATTTTTATACATAAATTTGTAAAAAGGAAAAATAAATTCACTTTCATCAGTGCTGCAGTTATTATTATTATATATTTTTTATTTTTGTTTTGAGTGTTGTTTCGGATTTCTTTTTTTTTTATACTACTTAGGTGGCAGACAAGCACACGGCCCACCTGATGGGAAGCGGTCACCGTGGCCTAGGGACGCGTGCAACACCAGGGGCATCACACTCGCGCTGCCGACCCCGCAAAAACCTTCTAATGCCCTTCTTGAAGAACCCCATATTGTAGTCGCTAGGGAAAACCACTGCAGGGAGATCATTCCACAGCCTAAGCGTGCGCGGAATAAAATTTCTTTATATAAACGTGTGCATGTTGTGTCATCCGCAATAAAAAACATTTTTTTCTTTCTTTCTGTACATAATGCTCCCTACGGACTCTGTATTTCAGGCGAGCGGAGTCGAGGACTACTGCTAGTAACTGAAAATTTCAATCAAGATAATAATTTAATCCATCCACGTCACTCTAAAACTGTTTCAAAACCAGATACAAAGTTGTTTAAGTAAAGTCTTAAATACAGGTACAATTCTGTCTACTAACCGTAACCGCCTAAGTCCGTATAAAAGTTATTATCTAGAACGGTGGAGAGATTCAATTTACGATTCTGGTATCTTACCGCCGTATAATTAATGTTCTGGTTTAGATCAAGAGATATGGGGTGGGGTCTCACTGCTAGCGATTAGCGGAGTGACTGATAATACAGTTTTAACACACCTTTATTAACCAAACTTTACGCACCGCTCGCCACAGGCAGCTAATCCATTCTTTTTTTTTTCGTGCGGTAATCCTTATGAATACCTCCCCCGCCAGAGGATATTATTTTATATAATTATATAGACATCAGCCGCTCAAAAAAAACATTGTCAAAAATGATGTTTTCTCAAAATTGCGAAAACTTACAATTCCATTTTATAAATTATAATACACTCGAGAGCAATGAATCCGGGTCACTTAAAGAATCCTAAAAATCTCGGAAACTAAACCTATCATTTTTAGTTTCCGAGATTTTTAACATTCTTTAAGTGACCCGGATTCATTGCTCTCGAGTGTATTAGAAGTGGTCGAAAAATTAAACTAAATAAAAGCTTGTAAAATATAAATATCCGAATTGAGAACCGCAAATAAATTATCTTTATCTTTATCTTTAACCTCCTCCTTTTTCAAAGTCGGTTAAAAATTGAATAGGTGTTGCGATATTCACCTATTGCTAACACATTTTTTATCATTTTAACTCGTGAAAAAGGTTACCTACATCAGTAATAATACTTGAATAGGCTCCAATAACTATGTGTGTTAAGTCGACCCAAATTAATTTCACCCAATAATACAACTCCAGATATCTTGGTATAACTTCAATGGCAGCCATTTTATTTCGATGACGTCAGCAGTAATATACCCTTGTCAATACGTTATTGATTGAGTTGGGATCACAAATTACTGCGTAGGTAATTTGAGTGTTATTATCGTCGCTTGCACTGTTATTAATGAAGTGATTTTTTTCCTAATATATTATAATCTGTCCGCATCTATGGAGTAGCGGTAGTGAATGCTGCCGCTGCGCAGGAGGCGGTAATTTTTACAAGAGCGACTGCCGTCTTTTCTTGTTTTTTTTTTTTGTTTTTTCAGGTCGTCCGTCCATCTGATTGTGGGTGGGAGGAGTTCCAACCTTCCGTTTACCGGTTCGCGATCTCCACTCTAAAGCTCAATAGACTGGTAACTATATCGAGTAGTGAAATTTAAAAAAATGGTTGCCTTATTGTAAGGTGAATGCAGTTACCATATATAATTATTTTGGTCACGTATGATATTAAATAATATCTACACTACACGTATCGCAGCGACATCGTTTTTCTGCGCACGTGCCCGCACTAGCTTCACCCACTGGTGGGTGTAAGGGGAATTGTAGATTCCCCGTTCACCCACCTACTCAGTTTTACGATATTTTATATAAAAAAAATCTGTTTCTAATTGTCAAAATGAATTTGATAACCCTACTCGATAAGTTTGGGTATAAATATTTTTTTGACAACATACCTACGTTTTAGCGCCAGAATGCCAGCATTTATGATATTTGTGCAATAATGTGCCCTATAACTTTCACTTGAGTCCTCATTCAACGAAATGAATGAACAAAGAAAATTACATACAATACTTATTATAATACGCGTGAGTACATGCATTAGGTACCCTCGCTATGGCGCAGTCGGGTAAAACTAAAATTCATATAAAACGAATCTGGGACCTTACTCCGAAAAACGAAAATATTCGTATCCGTTGACGTTTTGACCATTTAGCTACCCCGAAAGTGTTTCGTGTCGGATTTAGGATCCGTCTTCGATCGTTTGACATTGAGGTTGTCGATCGTTATCAGTACACCTCCTACTCCCAAAATACATTTGACTTTTTCGCTGTCGTTGTTTGACAAAAATGGTCCGTTTTCGTTCGATCCGAAACGTTCATGTGCGATTTTCAGAGTAAGGCCCCTGTTCACGTTAATTACAAAAAATGTACTTAAACACAATCCAACATCGCATTACTCACCAACAATCTACATAAGTCGTTACTGCAAATAATTTCAGCGCTGGATATAACAGTTTAAAATTACAGTATGCAGAATTTAAATGGTGTTATAATGCGCGCTCAGTAACGGCTCTGAACCACCAATTAGTGTTAACTGATGGCGAGACTGAAATAATGTTTTGACCGGTATAGTTACGTAATAATAGCAACCTATTTATGTCCCACTGCTGGGCACGGGTCTCCTCTCCTCTAACGAGAGAGCTGAGGGTTTAGACCTTAATCCACACACGCTGGCCTAATGTTGGTTGGTGGATCGGACATGTCCTTAGAATTTCTTCTAGGGACACGATGTTTTTTCCTTCACCGTCAGCAGATGGTAAATCATGTGACCAGCGCATATAGATTCCATAAAGTGAAATTCACATTGGTACTGTCCGGTCGGATTCGAACTCGATACCTCTGAGTAGAGGCCGCGTCCTTATCCATTCAGCTACCATTGCTTGTCACGTAAGTACTCGTAGCATTCAAATTCATTTATTTACAGAAATACGAGAAAGGAGTGGAATGCCTTGCCGAAGTCTGTGTTGCCGGAAAGCTATAACCTGGGAGTCTTTTCAACATGACCATTTCGGAATAAAATGTAGGTATGTCTAACAAAAATATTTTTGCAAATCCGTCTATGTATGACAAAGTTATGCCCGAACAACATTTTAAAAATAAGCATTCGAATTGATAACCTCCTCCTTTTCCAAAGTTAAATATAGTTTTGACGTGACAACGTCTTATAAATTGGTTTGCCGGGTGACACTTCAAGAAACTGCGTTACGCTCCGCTCACGTTATGCGCTCACAATGAGAGCGAGTGAGAGGCACGCGTCCCTTCCACTCGGGCATGGTTAGCCCGCCTAAGAGCGAGAGAGACAGACATAAAAATTATTTTACCACTCAAAGTCGTTGTCACGTAAAACTTTCGCCCGTATACCGACTTTACAGGCAACCAATTTTTTTTTTATAAGTGATTAATTCTCTGCAAGCTCACTGCTAATACTATTGATTCGTTTTAATACTTTTTACACAGTATTGCTCTCAAGTTTTTACTTTCTAGCTTTCGTTTTGTTATTTTAAGCTTACTAAGCTCTCGAGTTCATATATATTTTTAAGTGATAAATACTGAGATAGCTATATAAATCTAGTAAGAGGTAGGACACAACGGTTTCTCCCGTCTGAACTGAGCAGTCCGAATGGGGTAGTACCTCCGCCCTACAGAACACCGCGCCCATAATAACCATCGTGTTGTGTTCCCCAAGGTAAGTAGGGTAGCCAGAGCCAGAGCCAGTCAAATACACTATCTAGATTTTAAATCTAATTTGTTACCTCACGGACTCGACGACGGAGGGCGTGCTGCGCTGACCCAGTCAGCCTGTGACCACGGCCGGTGTAACCTGGTCGAAACGTCCGGCATTCTAAAGGTATATTATATATCTATCTATATCATGATCGCGTTAATTCCCGTTAAAATTATAGTATATCTACGGATGCGTTGCTCAAACAGGCACTGTATAGAGCTAAGCCACAGAGACCATCATGATAAGTTTTTACGCCGAAAACAAATTGTAGATTATATTCGACGAGATAAAACGCTTAATACAAATTAATGATGGATTGTTTGTCCGTGGATTATGTAAGAAATGTTACGATATTTGTTACAAAAAAATAAATCCCATGGAAATGAGTAATGGCTTAAAACGAATTTATATTCATCCTAAGAAGGTTACGACGGTATAAATCTTATTTTCGTGTATTTTGGTTCGAAAGTCGACGAAGCGAAAAGCTAAGATCGTAGCCAGTGGAAGTACGTGTGTGCCTACCTCATTTTTTTATACTACCTACTGAAGTGGCAGATAAGTACACGGCCCACCTGATGGGAAGCTTACCGTGGCCTATGGATGTGTGCAGACTGTGCAGCTCTAGAGGTGTCACATTCGCGCTGCTGACCCTGGAGGGGAGAGGTAAGGGAGTTTGGGGGTGGGAGTAATGCAAAAGAAATGTGACTAACCTATATTACTTTCATAAAGCTGGAGAGTTTGTTGAAGTTACATTGAGTTTGGTGAAGTGTTGTGTTTCCGCTGGTAAGTAGGGTAGCCAGAGCTCACTGTACCCCATCTCCCCCCACCCCTTCCTAGCTCTCCACCCTTCCCTTCAGAGTAGGCAGCGCGTGTGTTACACCCTTAGATGGGTGGTACATATAAATATAACATAACCCAAGTATTTTTTTAAATATGTACAAATTACAGACACAGCTTATTTACAGTTTTATAATAGTACTAGCTGTTGCCTGCGGCTCCGCCCGCGTGGATGTCGAAATCCGTTTCAAAAACTATCCTATCTCTCAAGTTGGATGGAACTGCACATGGTGTGCGAATTTTATTATAATCGGTTAAGTGGTTTAGGAGTCCATTGAGGACAAACATTATGACACGAGATTTATATATATTAAGATAGATAGAAGCAGTTATCTGATTTATATTATCATAGTTTATCATTAAATGCGGGTGATTTGCTTACGAAACGACGGCTTCCAGCACAAGTTTTAATCTTGTTATCGACCTACGGTTTCTGCATCTCATTGAGATGCAAGTTGTGGTGTGAATCCGTGAGATTGTTACAAATCCACTGCCTTAACGGTTAATCTACCACTAGTTGTCCCCCGCGGCTACGCCCGTAACATACTTCATCCCCGTGGGACCTATTTAACCCATACATGCCCTTTTTTCGTGCGAAAATTCCCGGAAAATTCGTGCAAACCCGATGAAAATCGCACGCTGTCTAGGGTCTCTCAATTTAAATTGTTTTTATTACGCTATTCACGGCACATACCATTTGTAACAATGGCGAATCGCAATACTAATAATTGCTGCGTAGACGGATGTCGAATAAACAAAAGAACACGAAATTTTTTATATTAGGTACCAAAAGAGTAATAAAATCATACTAGCAACCAATTTATGTAGCCAGAGCTCACATCCCCCTCATCCCCCAATCCCTCCTCCAACCCCCCTCAAACTTCCCAAACCCCCCCCCTTCAGGGTCGGCAGCGCGAGTGTGACACACCTGATGTTGCACACGTCATAGGCCACGGTGACCGCTTCACATCAGGTGGGCTGTGTGCTTTCCTTAAAGGGAAAGGGCGAGGGTAAGAAAGGATGGGGAGGCTAGGAAGAGGTAGGGGAGAGGGGTACATTGAGCTCTGGCTACTTACCGCCGGGAACACAACACGATGGTTATTATGGCCGCGGTGTTCTGTAGGGCGGAGGTACTACCCCCGTCGGACTGCTCATTTCGGACGGGAGATACCATCGTGTCCTACCTCCATAAATCGCCCAATCACTACAGGCACTCCACAACAATGATCTATATAAAACATCAACTTACATTTTTAAAGGTATAGTGTTCATTTAAACTGCAGACTCTATTCTAACAAAAGCTAATTTTTTCTCGTTAGATGCTGCGTCTGGCCATTCGTCTTGGTTATCTCGAGCCGACAACACAAATAAATGTTTGCTCGTTTAACTGTGTTTACGATAACCTTTTTATATACTCACGCCTGTTTATTCACGAAAGGATAGGTAGAGGTTCCGCACGCCGTCTTGGGTCTTCTGATGCCAGGGTGTAAGGTAGCCATAGAGCAATATTTCCCTCGTACCACGGATTGACCCACGCCATCCCCGAATTCGAGATGGCCCCCTCGGGTTTAGGGACTACGGTATCCCCATCATGCCCCCGGAACACATAAGTTAACCTCAGCCTATTGACGAGGTACCGGAACAGGTTTTATTTCAGGATCGGAGGGTCAGTAGGTTGTTGCTCCCGTGCAAGCCAAGTAATAAGTAAATTATGAAGGATTCTGGGAGTAGACCTTTGGCTCCAAATAGCAAACTATCGATGTATCTTGGAGCTCAGGTTTGGTGTTTGTTGAATGTAGAAGTAATTAAAAATAAATAGGACAATTTTTTTAAAGTTAGATATCGTTTAGAGCCACTTGAAAACTAATGTACTTGTGCCCCTTATCTAGGGCAATAGAGACGGCAGCACCTCTCATTCACAGAGGAAACGCTACTGCCTGCGGCAAAGGGCAATTGGAGCGGGCGTGGCCCTGTAGAGAGATACTCTGAGATTCTCCGCATGCCCCTCTAACAGAGGGCACGATGGAGAGCAGGCGGGCTGGTTCAAGACAAGATAGGGACACTATGGTGCCCAAATCCCGAGGGGGCCAAGTCAAAACCCGAGAGATAGCTCTTTTAGTTTTAACTAGCTGTGTAACGCGGTTTCGCCCGTGGCATTTTATGTCCGTGGCAGAATAAAAAGTATCCTATGTCTATCTCCCAGTTCTAAGCTACGTACCCAACAATTTTCAGGCAAATCGGTTAAGCCTTTTTATATTTTTTCTTTTATATAATCATTAAATATATGTTACTTAAAAAATTATTAGTAAAAAAATGGTAAAACACGAATTCTTTGTACCCTGTATCTCGGGTCCTTAAAGACCCTACGAATCGCGTTACAAAAAATGCGACTTGGGTTAAAATCCTCCTAAAATTTAAATTAAAGTTGAAAAACACCCTATATGTGTTGTCAGATAAATTCTTTTCCATCGTAATAAATACTTTCTACATTACACAAGATAAAAGATAAGTATTATGAAATGTTTACTTGCGTACGAGAAAACAATGTTTGGCATTTATAAACACCAATCATGAGCCGGCTTAAATAAAATGGCTGCCTGGGAAATGTATACAGAAATATTTGGAAACATTATGGGTTAATATTTGCGCCAGCTTAAAGAAGAGTCTAATCTAAAAAGTCCGATTTGAACTTAAAGTTATATGCGCTCGCCACACGATTCGTGTGAGGTTATAGAGGCGTATCGGCAACACCATATTCAAAAAAAAGAACTCGCGCTGCCAACCCTACAAAAACCTTCTAATGCCCTTCTTGAAGAACCCCATATTGTAGTCGCTAGGGAAAACCACGGCAGGGAGATCATTCCACAGCCTTATTTTTTTTTTTTATAGTGCGGAAATCCCCATGGATACCACCCCCGTCGGCCATCGGGGGTGGTTATGTCGGGATCGAACCGACTAAAACCGCTCGCCGTCTCGGGCCTTAGTAACCGGGGTGTAAGGTTACCCAATGGGCATATCCCTCGCACCCCAGCTGACCCCGGGCCATCTACGGTTTTATGATGGCCCCCTCGACCCCCCGAAAAGGGGGGGTGGGGTGAGCATCGCACCACTTCGCCGACGGTGGGGTGTAGGGTGACAGGAGGCCGTCCTGTCACCCAACCGTCGGCGTGCAGACAATCAGCTCACCCCCCGCTCGCTCCCCACTGTGCCATCTGCTAGTCAGAGGGACGCGTGGAGAGCCTCGGAGCAGCCCTCTAGAGGACCACTCCCACCCCGGCCGGATTGGCCGCAGGCAGCAGCGTCTCCCGTGGCGAGTGGGAGGCGCTGCTCGCCTCCGTTGCCCAGGTGCACCACGTGGAGGTTCCGGCCCGCACCCATCATTCCACAGCCTAAGTGTGCGCGGAATGAAATCCACTGTGTGAGGATGAATTCCCTGCCTGTGGTTAGAGGTGCGATGATAAAAAGTGGCCGTGGGCATCATGTCGAACAATTCATCTGAACACATACCATTATATAGGCGGTAGGAGGCGCACAGATAAACGAAATCTCACCTCAGGCTGAGCGGCTCCACATCGCCTACAAGTATGGGATCGTCGACTATCCGCACGTCTTTGTATTAGGTATATACCTATTTATTGATAACTAGCTGTGCCCCGCGGCTTCGCCCGTGGCAGGATAAAAAGTATCCTATGTCCGTCGCCTAATAAGTTAATATGGTCGTTAAGTTTTCTTAAATTTTCTAATGTCTTGCACAATTTTCTTGACTTTTTCTTTCATAAGAATCTTCTCCAGACTATAGCAAACACACTAAAAAAAGAATTAACGAAATCGGTCCAGTAGTTTATGCGTGATGCCGTGACCAAAGGAAATATGGATTTATTTTTATATATATAGATAATCACCATTTTATTAATAACCTAATGTTACCATAAATACTCCACTTCTCCACATAAATACTATCCATCTTTCTCAACATTATATCTAGTATCTATCGTACTTATCTCAACAAAAGCTACTCGGATTCAAGAAATGAAAATGCTTAGTCAGCGTTCAGCGAATTTATCTAGAATGTTCCTCGTTTCGGACATTTCCTTCCTGGCTGGTCGTTTTATCCCCATGTACCCTCCCCCTCCCATCCTACAGAGAGGTTCTTTGTGCCTCAAAGTACCGGTGTCGATCGCAGTTACCTGTGTCATCATTATTCGATAGTACCTTCGTAGGTACCTACATTCTAAATGACGTAAGTACTTCTATATTTCTATACAGCGTATTTATAGTCGTTTTGGACCCGAAAAGGGTTACTCGGAATAGTATAATGATACCGTTTTCACATGTCCAAATTGCTGTACGAGTTATTCATAATAAAAAAAATAACTTAACTAGAGCTTCCATAAAAATTCACTGTCAATTTTTATGAATGAATGTTCGCTCGCAGGCATATTTCGAGTCATTAAATGTCGGTGCTGGCATTGTCGCGGTCGTCCGGGAGGCGTTGTAATTGGTCAGTGTTCGACATTTTCATAAAAAAAAAATGATTTTTAAATTAATGGCTCCAATCGATCCTGATAAAAAAACTGTCCAAAATATTTTGGTCCAAAACGACTATAAAATCAACGTGTAGGTATTATACTAATATAAAATTGTAAAGTAGCTATGTCTGTTAGTACATTGAAGATATTTAAAAAAAACACTTGGGTTATGTTATGAGTACGATTCTGAACACAAAATTATTTTTTTTTTAGATTTCTTGTCTGTTTGTCTATTTGTGACAATGATGAATGCAAAAACTACTAAATGGATTTTGATGAGATTTTTTTTGTTTGTTGATCACAATCGGTTGAGTATAACTGGAGATATAATTCAAAGAAACGCCAAAACCGACGTTGGCAGCTGAAGTTAAAACTAAAACCCGCACAGATTATAAAAAAAAACCTTTTATTAAATATGACGTCATCGCAATTAACAAATACATTATAATCTCGCTATTGTATCACCAAATAATGTTACTCTAACACATTTTTTCTGAATTGTACCTTACTGTAATATCATAAGACAGGAATTTGAATGTTTTATTAACGGCTAAAGATAAAGTGAGAGGCTGAATTAAATATAAACCGCCATAATTTATGGGGAATGTTTTGATCGCGGTATTTCTGAACGAAGTTTCTTTTGTAAGGCAACATTTTGGGTAGAAATACTTTTGGCATATTTTGTACTTAAATTAAAAGTATTGCCATAAGAAATTTGATACTGTTTAATTGTACCCCATCATACAAAGTGGGTTATTTTATATCGGTCACGTCAAATATGACTTCGCCTCGCCTGACGGTAAGCTAAAGCAAAAGTCTCAGGAAGGGCTCTTACTTAGGTTAGGTTAGGTTAGGTTAGGTTTTTTTTTTTTTTTTTTTTTTTTTTTTCCTACCACCACTTTAAAGTGGTGCCTATTTTTGCTTTTTTAAAAATAAAAACTCTCCCTATTCTTAAAACCTAGATCTTTCCTCTCTCATTCCGAGTCTCTTTGTCATACCAGTTCTCGCATTTATTCCTCTCGCACTTTCATACAACCTTTCATTCTCTGTAGGGAGTGGGGGCATCTGGGAGATTGTGTGTACCTACCTGTTGTATGTCTAGTCTAATTTTGTTTTCTTTATTTTATTTTATTTATTAAATATGGCAACAATATTTACATTTTCCTTAAATTTACTGACTTATCCATTTACAAAAACATCCTGCTTTACATCTTATCTTATTATACACCTTATAGCTAATAACATATATATATTTTCCTTATATTTATTTATTTCTTATATTATGGAGTAACAATTTTTTGTTGTACAATACATAATTACAGTCTATGGCTAAGCAACATTATGCTTAGTATAACGGCTAGCATAGAGTTACACTTTGTTTCGATTGTTCACTGCTATAACGATTTTCCTGGCATATTCGATTGTACTCTGCGTGTGTTTTTGCATGAGGTGTATTAGTCCTGTTCTGTCAACTTTTGTACCTGTGGCGAGTTCCAAATCCAGCCTATCCCTGGCATGGATTGGACAGATCGCCAGGAGGTGGTACACCGACTCCGGAACCCCAGGCTCACAGGCACACGATGGGTCTGCCTTACACTTGAACCGTGCCAAGTATTCGGAGAACCCACCGTGTCCCGCGAGGAATTGGGTTGTAGGGCCGTCGATGTTAATCCTCCTGACGATCCTATACGCCGTTAGCGCGCAAGGGAAAAACATTTTAGTGGTGGAGGCCGTATGGCCTTCCCGATAGCGCCTGTTCCATTCGTCAAGGGAGGCCTTACGTATGACTCCCTTGACGAATGAGACAGGACATTTATCGTAGTCCGGCCTCTTCTTGAGTTTTAAGGCGGCGTCCTTTGCGAGGCAATCCGCCCTCTCATTACCCTCAAGACCAACGTGGGCCTTAATCCAGTAGAGGGAGACGCTCTTGCCCTGCTGTTTACAGCGGCCAAGAGCGCCCCTGGTCTCCACTGAAAGAGGATGATGAGAGTGCGGATTGACTACGCGGTTAGGTTAGGTTAGGTTAGGTTAGTGCCATAATGGTGGCCCTCAACTTGACGGCCTCATCAAATGCTTTTTCACGCCCCGCTTAAAGGACCCGGGGTTCTTCAAGAAGGGTATTACTTAGAAGGTTTTTACAGGGTCGGCAGCGCGAGTGTGTCGCCCTGGTGTTGCACACGTCCATAGGCCACGGTGACCGCTTCCCATCAGATGGGCTGTGCGCTTGTCTGGCACCTTAGTGGCATAAAAAAACAAACGGCGGACGTAATGCATCTTTAAATGAATTCGCAGATGGTGAATAGCCCCGCACCGCACCGCGCCGGGGCAATTTTTTACAAAGGTTTATATCTCGCAGCCCCGAAATACAACCGTTCCACTTTGCTATCGGTCAGGGTTACGATTTGACCGGGTGAAGGTCCTTGAGCGACCATTTCTTTGAATGTAAAAATCTAGGGACAGTTGAATGATTTCCTGTGATTAGTACACTCAAATTCTAGAGACGTGCCTACCATATACTAAAATAATCTATACTTTTTTCATATCACTTAGGTGGCAGACAAGCGCACGGCCTACCTGATAGGAAGCGGTCGCCTTGGCCTATAGACGTAGGCAACTACACTAGCCCCCGTAGACAAGTGTAACAGCGTAAATCGCTAAGGAACCGAATAGATTAGGTTGACCAATCACATCCAAGCTCGTCGCCGGCGTACGATGCGCGCGCCGCGTCTGGATCACGAGCTGGAGTGTGATTGGCCGACCTAATCTATTCTATTCCTTAGCGATTTAGACTTATGACACTTGTCTACGGGCTCGGGGCGTCACAATGCGCTGCCGACCCTATACTTACTAATATTACAAAACTGAATAATTTTTTTGGTGGAACGCATCGTCTCCTAGCGGGACGTGAAAAAGCATTTGATGAGGTCGTCAAGCTGAGGGCCACCACTGAAGCACTATCGGTGTATGTAGTGGTGACCCCGGTCCTGAGGCTTTACCTGTAGCTTACCATCAGGCGAGGTGAAGTCATTTTGAAGTGTCCTATATAGAAAAAAGTAGAATTTTCGTGTAAAATGCCGACAGTCTTATATAGGTATAAGATATTCTATCTCTCGAAGGTGGGTGAACAATTAAATAGTAGTACCTGTGTCTTGTAAATACGCGTACATGTGTGCGCGAAAGTTCATGTCACGTCAAAAGAAATTCATGTAGCAGTTAGTAGAACAATAATTGCATTGCAAGTAATTCATTTTTAAAAGCAATGTGTATTTATATAATCTTAATATATATAAATCTCGTGTCACAATGTTTGTCCTCAATGGACTCCTAAACCACTTAACCGATTATAATAAAATTCGCACACCATGTGCAGTTCGATCCAACTTGAGAGATAGGATAGTTTTTGAAACGGATTTCGACATCCACGCGGGCGGAGCCGCGGGCAACAGCTAGTGTTTTACTATAATGACAGCTAAACCGCCTTCGTGAAATAGAACCAAGAACATTAGAAATGTTATAATATCCTTGAATAGAACATTTATAGTAAGCTACGTTCTAAAATCAAAATGGAAAATTGTCCGCACTCCGAATCTCTTGATATCAATGGCGCTAGTAGCGACGTTGGCTAACATTGTCCGCAATGAATTATTGAACACCCTATGACTTTCTAATCTTAGAGCATTAAATCAATCTTATCTTTGGTACATTCGGCACTGGAAGTGTTTGCGGAATCGGGTATACGTGGCTACATAAATGTTTTGATAGTTTGTATGTGCAGTTGAGGGTTATTTATCTGAATAAACGTTAATTTTATAGTCGTTTTGAACTGAAATATTTTGGACACAGTTTCGATAATACGATCGATTGGAGCTATCAATTTAAAAACAAAAAAAAATTGTAAGCATTTCGAACACTGACCAATCACAAAACATCCCGTACGTCCGCAACAATGCCAGCACCGACATGTCATGACTCGAAATATGCCGGCGAGCGCACATTCGTTCATTAAAAATTGACTGTGAATTTTTATCGAAGCTCTAATAAAGTTTTTACTCGAACGAGTGAAAATGATTACAACAAGTTATTTTTTTTATTATAACTCGTGTAAAGCAGTTTGGACATGTCAAAATGGTATCATTTATTATTCCGAGTAACTTCCCTTTCGGGTCCAAAACGACAAAAAAATCACGCTGTATAAAAAAGAAATAGCTTTGTCTATACATTGGAGATAGGTATCTATAAAAACTTGGATTATGTTATAATGAACGATTCTGAACACTTTTTTTTTAATTCTTGGCAAAAAATACACTCATACAGAATTATAATTGTATGTCCGGGATAAACTCAAAAAGTACAGTATGGATTTACTTCAAATTTGGCACGAATATTACTGAGAAGTTGGGTCAACACATAGGCTACATATTATCACGCTATCACCTACGAGGAACGAGCAGTGAACCTTTATTTCTTCAACGCATTCTGTAACAACGTGTAATCTAACGACTCATATTTGAATGTTGTTAGGTATTATGTTAAAATCATGCTGTAAGCTAGTTTCACACTATAAGGAAACTTGGTGGCGATACCGACCTCCACGCGGGCGAAGCCGCGGGTGGAAGCTAGTATAAAATATATAAACCCCTTCAAGTGTGTGAGTGCTTCAGTTAAGTATATCTACCCTTAACCTTTTGGCGACGCAACCCCACTCCCTTGCTACTTCATCTACTTGTAAATGTTTTTTTTGTTTTGTGGTCGCATTAATTCCCTATAATTGTATAAGATTATTTCCGGTAAGAGGGTAGGCGTAGGCCGAAACGAGATAAACAAATCGCTGTTTTCAACCCTCATTAATTTCGGTAAATAAGCATTACGTCACAGACACCTCTATATATTTCTAAGTCTATGCTGATCCCAACCTAATTTATGATCGTATTTAATGACCTAGGTCAAGGTTCAGTGGATTATAGGAAGAGAAAATAAATAAATAAATATTCTACGACATTAATATTTGTTAACCATACATGCTGCATGCTTTAACCGTTACTAGTCAAAATATTTATTTTCTAACTTCAAATTTTATTTTACATTGTATTCTATTTATTTGGGAGAATTAACAATCACATAAATGATTACAAAAAAAGTGCTAAAAACAATAAAAGAAATACCCTTGTGGGACCAACGACATTTTCCACATAATATTTTGTCACATAATTGTTTAAAACTGTCATGCGAAACAACTTACTAAGCGTGTAGCAAAACAATTTGCCAAATAACTTAAATCTAAATATTCAAGTTTTTAAAATTTTCACTTACAATGAAATCCAAGATAATAATAATAATAATAGCAACCCATTTATGTCCCACTGCTGGGCACGGGTCTCCTCTCCTCTAACGAGAGAGCTGAGAGGGTTTAGGCCTTAATCCACACACGCTGGCCTAATGTGGGTTGGTGGATCGGACATGTCCTTAGAATTTCTTCTAGGACATGTGGGTTTCCTCACGATGTTTTCCTTCACCGTCAGCAGATGGTAAATCACTTATTAGCACATATAAATTCCACAAAGTGAAATTCACATTGGTGCTGTCCGGCTGGATTCGAACTCGATACCTCTGAGTAGAGGCCGCGTCCTTAAAATCCATTCAGCTACCATCGCTTTTTTAAGCATCCAAATCCAATTTATTTTCGCCTGTAAAGTTGTCATTTTTGCACGATTGGAGCCATAGTTATGTAACCGTCTCTCTCATAAAGCCTCAACCCAGCATTTTATCAATCGACTCTAACAACATTGTTGACTCGCCCACCGATATTTATGTGACACACCGACGCTTATTTACTTGGATAACAATTTGCGGTGCCAGCATATTGTCCAGGTGTTTTATGTTCCCGCAATTTACCACGTATTTGTCTCAGGAACTGTGTCAACAGAATGTAGGTACTATATACACAAACATAGTGTACAAATATTATGTTGAAAGGTACCTGCGTCAGGGCGTAGTCTTGACTTTGGGGTTAGTGGTTAAAGTTTAGGTGAAGCGTTTTAGATCTGGCTCTGCAATTATAAAGTGGAATGTTTGGTGTTGGATTTATTTTAGAATCAATTTTTACTATATGCAAGACGATAGAAGAAGAGAAGAAGACAGAGTAAGTTACTATATGCAAGACGATAGAAGAACAGAAGAAGATAGAGGAGATAGGATACAACGGTATCTCCCATCTAAAATGAGCTGTCCGACTGGGGTAGTACCTCTGCCCTACAGAAGACCGCGGCCATAATAACTATCGCGTTGTGTTCCCGCCAGTAAGTAGGGTAGCCAGAGCTCACTGTATCCCTCCTCTGCCCACCTCTTCCTAGCCTCCCCACCTCTTCCTAGCTCAGGGTAGGCAGCGCGTGTATGTCACCCTTAGTGTTGCACACGTCTATAGGCCACAGTGACCACTTCCCATTAGGTGGGCCGTGTGCTTATCTGCCTACCTACGTAGTATAAAAAACCATGATATCATGATCTTTGCTATAATTGCAAATTATTGATTTGAAATTTTGATTTAAATTTAATTCTAACACTAGCATAAGATAACAGAACTAGCTTAACATTTCGGCCCACCTGATGGGAAGTGGTCATCGTGGCCTATGGACGTGTGCAACACCAGGGGCGTCACACTCGTGCTGCTGACCCTGGAGGGGGTTGGGGACTTCATTATCTTGTCTTGGTATAGATATCTTAATATATATAAATCTCGTGTCACAATGTTTGTCCTCAATGGACTCCTAAACCACTTAACCGATTATAATAAAATTCGCACACCATGTGCAGTTCGATCCAACTTGAGAGATAGGATAATTTTTAAAACGGATTTCGACATCCACGCGGGCGGAGCCGCGGGCAACAGCTAGTAATAATATAAAAAATACTTTTTAATAATTTGTTTTATGATGAAAGATTATTTAATCGTCAGTGAATTCAAAATCACAAGTATGATTACTCAGTTACCAGAGAACCTAAAACCACAAATGCGGTTTACATATTTTATGCACATGAATTTAGTCTGGCCACAGTACACGTTTCCAATGATTTTCCGAATAGGTACCAAAAGCAAAACTGAAAGACTGAAAGCTATACATACCGCCATCTAGTACACCTTATTGAAACTATTCTTCGCTGTCTAAACTAAGAGCGCACCAGTTTCTTTTAGTACGTAAATTTATAAATAGATGGCGTTATACACTTTATGTTCAGTAATTGCATTACTATTAATTCCGCGCTACTTTCAATATCTTCGAAATAATATTTTAATTTAACAGTAGATACAGTCAATTAGAATAATTGTATTTTTTTTATGTACACAAATTATAGTCTGCTTCCTTTCATCCCCATTTCAGACTTAATACAGTAATTGCAATAATAACTTAGAGATTAAAGGTACTTACCCCAAGGTCTTGGTGCTGATCAAAGGTGTTTTCAGATTAAGAAACCCGTTCAGTCTGTTTATACTCTTCTCTCTGCCTCCATCCGACGATTGATCGGCCCTGGGAACAATTTAAAAATAGGTTACTTTCCCAATTTTATAAAACGCTCACTCTTACCAACCAAGTGGTTCGGTATCACTTTTCTTTGCCGCACCATAAAGTCTTGAAATTCTTCGTGTTGCCTTCCCCTTATTTTCAGAGTCACGGGTAGGTTGAACGGAGCGTGAAAAAGCATCATTCTGATGAGGCCGTCAAGCTGAGGGCCGCGATTATAGCACTATCTGTGTACCTACCTATGTAATGGTGACCTCCCACTCCTGGGACTTCACTTTTAGCTCACCATCAGGTGAAGTCAAGTCATGTTAATTTTAATACAGGTACTTTATGTTTGAGCTGCCATCTATATGAGAAATATAGTTACTAACATAAGGCTTCATACGAATATGATTTAGTTTTGAATACAGTTCGCACGGATAGCCACAGATGGCGTTATAGTAAATAATTTATTAGAACTTTTTTTTTCTAGCGCTGTAAGTTGATAATAAAATATCACATAAATATGGGTTTGTCAATAATCATCTGCAACATCAGGGTCGTCACACTTGTACTGCCGACCCTGCAAAAACCTTTTAATGCCCTTCTTCAAAAACCCCATATTTTGTAGACGCTAGAAAAACCACAGCATGGAGGTCAGCGTGCGCGAAATAAAATTCTTACCTTCAATCGTTATTTTGTTTACTACCTCAACAGTATAAAAAATAACGATTACTGCGCTACATAACTTCCTAGATCTTTAATAATTCAGTTATACACACTTCAATCAACCGTAATAGGTATCCGTAACATAGACCCTAAATTACTCAAAAATATCACGTAACAGTTAGGGCAGTTTCACACGACGATTGTAATTTACTTATTTGAAACGTTTTTGTAGCGATTCAATAACGATTTTTTTTTATACTTAGGTGGCAGACAACACACGGCCCACCTGATGGGAAGTGGTCACCGTGGCCTAGGGACGCGTGCAACACCAGGGACATCACATTCGCGCTGCCGTCATTACGAGTAGGTATACGGTACGGTACGGTAACGATACGGGACCTCACGGATATCACTCTTTTTCTTTTTCGTGCGGAAATCCTCATGGAATGGAAATCCCAATCCCCCCCCCCTCTCCCGTGGCCAGCGAGGTAGGTTATGTCGACCGACAGCGACCCTCGGGTGTGGGAACCACGGTGTCCCCATCTTGCCCCGGAAAGGGGGAGGGGAAAGAAATGCCTACTTTTTCAAAGGTAGGTACAGCCGAGAAAATACCTGGGCCATCTCCGGATTCGAGATGGCCCCCTCGGGTTTAGACGGGTATCACTCTCGTCGGCCATTATCGGAGTTAAGTTAGATGTAAGCTATTTGTATCCTTGTGCGTGTCCATCGAATAAAGTGTTTTTCTTTCTTTTTAAAAAAGAAAAGTTAGTTGTCGTGGTTTTAAACCCACGTTTTTATCGTTCCGCAATGTCGCCGTGTACAACTGCCCTTAAACAACCACCCTTCAAAGGTACTTTTCCCCCTCAAACCGAAATTGATGGGATTGATAACGACATTCTAATGGGTTCGGCATCAACGTTCCATAGGTAGAAGTCCCATTAAATACCAAGGTCATGTCGTTTTACAAACCATGATAGATACTTCCGCGGTTTGTGAAAACGATTCTAAACTTACTTTGCGGTTTCGTTTAGTCATTGATGGAATGGATCTATTCTTTTTTGCCGACTTAGAAAAAGAAGGTTATTATATTTGAGATGTACTACCACCGCTATGGCACTATCGGTGTTTGTAACGGTGACTCCCATTACAGAGACTTTACAAAAATACAAATCTTTCCTTTTTATAATATTAGTATAGAAATGTTTGAAAAACAGCCCAGTTCCGTTACGCGGCACCAGTATGCTAATAGCCACCCTCGTACAGAAATTATGCGTCGCTTATTTGAAGGATATGACTCGAAACAGCTGCTGGTCTTGTCGACGTAGACTTTGAAGGAAGAAACTAATATTATAAACGGGCCATGTAAACTGATATTTCGTACCCTTGGAGAAATAAGCCATAAATATTGGTACCGTTGTATTTTAACGAGTTTTTATTTAACTTTTTACACTGTCCGACGAAATCTTAATAGAGCCTATCTTAATATATATAAATCTCGTGTCACAATGTTTGTCCTCAATGGACTCCTAAACCACTTAACCGATTATAATAAAATTCACACACCATGTGCAGTTCGATCCAACTTGAGAGATAGGATAGTTTTTGAAACGGATTTCGACATCCACGCGGGCGGAGCCGCGGGCAACAGCTAGTTTCTTATATAAAAAAATGCGTAGCGGTAGTACATGTGACTGCTACGCAGGAGGCGTGAGTTTGACTCCCGCTCAGTGCAAATATTTTTATGCATGAATATTATCTATTTGCATTGGTCTGGGTGTTTCTATGTATAATAAGTATGTATTTACAAAAAAAAGTATATAAGATGTTTATCAGCATTCTAGAACCCATAACACAAGCTAGTTAAACTAAGCTTACTTTGGGTCTAGGGAGCGATGTGTAGAATGTCGTAGAATATTTATTTACTTATGTATTTAGTTTCTTTGTTTTACTTGCCAAATATTTTTGAGATCTCAAGTTTTCATTTTAATCGAGGAAAACCGTTTTCGGTCATTTTTTGAGCACTTTTTGCATTCTCGTGCTGACCATTAATTTTACTCCAAAGTTGACCACTTATTTATTGTGTATCCCCGTTGTCAGCACAGAATTCCTCCAGTGAGCTCTGGCTACCCTACTTACCACCGGAAAACAACACTATGTTTATTATGGGGCGATGTTCTGTAGGGCGGAGGTACTACCTACTACAGTCGGATTGCTCAGTTCGGACGGGAGATACCGTCGTGTCCTCCTTAAATTATAAATGTAAACCTATCTCTTTTCCCAAAACCCTACTTGTTACATTAACAAAATGTTTTAAACATTAAAAATGACAATGAATATTCCGACCATCATAATCGCCATTGTTGACATAATCGAATTAATTTCATTTCAATTTATTTCACGACAACAAAGCATTTTATTTCGTAGTTGAAAATCGTCTGCAACAGATGTTGTCGACGTTTTCGCAGTTGCTGTGAGGAATTACGAGATGAGGGTTCAAGTTGTGAGTGACAGTGTTATTTTATCAGTCTTTTGAAGGAGGACTGAGGGCTTATTACAAATTATTTTAATAAAGAAGTATTATTTTTGTACACTCATACGCACGAAACGCTTTGCGGATACATTCATCATGCGTACAGCTAAGGAGTGGAATTCCCTGCCCGAGTCTGTGTTTCCAGAAAGCTATAACCTGGGAATATTCAAGTCACGAGTGAATAGGTTCCTTCTAGGCAAGCGTGATTCATCGTAGACCGCATCGTCACTTACCAACAGGTGAGATAGTGAACAAACGTAAGCCTATCCTGAATAAAAAAAAAAAAAAACAAATAGAAATCTAAATTAATATTTGCTAATGAGTTTCAGATTAAAATATGGAGTGAATAACAAAACATTTCTTAATCGCCACAATAATTAACGTAAAAACAGCCCGCCGAGTTTCTTGCCGGAGTCTTCTCAGGTCTGGGCCGCGTTTCAAACCTGTGGTCCATTTGCTTCTAGTTTTAAATATTTTTGATTTTGACGTTTTGTAAGTGCCGCAAATAATGGTCTATACAGAATAAATGATTTTTGACTTTGACTTTGACCAAACGGGGGTTTTTTATGCTACTTAGATGGCTGACAAGCACACGGCCCACCTAATGGGAAGCGTTCACCGTGGCCTAAAACATAGGAGCTCATAAGCTCCTCCAGTGTTCGCTTATTTTACTACTATCAAGCATATTTGTATGTCAACTAGAACGTTATAAGTTGAAGTTAATGAAGAGTTTTCAGCGAAACGACATTATAATTATCGAGAATGTTCTTTTCTATAGGTACTTAAAACGTAATAGCCGTATGCTCGAACATAGCAGAGTTGTTTCGTAGTAAAGATCGTCAGTACCAGATGTTGTTGAGAGCGCAGCCATATTAGTTTACAGGCGGTGGTCCAAGTTATAAGCTTTGGACTACCATCGTTAAAATTTTTTTGTTAACTATTAAAATCTGTACATCATAGAAGGCAAAGTTAATAAGGTTCTTCAAGAAGGGCATTAGAAGATTTCCCATCAGGTGGACCATGTGCTTGTCTGTCAACTAAGTGGTATAAAAAAATAGATCCAACAGCCGTTTTTGCGTGATAATGTTATAATATATCATATAATTTATACTCACACACTTTCGCGTTCATGGGAAATAGTATCATGATGGATGCAAGATTTAGCAAAATCCACCGAGTAGGTTCGAGACTTTTTTATTTTTCCGTGCGGAAATCCTCATGGATACCCTCCCCTCCCCTGCGGGGCAGGTTATAACTCTTACACTGACTAAAACCGCACGCCGTCTAGGATCTTTTGATGAGTAACTTGAGCCTGGCAAAATACTTAATTGATCGCCTTTTTTAGTTCAGGACTATTCATGTGAATCAGTATGGGACCACGGGTAATTAAAATTACCCGTAGTACCGGTAATGGGACGACCCAATGGGACCACGGGTAAACACTCTTTGTTTTTGCCCTTTTTACGTGTGGAAACCCTCAACGGGTACCACCTCACTGGGGCTAGTGATTTTAGTTAGTTCGGGATCGAACTGACTAAAATCACACGGTGTTCCGTCTACCTAAGTTTTTCACCAGGTACCCAGGCCCCAAGGAGCAGGATTTTTTCATTTTACCTGTTCTTTTTATAATTACGTAAGTTATTTTTCTTGCCTCTTTTTTCTTATAAATATAAGACAGACAACTCGCTATATCTTATGCCTTATACTATCACGCAAGAATTACGAATAATGATACAGTAATATATGTCAGGATTCAGGTCACACGCTTCGTTTATTACGGGAGTTAATTTAAACAAATTCAGGAATATTGGGACTCACTCGGGCTGAAAGGTTCATTTAGATGCCCCTGAGAACTTTTACGACTCATGTGAAAACATGGGTAGGCTGTAATCTATTTATGTAAGCACCAAAAACATAAAATAACAACATTGCCAGTCTGAAAATACATCAAAACATAAGTAAATATGTTACGTGATTTTGGTACTTATTACCGTTTTGGGAGATTTGTAGGGTTGCCAACAAACTATTATCATTTGCTTAAAATGGTTTTAGAGGACACACATCTATATCTATATATAAATATAAAAGAAAGTCGTGTTAGTTACACTATTTATAACTCTAGAACGACTGAACCGTTTTGGCTGAAAATTGGTAGGGAGGTAGCTTAGAACCAGAAGACGGAAATAGGATACTTTTTATCCTTTTTTTTAAAGTAGAGAGTAGAGTGGAGAGTGGAAGTGGAGAGTGAAGTGGAGAGTCGAGTAAAGAGTCGTTTTATTAGTGGCGATACCGACTTCCACGCGGCCGAAGCCGCGGGTGAAAACTAGTATATTCTATTATATACTAAACTTGCAGGAAAATATACTTAATCATTATAATTATTTGAAAATCTGTTCTTAATTTCCTTCATTTTGATATACCACTCGATAAGTTTGAATAAAAATATTTTTTGACAACATACATTTTACCACCAGAAATTTAAATTATGGTTTTAGTTCACATTTTATGTACCCTATGACACTCAGGAGATGCATACCTTTCATTTGAGACCTCATTCATCGAAATCCGTCCAGTCGTTAGGCTTATAGTGGGGACCTTACATTATGATTTAGCTTACCATCAGGCGAGATGAAGTCATATTGACGTCACCAATATAAAAAGCATTTATTCAAGAACAAAAAATTTACAGAGAATTTAAAAAAAATTATAAATAACTACATACATACATTTATATATGCGAAACACACTACCCTCGCTGGCGCAGTCGGGTAAAAACAACAGCTCTGTTCCCAATTCTAATAAGCTAAAAGCGAATAACTACATTTTAGACAAAACTAGATGAAAGTTTGAACTGTCCAATTAGCAAATTGCATTAGTATCTGGGGAGCCATTCCGACGTGATATGACGTCAATGGAAGCCGGGATGTAGATCCCGGGGGATAATTATTGATGACAGATAATATGTGACATGAACGTATACACCCAAGGATGGAACGTAGAATACTTTTTTATATTTAGTCCGCCGAAATAATTGGACCCCGCCTGATAGTAGGTAAGTGCTGAGGTGGAGTCCAAAAAGAAAATGGTCTCCTCTCCTCTAACGAGAGAGCTTAGACCTTAATCCACATACACTGGCCTAATGCGGTTTGGTGGATCAGACATGTCCTTAGAATTTCTTCTAGGACATGTGGGTTTCCTCACGATGTTTTTCCTTCGCTGTTAGCAGATGGTAAATCATGTGACATAATATTATAAATTCCACAAAGTGAAATTCACAATGGTACTGTCCGGCCGGATTCGAACTCAATACCTCTGAGTAGAGACCGCGTCCTTATCCATTCAGCTACCATCAAAGAATCAAAGAATCAAAGAATCAAAGAATCAATTTCATTTATTCAATTTAGGCACACAAGGAGCACATATGAACGTCAAAAATTTACAGTAAGAAAAAAAAATATGTCAAGAAATATAAATACAATAAATAATAATCATTAGAAAATGATTCTTTCGCTGGTTCAGTATGTTGGTTCTACTGAGAAGATACCAGCAAGAAACTCAGTGAACACGATTATCCATTATTTATTTTTATATTTTTTTTATGTTTTTATTTAATACAATTTTTAAAGTGCGAGCGAGCAAGAGATTAGGATGACCATGCATTTTTATCATCAAAATATTCATTTAATTTATAATAACCTTTTTTCATTAAACAATTTTTTACTTCAATTTTAAACTTATTAAGTGGCATGTCAACCAGATCCTGAGGAATTTTATTGAACATTTTTATCCAGTTACCTACAAACGAATTACCAACCTTATGAAGCCTTAGCATTGGCACTACAAGTTTATTCTTATTTCTCGTATTATAATTGTGAACGTCCGATTTTTTTTGGAAGAGATCTAGATTTTTGCGTACATATAAGATATTATCGTAAATGTATTGAGAAGCAACTGTTAAAATATTAATTTCTTTAAATAGTTCTCTCAGCGAGTCAAGGGGTCTGAGGCCATAGATAGCTCGTATCGCTCGTTTTTGTAATATGAAAATGGTCTCAATATCTGCAGCTGAGCCCCACAGCATCAGACCATACGACATTACGCTATGAAAGTAGCTAAAATAAACTAATCGTGCCGTTTCCTCATCAGTTAGTGATCTTATTTTTCTAACCGCATAGGCTGCTGAGCTGAGTCTTCCTGCTAAGGCTGTGATATGAGAACCCCATTGCAGTTTACTATCTAGAGTGATTCCAAGAAAAACCGTGGTATCGACTATTTGAACAGTTTCATCGTTCATTACAATATGAGTATCTACCTGTTTTACATTAGGCATCGTAAACTTTACACATTTTGTTTTCTTAGCATTGAGTAGCAGGTTATTACTTGTGAACCAATACAATATTTCAGAGAGAATATTATTTACATCGTCAAATACTAGCTTTTGCCTGTTAGTTTTAAAAATTAATGATGTGTCATCAGCAAATAATACTATTTCACAAAGATTTTCAGTGAAGTAAGGAAGATCATTTACATATATCAAGAATAAAAGGGGTCCTAGTATCGAGCCCTGGGGTACTCCCATGACTAATGGGGCACCAGATGAATTGGTGCCATTAATGTTGACTTTTTGTACTCTGCCAGTGAGGTAAGACTCAAGCAAGCTAAGTGAACCGTTCGAAACACCATAGTGACCTAATTTTAATAACAAAGTCTCGTGATCAACACAATCAAAAGCTTTCGAAAGATCACAGAAGATACCGATGGCATCCTGCTTCTCCTCCCAAGCATCAAATATATGTTTAATGAGTGCAACGCCTGCATCCGTTGTGTTTCTACCTTTAGTGAAACCAAATTGTTTATCATGAAGTAACTTATTGCACGTAAAATGTGAAAGCAGTTGGTTAAATATTATTTTTTCGAAAATTTTACTGAGGACTGGGAGTATGGAGATAGGCCGAAAATTTGATGGATCACTTTTTTCCCCTGCTTTGAATAACGGAATGATTTTACTGTACTTCATGAGAGTAGGAAACTGTTTATCATCTATACATTGATTAAATATAAATGCAAGATAAGGCGCAATAGTGGGCATTACTGGTTTTATTATATTGGTTGAAATGCCCCAAAGATCTTCAGTTTTTTTAATATTTAGTTCTTTAAAAGTTTTAAGAATGGTTACAGGGTCAATGTACTGAAAATCAAAATTAACATTACATTTTTCAACACTAGTTTCAAGAAGAGACGCGGCTACATTTTTTGAAGAATTCAATTTACTTGTAGTGGTAATAGGAATATTTGTGAAAAAGGATTCAAAGGCATTGGCCACTGCGGCATCAGTATTAATGTGTTTATCATCTATTTTTAATTCGAAGGATCGATCACGTGACCTTGCTTTACAGGTTTCTTTGTTAATAACATTCCAGGTTGCCTTAATTTTATTATCAGATTTTTGTATTTTGGCTCGAATATAGTTAGATTTGGCTATTGAACAGACTTTTTTGAACATTTTTGAGTACTTTTTAGTATGTTCAATAACTTGTGGATTGCTTGTACATGCCTTTGTTTCGTATAACTCATACAATTTCTTTCTACTTTTATGGATTCCAGGCGTAGCCCAATCACTAAATTTAATTTTGAATGGGTTAATATTTATTGTTTTTTTAGTGAAAATATTATCAAATTCGTATTGGATCACTCCGAACAGATCTTTGTAAAGATCATTCGGGTTCACATCATTACGCGGCTCCAAAAGAGGCACTTTATTGTCAATATTTTCTTTAAATTTTTCTAATCGATAATTTGTGATTGGTCTACATACAATATTTTTGGATAATGGAGCATGTTGGTGCTCAAATCTAGCTAAATGACCTTCATGATCTGATTTTATGAAGTTTATTTTAGACTTCTCACTTACATTGCCGTCAGTAAAAATATTGTCCAAGCAGGTAGCTGTTGTGGATGTAGTGCGAGTTGGTTCACAAAAGAGATTTTGTAAGTTAAAGGATTTAAAAAGATTGAGGAACCTTACCGCGTTCTGAGTGTTTTCTAAAATATCAATATTAAAATCGCCACATACAACTACCGACTTCTTACATTTACATATTTTTTTTAAGATATCTTCCATAATAGATAAGAACAGGTGGCAATCTCCAGAGGGAGGTCTATAGACGCTAACAATAATGAATTGCTCGAGCTCTGCACATGATATTTCAATATTACGCTCACTTGAGAGTGCTACTATATCTTTTCTTTCTTTAGATTTTAAATTGTCATTAATCAAAATTAATGATCCACCTCTTATAGCGGAATCTCTAGTAAACGAACTAATGATTTTAAAATTATCAATATTAACTAACAGTTCATGTTCTTCTAACCAGTGTTCAGTTAAGCAAAGTACATGAATATGCATTTCATTTAAAAATAATTCCAGTTCTAACTCTTTGCCAGAAAAGCCAGCAATATTTTGGTGAATAATATTCATGTACATAGATTTATTCTTTGGCGCTAAAATTAAATTGCTAGAGATTTCTTCTATTGTCCTAGAATTAAGTTTAAATGATTGTCATTGTCACTCTTATTTGGAACAGATTCCAAGGTCGCAAGACAAACATTGTCATTTTTATGCTCAATAAAAGCAGGTTGGTTAGCCAAGTTCTTGGCTGAATATTTAATATAATATGATAGCGAAGATGCTATCTGTCTCTTAAAAGAACTATTCAAATAGAATTTATTTTTTGTCAATAATAATTTATTTTCTAAATATAAATTTATATCAATCAAGTGGAATTTATTTGGGTTATGATATGACAATGTATGCAGTGTTTGATTGAGCTTATATCTAATATTGTTTTCTACCTGTGACAAGCTACGGCTATATGGAAGCGTGAATAAAATTATATTTTTAACATTTAATAAGCTCAGTGATTCAAAACAATTAATAAGCTCATTTCTGTTTGCATTTCCCCTGTCTCCCACTAGAATTAAAAGTGTATTGTGGCTGTTTAAATCGCTTTATCAATCAGATTAAGTAGCGAAAAAATAACTAGAGCATGACTTGTGTAGTGAAATGGTGTGAAAACTATAGTGACAGCAAGAAAAAATATCCAGGAATCACGTTTCAATCAAATTTGGGTAACACGTTGCAACCGTTGTGAGATTGAGGTCAAACGTAAGCCTATCATGAATAAAAAAAAAAACCACAAATTCACTCACACATGGTTAGCCGCTACCATATTTGTGACAGTCTCGAGTTCAATGCGTTCCATCCATAGGTTTTATTGGTTGACAGTGTGGGATCGGAAATTTGAAATGTCATTTTAGAATTACCAAGTGTCGAAGTTGATATAATGTAACGTTTGAAAATTCTCAACGGGGTGAGCAGAGATGGATTGATTTACATGAACACTGTGTTTTAATTTTAAGTTGGAGTATGCAATTGTGTGCTTGTCATTTTGTATAGTTATGTTTTTCTTTCCACCATCCTAATTTTATGTAATACTAGCCTACTCCCGCGGCTCCGCCTGCGTGGATGTTGATTTTCACGGTTTTTGATTATATCTCCGGTTCTACTCAACCGATTTTGATCAAACATACCTTAAAGTCTAAGTCTTACCAAGACCTTTCAAACAAAAAAAACCGTTTTGAAACCCGTTCAGTAGTTTTTGCGTCCATCAAGCACAAACAGACAAACAGACAAGAATTCAAAAAAAAAATATTTTTGTGTTCAGAATGGTTCATATAACATAACCCAAGTATTTTTTTAAAATAACTCTGACGTACAGACACAGCCTTTTTACAATTTTATATAATAGTACTAACTGTGTCCCACGGCTTCGCCCGTGGCATGCATCGACTCCGTGGCAGGATAAAAAGTATCCTATGTCCGTCTCCTAATTCTAAGCTACCTCCCCATCAATTTTCCGCCAAATCGGTCTAGCCGTTCACGCGTGATGCCATGATGAAGGGAAACAGGGATTCATTTTTATAATACAGATTATATAATTTAATTTAATATTTTTATAATAGTTAATGTATAAAGGAGATGTTTCACAAATGTATGGACCTTGGGCCCGATAATTGTACACTACTTAGAAAAATAGGCAATGTAGTTTTCAGTTTTCACTATTCAATTCTTATAATATTGCCTCGTATTATGGGCGGAATCTAACTAAAAAAATACTTTCTTGCAATACAACAAACATGGCGGACTAAAACTATAAAAATGTACTCATATTTTATTAATTTATGCCCTTGAATTTCGGAGGCGAACTAATATAATTGTACTTTTGCCAATAACCGGTGTTATTTTTCTCTTTTTTTCTGGATTGTGTACAATTAGGGGCCCAAAATGAAACACCTCCTTTATAGAAATACAAGCATGAATACCGCAGCGTACTACCGCAGAGAGGCACGTACATTTCAATATCAAATCATTCTCATAACAGAACCACTTCGCATCCTCTTGCGGTAACTAGATTTGCTCCAGACACAGACTCTAGACTGACATCTCTGTATCTCGATTCGTAGCTATACGTTCATTCGACATGGTTTTACACTTATGTGCAAACGAGCCCTGAAGCTAAGCTCTCAAATAATGTACTACATAACCTATTTGGTTTCATTTAGGTGGTACAATTTGATGGCATGAACTTGCCTCAAATTGGGTCGGGTAGGTACCACCGTGCATTTTTGCGAAAAACCCCGGTTGAATTGCGTTCAGGGTTCAGCAGGTGCATAGCCGGCGCTTGAGGTGATGGTTGTCGCAGCACTTGTGTGATCAGTGGGTATTGCCGTAGTCTAAATCAATATCTGCGCTTTGTCACGCAGTGCTGCGACGACAATCACCTCTTCTTTCATGAGGCCGTCAAGTTGAAGGCTACCATTATGTCACTGTCAGTGTATGTAATGGGGACCCCCTTACTGAGACTTTACCTTTAGCTTACCATCAGGCGAGGTGAAGTCATATTAACAACACAAAACATAGTAAATATTTATATTTTCATTAACAATAAAATATTGCTTCTTGTCTAAAAGAGACGTTTAGTCAATAGTTTTTAGGCATAATCATGTTCCACTGACCACTGTCATGAATAAATTGCAACGTGATGCCTTTAGTACTGAATGAGGGTAAAGGACCCACGATATCTAGGAAATAAATCAGATTGATAAAATCTATTATAAGGGCGAGTCCCAGAGCCAAACACTGCAAGACATTTCAGGACCCTATTTTTTAACCCTTATCAAAGACTTTGTACAAAAATATCGAGACATAAATCCTAGTAATATTATATTTGTCTGGCTGATGCCCATGGTTACGGTCGCTTGTTTTTTTATACTACTGTGGTGGCAGACAAGGACAGTTGGCCTCCATTGGAAAAAAAAATAGCCTGTAACAAAGTTCTAAACAGGTGAAGCAGCGAGCTACGGTTATTAATTCCAATTAATGATACCCTCTCCTTTCCTATATAGAATTACACGTGCCAGGCTGAGATATCACCCTCATATGGTGCAAACAATTCCATCAAGAACCAAGCGGTTCGGTACCTCTTTTCTTTACCGCACCATAAAGACTTAAAATTCTTTATATCTCACGTGTTTCCTTCCTCCTATAGTTCCGGGTCCTTTAAGCGGGGCGTGAAAAAGCATTTGATTAGGCCGTCAAACTGAGGGCCCCCACTGTAGTGCTATCGGTGTATTTAGCAGTAAGCCCCGATCCTGAGACTTTGCCTTTAGCTCTCCATCAAGCGAGGTGAAGTCATATTGACGAGTCCAATATAAAAAAGAATGAATTATAAATCACAAAAAGGCCTACAGTGACGGCACTAAACCTCAACTGCTAGAATATTTAAGATCGTCAATCGCACGCCTGGTTCCGCCTATTCCTCGTTCTGAGAGAGAGTATCTTTTTTACGATGCAAATTCCGGGTTTGAAACTAAGGCTTTTGATTGTGCCTTCGTAATGTGCAGGGCTATGGAGTGAAACTGTTTTCGTGATGAATTATAAAATTCTAAAACTGTGCCTGCAACTTTGTCCAGTGAACCATAATTATATATCTAAAACTAGGTCCGGTAATTTGGAACGTACATTATACAGACTTTGAGCCTTGTGGAACGCCTCATGCCCCCGTAGACAAGTGATACAGCGTAAATCGGTAACGAAACGAATAGATTAGGTCGACCAATCGGCTCAGGAGCAGTTCAACAGATTCTCGATTCACCAGGTTCGCAGTTAACCAGAAGTACAATAACAAATTAAATTTATAGAGTAGGTCACAGAAAACAATTCAAAAAATTGTAAACCAAAAACATTGATAATCACATTCAAGCTCGTGATACTGCCGCGGCGCGTGCGTCGTACGCCGACGACGAGCTTGGATGTGATTGGTCGACCTATTCTATTCGTTTTGTTAGCGATTTACGCTGTGCCACTTGTCTACGGGGGCAGGATACCTTCCCCTCCCCCTCTTACTGCTTACTCTAATAACTTCTATGTATATTCATGTACCCTTAAACTCTTAACCTCTTCATACTTAGGGATAAGTGGGCAGTGCTCAACTCTCTAGAAAGGGTCTGATCAGCGATTTTTAAACATAAAATCCGCTAAGAGGATATGAAAAAAGTTCAAGATCAAATGAGGCTATTTCAATCACTTGATTGAAGGCTATTCGGGGCAAGTATTACTCTTACTTACTTTTTTTATACCACTTAGGTGGCATACATGTAAGCACACGGCACACCTCTTTTTTATTATTAAACGCTTTTATTTAACTTGACCTGTATGTTTGGGTCATATCCTAATTGAAAATTGACCCCCTTCCTGCGGACGGATTGTTCTGATATTTGGCACATATCTTTAGTTCTGATGACAATACAAGTTAATCTATTCTGTATCATTGTGAATCTAAGATGGCGTGTCCCTCTGACTGGCAGAGGGCACAGTGGGGAGCGATCGGGAGGCGAGCTGATTGTCCGCGCGCCGACGGTTGGGTGATAGGACGGCCGCCTGTCACCCTATACCCCACCGTCGGCAAAGTGGTGCGATGCTCGCCCACCCCCTTCGGTGGGTCGAGGGGGCCATCTTAAAACCGTAGATGGCCCGGGGTCAGCTGGGATGCGAGGGATATGCCTATTGGGTAACCTTACACCCCGGTAATTAAGACCTGAGACGGCGTGCGGTTTTAGTCGGTTCGATCCCGACATAACCACCCCTGATGGCCGACGGGGGCGGTATCCATAGGGATTTCCTAGCTAGTTTTATATATTCTACAGCCGTACAACTTCCGGTCGATAAAGCATTCTCAACTGTCATTACCGACGTGGCACAAAAGATATTAGGGGTAACTTCAGCCATAATTCATAACTTTGTTCTCTTGGCGGCCGAAATGTGATTATGGTGGGTTAGAATTGAGTGACTGACAATGGGTAGCACCCGTGAAAACATTGGTAGGGTAACAACACAATATTTTTGAAAAATTGGTAGTGTAATATTAATCTAAATTTCTAAAAATAAAAATAAAAATGCATATTATGTCATGGCCATCTAGGTGGAGGTCCGCATTCTAAGGGCAAATTTTTTTATACTACTTTGGTGGCAGTTGGCAGTCAAGCACACGGCCCAACCGATGGGAAGCGGTCTCTCCAACTCTCCACCTCCAACCCCCATACCCTCCCCTCTGGGTCGATAGCATAAGACTAAGTGTGACGCCCCTGGTGTTGTGTACGTGACCACTTCCCATCAGGTGGGCCGTGTGCTTGTCTGCCACCTAAGTAGTATATAAAAGGCTTAAAACCCAGATTTAAATCATAGTGAGTGAAGCCGCGGGCATAGCTAGTCTGTAATAATATACAACATTGCAGTACAACACGAACATCGTAAAAGTATCAATTCATTTCGTATTGTTTTCCATAATATAGATCTTCGCGTGCCGAGAAAAAATAGGGTGAGTATACCAGTTATTGTCCTTTCGGATATTATTATTGGTTTTAAATTATTTTACGGTAGGTTCGGGCTTATTATGCTTCGCTAAAGTTACGAAGTATAATAGTAGATAGTCATGAAATTGACTATGGTACACGAATGTAATTTAAGCTACGTATAGTTTGTTGAGAAAATATAATTATGTTAGACTGATATTCAAAGAACTTGACGGTCTCATCAAATGCTTTTTCACGCTTCGCTTAAAGAATTCCAGGTCTTTATGGTGCGGCAAAGACTATATTATTATTATTTATTCAACTTCATGCAAAATGTACATTGACATAACATAAACTCACGCCTATATCCCCGAAGGGGTAGGCAGAGGTGCTAGCACCCACATTTCGCCAGTTTATGTTTAGGTCCCAATGTAATAGGTGGCGAGCCTATTGCCATTAACCGGGCACTTATAAACCTGCGATAAATACACACATAACTTCGAAAAGCATCGAAAAGTCATTGGTGTGTGCCATTGTGAACTTGGATTCGAACTCGAGACCTCGTCTCAGCAGTCCATTACCCAGACCACTATAAGCTACCGCGGCTAACTGAAAACATGTATATTGGCGGACTTAATACCGTAGGCGTAGGCATTTACCAGTCAACAGAGTAGGGTGAAACATCCAATTGTAAGTCAGTCGCTAATTTTCGTTGTCATAGTCTCAAATTAAGTCATACGAGATTTAAATTTCATTAAGTTCAGAAAAGAGGTAACTCGAGTTGCTAATTTCAGACTTAGTTTATGTTTTAACGAGACGCGAAGTGCCTTGACAGCTTAATCAAGTATAATTAATGTAATAATAGCAACTTATTTATGTCCCACTGTTGGGCACGGGTCTCCTCTCCTCTAACAAGAGAGCTGAGAGAGTTTAGGTCTTAATCCACACACGCTGGCCTAATGCGGGTTGGTGGATCGGACATGTCCTTAGAATTTCTTCTAGGGCATTTGGGTTTGCTCACGATGTTTTTCTTTCACCGTCAGCAGATGGTAAATCATGTGATTAGCACATATAAATCCCACAAAGTGAAATTCACATTGGTACTGTCTGGCCAGATTCGAACTCGATACCTCTGAGTAGAAGTCGCGTTCTTATCCATTCACCTACCATCGCTGTCATAATTAATGTAATTATTAATTTTTGAGGATTTAGGAATGGGGGGTATGAGCTCTGGTTACCCTAGTTACCGCCGGGAACACAACACGATAGTTATTATGGTCGCGGTGTTCTGTAGGGCGGAGTTACTACCCCAGTCGGACTGCTCAGTTCGGACGGGAGATACCGTCGTGTCCTATGTCGAGTCATAGTCTCATGAAATCCAATAAAGAACTCTTCTCTTTAATCTCATTCAGCCCTCAGTTAATATATCATTATGATAACTTGATCTTAGCGCTCAGCATTATGACACAACCTATCATATAAGCGTCTCAAGCCGTTTTCATTGTCATGAGATTTCCATTTAGGTAAACATGTACCTAAAAAACTAACGGACAGAACGCGCTGAAGACGAGACTGTGTCCCAAAAATTACGGCGGCTAACCGTTTGTAAGTAAATTTTGGGCTGCAACGTGTTATCCAAGTTTCACTACGGTTTTCACACCATTTCACTACGCATTAATACTGCTGTACTTTTTTTCGCTACTAAAATTGACTGTGGGGCTAAAATTCGCGCAACGGGCCATGGAGGGAGCTATGCTTGGAGTTTCTTTGAAGGACAAAATTCGCAATGAGGTCATCCGACAAAGAACTGAAGTTACCGACATAGCTCGCAGAATAAGCAAGCTTCTCCAACCTGTCTCCCATCCACACCTTCACCCCTCCTCCAGGGTCAGCAGCGCGAGTGTGACGCCAAGGTAACCGCTTACCATCAGGTGGGCCGTGTGCTTGTCTACCACCTAAAATGTAAAAAAAAAGCAAGTGGACCGTCTCTAGTATCGTCAGTTGTATTCTTCAATGCGTGCCGTCCATAAGGTTTATACATCCATGTAGGTAAACCGCTGAACACCATTATTTTAAGAAGATATTGTGTTCCTTTGTTTGGCTGGCTTTTGTCAGGACATTGTGTTCGATAATCGGATGCTTGAGGGGTTCAAGTACATAATCTACGTTGAGTTTGTAATGAAAATCGATGTGACTGTTAGCAGAACAGTGAATTACAAAATTTTGAACTGCACAGTAAAATTTTTGTAGCGCCTGATGTTCAGTAAAGTTTGAAGACTGTAAATGTAAGAGTTCATGATTTAATTTTGCTTCGGTAGCACGTCGGTAGTGACAATAAGAAATTGATAAAATTCGCCTCATGAGACTTGTTTTATATTCCACAAGCTTTATTTTAACTTGTTCTGTTGTGGAAAGATGTTGTCTCTGCCTACCCCAATAGGGAAAACGGGTTATTTGGATGAATTTATGTATATTTTCTTCTTTGTTGGTTTGTTATATATGTTACACCCGTCCATTGGCCACGGCTGTGTACTTGCCTGCCTACTACTAAGTGGTATAAAAAAATTAAGCTAGGTACATCAAAAGAGTGGGGTATATAGTCCCTTAAACAATTCCATCAAGAACCAAGCGGTGCCTCTTTTCTTTACCGCACCAAAAAGACCTGGAATCCTTTACCAAATCACGTGTTTCCTTCCTTCTACAGTCCCGGGTCCTTTAAGCGGCGCGTAAAAAAGCATTTGATGAGGAAGTCAAGCTGAGAGCCACCATTGTGGCACTATCGGTGTTTGTAATGGTGCCTCCCATTCCAGAGACTTTACCTTTAGCTTACCATTAGGCGAGGTGAAGTCATATTGAAGTGAACGACATAAAAAATGTAATTGTTATTATACCACATCCATTTTTATTAGATTGTAGGACTGTGTAAACATCTTTTGAAATGATACGAAATATTGTTAGCATAACTTGATACAATAACTCCGTGTACACACGATACACAAATATTACTCCATTGTACACATAAATGTGTATTATTGTGTGTTTCTTTGTTGTTATAAATAACTTTTAGATATTGATATAAGCTTAGATACATTTGATTCCTGGGAAATTTCCTTATTCCCACGGGAGAAACTCAGCTCGGCCCTGCCAATTCTGATAATCTAGACTTAATCCATCTATTATAGTTTTATTAAACGTTTAACTATATCGAGGGTTCCAAGGCTAATTGGTCTAAGCGACATTTTTTGAAAGTTGCAGGAGAGCGATTTAAAGTTTTGTTTTTTGGAAAAAAAATCATTAAAAAGAAACTACTGCGCGGTTTTTGATTTAATTAAAACTATATTTCTGTAAATACATATTGCATCTTTTTAGATAGTTTTCATGAATATAAAACCTTTTTTTACTGAAATAAATGTCGTTTGACCCAAAATGCATCGTTTGTGTTGTTTGCTAGAGGAAAGCCAAATGGTTCAACTACCAATGATTTTTATGCCAGTTGAAAGTAAATTAGTCTAAATGTTGATTTGAATATGAAACAAAACGAGGAAAACTGGTACATACTACATGCCACACAATGCATTTAACATGTCAAATGAGTTGTAATAACATGTAAAGTTGAGCCGGACTAAAGTAAATTGATACAAACAACAACAAATGTTCAAACTGGATCAAATCAAATGAATGTTAACTATCATAAAATTAAATGTGGGCTCATAAACCACTGTAAAGTTTAGCGTCAGTTAGAAAATAATGTGAACATTAGAGTTAATTTTTAAATAAAAACTATTTTGATAATAGGGCAAAATAGGTAATATTTATTTTTTGGGATGCTAATATCCAAATTCTTTTGATTGACAAAAACTTGCTGACAATTTTAAAACATTGAACCATGCATTGAATCTGCATTTTTTATTTTTCATTTATAAAAAATCATATTATTAAGCATTTGCAGTTGTAGAGTTATCATGAATGGTATTTATTCATGTTGTCTCTAAAATTGCAATATGCAGTGTCAAATTGAAAATCAAATAGTCTGGCTGTTAAAAATATTAGATAACCCGTAATCTTAGTCCCAAAGAAAAGACTAGAACTATAGACGTACTCTACGTCTTAACGGATTTGTGTCTTGTACAGAAGACACCACTCTTCCGGCGTGAAAAACCGTCTCACCTTATTGGACTCCGAGTTTCCGCGAGGCTGTTTTTATGATGCTCTCGATGTAGTTTTTATTATTCAGTTTGCTACGAATATCCATGCCGAGTATCTACTCGTAGGTTATCCTGAAGTGGCAATGGAGTGTCCCAAAGAGTTGGGAGGGGAAGGAAAGGAGATACCTTAGCAGTAAACGCACAAACCTGCGTCTTCTTGGCAATGACCGCGACCAGGTTCTCCGAGCCCCATTGAGAAAATGTGATTCAGGACCCGATCGAGCTTAGCAACAAGAAGTTATATTTATTCCCCAATGTTAGCCTGCCCGGTCGCAGGGTGACCATGATATCGCCCGTGCAAGGTGCTATCATCTGCATAGCAATTAATGCTGCCTGCTCTCAGCATGTCATTGTTATGCAGAAGAAACAGAGTAGGCGACAAGACGGACCCCTGCGGTACATCAGCATTGATCTGCAAGAACTCCGATGCCCACCCATTACAGAGCACTTGAATGCAGCGCTCCTGCAGGCATTTGGTTTGCCTCTACAATTATGCAGCTGGATTGAGCAGCTGCATAATTAGAGAGGCAAACCAAATGCAGGCAGCTTGGAAAGAAGCTATTTGTGCCAGACCCTATCGAAAGCTTTGGCGATGTCAAGACTGATCGCCAATGACTCACCATGCTTGTCCATAGCCTCACCCCTTATGTGAATGACGTATGCTAGAAGATCATCCGTTGACTGTTTCAGCCTGAAGCCATATTGTCAATCATGAATTAAGGAGTGGTCTTCTAGGTGACGCTGTTTATTGATGATATGTTCGAAAACCTTGCACAGCACTGAGGTGACGGCTATGGGTCAATAATTACCCGGGTGTAACCGACCGATCCCCTTTCTTGGGGATCGGGTGCACATTCACCTCTTTCCAAGCCGACGGCACTGTACCCGTGGCGTATGAAATGCGGTACAGACGCGTGAGTATAGGAGACGACTCCGCTGCATATTTGCACAGAACCACCGCTGGAATACCATCGGGACCACTGGCTTTCTGGACATCGAGTGATTGCAGCACTGCACGAACATGGCGTTGCCTGATAAGGATATTGCGTGGTCACAGTTGGGTGTCGGTGGCTGCACACAGCAATCATCGATTCGGGAATTAGTCGCTAAGAGATTAACCAGCAAGTCTGCTTTCTCTTGCGGCTCATGAGCCAGTGATCCGTCGGGGTTAAGCATCGGGGGCAGCGAAGGCTGTCAGAAGTTTAATTGTACAGCCTTAGCCAGGCACCAGTAGCCACGGCTGCCAATGGGGTGCGCTGCAAGTTCGTGACCAAGACGTGCAATGCGCTGGGCATCCGCACTAATGTAAACCTCTTTTCTTTGTTGTATGCTGCCTTAAACCGGTCCACGTTCGGATCGCACTGCGCACGCGCCCTGGTATAAGCGCGGTATGCCAACTGCGTATGGTGAACAGCCTCTGCGTACTCGTGCCCAAACCAGGGACGCGCCTTTCGGGTACCGGTGACATCAGTGTATGGGATATTGTATTCCATACCCAAACTAATCTCACCGGTGACCGCAGCAGCACTTTCCGACGGGGTCCTACTCTTAAATCAGCGTTCAACCCATGGGATGGATGCCAAGTAATCACGGAGTCCATCCCAGTCTGCTGACGTGTAGTGCCAGAGCCGTCGATTCCCTTGCACAGTTCGTGGGGGAGCTACAATGGGCACCTCGGAACAGACCAGGACAATGGTCGGAATTATCTAAAGCGGCATGTACCGATACACTGTACTTGTCTGGATGACTCGTCAGCAAAAGATCTAGCAAAGAGGGCGCTTGACCTGATTTTTTGGTATTCTGGTGACCTGGTGTACCTACCAATAGAGTCAGGTCATGCGTGAAAGCGAATGCGTGGGTGTGCTCTTCCTCTATGGTCTGTTTTGGTAGAGCCCAACCAGGTCTCATGGTGGGCGTTAAAATCGCCCAAAAATACCAATTCGGCGTGAGTAGTTTATTTTTATTACTAAAGGTAAATACTTATTATTTATACTTCTACAAGAAGTAAGTAAAATAGGTACATACTAACCAAGAAAGTATCGTCTTTTTTAGGCCAACAAAGCTCATTCTACAGCAGACTCGAACGCAACTGCACCTTGCTCACGTCTAGCGGGTGACTGAAGCACCCGCGCGGGGTAGTGATCGCGGTAAAGTACATCAATTTATATTGTACGACACAATTTTCTATATTTCAAATGACATAAGTGTAATTTTTATTACTATATTTCTGATGTCTTAACTAGTGACATTTTAAAATTTCGATTTCACGGAAAGGGTTTAACAAGCTAAACAATAAAATATTGAATGTCTCACAAAAGGTTTATGTAACTTTTCACACCAATATTTATTTAATAGAAATGTTTCAAACGTCATTGCGTATAAAAATGGGCTTAGTCAAAACGGTTCAAGCGACATAGCCTATCTTTAAGCTTCAATGCAAAATGTGTCAAGCGACAAATCCACGTATTTAAACAAAAGGTCAAATGTCTTAACGCGCATCAGATATTTAAAACGGTTGTTGGAAAAATGATTCAACCAACAAACAACAAAAATTTTAGAAAAGCTGATATAGTCGAAGTTACCCACTACAAATATTGCTCAATTTTTGTGTCGGTTGGAACAAAGACGTCCAAAATGAGAGCAAAGTTACTGTAGGGTTCAAGCGCCAAAAATATGCTCATAGAAAGGTGAAACTCAGTTCAAACGACGCAGAAAAATTCGCTGATTCCAAATATGTATATAACGCAATATCGCAAAAAATGTCGCTTAGACCAATTAGCCTTGGAACCGTCGATATCATAGTATATATACAACCAATATTAAAAAGAAAACAGCACGGTATTGAGAAAATTGAGCAGTCCGACTGGGGTAGTACCTCCGCCCTACAGAACACCGCGGCCATAATAATCATCGTGTTGTGATCCCCAAGGTAAGTAGGGTAGCCAGAGCTCACAATCGTTGGGGATTGACCACAGAACATTAAAAAACCATCTTTGTTCTGTGGGATTGACATACCGACTAACCTGTAGAGAGGTGCACGCGAAAACAGGAAATACAGGAGAAAATATCTATAAAAGGAATGGGATACATTTCCCATCACGAACTAGGAAAGGAACTGACTTTCAATCTATTGTAATAATGGTTATTAATTGCCTGCCTGTACCATAAATCTCTAGTATATCGAATGTTCGAGAAAAACCTTTTGCGAATTACTTTTCTTTTGCGCGCCATTATTCATGTACCTGCCTTGAACCTACTCCGTACATAAATTTTGGAAATGCTGACAGTAAAAACATCTTTATTTTTTGGTGTTAAATCTTAGATTGAAACTGAATTTACGAATTGTATTTATTGTATAATTAGGCATAATGATGTTGGTGCTAAGTGAAAAGAGATAAAGGAATAAATATATATTCTACGACATTCTACATAGCGTTATCTAGACCCAAAGTAAGCTTAGCGTTATGGGTTACAGAATGCGGATATCGAATATACATACTTAGATAAATACTTACATTATTATACATAGAAACACCCAAACCAATGCAAATAGATATATATTTATGCATACAAATATTAATAAAATAATAAATATACAGTTGTTCGAAATCGATGCCAAAATAAAATCTGACCGTATCATAGTTAGACTGAAAGTCAATCCCAACCGAATTGAGAAAAGTTGACGAATGATTAAAAATCACCAACTTACAGTTAAACAAAGTATACTGCACGTACATAATAATAGTAATCCATTTATGTCCCACTGCTGGGCACGGGTCTCCTCTCCTCTAACGAGAGAGCTGAGAGGGTTTACACCTTAATCCACACACGCTGGCCTAATACGGGTTGGTGGATCGGACATGTCCTTAGAATTTCTTCTAGGACATGTGGGTTTCCTCACGATGTTATTCCTTCACCGTCAGCAGATGGTAAATCACGTGATTAGCACATATAAATTCCACAAAGTGAAAGTCACATTGGTACTGTTGGGCTTGATTCGAACTCGATACCTCTGAGAAGAAGCCGCGTCCTTATCCATTCAGCTACAATCGCTTCTCTCACGTACATAAGTCACATCAATGTCTGTCTTTATGGGCAGTTAGGTATCGGCGAACACATTGGGCGACATTCCAGGAATACTTGACATATTGGGAGAGGGCAGCTGTTATATAGTCCATTAGATTAAGAAAAATATAAAAATTACCTGTCATAGATACCAGATAATACCTTCAGGTATCTATGACAGGTGATTTTTCTATTTTTACTAAATAGACTTAGAACTTTTTATATTACGCCGTTGTTCCCGGTTGCTATATGAACATCCATGGCAGTCGTTACGGGTAGTTGGAGTTAAAAGTCCAACAACAACGGTCTAGCTGCAATGCTTCGATATTGCTTAATATCATCACTGGGTTGTGAAGTTCAGATGGCAGTCGCTTCACGGAAAATATCGAGGTCCAGCCAAATCCGCAGTTAAGACTGGTAAAGCGGACCCCAGACTCAGAGGTGTAAGCTTTGGATGCGACTGGGAATTAACGCTAGGATGAAGAAGAAAAAGACTTGGAAACCTTTACCAGCGTATGTTTCCTTCCTCCTATAGTCCCGGGTCCTTTAAACGGGGCGTGAAAAACTATTTTTTTTTAATAAATAAAATATATTCTACGACATTCTACACAGCGCACCCTAGACCCAAAGTAAGCTTAGTTTAACTAGCTTGTGTTATGGGTTCTAGAATACTGATAGACATACTTATATACTTTTTTTTTGTAAATACATACTTATTATACATAGAAACACCACACATGATGAGGCCGTCAAGTTAGCATACAAATGCTTGAAAATAGCATTGAAATCATGACTTATCTCTGCTTACAAAGAGGCGTGACTGTATGTATGGTTGGGTGAGACCAACCATTGATCAATGAAACGTCAGTTCTGTCCTACTTACTTTACACAAAAATATCATTGCGTGTTGTCGGCATTTTGTGGCGCACATCACCTATAATTATTCGATCGATCATCCACCATAGGTCGTGGAACCCAGATAATTAACATACAATCAAATCAAAACAATGTTTATTCCCCTAGAATTTTGTTATACATACTTACTTTTTTTTATATGGGTCACGTCAATATCACTTCACCTCGCCTGATGGTAAGCTAAAGGTAAAGTTTCAGGAGGTCTCCCCATTACATACACCGACAGTGCCATAATGGTGGCGCTCAACTTGACGGCCTTATCAAATGCTTTTTCACGCCCTGCCTAAAGGACCCGGGACTGTATGAGGAAGGAAACACGTGAGCTGGTAAAGAATTCCAGGTCTTTATGGAGCGGCAAAGAAAAGAGTTGCTTAGTTCTTGATGGAGTTGTTTGCACTGTGTGAGGGTGATATCTCAGCCTTGAACGAGTTGTTCTGTATAAGAAAGGAGAGGGTGGGACTAGTTGGTAGAGCTCATCGGTTAGATTTTGTAGATTGGTTCAACATATTCTACCGTGTGGCGTGGGAAATCATTTTTATTGGTTAGCAAGCAAAAGTTAGCGAAATCGAATAATAATTAAAAATTACATTTTAATATAGCAAATTTAAATTCAGGAAGTTATATTGATACATAAGCGAATTCGAAATTAATGTCAAAAATAAAAATATAATTAATTCAAATTCAAATTCAAATTCTTTATTTTTCAAAATAGTGTAACGTAATTACATCTTTTTGACGTCAAAAACTACTTAATACTAAGTTTACCACCGCTTCCTAGGCGCTAGTGGAGAAGAAACGGCGCAACAAACTCCACTGCTGCATTTTAAGACGTCAGGTTATACATAGATATCTTAAGACTAAATATGGACGAATGTACATTTTGTCTCGTGTCAATATAAATAAAGGTATATAAAAAAAAAATAATATATAATAAATTTTAACCGAAGTTAAACAATAAAATAATTGAAAATGTCAAAAATATACTAATGTCAAAAAAATAGCAAAAAAAGGTCGCGTGCCTACCACAATATCAATATATTGTAGTAGGCAAATGCCACAACTACAGCATTATGTAGTTGTAGCACTTTAGCATTCTAGGAGGGGACTGCACCATGCTCAAGCCAGACATTTTTGTCTTCAAGGTAATCAGTAGTCCTATAGTATGCTTTTTTGCATAAGGTGGCCTTAACAAATGTTTTAAATTTATTGTCAGGCATACCAAGGACCGATTCAGGCAATTTATTGTAAAAACGTATAGCTTCCCCCCTAAAAGAACCACTAACTTTGCTAAGCCGATAACAAGGAAGGATTAGTTTATTTTTATTGCGCAGATTTCTGACTGTAATGTCACTTACTTTTGTGTAATTGGATATATTTTTCCTGACATACAGTATGTTCTCGAATATATATTGGGAAGCTACAGTTAAAATATTTACCGTTTTAAATCGTTCCCTAAGAGATTCTTTCTTGTCTAAACAATAAATGGCACGAACTGCCCTCTTTTGTAATATAAATATGGTTTCGAAATCTGCTGCATTCCCCCAAAGTAGTATTCCATAAGACATCAGACTATGAAAGTAACTAAAATATACCAGCCTAGCAGTAGGTTCATCTGTCAACCGCCTAATCCGTCTGACAGCATAAGCAGCAGAACTGAGTTTATTGGCCAAAGTAATTATATGGTCACCCCATTGCAATTTCGAATCCAATGTAATGCCTAGAAAAGTAGTGCTATTTACAAATTCTTTTAAATTACAATTAAATTAAGTACCTATGTTATATTCAAATACAGCGTAAAAATATCAGTTACGTTCTTAACAACCCTTGTTGTCAATACCATGCACTTAAACATGTGTTTAAAAGACAGTTACGTAACAAACCCGTGCGCAGTTGAGACACTTGTCTTGAACTGAACACGGGTTTAGATAGGGGGCTTTCATAACCACCCCGTGCGTGTTACAAGGCAGTACTGCTTACTTTTGTACACGGAAATGGAAACACAATGACTGCTCGCAATAATTTTTATATGTTGTCTATCAGTCAATCAGCAATTGAGAGGTTGCAGGTTCAAGTTCTGGGCATTGTAGTAATGGGGTGAACCTATTCTTAACATAATGTGGTTTGGCGGAAAAACATAAATTTTTTAAATACCTTTTTTTGTTTTTTTTTGATGAGGCCGTCAAGCTGAGGGCCGCCACTGTAGCACTACCGGTGTATGTAGTGGTAATCTATTATGTCCAATATACGGACCCTACTTGATAATTTTATTTTAATGTTGCTAAAGAGTTCAAAGTATGAATGTAGAGGGCTTCAGGGGCAGAGGTAGGCCTAAGAAAAGATGGATGGAATGTGTGAAAGACGATATGGAAAGGAAGGGAGTGACTGAGGAGATGACATCTGACAGGAGTGTATGGAGGAGAATGACATGTTGCGACGACCGCAAATAATTGGGACAAGGGCAGACGTTGATGATGATAATATTGTATGGAATAAACACCCACTATATGTTATCTTAAATTCCTACAATACAAAATAAACCACGAAATAAAAAATATAAGTGTTTTTTTTCTACAACTATTTTAAAATCTTACCTTCTCAAACTCATATTGACATGAAATAGTGCTTTACCACAATAATGTCACTATACAGTACGATTTATTTAATCAGTTAAGCACTTTTTGTTCACATTTGCAAAGTGACATCAATTGTTTTAAAAGCACTCACTTAAAAATTCAAATTCAATTTACCACTTGAATTTTGGTGCTATTGTAATGGATTAAAAGCAAATAAATTCAGTGCGAATGACAGTTGATGGTTTTATATTTTAGTAAAATAAAACGTTTGATGAATAATTATAGGTAGCTCTTTATGTTGATTTAAAGTATGAATGAATCTAAAATACAGATAGGTTTATTCATTAGTAACTAGAAAGAAAATAGTATAATATGTAATATGCTGCTTTATTTCATTATACATTTTTAAATCGTTAAATATTAATGTAATAATAATAAACCGACTCCTAATATTTTTGATGTCGTTTAGTATGTTACTAACTGACTCCAAAAAATATTTTGATTTTATTGGTTTAAATACATTATCAGCACATACGCATATATTTGTATAAAGAAACAAAATGTATCAAAAAATCGCGTTATAGAAATGGTTTTATTCTATAGCGATTTATTTTACCTATATTATTTACACTAATCGCGACGTTTCGATTACCTTTCAGCAACTATGGTTACAAGGATAAGTGTAAATAAAACCAAGAAGACAGCGATAGAATGTCTTAAAAATAATTTTTATTTTGATGCGTACCTAACTTTCATGTCATTTTTCGACAATAACATAATTATTGTCCAATTATAATTCAATCTCCTTTTTTAAGAAGGAGAAACCTCAAGAGTGATCCCATATTATACTTTCAAGTTCTGTTGAAGTGAAGTACGAGAAAATCTCAAACTTTTAAATTATGTAAGGGTCGTCAAATATGAAAGATTTTTTTCTGTATTAAGTCAGTAGAAAGTCATTATAAATAGATTTGATGACGTCGATTTTTATATAAAGTAATTTGATATTTATAATGATTTTCATTATATTTGATAACCCGGAGGGAAAAGGCGTGAGCAATATATATAATTATGATAAAAAAAAATCACATGTACCTACAGTAAATAAAATATTTAGATCTACAACAAAACAAACTTAGAAAAAAAATTAAATAAACTATTAAAACAAACTTAACAAAATATTAACACATTTAAACCAAAACAAAAGCACTCTTAATCTAACAAAAAAAAGTGCATGATAGTGACAAATCGAAGTGCTATTACTATAAAGCCACTATCACATATACAACACGATGTATACAAAGCACCACAACACAAGTATTCGTATTTTCCAACCGAAAATTGTCCGAAACAACTTTGATCTACGACATACGCGGGTGAACTGAAACCGAACGCGATTTCAGCCCTAACGCTCGAAGAACACAGTGATCAAAGAAAAATTAACCTTATAATCTTATAAATAAAGTCTATTATAAAATTTTTAGGGTTGTCAAACTATACCGGCACTATAATATACCGTGAATGAAGATGTATTATCTTTAAAGTCTATATTTGCTTCCTTTAAATTTGTTACTCCGTAATTTTATTCGTGAATATCTACAACAAAGAAATTTCGACTTTGTTTTCATATAGTTAAGGATGTATTTTAAATGATTGATAGGATTGCACTATAAAATTACATTTATAGTATTTATTTTGTAGTTTAGAGTTTCATTTGTATTGGCGTATTTAGGGCTCCGTCAAAGTCTTTGAGGCTTAAGTCAACCACACCTGCCACCTGATATGTTGTAGACTTATAGAGTAGTTGCTACCGTAAAAATCAAGATAAACAGCATAATAAAGAGCAGGAGAGTGAACCCTGGGCCTTAAGAACAGACCATGACCAGACATGAAAAAAAATTTGTGTCCGTCAGAACGGCTGTTTGCCTGCCTCATTTAGCATCGAGACAGTGATTAAAAATTGCTACCTAATTGCTACTATTTGCTACCTACAACTAAATAATTACTACCTCATTAAATTTTAAAATATAAGGAAAAACAATATCACCAGCCATTCTGACCACCCTCGTCGGCCATCGGGGGTGGTATCCATGGGGATTTCCGCACGATAAAAAAAAAAGTTGAATTACTATGAGGGTTTTTCGCATAGCGCACGGTAATGATAAACTCCTAAGTTTTTACCGACTTCAACAGTCTTTGGCCAGTGAAATGACTTTCATTTTTCCAGGAAATGACACAGCAAGTCTTGTTTTTACGTTTCCCAATACTTTGAAATACCTTTTAATGGTCATGGTCGTAGCGCATGACCTCCAAAACACTTAGTTTACAAACTCTGGGCTGCGTGGGAAATCTAAAGGCTGACCACACCTGTTTGTTATGATTTTCATGTATTTTTTATAAAGAGTACTAGTTATGTCCCATGGTAGCCTAGTGGTTTGGGTAATGGACTGCTGAGACGAGGTCTCAGGTTCGATCCCAGGTTCACCATGGCACACACAAATGACTTTTCGATGCTTTTCGAAGTTATGTGTGTATTTATCGCAGGTTTATAAGTGCCTCGGAGAGCACGTTAAGCCGTCGGTCACGGTTGCCATACAAACATCCATGGCAGTCCTTACAGGTAGTTGGAGCCCACAAAATTCCAACCAGTCTAACTTGGAACTTCGATATCGCCATTGGTCATAATGACCATTGGTTGTGGAGGTCAGATGGCAGTCGCTCCACGGAAAATATCGAAGTTCAGCCGCATCACAGTTAGACTGGAAAGCCGACCCCAACTGAGTTGGGAAAAAGGTTCAGAGAATGATGATGATGTCCCACGACTTCACCCGTGGCAGGATTTGCTGCAAACGGAGGAGGGGTATAATGAGCTCTGTCTACCCTGTGAGCGGTAACACAACACGATGGTTATTATGGGCGCGGTGTTCTGTAGGGCGGAGGTACTACCCCAGTCGGACTGCTCAGTTCGCATCGCGTCGTGTCCTGCCTCCTTCGTCAGTTTTGTTCTAAGTATGTGCACTTTCAAAATGTTTCTGTAAATACCTGTTTTAGGACTGTCTTGTCTGTAATAAGCGTCCAGCCTAAAACAGCACCATCTGTGCCATAATTTATCTATCTACTGATTTATGATCAAGACTAAACTAATAATATTCTTCCCACGTCCTGAAAAAAGTAGCCAACTTTATATTTTTACGGCCGAGATGCTATCAGGTAATAAACTATGGCAGCTCTGACTTATTTTTGAGAAGAGTACCATATTATGGAATTGTGTAGGTAATTATTTTTATATATACTACTACGTCGGTGGCAGACAAGCACACTGCTCACCTGATGGGAAGCGGTCACTGTGGCCTATTGACGTATGGAAAATCAGTGGTACTCGCGCTGTCGACCTTGGCGGGGGAGGGAGTTTGAGGAGTTTGTGTAGGGTGGAAGGGGATTGGGGAGATGGTGGGGGTTGTAATGGTTATGATGGCCGCAGTCTTTATTTTTATTTGGGGAAATATCCTTTTTTCTCGTGCGGAAATCCTCATGGATACCCATTCCGCAGCCAGTGGGGCAGTTATGTCGGACTCTTACCGACTAAAACCGCACGCCGTCTAGGTTCTTATGACGCCAGGGTGTAAGGTCCAAAGAGCATTTCCCTCGCATTCGTTTATGAACCACGGTGTTTTCGTCATGGCCCCGGAATGGGGAGGATTTCGCGCCACGGAACAAGTGTACCCTGAGCTTAAGTGGGTGAAGTCACGGGCAATACTTAGTAAATTTCAGTTTCGAAGACCAATAATTTTAATTTATAACCTGAATCATGTCGCCCGCCAGCAATGACCTCACAGGAATCTTATTATTAAATTCTCTATCGACTTGTGAATAAACCACAGAATCTTATTGATGGTTTATTTGCAAACGGAGTTATATTGATCTAGATATTTAATCAATCTATCTATACTACTAGCTGTCGCCCGCGGCTCCGCCCGCGTGGATGTCGAAATCCGTTTCAAAAACTATCCTATCTCTCAAGTTGGATCGAACTGCCCATGGTGTGCGAATTTTATTATAATCGGTTAAGTGGTTTAGGAGTCCATTGAGGACAAACATTGTGATACGAGATTTATATATATTAAGAAGATAAAATTGTAAAGCAGCTATGTCTGTAAATTGGAGATATTTAAATAAAATCTTTGATTAGGTTATTTGAACGTTTCTGAACACAAAACTGTTTCTGCGCGATGAACGCAAAAACTACTGAACGGATTTCGATCATTCCACTTGGAACCATAGTCTAGATCCATTTTGGTTCCAGTGAGACTTTTAATTCTCCTTAGAACCAAATATGGAGTTGTTGATTCTACTGGGAACTATAATAAGTAACTGAATCCATTAATGGTTCTACCAAGAATGATATCTTCTCATCAGAACCAAGTTTTATATTTGTATCTAGGCCTATTTTTACTACTTTTGGAACCATCGATCGTCTAGACTCTAGAACCATCTAGACTATGGTTCCAAGTGGAATGATCCACGGATTTTGATGCGTTTTATTTTGCTTGAAAGGTCTCGGTCAGACTGGTGAGTAGAACATGATATAATAGTCAAGAAACGGGAAAACCCTCACAATCCTCCCTCATCCCCAAATCCCCATCTCCAACCTGACATAACCTGAATGTGACGCCCCTGATGTTGCACATGTCATGTTCATAGGCAATGGCTTGTTTGCCTCCTAAGTAGTATAAAAAAAATCCGACGTCCACACGGGCGGAGCCACGAACATAGCTAGTATTAATTAAATTCATCAATCGCAATGGATTTAATAAGACGAAGTTACTTAAGCAGACGCTAACATAGCAGAAGCAAGCTAGACAGTAACTTTACCCAAACATATCAAAACTATCGAATAACAAACAAATTAACAAACATTTATTAGCTGTAGATAACATTAGTATAAAAACAGCCAAATAAATTTCTACCTTAATGACTTAGAATAAGAATCCAAATCGTTTGGCATAGACAAATGTCCAGTCTCAAGAGGTACTTCAGTTAAAGAAAACATTCCATGGACTTTGATATCATATAAATAAGGTTGAAATTTGATAACTAGATAAAATACATTTTTGGTCTACTATATAGGTACTGAATCTTACGGATATTTATCAGATTTTTAGCCTCAATATTTGGTTTATTCCAACTAGTCCTATTATCAGTTCGATCATCGGACATCGGAAACACGTGAGCTGGTAAATAATTCCAGGTTTTGATGGTGCGGCAAAGAAAAATATAATCTTGTGTAGGTAGGTACAATTTTATTATGAACGCCATCTTTTACCTTTTGGGATGTGTACATGGGCAACATTATCTGCCCATGTACACACATCCCATTGGGCCTTTGTCACGGTACTGGAACGTCCCAGAGGGTCCACAATCGCATTTCATTCTGTTTATATTGGTTCAGGTCATGACCCTATATAAAACGTATGGACGGAACCAGTTGAATTATACAACATTTTTTTTCACACTATTTAGGTGGCGGATAAGCACACGGCCCACCTGTTAGGAGGCGGACACCGTGGCCTATTGACGTGTGTAACATCAGGGGTGTCATACTCGCGCTGCCAACCCTAGTCGAGTCAGTAATGCAAGACTGCGAGTCCATGAGGTACAATTATGTACACTGTCCTGACCCTTTCCTAATCTTTCCCCCATGCCTAACCCCCCAACCACCCCTTCAGGGTAGGCAGCGCGAGTATGACACCCCTAGTGTTGCACACGTCCATAAGCCACGGTGACCGCTTCCCATCAGGTATACCGTGTGCAGGCTTGTCTGCCACCTAAAAAGTATAAAAAAATATATAAACCTTTCACGTACATATCTAAATAATTTTATGATGAGTTTACCACTCCGACTTTTCATTTTAGCCACGAATGCTTTTAAAGCCTGTAATTACAACCTCAATTTGGAAAACATTAATGATATACAATGCTAATGGCTTACAACACACATGTAAATTTAAAAATCTGGTTCGTCATTTATGAAAATTGCTTAATTACTAAGTTGCCGTCGGTCCCAGTCACCATACAAACATCTATGGCAGTCGTTACGGGTAGTTGGAGCCCACAAAAGTCCAACAACAACGGTCTAGCTGCAATGCTTTGATATCACCTAATGTCACCATTGGGTTGTGAAGGTCAGATGGCAGTCGCTTCACGGAAAATATCGAGGTCCAGCCAAATCCGCAGTTAAGACTGGTAAAGCGGACCCCAGACCCCGAGGTGGAAGCTTTTGATGTGACTGGGATTAACGCTAGGTTGAATTGAGCTGTATTTTTAAACGCTTTTATAATTAAACGCTTTTATTTAACTTGACTCGTTTGTTTGGGTCAAATCTAATAATTGAAAATTGACTGCCTTCCTATGAACGGATTATGCTGATATTTGGCACACTACTAAATTGTTCTAGTGACAATACAAGTTAATCTATTCTATATCGTTGTATATCCAAGATGGCCGCCGCTACAAAATGGCGGCTTACGTATTTTTCCACAACTACCGCAATATTGATATCAAATGAAACGGCTTGACTAGTAGAATATACATAATTTACTTTTAGTGCATAAAAGCGGTTAACTTAAAACATTTTTTTACTTAATTTATTTATTCAGACGATTTCTGTGGCATGGCAGAGTAGTCAAGTTAAATACCAGCTAGTAAAACGGGGTGAATATGGATCGAAGAGTAAATAGGAATAAAATGGTCAAACAAATTTTATAGTTATTTTCTTTTAAATGAAAGAATAGACCGTTCCAATATCACAATGAACAGAATTATCAAATATCTAGTTAAATTCTTGAAATTTTGTAAAAGATATTATTGTGTAAGTTCTGATAATTTTGTTCCTATTCACCCTATTTTACCGTTACCTAATAATAATACCCTTGTCCTATAGTAAATTGATTTGCTTGACCGGGTATAGTGAAGTCTCAATAAATCAATGTTCAAAAAATTATTCCATTTAAATCTACCGATGGTCATTTCTGCCCATTTTAGTTAGAAACTTTCTCAAATATACTAGCTATTATAATCTTGTTCCAGACGTGCCCGGATTCGTTTGACCCGACTTTACCCTTTGTACGTATGACTTTCATTCGTGTGGTATATATAATTATGGTAAGTGGTTGCTTAAAATGAATTTAATGTACTTAATAGATTTGGTATTGTTAAGAAAAAAAATCAGACTAATATTTTGTTCAAAAAAATACATTCTACACGTTTTTTTTATACCACTTCAGTGGCAGACAAGCACACAGCACACCTGATGGGAAGCGGTCACCGTGGCCTATGGACGTGTGCAATACTGACACCCTCTAGTACACACGCGCTTCCTACCCTGAAGGGAAGGGGGAGGGCTAGGAAGGGATGGGGAGTCTGGGAAGGGGTGGCGGCAGGAAGGGTACAGTGAGCTCTGGCTACGCTACTTAGCTCAATGTACAGAATTGATCTCTCTACAGTTTTATTATAATCGAAGAAAAATAATTCTATAAATAATTGCTTCCATCTCAACTTTTCAAGTCTGTGGTTATCACGTCTGTTTCTGACGTGCCTGTAATCTTTCATTTTTACTTTCTGATTAGAAGTTTTCTAAGGCGCTGCGCAAACGTAGACACTTTTGTTGCCGACACGGCACACCGCCACAGGAAACCGTAGTTGCTGTGTCCCGTATCGACAATCGGACACAGTTGCCGGTTCCCTGTCACCGACACGGCACACCACAAGAAACTGTAGCTGTAGTTGCTGTATCTGCTTGTTTTCCGTAGTCTCATGATGGACGTTTATGAATGTTGCTTGTGTCTTCAACTGACGACTTTTAGTTTCCAGTTACCGACACCGAACACTTTTTGATCGTCCTGAATATAGTGTTAGGTGGAAGCAAGTGGACTCACGTATGCGCAGGGAGTTGAATGATTTCATACTTGTTCTATAGAATTCAAATATTCATCGGTAGCTTGTATCTGACACAAGAAACAAAAGTGTCTACGTTTGCGCAGCGCCTAAGTGCGCCATTGTGTCTAACCAATGTAAGTGACGTTGCACTTTACGATATTGTGAAGCCGCTAAGAAATTGAATGTCCTATTGTATTAGTCTCTATTTGTAGATGATATATTACAACGCTTTTATTTTACTTGACCTGTTTGTTTGGGTCAAATCTAGTAATTGAAAATTGATCCCCTTCCTGTGGATGGATTCCGGTATTTGACACATATCTTTAGTTCTGGTGGCAATGAATGTAATACTGTATCATTATAAATCCAAGATGACTGCCGCTACAAAATGGCGGTTTACATATTTTTCTACAACTACCGCAATATAGATATCACATGAAATTGCGTGAATAGTTTACTGCGGAAAAAAAAAAGAAAATAAAGGCAAGGGGTAGGGCAGCGAAGAAGGGCTGGGGTGGGTGAGGAGGGATGAGCTCTGGCTACCCTACTTACCGCCGGGAACACAACACGATGGTTATTATGGCCGTGGTCTTCTGTAGGGTGGAGGCACTACCCCAGTCGGATTGCTCAGGTTGGACGGGAGATACCGTCGTGTCCTACCTCCTTAAAAACTAATTAGTTGGTCGAGTCCTATCATATTTAAACGTGTTTACGTTAGGTTCACCATGGCACACACCAATGACTTTTCGATGTTTTTCGAAGTTATGTGTGTATTTATCGCAGGTTTATAAGTGCCCGGTTAATGGCAATAGGCTCGCCACCTATTACATTGGGACCTAAACATAAACTGGCGAAATGTGGGTGCTAGCATCTCTGCCTACCCCTTCGGGGATATAGGCGTGAGTTTATGTTTATGTTATGTTATGTTTTAGTAAGTCAAACGTTACCTGATAGCACAGCTGGTGCCGTCTTCCTCGTCGTGTCTCTTTTTGGCGCATCTCCTGACATACAGGTAGACTGCGAGGGCGCATAAGACCAGAGCAGCGGCCACGCTCAGGGTTACAACCAATACGACGGTGAAGGTCCTCATAGTGACCTACGGAAGAAAGAAATGGATTTATTACTCACTAGTTTTCACATGGATATAGTAGGCCCTTTATCGTGCGAAAATCGAACACACCCTCCCCGTTATGTTGGAGTCGAACCAACTAACATTTAGCTTATGTTATGGGTTCTAGAATGCTGATAAACATACTTCTTTTTGTAAATATATACTTATTATACATAGACACCCAGAGCAATGCAAATAGACATATTCATGCATACAAATATTTGCACTAAGCGAGAATAGAACCCGCGCCCCCTATGTAGCAGTCGCATGCACTACGCTACGCCACAGAGGCCGTACAAAGAAAAGTAAAAGTATGTTTATACATATTCTAGAACCCATACAACAAGCCAGTTGGCTATGTAGAATGTCTGTAGAATATTTATTATCTATGTGCACAAAGAACGTCTCGGCCAAGTCAAACTCACTGCAGTATTAGCTTCAAAAATTCTTCCAAAGAAAATACAACCCTGCACATCATTAAAATTGTATTCCGTTCCGGAGTAAAGAGGCCCTTTGTATTTCCTAGAGATTGTTTATTTTTCTTTATATCTATACTAGCCTATGACCGTGGCTCCGCCCGCGTGGATGTCAGGTTTCGGGTTTCTGTACTGCATTTGCAAGATTTGGCTTCTAAGGGAGCAAATATGAAAGTGTATGTAAAAGTTTGTGTGTATGTGTGAGTGATTGTAGTTGTTTGTATTTAAGAAAAGAAATGTATTAAGGAAAAATGTATTAAATGTAAATGTTTGATTGTAAAAATATTGGTGGATAACACATGATAAGAGAGGAGGCTCCTAACACAGGCATTATTAGTTTGCCTATAAGGAGTCCCCAAGAATCATTTATATAGCTATTTTATATTTTTGGTCAATAAATTCATTTCATTTCATTTGTTACTTCTCACACAAAAATTACTGCCCTGTCTGAGTCTGTGTTCCCAAAAAGTTATCTCAGGTAAGTATATAATATTAGCAGCACAATGCTGGGATAAAATCTTTGGGTCCAAGGATAGCCACAAGCACTAATATTACTATTATAATTATCTACTTGAATCCAGCACCAAACGCAGAATCTACCAACATAACCAGAATAGTAAACTTTGCTGTGTCAGTTATAACCAAAACCTTTTGAATAAGTTTTGCGGATTTTACCTTTAAATTTTGCAATAAACCTCACAAAATCGAATTCCAATACAATAGTAGAAGCGACCAGTCTACCATTAAAACCATATTTACTATAGTTTTAAGAAAAATGCACTTTATGCAGATTCGCTTATTGTCCAAATTCCTTTAAAATATGGTGAAACAGTTATGCGGAAAAGTTGGAAACATGCCAAAACACGGTTATGTTAATAAAACACGATTTGCTCGTAATTTACTCGGACTTATAATTGTTAGGCGGAAAAACCTTTCCTGCAAATTTATGCAAAGCGTGAATAATTAGGTTTGGCTTAGGTACAAATTCAGAATAACCCAACTGGCCAAGTACTGCCATACTATTTTCACAAGCTTATTTTAACTTGCCCTGTTTGTTAGTTGATCCGTATAGTAGGTAACAATCTATGGTGTCGTGTTTGCTACATTGCTACACTATTTTATAACTTAAACTTGTGTTTCTGGAAAGCTAACCTTTTTTTTTTTATCATGCGGAAATCCCCATGGATACCACCCCCGTCGGCCATCGGGGGTGGTTATGTCGGGATCGAACCGACTAAAACCGCACGGCGTCTCGGGCCTTAGTAACCGGGGTGTAAGGTTACCCAATGGGCATATCCCTCGCACCCCAGCTGACCCCGGGCCATCTACGGTTTTAAGATGGCCCCCTCGACCCCCGAAAGGGGGGGTGGGGCGAGCATCGCGCCACTTCGCTGACGGTGGGGTGTAGGGTGACAGGAGGCCGTCCTGTCACCCAACCGTCGGCGCGCAGACAATCAGCTCGCCCCCCGCTCGCTCCCCACTGTGCCATCAGCAGATGGCACAGTGGGGAGCGAGCGGGGGGCGAGTCAGAGGCACAAGTGGAGAGCCTCGGAGCAGCCCTCTAGAGGGCCACTCCCACCCCGGCCGGATTGGCCGCAGGCAGCAGCGTCTCCCGTGGCGAGTGGGAGGCGCTGCTCGCCTCCGTTGCCCAGGTGCACCACGTGGAGGTTCCGGCCCGCACCCTGGAAAGCTATAACCTGGGAATATTCAATTTACGAATGAATAGGATCCTTCTAGGCAAGCGTGATTCATCTATCTAGAATAATAATAAAAGAATGGCTGAACCGATTTGCCTGAAAATTGGTGAGGGAGGTAGCTTAGACCTAGGAGACGGACATACTTTTTATCCTATGTTACGGGCAAAGCCGAGGGGCACAGCTAATATGATAGTATGATATAAATGCATGATGAATAGTAATAGTACACATTACTTTATGTATTCATTGACGTCATATGCATTTCGTAATAGTGTCTATGGCCCAGCGCAAACCACTGGAAACGCGGCAGAGAACATATTTCAAGTCAACAATTTAATATGAATCTTTATAGTAATTGATATACGGTCAATAATTGTATACTCGTATCAAGAATAAATCCACACGCGTCGCTCAGCCTATCTCATATCCACAGAACAAAGAAAAATCCTTAGGACCTCATACTACAGTATAAAAATGCAGACTCTCCATTATCCCTCCGTAATTCTTGTTTCAAAAACTAGATGTCTCTCGTGTATCACTGACGATTAGTTCTAAATATGATCGTAGATGGCGCTATTCGCAATTATTGATCAATAAAGTCGTGTGTAAAGAAATTTAATCTTAAAAAAGTTGGGTGTGAGGGAGATGCCTTTTGGTTAACCATACATGACAGTAATTAGACCCAATATGGCGTGCGTTTTTAGTCAGTTCGAATTCGAAATAACGAATACCACCCCTGATGTCCAACAGGGGTGGTAGGTATACGCACGAACAAAAAAAACTTAATATAGCTGAACCTGAACAACTTCTTATCTATCCCAAAATATATTAATTTCTTGAGAATTTGGAAAGGGTCAGATGCTAGGGCTTGTATTTCAGATATGATGAGCAAAAACCCTTGTTACGTCAATCCGGAGTCAAACCCGGCAGTCCCGGCAGTCACGGTAAATTACGAGGGTAAAAACATAAAGGTCTGATTGTGTGGACATTAAAATAGCGGTTTTATGAGCGGAGCGATTATAAAATTTAAAATCTAAACGTAGTGTACTAGATCTTGTTAAAATTTAGCAAAGACGAAGTAGAAAAACTCTCATAAACCTATTTTGACAGTCATCAATAGTGTTTGTTATGCTTTCACAGCTAAACTAGATAATTGTGCACTACTTTCATAATTGTTTTCATATATGCACGGTTCCGGGTACTCTTGACCTGGCCTTTCTCCAAAACGTGCTGGATCCGATTAGAATATAGTACGCCTAGGTCGGCCTTTACCGGGTTGCGGGTTTGTAAATACGTACCTACATAATTATACATAGAAACACCCAGACCAATGCAAATAGATATTATACTCATGCATACAAATATTTGCACTGAGCGGAAATCGAACCGGCACCATCTGTTGTAGCAGTCGCACTACCGCTACGCCACAGGAGCCATCAAATCTTCTAACTATAAAGCCCTTCAAAAATTGGTCCCTAAAAAACTTTCCCATAGTTCATAAAATGTAGTAGCCCAAAAATATGTATGTAGGACAAAAAGTGCCATCATAAAGTTCGTGTGGCCTACTTGCCAACTCTCGTCAGAGTTAACTCCTCAGTGAGTTGAACTTTGGACCCTTCCGGTTCATGAGTCGTCATGTCTCGTGTTTTACGATACAAAGTTTACAAAGTTATTTTATACTAGTCTATGCTCGCGGCTGTGCCATTGTGGATGTTGGTTTCACGTTTTTAAACCGACTTCAAAAAATCCGTCAAGCCGTTTAGGCTGTAGGCCGTGACAAAGAAATGGACATACATACATACATACATACATACATACATACATACATAGTCTCGAAAAACATTACTCTTCTTTCTTCGGCAGTCGGGTAAAAAGGAGTTCTCAATTCATACGCTATTTTTTTTTTGGTATGTATGTTACGCGATAGCGGCGCCAATTATGGATGAATTTTGAAAATTATTTTTTTGTTTGAAAGAGGGTACTTTTAAGGTGGTCTCATATCCAGGGTATCAGGATCTGATGCCGGGATCTTAGTAAAATCGAGGGGAAATCATCAACATAACGGCGAAAATTCTGTTTTTAGCTACACAATATCTCCGGTTCTACTCAACCGATTGTGATCGAAAATGCGTAAGATTTTAGGTTTTCTTTAATGTCAGTCACGTCAATATGACTTCACTTCGCCTGATGGTAAGTCTCTGGAATGGGAGTCACCATTACAAACACCGATATTTTATTTTATTTTATTTTATTTATTTGGGACAAAAAACAGCTGTACGTTACAATCTTTCTTAATAGCTAGGTATACAAATAAAAACGCACAACCCACACCATTGTCCACGAGGTGACATTAAAGTTGAGAGATAAATAGCGCGGACGCGTAGCTTCTGAAGAAATGTGAGAAAATGAGATCCACTTAGAGTTGATTAGCTAAAGATTCCGAAGCCAATTTTTTAAACTTGTTCTCAGTTAATGCAAAAATATCTAGGTCGACGAATTGTGTGTTGTAGGTTGCTAACAATCGGCGCAGAGGAGCCCGTTCCCCAGCATTTGTTCGAGATATTTCCGTATAAAATAGTCTGGGCACGAGCACCTCCCGCCGAATAACAGTCCTAAGTAGGAACTACAAAGCATAACTTGTTAGTAAGTTCAATACAATTAAATTTATTATTGCATATGCCATACAGCATCATAACCATCAGCAATGTACGTCTGTGCTCCAAGCTCAAAACTGTGTAATACTTTAACAGGTCCTCGTAAGGAATCCTAGTATGAAAACACTTATAATGGGTAGTGCGAAGAAATTTCTTTTGCACCATTTCAATCTTATGCACGTATTTCAAATAAAAGGGGCTCCAGATAGGCACCGCGTATTCCACTTGGGAACGGATTAAAGTTTTATATAAAAATAGGAAAGTAGAAGGTTTTTTGAAGTCATTACAAGACCGCATAACAAAGCCAAACATCCGGAAGGCTTTGTTAATGATGTTATCAATATGGGTATCTAAATGTAATTTAGAGTCCAACAGCACGCCAAGATCTCGTACACTTTCATTTTTTTCTAATATTGTGCCATTCAGAGTGTAAGGAAAATGTATAATATTTTTATTTTTAGTGAACGATATAAAGTGACACTTTGGTAGACTCAAATTAAGTTTATTGACAGTGCAATATTCTGAGAGCCATATGCCGATAGTGCCACAATGGCGGCCCTCAGCAGTTGCTTGACAGCCTCATCAAATGCTTTTTCACGACCCGCTTATAGGCCTCGGGACTGTAGGAGGTAGGAAACACATGCGGTGGTAAAGAGTTCCAAGTCTTTATGGTGCGGCAAATAAAAGAGGCAGCGGACTGCTTGATTCTTGACGAAATTAATTTGCATTTTGCAAATTATAATCAGCAAATTCTATCATTATTAAAGTGAGCTAAAGTATGATCAAATAATATGATACACAAACCCTTCTGCCCCCATCCCTTCCTAGCCTCCTCACCCCTTCCCAGCCCTCCCCCCTTCCCTCCAGGGTAGGCAGCGCGTGTGTGACACCCTTAGTGCTGCACACGTTCATAGGCCACGGTGACCGCTTCCCATCAGGTGGGCCGTGTGCTTGTCTGCCATCTACGTACTATAAAAAAAATGATGATATCCATTGCTTCAGTATCCAGTTAGACTTTTTTAATACGCTACCGCCTAAAGAAGTCATTAATCGCTCCTCTCTTGGCCGCAGTGTATGCGGACAGCGATGCGGCGTAGTAGAGCGGCCATCGATCCTAGTTTGTTCAGTCGAGCAAGTACACTTGCGTCAGTAGTTACAAATGGAATTGATTTACTTGCATTTTAAAGGTTTGAGGAATCGCGGTAGCCTAGTGGTTTGGGTAATGGACTGCTGAGACGACGTCTCGGGTTCGATCCCAGGTTCACCATGGCACACACCAATGACTTTTCGATGCTTTTCGAAGTTACGTGTGTATTTATCGCAGGTATATTAGTGCCTCGGAGAGCACGTTAAGCCGTTGGTCTCGGTTGCCATACAAACATTAGTTGGAGCCCACAAAAGTCCAACCAGTCTAACTTGGAACTTCGATATCGCCATTGGTCATAATGACCATTGGTTGTGGAGGTCAGATGGCAGTCGCTCCCCGGAAAACATCGAAGTTCGGCCGCATCACAGTTAGACTGGAAAGCCGACCCCAACTGAGTTGGGAAAAAGGTTCAGAGAATGATGATGATAATGATGAGGGAATCGTTTGAGGTTTGTGTATTCTTATTTTTTCATAACACCGACTGCTGTTAAAAAGCCTGAAGCGAGTTTGATAGCAGGCGGTACTCATTCGGAAATTATAAACCGAAAGAAAATTAATGGGTGCCGCCACCCTTTCTAGCCTCCCCACCCGTTCCCTTCAGGGTCGGCAGCGCGTGGGTAACGCCCTTGGTGTTGCACATCTTACCCGATGGTAAGCTAATGGTAAAGTCTAAGGAAGAGGATCCCCATTACATACACGGACAGTGCCATAATTGTGGCTCTCAGCTTGACGGCCTCATCAAAAAATGCTTTTTCACGCCCCGCTTAAAGGACCCGGGACTGTAGGAGGAAGGAAAGGATTATAAAATAAGAGCTTAATATTGAGATTAGTAGGAGTCCTAGGTAAGAAAATCGAATGAAATAACATTATAATACTTTATCACAAGCAGGCAGCCTGTCATATCGAATTTTTTTAGTCTATTTTTTAAACGAGCGAGTCACTAGCCTCAGTACACTAGCACATTCGAACGCTCCTTCACAACGTGGAGTTACGAGGAAAATTATTAGTTTGGACATGACAAGTGGCCATCGTTGTGGAAATAAATTGTGCCACTCAGATCTGTAAGTGATAAACTGTATAAAGGGCTATTTATTTTTAAAATTATTAATTTGTCAATTCATTAAATAAATTATTCAATTTTTTTTTTTATATAGGACACGTCAAAATGACTTTACCTCGCCTGATGGTAAGCTAAAGGCATAGTCTCAAGACTGGAGTCACCACCACATACATCGGTAGTGCTCAGTGGTGGCCCTCAGCTTGACGGCCTCATCAAATGCTTTTTCACGCCCCGCTTAAAGGACCCGGGACTATAAGATGATTTTAAATTGTATTGTCATCAGAACCAAAGACTTCTGCTAAATATCAGACCAATCAGACAACTGAAAGGGGGTCTAATTTCAATTACTAGATTTGACCCAAACAAACAGGTCGAGTTATATAAAACTGTTTAATAATAAAACTGTTTAAAAATAGTCCCTCTATCCACTAAAATCCATTGTAAAGATCCATTGATGGATCTTTTTATACTCTGATGTCTACGTTAATCGCAGCAAGGATTAACGTCGACATAAAGCATAGAAACGGGATCTATTATTCAACAGCCAATCTAATTTTTCAATGGATCCCGACTGTTAAGTTGTTATGTTTCTAGACCAACATCTAAGTGCTTGTTTTTTTCTTTTTAGTTTTTTACGAAGTCGGGTTTTTTGATTTTTTATTTATGAAAATATACTTTGTGACGTTTAATAGAAATTACTTATGTCTTCTACATTGCAAAGTCGGTCAAACTTGCACAAAAGTCATTATTCAAAATTACCGATATAACTATACAACTGAAGCGTCTGACAGTACAAAGGGAAAACATAAACGCCCTTCTGTAAACAAGTATCGCATCAAAGGGCTTCCTCACCTGTGGCTAGGGTTGTCAACTATCAGAGAATTTCTTGTTCATTTATATTGTAAATGCTTAATTTTTTTTATATCGATCACGTTAATATGACTTCACCTCGCCTGATGGTAAGCTAAAAGTAGGTAAAGTAAGGTAAAGTAATCTTAACTAATATTATGAAGCTGAAGAGTGTGTTTGTTTGTTCGGTTGAACGCGCTAATATTAGGAACTACTGGTTCTAATTGAACAATGTTTATCGAGGAAGTTTACAGGCTATCATCACGCTACTACCCAGTGGAGTATCATTAGGAAGGTACAGGAAACAGTGTTCTCTTTTTTAGTCTGTCATTTCCACTCTGTTGTACACTTGGCTCTGCCTTGTCTCTATTTTATTCTCCTCTATCACTCTGAGGTTTGTTGGAAGAAAACTCAACATTGAGTTATGCTCGCCATTGTACCTAAATATCCTTTTATTATACCACTTAGGTGGCAGACAAGCACACGGCCCACACTGATGGAAAGCGGTTACCGTGGCCTATGGACGCGTGCAACACCAGGGGCGTCATCTTTTTGATTATCTATACTAATATTATAAAGAGGAAAGATTTGTATTTTTGTATGTAACAAATAAAGTCAAAAACTACTGGACCGATTTCAATAATTCTTTCACCTATAGAAAGCTACAATATCTGGGAGTAACATAGGCTATAATTAGTTTTCAAAAAATTAAGGAATTCGAAATCCACGCGGGCGGAGCCGCATGCAACAGCTAGTGTACTATAAAGCTTAAAGTTTCAAAAAATAATAAATACAAAAATAAAATAATTGGTATTTGACAACCTTACACGTAGTTTTCTTACAAACAGGACAATGTTTTGTTGAATAAAAGGAAACCTTGTCCTACCTAAGGCCGATATTCAGAGTCTGAATTCGCCAACCTATACAAATAATTTCTATGCAAATGTATATTGGATTCGTTTACATCTAAAACGGGACTTACCCGCAGTAGTACCTTTTTAGGGTAAATACCTGCTTTTTTGTACTACTAAGTAGTCTTCTTCAACCTAGCGTTAATCCCAGTCATGTCCAAAGCTTACCCCTCGGAGTCCGCTTTACCAGTCTAACTGCGGATTTGGCTGAACCTCGATATTTTTCGTGAAGCGACTGCCATCTGACCTTCACAACCCAATGGTGACATTAAGCGATATCGGACCATTGCAGCTAGACCGTTGTTGTTGGACTTTTTTTTAGGGCTCCAACTACCCGTAACAACTGCCATAGATGTTTGTATGGCAACCGGGACCGACGCGGCGACGACGGCCTAAAGTGCTCTCCGAGGCACGACCAGACCAATGCAGATACCCATATTCATGCATACAAATATTTGCACTGAGCGGGAATCGAAACCGCGCCTCCTGCGCAGCGGCCGCGTTCACTATTGCTACGCCACAGAGGCTGTCTGTTATACTACTAAGTAGTAGTGGAAGAAAAGCACACGGACCACCTGATGGGAAGCGGTCACCGTGGCCTATGGACGCATGCAACACCAGGGGCGTTACACTCGCGCTGCCGATCCTGGAGGAAGGTGCAGAAATTTGGAGTGAGGGGTTGGAGAACGGGATTAGGGAGATGGTGAGAGGGGTTGTGAGCTCTGGCTACCGGCGGGAACAAAACACGATGGTTATTTCGGCCGCGGTGTTCTGTAGGGCGGAGGTACTACCCTAGTCGGACAGCTCATTTTGGACGGGAGATACCGTCGTGTCCTACCTCCTTAATATTTGCTCCCACTTTTTGAATAGCAGGAATGAAAAGTTGATTTCTATTCTGTTATTCTATTATTCTTAGAAATCGCTTCAGTGGCCAATATTTCCAACTGAATTGCCAGAATTATAAGTTTTCCACAACAAATAATATTTACGTGGATATAACTTCAACACGAAAACATAATTAGGAAAGTTATTAAAGAACAAATACTGGTTTTGTGAATATAAATTCGTAGAAGAAAATTTATTTGCTTTCTATTTTTGTGCTGTATTATTTTTTATACTACTGAGGTGGCAGACAAACACACGGCTCGCCTGATGGGAAGCGATTACCGTGACCCTGGAGGGGAGGGGTAGGGAAGTTTGGGACGTTGGAAGAGGGGATTTGGAGAATATGGTGGGTTGTGAGGAGGAGTTTTGGGAGATTGGTTGCTAAAAGTCAAAACAACCGAACGGATCTGGCTAAAATTTGATACGTGTACAGATTATTTGGTGACGGACTAGAGGTCACGCCGTTTTGTAACCCCAGAGTAACCAAGAGGATTTTTTTACTTGTGGTTACCCTACTATGAAAAGGATCGTACTTGACTAAATCGTAGATAGTGAAGTGCCGATAAATAAAATATGTATTTTTTTTATAAGGGACACGTCAAAATAACTGTACCTCACCTGATGGTAAGCTAAAGGCAAAGTCTCTGGACTGGGGTCACCACCACACACACCGGTAGTGCTACAGTGGCGGCTCTCAGCTTGACGGCCTCATCAAAAGCTTTTACACGCCCCGCTTAAAGGCCCCGGGACTATAGGAGGAAGGAAACACATGCGCTGGTAAATAATTCCAAGTCTTTATGAGGCACCGAACCGCTTGGTTCTAGATGGAATTGATTCCACCGTGTGAGGGTCATACCTCAGTCAGTCTGGCACGTGTTATGGTTAGATTAAAATAATTATAATAAGGTATTTTTTATCGCTAGTATACGTTCCAAAGAGTTGTGGGGATCAGATATTCATGTAGGCGAAGTCGTGGGCATTAACTAGTTTAATATAATTACTTAAATTATTCCAAAAAGTAATCAAATATAAGAGGTTACCTAAACAAACCTGTTAGAGACTAATTTCATACATGACCAAATCCATTCCATTAATTTTCAAAACGCAGTCACGAGTGAGTGAACGATCCAGTGAACTAATGTTCCCTTGAGGGAACGGTTCGATCCGAAGTCAATCTTTGCGTAATATTTACGTGAAATAAAAAAAGATTACTACTTTTAAACATTTTTCACAATAAACACACAGGATCTGAGGAAAATATCTGGTGGAAAACTAATGGTTCATTTGCCATTAAATAATAACGAATTTTGATAATTTACGAAGATAGGTATTGCGGTATTTGCATCCTACTTCCTATTAATATTATAAAATATGAAAGTGTGTGAAGATGTTTGGGTGTTTGTTACTCAATTACACTCTAACAGCATAATGGATCTCGATGAAATTTGGTACTGAGGTAGATTATAGTCTGGAATAATACACATGCTGTTTATCCCTTGTTCCCTTTTCGCTACGAGTAGAACCGCGGGCAACTTACAGCAGGCTGTATTAAAAAGGTATTAGTTAGACTTAAAACCTGCCGTATGTTTGATTGCAACTGGTTAAGTAGAACCGAAGATATACCTCCGCCCTATAGAACACCGCGGCCATAATAACCATCGTGTTGTGTTCCCGCCGCGCCGGTAAATAGGGTAGCCAGAGCTCACTGTACCCCTTCTCCTTCCATCCCTTCCTAGCCTTCCCACCCCTTCCTAGCACTCCACCCTTCCCTTCAGGGGAGGCAGCGCGAGTGTGGCGCCCCTAGTTTTGCACACGTCCATAGACCGCGGTGACTGCTTCCCATCAGGTGGGCCGTGTGCTTGTCTATCACCTAAGTTGTATAAAAGAAGATATGATCAAAAAACGATAACCTACCTCCAAGTGAGCGAAACCGCGAGCTTAAAATCGTATCTTAAAAGTAATAAAAATATTATAGCGTATCTACACAAATCTGGTGAGGAGGAAGTTCGTAGACGACTGAATCCATTCAATTAATCTCCTAAACTCACTCGTGAGTGAATGAACGATTCACTGAGCTGATAGTTCCCTGAGGGAACGATTCGAACGCAAGTCAATCTTTTGGAAATATGTTTAATACAGGCATATGATTTTTGATTCGACACGTCCTTCTTTGGGAAGAAGAGATAAATAAAAAACTTTGAAAATTAAGGTGGGTACATTTTTACCCGCCTGCGCTAGCGAGGGTGATATATTTTGCGTATATGTATGTAGTTTTCCTTGTTCGCCTCTATAGGCATAACGGCTAGACGGATCTCGATGAATGAGTTCTCAAATGAGAGGTATGCATCTCCCAAGTGTCATGGGTACATGAAATGTGAACGAAAACCATAATTTTGATTTCTGGTGGTAAAATATATATGTTGTCAAAAATATTTTTACTCAAACTTAGCGAGTAGTATATCAAAGTGAAGGAAATTAGAAGGAGATTTTAAAAATATAATGGTTATTAGTCGTAACTACAAGGTATAAAATAAAATAAATGAATCAAAACTTTAAAAAACCTGACTGCTGTTGAGAAGCCTGAAACAAGTTTTATAGCAGGCGGTACCCATTCGCAAATTATAAACTGAAAGAAAATTAATGGGTACCGCCTGCTATCAAATTTTTTTCGGGCTTTTCGACAGCAGTCGGTTTTCTAATTTTTTTAATCATTTATTATTGTGCTTACAAGTTAGCCAGATGAATTGTTTACTCAATCACGTTCTAATGGTTTTTTATGTCGGACACGTCAACATGGCTTCACCTCGCCTGATGGTAAGCTAAAGGCAAAGTCTCTGGAATGGGAGTCGCCATTGCAAACACCGATAGTGCCACAATGGTGGCTCTCAATTTGACCCGGGACTGTATGAAGAAGGAAACACATTTTGTTGAACGGGTCTGATTGGAATTTGGTACAACAATAGTTTATAGTTTGGAATAACACCCAACTTCCACGGGTAGCGGGAACAGAACTGGAATTCGACACAAGCAAAGCCATGGGCTATAGCTAGCTTTATATAGTAACCTATTTTTTGCCGAAATCATTACGGTACGATACCCTTAATATGCAAATCTGACCTGCCTGTAAGAAAATACGAGCTTCGTACAATATTACAACCTTGACCTTAAGCGTATGTTTATGTTTTGCAAAAATGTATATTCAGGGTTATATACTGGTTGTTATTACTTCCCATTCGGGTAGAACGTTTATTATACTCTTTATTAGCCTGAATTTTATTTATCTATCTATCTATCTCATCATCTTACGACTCAAAATCGGCCTAGCCAATTCGGTATTTAAATGTCAAAAGAACAAAAAGATACAGATGAACGCATAACTATTTTTGTATTTTTTTATATATCGTTCACGTCAAAATGACTTCACCTCGTCTGATGGTAAGCTAAAAGTAAAGTCTCAGGAAGGGGGTCCTCATTACATACACCGATAGTGACATAATGGTGGCCTTCAACGTGACGGCCTCATAAAGAAGAGGTAATTGTTGTCGCAGCACTGCATGACAAAGCGCAGATATTGGTTTAGACTACGCCAATACCCACTGGTCCCACAAGTGCTGCGACAACCATCACCTCAAGCCCGCCTATGCACCTGCTGAACCCTGTACGCAATCCAACCGGGTTGGATTACTATGGAGGGTTTTTCGCAAAAGTGCACGGTGGTACCCGGACGAATTTGAGGTAAGTGCCATTGTACCACCTAGTAAATTTCTGTTTTCGCTATGAATCTTTTATTTTAATACAACACAGACAACCACTTCAATGTAATTCTACTCTACCTCCTCGTTGAGATTAACTTTTAAGGACGCGACTACTGTCTGATATCCAAAGAAAGAAAGAAAGAAAGAAAAAATGTTTATTATGATACACACATAGATATCTTATTATAATGGAGATCAGTGGATTACTCAATATTATTATTTTCAGTACAAGCAAAAAGAGAGAAAAAAAAGAATATAATTTAATTTACTGTGACGGGTGAGGTGTCACGTCTTGTTGATGACACTGACAAACATGATATTTGACAAGTCAATGTCATATCTGTCAGTACCAAACTCCGAGAGCCTGCGTAAGACATTTGTCCGGCAATAAGTAGGTATACCGGCTAGGAGTTGATCATGATTTCTGTCCCAAATGTACTGCTATCTCTTCAACGATATTTTACAACATAGAACGACCAATTGAATCAGAGCAAAATTTATTGGCACATTTCTCGTATGAAACCACAAACATCGCTTAAATATTTTATGAGCCCGTAAATAAACTAACAAACCGTTAAATTAGTCGTAAAATAAATCCCATCAATACTCAATGCACGACACAGTATAAGTTTTATGACTTATCTATACTAATATTATCTACCGTATCTCCTTGCCGAACTGCCCCCGTAGACAAGTCATCATTCTCTGAACCTTTTTCCCAACTCAGTTGGGGTCGGCTTTCCAGTCTAACTGTGATGCGGCTGAACTTCGATATTTTCCGTGGAGCGACTGCCATCTGACCTCCACAACCAATGGTCATTATGACCAATGGCGATATCGAAGTTCCAAGTTAGACTGGTTGGACTTTTGTGGGCTCCAACTACCCGTAACGACTGCCATAGATGTTTGTATGGCAACCGGGACCGACGGCTTAACGTGCTCTCGAGGCACTAATAAACCTCCCTGTGTGTGTGACATCCCTGATGTTGCACACGTCCATAGGCCACGGTGACTTCTTCGCATCAGGTGGGCCGTATCTGCCACCTAAGTAGTATATATTATAACAAAAACACAACAAGCTTAAACCTTTTATGTCCAGAAATTTCTTTCTCTGTCTAAGACAGTTGTATAAGAGATAATAATTAAGGTCGTCTTAGTTAAACTTAATTAGTAATTTGAGGACTATTGTCTACGTGCTAACAAAGAAAAGGTTGAACAAAGAACTCAGTTTTTGTTCTAATTTCTATTCAACTTGTAGGAAATTCGATGTAAAATACCAAATTAGATAATCATAGGCTACGGCGTAGGTAAGTGCTACGAAACAGGTGAGTGCTACGGCGTAGCTGTGTGCTACGGGTAATTAGCACTTCTTAGAAAATATTATTAATGCTTCGTAATTGGCTTGCTTTTTATTCTTATAATAGTTGCTTAATTGCCACCTTGTTTAAGCCCCCTTTTTTCTTGAAGAAATCCCCGTAAATACCACCCCCGTCGGCCATCGAAGGTGGTTACGTATCGACCTCAAACCGACTAAAATCGCACGCCGTCTCGGGTCTCAATTACCAGGGTGCATGCTTACCCAATAAGGCATTTGTCTCGCACCCTGGCTGATCTTGGGCCATCTACGGATTTAAGATGGCCCCGTCGAACCCCGGTAACAGTGGGGGGGGGGGGAAGTAAGCACCACCGCAGTTGGCTGGCTCGTTGCCTGGCGAGGGGACAGGCGGTCATCCTGAAACCCTCGCCCGCCCTTGCTCTCCAGTATGCCCTCTGCTAGCCAGAGGGTAACGTAGAGAGACTTCAAGCACTCTGGATTCGATGGGTTCTAGACTGTGATATACTTACATACTTAAATACCTTTTTTGTATATAGATACATACTAGGTATACATAGACACACTCAGACCTCATACAAATGCATTCTTGCATACAAATAAATAAATATTCTACGACATTCTACGCAACGCTCTTTAGACCCAAAGTAAGATTAGTTTAACTAGCTTGTGTTATGGGTTCTAGAATGCTGATAATAATACTTAATATACTTTTTTTTGTAAATATATACTTATTATACATAGAAACACCCTATTAATAAACACCAAACAAAAACATTTGCATTGTACGAGCATCGAATCCACAACCTCTAACTTAGCAATCGAACGCTGTACCACTTCGCTTACAGGTCGACATTATAGATGGATAGACAGATAATAACAACCTAATATCTAACCTCAGACCAATAAAAAAGTATAGACGGAGCCATTGTGAACAATAGCGACGAAATAAGTGAAGCTTCTTGTGCATAAGTCAAACCACGTCACACGCTGACAATTAGCTCTTCGGCCGACTACCCAAAGACTACCAAACCGAACGTCCGTCATAAGTCCGTCATAAAATTATCAAATCGTCTTATGTTGGTGGGCTTCAAAAAAAATGCGTCCGTCTATACTTTTTTATTGGTCTGAGTATCTAACCTAGCACGTCTACCGAAATTGCTTTCACAAAATAAATGTAACAATTCTATCTTACAGCTCAGCTCTATCGGTTATGCAAATCCCGTAATTTGTCACCCCGTCGTATTTCAGTGACGTGACTCGAATATGGGGTGCCAAGAGTTCGAGATATCTCCGACTATTTGTTAAATAAGACAATTGTTATGTAGATTCAATGTAGTGATTTTGGATTTGGTATCATTATTATATACAAGATAGATAGATGGATAGATATATGTCTCTTTATTGTTGTAAGACAAGAAAACATAAATAGAACAGTTAGTTTATATTACTTATTTAGACAAGCACACGGCCCACCTAATGGGAAGTGGTCTTACAAGTTTTTTTTTTAAATTCTTGTCTGTTTGCTCGCGAAAGACGCAAAAAGTTATATACTGCAGAACGGATTTTGATGCGGTTTTTTTATTAGAAAGGTCTTGGTTAGCCTTAAAATCTGACGTAAGTTGGCCCATTTACGGTTTTGATAGCCCCCTCGGGTGTGGGAATCACGGTGTGCCCATCTAATTCAGCTGATGAAGTAATCAACATAATTTGATTCTAAGGCTGAATAAAGTTTGCGAATGTGTTGCACATGTCAATACGCTAAGGCAATCGCTTCCCATCAGGTGGACCTTATGGTTTTCCGCTACCTAAGTGATACAAAGAAAACGTTTGGCAGAACAGCTAGTAATATAATTAATCCGGATCCTTTAAGCGGGGCGTGAAAAAGCATTTGATGAGGCCGTCAATTTGAGGGCCACCATTATGGCACTGTCGGTGTGTGAAGTGGTGACCTCCAGTCCTGAGACTTTACGATTACCTTACCATCAGGCGAGGTGAAGTCATGTTGACGTTTCTAATATAAAAAAAATCTCAAGATTTTTCAGTGAATTTTTAACGATCTTTCAAAGCTGGCCTCAATCTTTATTAAGGCAGTTTGTCTTGCCAAAATTGCTATTTCTTGCCCCAAGAGGGTGCAAAATGTCGGCAAATATTTGTGAAATTCATACCACTCGTTCTGAAGGAGGGTAGTTCAGTATTACTGTAGCTCCTATCTGTCTGTTTGTTTCACTTATCTCGGGATTTGTTTAAGTTTACTTTGAATAGCGTTAGACAGGGGTTCGCAAACTTTTCATGTGTCTAATGTAATGTTATTATTTTGGTGAATTCTTTAACTTAACGTGGATGATCAAATTTGAAACTGAGAAATAACTAAAAATGTTCCAAAGCTCGTTTGTTTTTTTGAACGCGCTGATCTCAGGAAGTGCTAGTTTGAATTGAATAGAATTTCTTTGTTAAATAGTGCATTATTGAGGTAGGTTATATATCATCACGCTGCTACTCAGGTGAGCAGAACAGTAATCTTATACGTTAACAAATCGAATGTCCTTACATTATTATTGAACTAATAAATTGAGGGTAGATATCATAAAATAAATCTTTCATCTTAACTTACACCTTACGTTTCAATTGGGGTTGGCGTCACAAGAGACCGTATGCTTGTCTGCCACCTAAGTGGTAGAAAAAAATGTTTGCCTTTCACCTGACCTTTCAGTTGGCCTTCTTTTCACTTCATACCTTGTTTTTAATCTTATCCTAAACTTAACTTATTACTAGTACATGTACATGCACACCAGAGGAACTCATGAGGGTCTCTGTAAACGCAATCCAGGTAGCAGCATATTGAGAAATTAAAAAAGGGAGACCAGAAACGCCATCGATACGATAGAAAAAAAAGACTAGGCTATTCCAACCCTCATTATAATATTTCAAGATAATTTAGACAGATTGAAAATAATTATATAATTAAGATAAGTCGCAAATGAATGTAGTACTTGAAATACACGAGAAAAGGTTGAGAATCGCTTGCCACAAGTGTTATTTATCGACTTGTTTTGATGTTTTTAAGAAGGCTTGTTTACGTTTTGTAGAAAAATGACTTTAGCACTTTAGCCTGTCACCTTATGAACTTTGTGAATATAAAAACTGAGTCATCATAGTGAGAATATCAAAAAATAACATTATAGATACTATAAGAGTAAAACTGTGCAATATATGGGGGTCCACGAAGATCTACGGAGCCAATCCAACCTCACCTGCTAGCCGGTATACCTGCTGATTGATGGACGAGGCTCTGGCGTAGACAAGAGCACGGCCCACCTGATGGATAGCGATCACCGTGGCATATAGACGTGTGCAACATAAGAAATGCCACACTCGCGCTGCCAACTCTGGAGGGGTAGGGGGGTTGAGGAGTCTGGCTAGGATTGGGGAGATGGCTGTGAGCTCTAGATTATAAATATAGAAAAAATAGGAGGGTGGACTTTGAACTGCAAAGTACAAGCTTTGCCACACATTCACACACACACACTAATCTCGATCAATGTGTTCTTATGTGAAAAATAAAGAAATTATTGAGCTTTTTAAAATATGCGAGTTTCATTGAGTACCTATTGTTATTTGAAGTATAGAAACCTCCATGAGGACCTCCTTACTTGGGGCAGCGGTGAAGTAGCTATATCAGGATTTGAGCCAATTAAAACTGTATGCTGTGTTCTCATTGAAGAGAGCCAATTAAAGTATTGTTATAATGGATTAAAAATTATTTATTGTTCACAAATGTTAATACAAATTCAGGTACATAATAATAAATCATACATACATTTTTTTCTTTTTATTTATACAACGTAGGTAGTAGACAAGCACACGGCCCACTTGATTCGAAGCGGTCACCGTGGCCTATAAACGAACATACTTTTATACCTTTTTTGTAAACACATAAATATTATACATAAAAACACCCAGACAAATGCACTAAGCAGAAATCGAACCCACACCCCGAATTCCTTCCAATCTCCCTTCCCTCCAGGGTCGGCATCGCGAGTGTGCACATATCCATAAGGCCACGTTGACCGCCTCCTATCACGTGGGCTGTATACTTGTCTGCCACCTAAGTGGTATAAAAAAGTGCAAGAATGTAAAATACGTTATATTGTAATTATGAATAAAAGTTGGTAGGTACTTCAAACGCAACTCCGAGCTAAAGTTTGAGAATCTTTACGGAAGTAAAACTAGGTTCACTGCGCAAGAAACTTTAATTATTTTTAATTCGTTGTTTGCTTTTAACCAGATTGAATTTAGAAATAAGATTTTGAGCTGGCTAAGTTCCACAGTTGAAGATAGCTAAGGATTTCAGACTTGAAAAGACTGAAATCCTTTGCCATCTTCTAGAACTAATTCAACTAGAATATTTTTCTAGCGAAGCGAAGGTAGCTGAATGGATATAAGGACGCTGCCTCTACTCAAAGGTATCGAATTCGAATCCGGCCGGACAGTACCAATGTGAATTTCACTTTGTGGAATTTATATATAATATGCTAATCACATGATTTACCATCTGCTGACGGTGAAGAAAAAACATCGTGAGGAATCCCAATATGTTCTAGAAAAATTTCTAAGAATAGTGTCTCGTTCCATTTGGCTTACCTACTTTACTTTTTCAAAACAGACAAATACATTTTTTTTGTTATATGTACCTATCGGATTATATGTATAGATTTAAAACCTGTTAATATTTTAAACAAATAATTACTAAATTTTATTTAGGTATTAACTTTTAAACTTTCGCGTTCCATGATAATTATACGTAAACGGGAATTAACGCCATCACGTTAAAGGTATATACATACCTTTGGATGCCTGACGTTTCGACCAGGTTACACTGGCCATGGTCACAGTCAACGTCAGGCATCCAAAGGTATGTATATACCTTTAACGTGATCGCGTTAATTCCCGTTTACGTACGTAGTTGTGACGTTTATGTATCGATGCAAAAAGTTTAAGTAAACAAAAAGAATGTTATAAATAATGAATACAACCACAAAATGTTTTCTTCCTCCTACAGTCCCGGGTCCTTTAAGCCGGGCGTGAAAAAGCATTTGATGAGACCGTCAAGCTGAGGGCCGCCACTGTAGCACTACCGGTGTATGTGGTGGTGACCCCAGTCCTGAGACTTTGCCTTTAGCTTACCATCAGGTGAGGTAAAGTCATTTTAACGTGTCCTATATAAAAAAAAGAATAACTATCATAGGTATATAACTCTTTCCATTTCCATCAGTTCTTCAAAAATCTCAAACAAAGATACAAAATGCAAAAAGTGATAGACAGATTGGAATTACCTTCGTTCGTTTACAGTTAGACAATGAAAAGAATGTGCCAATTTGTAAGCCTCATGAGGGTATTGAGTTGGAGTAGCGGTGCGAGCTATGAGCGGAAGCGGATAATAGTGCAAGACATTTTTAATAGACTTTGAAAAAGGAAGGAGATCCTCAATTCGCGGCTCCGCCAGCGTGAATCAAAATCCATTTAGTGGTTTGGCGTACATCAAGCACAAACAGATAAACAGACAAGAATTCCAAAAAAAAATATTTTGTGTTCATAATCGTTCATATGACCTCCACGCGGGCGAAGCCGCGGGCGGGAGCTAGTAACCAATAATAATATTTTTTTAAATATCTCCAATGTGCAGACACAGCTACTTTACAATTTTTTAATGGTATAGATATTCGAGCACAACTCTGTCATGAATGAACCACACTTCGCTATTTGCTATTCGCCTATATTGGTATTCGAGGAAATTCTTATAGATGACTAAACCCTCCACGATTCGTCATAGAAGAGTAACTAAGGCGAATATTCGTGCGAATAAAGCAAATATACACGTGATTAAAGGCAAATAGCGAAGTATGTTTCCACTATTAAATATATATATATATTTGCGAATTTAATTTTTTTGATCTACTGTGTTCTCGTAATTGAAGTATGAACTTATCATATTTTTTGCCTGCGCGTTTGGGTCATCTAAACGAGGCCCTTTTGTAAAGCTTGTGAGATGAAAAAAATGTACAGCAAGATGTGCTTTTTGCAATTGATTTAGCATTAATCAATTGCAAAAAGCACATCTTGCCGTACATTTTTTTAAGTAATGTATATTATCATTAAAAAAAACATTATTACAGAAATTTAATCCAAAAATAAAAGATTCAATCTATAACGCGATTTCTTAACACTTGTACCATCAAAATATATAAAAGAATTAGGATAAAACTGTAAGCTTGTCTTCACAATGGCCTTACCTGTCTTCGTAAAGCGAATGGAACTCACATAAATTTAGTTATACGCACCTTTCTGTTATATTAGACGGAATTAAAGCTACTGGCAGGTGAAAATGTTTTGTTACGACTGTAAAATATTGGCCGTTATTTCGACAGTGGTTTTTATTACCCGACTGCGCTAGTCAGGGTAATGTTTTTCGCGTGTATGTATGTAGAGTTATTTTTTTCTTTGTTTCTCTTTATAGGCGTAACGGCTGGACGGATTTCGATGGATTATATTACAGAGATAGAGTATGGCCTCTACTCAGAGGTATCGAGTTCGAAACCGGACGGACAGTATCAATGTGAATTTCATTTTGTGGAATTTATATGTGCTAATCACATAATTTACCAACTGCTGACGGTGAAAGAGAAACATCGTAAGGAAACCCACATGTCCTAGAAGAAATTCTAAGGACATGTCCGATCCACCAACCCGCATTAGGCCAGCGTGTGTGGATTAAGGTCTAAACCAACTCAGCTCTCTCGTTAGAGGAGAGGAGACCCGTGCCCAACAGTGGGATATAAATGGGTTGCTATTATTCAATACAAAGGCTACTTTTCATGCCAGAAATAGATTTCTTTAGGTTCTCGGCCTACAGAAATCTACTTCTAGGGATCAGAAATTCACACGAGCGGAGCCGCAAGCAACAACTAGTTTTTAGGTTGTCTGGAAGAAATCGCAGACAGCGATAAGACCGCCCCTTGTACAATTTTTTTTTTATGTATACGCTTTGTTTGTTTTTATCCTGATGGTGTGTGCAATAAAGAGTATCTATCTATCTATCTATCTATCTATCTATATACTTTATAAAATTAGCAGGAAATAGGATACTCCAATAAATAAAATATTAATATTCATATTACATCAACAAAATTGGTCTCAGTAATTTAACTTGGTAAGTATCAATAGAGTCCCGGACTAAACATGGGTCTAAATTAGGGTCAAACATCAAAGTTCCCGGGAACAATTCACTTGTCGTACGCAGTAGTTATGTTAACAAGCCCGGTCCCATCTCAACATAATCTCACATCTGTTTTATGTTTAGGTCACTTGTTATATTAGCCTGATCGACGAAGCGTTTGTGAATATAATTTGGAAGAAGTCGTTTGAAGGAGGTAGGACATGATAGAATCTCCTGTCCAAAATGAGCAGTCCGACTGGGTTAGTACCTTCGCCCTACAGAACACCGCGGCCATAATAACCATCGTGTTGTGTTCCCGCCGGTAAGTAGGGTAGTCAGTCCCTCACCACTCTTCCTAGCCCTCCCTCCCTTCCCTTCAGGGTAGGCCGCGCGTGTATAAAACCTTTGGTGTTGCATACGTCTATAGGCCACGGTGACCACTTCCCATCAGGTGGGCCGTGTGCTTATCTGCCACCTACGTAGTATAAAAAACTAGATAAAATAATAAACTTGATAATTCATACAAGTTGGATCTGCACTGCATAATAAAGTGAGATAGGAAACTTAATAATTGCTCTAATAGTTGCTTTCCTTAAGATAATAGCGAAGTTTCAGAATTGAGTTTACCCTGGAGGTAGGTACGCGAAAACAATCACGCTGAGGTATCGAAAATTGACTTTGATTAATTAAACAGCTAACTGGGTTTCATCGACAAGAATTTACAATGTTATCGATTAAAATTCATGCATATTTCATTTTTCAAAAGTTATACTTTCAAAGTTAAAGTATAACTTTTAGGAAAGCTTTCTTCCTCGTACGAAATCCCCATGGATACTACCCCTGTTGCCGGCAGAGTGGTTATGTCTTATTCGAACCGACTAAAACCGCATATCGTCTTGGGGTCTTCTAGCACCAGGGTGGACTCTTCGGTGGTCATCCATTTGCCTGCACGCTTACCATACACGTTGACCAGCTCATATTGAGTGATTGATATTGCACTTACTAATCTTCTATGTACCACATTTCGTTAACGAGTGGACACTGAGTGGACACTGAGTGGACACCAATAGAACACTGAGTGGACACCGAGTGGACACCGAGTGGATACTGAGTGGTCACCAAATGATAAATTGATACCAGGTAAATCTAAGAGCTAAGCTTTCGTCTGTTCACAGCATGACAGCTTACTAATCGTAATAAATACAATATTTCCAGTATTATTACATAACATAACATAAACTCACGCCTATATCCCAGAAGGGATAGGCAGAGGTGCTAGCACCCACATTTCGCCAGTTTATATTAAGGTCCCAATGTAATAAGGTTGCGAGCCTATTGCCATTAACCGGGCACTTATAAACCTGCGATAAATACACACATAACTTCGAAAAGCATCGAAAAGTCATTGGTGTGTGCCATGGTGAACCTGGGATCGAACCCGAGACCCCGTCTCAGCAGTCCATTACCCAGACCACTAGGCTATCGCGGTATTATTAAACACTTAATATTCAAGACAACGTAATACGGAATCTTTACACAATATTATCCCGGAGCTCGGAGGCTGCTCCCGCCGTTAAACATTATTACTCGCGAGTTTTATAGCCACATATTTCACTGTGTGAAGCGCAACATCAAGTGGGATGGCTTTGTAAATGTAAGTTCAAGCACCGAACGTTATTTTTTTTTATACCACTTAGGTGGCAGACAAGCACACGGCCCACACTGATGGAAAGCGGTTCCCGTGGCCTATGGACGCGTGCAACACCAGGGGCGTCACACTCGCGCTGCCGACCCTTCCTGAAGAACCCTATATGTAAGTAAGTAAGTCTAGAGTAAGTCTGGTGCAATATGGAGTCGAACTCAAAAGGGGTAGAAAGGAAAATTTAATTCGTGGCCACATTGTAATGGTGGTAGGGCACGACGGTATCTCCCGTCTAAAATAAGCTGTCCGACTGGGGTAGTACCTCCGCCCAACAGATCACCGCGGCCGTAATAACCAACGTGTTGTGTTCCCGCCGGTAAGTAGGGTAACCAGAGCTCACTGTACCCCTACTCCCCCACCCCTTCCTTGCCTCCCCGCCCCTTCCCAGCCCTCCCCCCTTCCCTTCAGGGTAGGCAGCGCGTGTGTGACACCCTTAGTGATGCACACGTTCATAGGCCACGGTGACCGCTTCCCATCAGGTGGGCCGTGTGCTTGTCTGCAACCTACGTAGCTAAAATTTTTTTTTTAAATTTTTATATACAGATTTTTTTTAGTTAGACTCGTCAAAATGTCTTTATCTCGCCTTATGGTAAGCTAAAGGTAAAGCTTCCCATCAGGTGGGCCGTGTGCTTGTCTGCCACCTAAGTTGTATAAAAATACAGAGCGATTGAAAATAAAGCTTATAATAATTATGATATATCCTCTGCCTAACCCTCAATCTGAAACCGGTATGGACTCATAATGTTCTCTGTGTACAAAAGATTACGTTGGCTAATACAACACACGATACCTATATCAACGCGCGACCCTGTGGGGGTGTAGGCAGAGTGCAAACAACAATCGCCAATTATTTATCCAAACAAAACCCGTGCAGAAACATCGTCACTATTTATTCTGCGAATGTTATCATTCGTTCATCAATAAAGTGGTCAAGTGCGAGTTGGTTTTGCGTTTATATAAGTAGTTTTGTGTAAAAAATGTGAACTTTTTTATATTACTTAGTTGGCAGATAAGCACACAGCCCACCTGATGGGAAGCGGTTTCCGTGACCTATGGACGCGTGCAACACCAGGGGCGTCACACTCGCGCTGCCGACCCTGCAAAAACCTTCTAATGCCCTGCCTGAAGAACCCCATAAGGCCTGGACATGGACATATGCATCATTAAGGGAGTCACACGCGCTGTCAACCTTGGAGGAGGGGTTGGAGGGGAGGATTGGCTATATTGGGGGGGGGGGGGCAGTTGTAAAGTCTGGCTACCCTACTACTTACCGCCGGGTACATAATACGATGGTTATTAAGGCCACAGTCTTCGCGGAGGCACTACAGAAGACTGAGGTGAGGCTACTTTGGGTATCAAAGATCGTGAAGGGTCCTACGCCGTCCTAAAGCAGGTTCAAATCCAGGTTATTATACTACCGACATGAATCCGCTACATTTTTGATTGATTGAATTTTCTTCTTATGAAAAAAAAATGGTAAAAAGTGTTGCTCAGTTTTTTTATACTACGTAGGTGGCAGACAAGCATACGGCCCACCTGAAGGGGGGAGGGCTGGGAAGGGGTAGGGAGGCTAGGAAGTGGTTGGGGTGGAGGGGTACAGTGAGCTCTGGCTACCCTACTTACCGGCGGGAACACAACACGATGGTTATTATGGCCGCGGTGTTCTGTAGGGCGGAGGTACTACCCCAGTCGGACAGCTCATTTCGGACGGGAGATACCGTCGTGTCCTGCCAGTTTTGTCTAGAATATTTTCCCTAAAAATTTACTATTACGGGTAAGTCCCATTCTAGATATAAACTTTTCCCATTTGAAATATAACTTCAAAAGTACCAAAGCGTCAATTTCAGGAACAATAAATTTTTAACGTAATTTCGTGGTCGAAAAAGTGACCACACATACCTAACTGTCAACCCCTTGTCTGAAACAACTACCGGAGTGATCGTTAGTCGAAAATTGGACTCGTGGGGCATGAAAACCAGCGATTACATGTAGAACGAATGACACATCAAATTATGTAAGGCACATGTAAGTGAGCAGGCAAGCCGGGGTCGACCTCGCAGAGTATACACTGACCAAATTACTGAGTTATTGAAGACAGGGCAGGTCAAAAGCACTCGAAACCGGCGGGCTTGCATGAAAGGTTTAATGACTGAGGAAGCGTGGGAAGTATGTAAGACAGAAGCAGATGGCGGGCTGTTATCTCTACTTACCCCAAAGGGAAAAAGGCGTGAGCATAATGTATGTATGTATGTACTTTTTACTAACTGATATCTGCACGCTTCGCCCGCGTGGAGTTTGATGATCGTTTTTTGGTTATCTCTATTTCTACTTAACCAATTGCATTCAAACATACGGTAGATTTTCTATCAGATTAAGACTGTCTACTAAAAAATCGTATCAAAATCCGTTCCGTAGTTTTTGCGTCCAAGTTTTTACGAAAAGTATTTTTTACAGCCTGGAGAAGGTTTTAGTATACTTGACCGATTTAAAATAGGAGGTAAGTCGGTTCTATACTGCACTATAAACATTTTATAATCAGCTTTATTGACATGTAAAATTCTTACAAAAAAAAAGCCGACTTCAACGGACCAAATTGAAATGGTCCGTTTTTTTATATATATAGGACACGTCAAAATGACTTCACCTCGCCTGATGGTAAGCTAGAGGTAAAGTCTCAGGACCGAGATTACTACTATAAAAAGAATCATTATAATCGATTCATCCAATCGAAAGTTCAGAGGTAACAAACATTTAAACAATACAGTCAAATTTAGAACCTCCTTCTTTTTTGAACTCTGTTAAAAATTGACAGAAATTTAAGAACCGTACACAAAACTGTTGGTCTATCGCTCCGCTTATCGCTCTGCTCGTCTCAGTCCGCAGTCTTTAAGTTGACAGTTGACCAATGGTACAAGTTATCGGGGTCAGTCTGAAAGGATGTACATCAGGCCCTTTGTGACGACCTATGAATAATGTATGACGCTTTCTATACGACAGAGAAAGCCTTGTTAATAAAACGAATTTCTAATACTTTGATCTTTTTCATTGATAGGTAGAAGTATTTTTAGTCTGTCCTTACATAATATACGCAGTAACACCGGGTTTTTGAGGGTCTATTACTTTTTTTTGGGTGGGAAAACCTACAAATATTTATCTTAACCCTAGATTACTAGTATCAAGTTCGAATCCGGCCGGACAGTACCAATGTGAATTTCACTTTGTGGAATTTATATGTGCTAATATTACCATCTGCTGACGGTGAAGAAAAACATCGTGATGAAACTCACATGTCCTAGAAGAAATTCTAAGGACTTTAGCTTACCATCAGGCAAGGCGAAGTCATGTTGACGTATTCTACTTTAAAAAAAAAGAAAGAGTAAGAGAGACCCCAACGTGGTTTAGATGAAATATTTTTTTCATTTTCAAACCGATTTTAAAGAAATTAGATCCCTAAATATTCTATTATATAGGCAGTTGTTTTCTTACGACGTGAAGCTACGCGAATGAAGCACCCTGTAGGATATTTTAATGCCTTTAACCCCTTTAACGACAGGTCGTTATGTTAATGTTAGTGGAAACTTGTATGTCCCTCTGTAGACCTAATGCTACGAACACATAATCCTTGCGAATTGTAATGATGTGTAATTTGGTAGGAGTTATATCAAAGTTACGAGGTGAGAGTGGCTCTCTAGGGGGCTTCTCCGAGGCTCTCTACGTGTCCCTCTGACTAGCAGAGGGCATAGTGGAGAGCAGGCTGGGAGGTGAGCCAGTTCGCAAAGCGTAGACGGGAGGTGACAGGACAGCCGCCGAAGGATGTATATGCCTATTGAGTTATCTACACCCCAGTAATTGAGAACCGAAACTTGGTGTGGTTTTAGTCGGTTCGGTATATATGGGGTAAGTGGGTGCATAGGGAAGAAACATGTCACGATCAAAGACGCGGGGCACAGCTAGATTTCCTTAGCATTTCAAAAACATACATTTTTTTCAAATTTCTTGAAAGATTGGATTCAAATATGAATGTACGTAAATATTCTATCTCGCTACTACAACCGACGCTGGAGACCGTAACGTAACTCATATACAAAACGCATGTGAAGCTGTTGGAAAAAGTTAGTAATTTATAAGTTTTCAGCTACAATATGACAAATAGGTTTTTTATTGACCCCTAGAGAGAAAGGAAGCATTCTAAAGCCTTTTTCTAGAATATAAACCGAAGGTCGCGATGAAATTGTGCCCTCGGGGGTATTGTTCAAGTATTATAGTCCCCTGAACTTGTCGTGGCCTAAGTGAAAGTATTACTGTCTCCCAGAGGGCACATGAAAACCAGCGTTCGGTTATTAAGGAAGTTTTATTCTGACCTACTTAGTTATAAAGCGAATTATGATACAAACTCGTATTTTTCGGAATGTTTTTTTTTCATGTGACTGGACGGAGGTAGGACATGACGATATCTCCTATCCGAATTGACCCGCCAGAGCTCACAACGCCCCCCCCCCCCCCCCCCCCACATATGTAGCCTATGTGTTGACCCGACTTCTTAATAATATTCGTGCCAAATTTGAAGTAAATCCATGCAGTACTTTTTGAGTTTATCCCGGACATACAGACAAACAGACAAAAATTCTAAAACTTTATTTTTGGTTTCGCTATCGATTGTAGATCACACCCTAAGTATTCTTTTCCAAAAATATTCAATGTACAGTTTTGACTTTCCTATCATTTTATTATATGTATAGATTCGTGCTCGCCTCGTCTAGCACAAACGCAGCTTAAGATGCTAAAATCCGTTTCTAAGATCGTTGACTATCGTCTAAGCCCGTCTTTGTTCCAAAAAGCCTCTATTTAATATCTAAAGTCTATAACTACAGCCCTATAGTGAAAACAATGATCTTCTCAAGTGGAATTAGGAATTCTATTTCGAAGTAACATGTTTTAGTAGTGGTCTCTCCGCCATCTTTACTTGAAGTACAATAACAAATCAAGTTGAAAGGGGCCTTTATCATGAGCTATGATTGATGATAACAATGCAAGAGAAGAATGGCGGATTAACTAGTGATGAATGAGGTATATGACTTTGCTAGGGTGACTTAATCTGTAGTTGTGATAGTACAGTGGTATATAGTACATGCGATGGTAGCTGAATGGATAAGGACGCGGCCTCTTCTCAGAGGTACCGAGTTCGAATCCGGCCGGACAGTACCAATGTGAATTTCACTTTGTGGAATTTATATGTGCTAATCACATGATTTACCATCTACTGACGGTGAAGGAAAACATCGTGAGGAAACCCACATGTCCTAAAAGATTTTCTGAGGACATGTCCGATCCACCAACCCGCATTAGGCCAGCGTATGTGGATTAAGGCCTAAACCCTCTCAGCTCTCTCGTTAGAGGAGAGGAGATCCGTATCCGGCAGTGGGACATAAATGGGTTGCTATATTACATTATGTTGTTTTTAAGACCTAAAACCACCTAAAACTTTGTGATTAATGTGTTAAACTTAAATGCCAGAAGAGCATTAGAAGGTTTTTACAGTTGGCAGCGCGAGTTTTTTTTATACCACTTAGGTGGCAGACAATAGGTTACTTGAATAGGTTACTGCAGAGTGAATAGGTTACTTAGGTTAGTTAGGTACCGACCACATCATCACTTACCAACAGGTGAGATTGTGGTCAAACGCGAGCCTATTACCATTAAAAGAAAACACAAGCGCACGGCCCACCTAATGGGAAGCGGTTACCGTGGCCTATGGACGTGTGCAACACCAGGAGCGTCACACTCGCGCTGCCGACCCTGTAAAAACCTTCTAATGCCCTTCTTGAAGAACCCCATATTGTAGTGAAACGCTCCTGGTGCTGCACACGTCCATGGGCCACGGTGACCGCTTCCCATCAAGTGGGTCATGTACCTACTTATCTGCCACCTAAGTGGTATAAAAAAATTGCACTAATTCACAATATCGAAGCGGTTATGAGTGACGAAATGTCACTAAACTTTTTGAATGATATATTAATTGATAGAGTCTGGATTCGAACTCGAAACGTCTTGAAAGCCGGCTCCTTAGTAGCGTTATTCTTAGGGTAATTTTCTTCACAGACCCGTAGTATAAGGCGTTAAGCAGACTGAGGCGCGGGGCGGTCAAAATGACCGCGACGCACTCTTATTATTACTATCATTTAGATCACATTTAGCCCGCATATGTCTGACAAACGACATGAGCTATTGCGTGGACAAATACAACTTTATAATCATACAAATAGGAGTGCGTCGCGGTCATTTTGACCTCCCCGCCGTCGGCTTATCGCCTTAGGGATTTTAAATGACATAAGATTATTTTTAAAACCGTCAATCATTTCTTCGCAATCTGCTTTGAGATTACAAGCGCTTAAGTTAATAAAAGCTGGGGTAAGTTTGACAGATACGACGTCTAGACACAGATTGATATAATAACTTATTCAGTGTTCAATTAAGACTATTTGCACTAAGATCTTACGACAAACGCTTAGCTGTATAGTTATTCGTGTGAATGATTAATGACTCAGGCCCACTCTCCACGGTGGCATAGCTTAATAGTCATTATACGCTTGATATACGCTATATACGTTACTAAAAGGAAAGGCAAAAAGGAGGTTGGACACGACGGTATCTCCCGTCCGAACTGAGCAGTACCTTCGCCCTACAGAACACCGCGCGCATAATAAACATCGTGTTGTGTTCCCGGCGGTAAGTAGGGTAGCCAGAACTCACTGTACACCTCCTCCAGTCACACCTTCCTAGCCTCCCCACCCTTTCCTAGCCCTCCTCCCCTTTCCTGCAGGGTAGGCAGCGCGTATGAGACTAGAACAGACTACAATACTAAGGGGAAGAGGGTAGGTGGGGTACAGTGAGCTCTGGCTAGCCTACTTACCGACGGGAACACAACACGATGGTTATTATGGCCGCGGTCTTCTGTAGGACGGAGGTACTACCCCAGTCGGACTGCTCATTTCGGACGGGTGATACCTTCGTGTCCTACCTCCTTAATAACGTAAGGCCAGGTCGAGTACCGATCTGTATCGTTCCGTACGGATTTGCCTGTACTGGAAATCCACTTCTTTATGTAAGCGCCCTTAGTAGAGATACATTAGACAGTGTTTGTCAACAATTAGGGGTTCGTCCCAAGCGACCAAAAGTTTGGACAAAGTTAGATGGCTTAGTTTTCGTAGTAAATATTTACCAACATGTTATGACTAGGTACTTCTGGATGAAAGAATAATGTTGATATATATCATTACTCACTTACTATTCCCCTATTGTTTTTATACCACTTAGGTGGCAGACAAGCGCACGGCCCACCTGATGGGAAGCTGTCACCGTGGCCTATGAACGTGTGCAATACTAAGGTGTACAGTGAGCTATGGCTACCCTACTTACCGACGGGAACACAACACGATGGTTATTATGGCCGCGTTGTTCTGTAGGGCGGAGGTACTACCCCAGTCGGACTGCTCAGTTCGGACGGGAGATACCGTAGTGTCCTATATTGCACAATTGCCAATGTACGGAGATAGGAAAAAGATGTGCTAATCTACTTAAACGATCACTAATATTCTATGTAATCTTTGCTATCCACCCTCTCCAACATAACCACTAATATAACAGAAAATCCACTTCAAAAGATTACTTAAACTTCTGCATATTATCTCGATCACGGCTCGCTACGGATATCCCTCAATACCAAGTCCGGTCACGAACTATTGACTCGAACCTATATCCCTATTATTATTGCGAGGAAAGAGATAAAAATCAAAAGAGATTACTATTTAATGCGGGTACAAAAGAGATAATGAACAGTTTGGTAGTTCCTCTTTGAGCGAAGTAACAAGTATTATAAATTGTAACAAAATTGTGTCTCTGAACTTGTGAGATTATTTCGATACCGGAAATTTCAATTGTCGTAAAGGACAAAACACGACTTTTCAGGAGAGCCAAAAAACGAAAAAAAAAAATTTATTTTCCTTATAACTTTTTTAAAGAAAGTGCTATATTCATGATGTCAAAGGAGACCCTAACTATTTTTTTGTGTTCTATCCGTTGCAATTAAGAAAATAAACCAAACTTAATAATTGACGAAAATGAGTGTCCGTTACGACCCATAAAATTTGAACTGAAGTACTTTACAGCCACAAAAAATTGGTTGTGATAAAATTAGATATGTAGTAAAGAACTAATCTTGATCATCAATGGGTCGTACGAGTCAATTATATCGGAGACTAAGGGGGTACAAGGAACAAAAGAAGCTAAAGATCTAGTTAAGAAATAAAAAACTACCTAAGTGAAATAAAAGGGATTTTTAATACTTTGTATTTTTTAATCAAAAAATTCAGTCAAAAACGTTACAAAAATTTAACATTTTTGTAACTTGACGGTTTTATGAAATGCTTTTTCACGCCCCGCTTGTAAGGCCCGGGACTGTAGGAGTAACGAAATACGTGGGCTGGTAAAGAATTCCAGATGTATATGGTGCGGCAAAAAAAAGAGGCACCGAAGCGCTTAGTTCTTGATGGAATTGTTTCACGGTATGAGGGTGGTATCTCAGCCTCGCACGTGTTGTTCTTTATATAGGAAAGGAGAGGGTGAAACTAGTTGGGGGAGCTCATCGGAACATTCATCATCACCATGGTAGAGGTTGTAAAAAACTGCCAAAGAGGCCATGTCTCGCCGTAATTGTAACGGTTTGAGAGCGTTGGTAACTTCGGGACTCCCAATAATACGGCCTGCACGTCGCTGCAACCTGTCGAGAGCATCTAGGAGGTACTGTGCAGAGCCATCCCAGTGTCTTGTATAGACACCGCTGCTCCGGCGTGAAAAACCACCTCACCTTGTTCAGGACTCCGAGTTTCCGAGAGGCCGTTTTGATGATGCTCTCGATGTAGTTTTTATTATTCAGTTTGCAGCGAATCTCTATGCCGAGTATCTCTTGGTTATCCTGAAGTGGTGGTGGAGTGTCCCGAAGAGTAGGGAGGGGAAGGAAAGGAGATAGTTTTGCTGTAAACGCATAAGCTTGCGTCTTCTTGGCATTGAACTCGACCAGGTTCTCAGAGCCCCATTGCGAAATGTGATTCAGGACTCGATCAAGCTCAGTGACAAGAAGCTGTCTATTTCCCCTACGTCAGCCTGCTTGTCCGCAGGGTGATCGTGATATCGTCCGTGTATGTTGATATCATCTGCATAGCAATGAATGCTGCCTAACTGACAGCATGTCATTGATATGCAGAAGAAAAAGAGTAGGCGACCAAACGGACCCCTGCGGTACACCAACATTGATCTGCAAGAACGCCGATCTCCGCCTATCACAGAGCACTCAAATGCGGCGCTATTGCAGGAAGTTCTCAATCCAACTGCATAATAGGGGAGGTAGACCAAAAGCAGGCAGCTTGGAAAGGAGCGACTTGTGCCAGACCCTATCGAAAGCTTTGGCAATGTCAAGACTGATAGCCAATGACTCGCTGCCATGCTTGTTCATAGCCTCACCCCATAGATGGGTGACGTATGCTAGTAGATCACCCGTTGACCGTTTCGGCCTGAAGCCATATTGCCAATCATTAATTAGGGAGTGATCCTCTAGGTGACGCATGAGATGTGCGTTAATGATATTATGCTCAAAAACCTTGCACAGCATTGAGGTGACGGCTATGGGTCAATAATTGCCCGGGTCTGACCAATTCTTGTCCCCTTTCTTGGGGATCGGCTGCACATTCGTTTCCTTCCAAGCTGGCGACTTTGTACCCGAGGTATATGAGATGCGGAACAGATGCGTAAGCATGGGAGACAACTCCACTGCACATTTACGTAGAACCACCGCTGGAATTCCATCGGGACAACTGGCTTTCCGGACATTGACTGATTGTAGCACTGCACGAACATGGCGTTGCCTGATAAGGATATCAGGCATTGCGTGGTCACAGTTGCATACAGCAATCATCGATCCTGGAATTAGCCACAAAGAAATTAGCCAGCAAGTCGGCTTTCTCTTGCGGCTCATGAGCCAGTGATCCATCGGGGTTTCGCAACGGGGGCAGCGAAGGCTGGCAGAAGTTTGATTGCACGGCCTTGACCAGGCGCCAGTAGCCACGGCTGTCCGTGAGATACGCCACAAGCTCCTGCCCAAGCCGTGCAATGCGCTGGGCATCCGCTCTGATGTAAGCCCTCTTGCATACCTTTGTGGCTTTGTTGTACGCTGCTTTAAACTGGCCTACGTTAGGATCGCGTTGCGCAGATGCTCTGGTGAACAGCCTCTGCGCACTCGCGCCCAAATCAGGGACGCGCCCTGCAGGTACCGGTGACATCAGTGTAGGGGATATAATATTCCATACCTAAACTGATCTCACCGGTGACCGCAGCAGTACTTTCAACGAAATCCCGCAGAATGGCGCTGCGAAATGGATCGTACGAGTCACGATCCTCCCGTACCCGTTACTTACACCCCTCGTGCCCTAGGCTTCGTGCTTCCGCGCACCTCCCTGTGACCTTTACGCCGTAATTACAGAAAATAAAGCAAAGCGTAGATTAGGTCGTAAGGGTATCGATTATCAAATAAAACATTTACGACCTTATAAATAATAAAAATATGACTTTACGCTCCCTGATGTAAATTACTTTTACGATACACCCCAATTATTAAGAAAAATCAAGCCAGAGCTCGTTGAAAATCTAGGTAGTAAAGAACTTTTTTTTGAAGATAGGACGACTTTAAGTATACCATTCGATAGAGCTCGCGACGCTGATTCCGAATATATATATAACTCATTTTCGTCAAAATGTCCTTTACGACAATTGAAATTTCCGGGGTCGATTTGATATCGGCAATATTTTCCGATCAGAAAATGATAGGGAATAGTTAGCATGCAATTGATTTAAAATTTCATTCAATATTACCTATACAGAAAAAAAAATTCGGGTCACCAGATTTTACAAAAATCCATACATACATTACATAACAAATCACGTCTTTTTCCATTGGGTTAGGCAGAGACAACATCTTTCCACTTGCTACGATCTTGGCATACTCCTTTCGCTTCTTCAACTTTCATAATTAATGATATTATACATGTAAAAAGAGGCAGATAATATGTTACTATAACGCGCCAGGTGAAGACTCGACGTTTTTTGACGGACAATGTTTATAGCTATCTTTTTTACTCACGTGCTTATCCCATCTTTCATACTACTTCAAGGCTAATTGTCAACAATTGTCAATGTGGATCAGATTTGAGGTGTCAGTTACTATGAACGTAACATTATTATCTTGTATATGAAATCATTGTTCATATTGTTTTCATACACGCACGCCGGTTGCGGGTACTCTTGACCTGGCCTTTCTCCAAAACGTCCTAGATCTAATTAGAATATGTACGCCTAGGTAGTCCTTTACCGTGAAAAAAAAGAAAGTGAAAGTGAAAAAGCATACACTTTCTTATAAATTATAGTCTACCCTTTCAAAAAGAACAAATTTTGGACGCAACTGGGTAATCGCCATAGGGATGATTACACCGTCTCTTAACCCTTTACTCATCTATCAAAGTAAGTTAACCCTAAAAAGACGTTGAAACACAACACCAAAATTACCAATTACCCATCCCTTTGAGATGCAAATTATAAATATTTTACCATATTTTGCTTTGACATCAGAACGTGGCCTATATTTTTTTGAAACCAGTAATTTAACCTAGCAATTTATTTTTTACTAGCTACACCGGCGAGTACTGTACGTCTGCGTTGTTTTAGATTTTTAACGTTTTAATTTTTTACACGGAACCCTAATTCTTCAGCCAAAATCAAAGTAGCATAAATTATTTCTTGTTGCATAATTTATCTGCCAGTGAAAGTCTCGTCAAAATCGGTGCAGCCAATTCAGAGATTAGCCGGCACAAACAGACAATATATACATAGAAACACCCAATGTAAAATAGACCTCTGACGTAAGTAGGGTAGCCAGAGTTCTCTGTATCCCTCTTCCCTAGAAGAACTTCCCTCGAGTAGAACCGGAGATAAATAGTCAAAAACGCGGAAAACTACATCCGCGTGGGCGGAGCCGAGTGCATAGGTTAGTTTAGTTCATAAAATAGCATTTTCTTTCATTATTTGCAAACCTGTACCTCCAAGTCTTGCTCCTGACATAAATGCAATATTACGGCGCTTGCATTCATGTGACCTGTCAGTGCAGTCGAAACATAGATGTAGGAAAGTGGATAGATGTGGCAGAATTCATTTAAGGGTAGTTTCGGCGAGATCCTGGCTTAGGTTTTCTTCTCGGGTTTGGGGGGACAAACGGCCTTTTTTTGTATGTATGTCATCAACACAAATTTAGTACCAGGGCCCGTAGACAAGTGTCACAAGTCTAAATCACTAAGGAATAGAAAGGGTTAGATCGACCAATCACACTCCAGCTCGTGATCCCGCCCTGGCGCGTGCATCGTACGCCGGCGACGAGCTTGGATGTGATTGGTCGATCTATTCGATTCCTTAGCAATTTACGCTGTGACATTTATCTACAGGGGTAGTACCATGAAGCTATAGATAAACATGGAGGCCAAACCGGGAAGAACAGCTTGATCCAAATACCTACATGTCTCTATCTCACTCTCTGTGGACCAACTTCTCTTTCGTGTATTTGTACAATGTTGCTATCTTCTTATTAGTATCTCCTAGTAAATTATAGAAATAGACCATACTAACCAAAAATGCAAGTAAAATGATTTATAAATAACTCTATAGTTCGACTACGATTATTAATGTGGTAATAGAAAAATTATATGCCATTTATTATGCATGATTGGGTTGTTGAATCAGGAAATCAGTGAATTAAATTCCCATTGTCTATGGATTCAGTACGTAATGTGGCAACATTAGTACTACATGTCAACTATCAATAAACAATATGGCGGTTGTTTATTATTGTTTTGGTTTTTATCATATTTAAAGTTAATTATAAGTATTAACTCAAAAAATGGTGCAAAATTGTATAGTGCGTGGTTGCGGTAGTACGTGGCGTCAAGGATGTGATATAAAATTCCACGCGTAAGTGTTTAAACTTGTTTAAATGGTGATTTCTTGCTTAGGTTATCATACTTAGAAAGAGAAGTCGGCCCACAGAGAGCAAGATAGTAAATACAGACTGAGCTTCAAGTAGGTATTGGAAGTGAGGCCTCCATGTTTATCTATAGCTTCATGGGTAGTACTGACAAGAAGTGGAATGCACTGCCTGAGTCAGTGTTGCCGGAAAGCTAGACATAAATACACTTCTCATCAGAAAATCGATACACTTTAGTTTTTATAATATTTGAAAACAATACACAAATTGTTTATTTTATGATATTTGAATTTAGAACATTAACATTAAATTAATCTTATGTTAACGCGAATTAACGCGATCGTGTTATAGGTATATACATTACCTCACGGACTCGCCGACGGTGGGCGTGCACAGCTGAGACATTCATGATCGCGTTAATTCCCGTTAACATAATAATATTATAATCATGGAACGCGAAAGTTTAAAAGTTAGTATTTACATTAAAATTTGAAAACCTCATAATTATTCACTACTAACCGACATTTGACATAATATTCCTAAATTTATACACAATTTTCTGATAATCCTTAGAAAACATAAACTTTTAAGAGGTTTCGATTTTTTCTGATGAGAAGTGTATAATTTTAGATTTGATTAGATTTTAGAGGAGGTAGGACACGACGGTATCTCCCGTCTAAAATGAGCTGGCCGACTGGGGTAGTACCTCCGCCCTACAGAAGACCGCGGCCATAATAACCATCGTGTTGTGTTCCCACCGGTAAGTAGGGTAGCCAGAGCTCACTGTATCCCTCCTCTCCCCACCTCTTCCTAGCTCTCCCCCCTTCCCTTAAGGGTAGGCAGCGCGTGTATGTTACCCTTAGTGTTGCACACGTCCATAGGCTACGGTGACCGCTTCCCATCAGGTAGGCCGTATGCTTGTCTGCCTACCTACGTAGTATAAAAAAAAAATTACTTTGTCTAAATAGAGCCTCATAGATCCTACTGTTAATGCCACATCTATTTTTCCCACTTCATGTACAATTACGTGACCACGTGCGATATGGAATGAAATCACGGTCTTGCCACGTTCTTGGACGTACGTAATAAAGTTAAATAATAAATGAAGCTTTTTCCTAGATAGACTTTTTATACCATTGAGGTGGTAGACAAGCACACATCAACTAATTGGAAGCTGTTATTACCTTCTACTACTTAGAATCAATTACGATATTAAGCTAGGTTAGTAAATTTATATTCGTGCAGTTCGAAGTCGAAGTCGAAGTCACCCCATTTAAGTCTTCAATTGTCCAGGTGTTGGAACATAGCGGGCACGCTAGGAGGTGGTTAAAGGGTCAGCTGGGTGCCCGGAATTTGCCTATTGGGTAACCTTACACCCCGGTAATTAAGACCCGAGTCGGCGTGCGGTTTTAGTAGGTTCAATCCCGATATAACCACCCCCGATGGCCGACGAGGTGGTATGCATGGGGATTTCCACACGATAAAAAAGGGTTATTGGCTTTCGGTGGGTTGTATGTAATTCAAAGAGGTAACGGTTACCTTGGCCTATGGACGTATGCAACGCCAGGGGTGTCAAACTCGGGGTGCGGGCCGGAACCTCCACGTGGTGCACCTGGGCAACGGAGGCGAGCAGCGCCTCCCACTCGCCACGGGAGACGCTGCTGCCTGCGGCCAATCCGGCCGGGGTGGGAGTGGCCCTCTGGAGGGCTGCTCCAAGGCAGGCTCTCCACGTGTCCCTCTGACTAGCAGATGGCACAGTGGGGAGCGAGCGGGGGGCGAGCTGATTGTCTGCGCGCCGACGGTTGGGTGACAGGACGGCCGCCTGTCACCCTACACCCCACCGTCGGTGAAGTGGCGCGATGTTCGCCCCACCTCCCCTTCCTCCTCACCTCACAGTGCAATAGAAATTTTGTCTGGTCACGTGTACGACTGACAATCGTATAACTCGATTACATGATTCTCGAGATTGCAAAATAAGGTCTGAAAGCAAATTTCCCACTGCCATCGTATATATAGAACGGAGTGACATCTGCCGGCTCATGCGTGTCTAGCCTACATAAACTTCCGACGTGACGTACGGCGTTTGTTCCTTATACCATTGATTGAATAATAAAAAAGGTTAGCTACGGATATCTGGTGTGTTTATATATACATTATACTCACGCCTTTTTCCCTCAAGGTTAGGCAGAAACAACAGATCACCATCTACTTCTTTCCTTACATACTTCACACGCTTCCTCTACTGTCATTAAATCTTTCATACAAGTGCGCCAGTTTCAATACTCTTGACCTGTCCTTTCTTCGATAACTCATTAATTTGGTCAGTGCATACTCTGCGAGGTCGGCCTCGGCTTGCCTGCCCACTTATATGTGCCTTATAAAATTTACCTACCATCAGACATACAGCAGCAAAAGTTGATGAAAACTTGCAAAGCTTTCAAACTTAAGGTTACTTAGAGGCCCCGCTGGAAAGGCGATGTGATCCCTTCCCACCGCCCCCCCCCCCACCGCCCCCCCCCACCCCTCATTTCTGTAGTTCAAGATAGCCATCTTAAAACGGTAGAAGGCCCAAGGTCAACCATGGTGCAAAGGAAATGTCTTACTGGGTAACCTTACACTCAAATAATTGAGACCCAAACTGATGTGCGAGGTTTTTGCACGAAAAAACGGAGGTGACCGAACATATCCAGTACACACAATGTACATATTATGTCAGATTTTAATTTTAGTTTTGTATTGGGCATACAATCTTTTCCTTTCTTTCTTCTTTCTCTAAAAAAAAGGATGACAAAGATTTTCTTTTTCTAGCTCACTGCACATACATACATACATACATATTATATACTTACACTTTATTTCCTCCGGGGTAGGCAGAGACAACAGCCCGCCATCTTCTATCCTTACATACTTCACGCGCTTCCTCTACTGTCATTTTAGAGCTAAATCCTTCATGCAAGCCCGCCGGTTTCGAGTGCTTTGTTAACGATATTGTCAAATCCTTTAAAAGAATATTAAATTTCTGTATAACTGAGGCACCATTGTTATATTTTGTAATCAACTAACCAGATTAAAGCCTGAAGCCGCGGCTGTCATCCAAAAGGCGATGAACTTCGTTATTTTCAGCTATTTTGGGGAGATTAAACTGAAGATATAATCTTAATTGAACTGAGGCTAATGAAACGGAAAGATTTGAGGGTAGATGGAGAAAAAATAAGTCAAAATGTTGAAGTAATTTTGATGGTATCTATTGTTTTTGTGGCGTCAGTATTTTTTTTTATTCTACGACATTCTATACCCAAAGTAAGCATAGCTTTTTTTTATATACTACGTAGGTGGCAGACAAGCACACGGCCCACCTAATGGAAAGCGGTCACCGTAGCATATAGATGTGTGCAACACTAAGGGTTATCGCCTCAAAAATTTTCTTCCAGCCAAAACCAAGACAATGCTTGTGCAGACTTTACTTTTCCCTGTCTTTGACTATGGTGATGTGTGCTACCTCGACCTGAATGCAGATCTACTCGATAAACTTGACCGACTTCTCAACAATTGCATTCGTTTTGTCTACAATCTTAGGAAGTACGACCATGTTTCAGCTTGTCGTACAGAACTGGGTTGGTTGCCTATCCGTCGGCGACGCAGTCTGCGAGCCGTTTGCTTAATTTTTTCACTCCTGAATTCTACTAGTGCCCCTGATTACTTAAAATCTCATCTTCATCTACTTGGCTCTAACCATGATAGATACTTGCGCTCCTCTAACGATCTTCTTCTGCACTGTCCAACTCATACTTCTAGTCGTGTCCATTCTTCTTTTCTAGTGCAATCCATTCTTCTTTGGAATGCCCTTCCCCTCGATGTCAGGATGTTGACCAACCGTACCACATTCAAAAACAGAGTACGCCAACTTTATAAAAACCCATAGGTAGTATCAGTAAGGATTTTCGAGCAAATTGAATATACTTATGTAATAGTATTATATATATATGTATATATATTGTGTGTATATGTATTTATTCGTAAAGTATCATAAATTATTATTGTACCATCTTAAACCAAACTTCCTTTACCTATATTTCTTCGAGCACCTACTTTGACTTATCTCTGCATCACCCAAAGGTTGACTGGTAGAAAATGCCTCAGGCATTAAGTCCGCCTTTGTACAATATTTTACCGTTGTGCATAAAGTTTAAATAAATAAATAAATAAATAAGGGTGTCACACACGCGCTGCCTACCTTGAAGGGAGGGCTGGGTGAATAGCTTAACTAGCTTGTGTAATGGGTTCTAGAATGCTGATAAACATGCTTAAATATATACTTTTTTTTGTAAATACATACGTATTATAGATAGAAATGGCCAGAGCAATTCAAATAGACATTCATGGATACAAATATTTGCACTGAGCGGGAACCGAACCCAGAATCTTAACAAATCGGAATGCTTACTTTGGGTCTACAGAGCGTTGTGTAGTTGAATATTTATTATTTATTTATTAACTTAAGTAATTTTATATTTTTTTCAGAACTCGACATTTTTTTGTATCTAAGTGTACAATATCAACAAAATAACAGGTATGTACATCGCTAATATGATATTATAACTCGAAGGTCGGATGAAGGCCGAGGTAAAATGATATTTTGCGTCAATATCCAGTTTCCTATTAACGCAATAATCGAAGTATATTAGATACATTATTGGTTTTACTAGTAAGAAAACCAGAATAAAGCAGCCTATTAATGGTTTTTATTCGGTTCGAAAAAATCCGGAAGAGATTTTCTCGTGAATAGAAAGATGAATGTTTCATTATTAGGGTTCCGTAATTGAACAGCAAAAAAATACCCAACCTAGATGTCCATCTGTCTGTCCGTGCACAGCTAATTTCAATTCTTCTTTAACCTAGCGTAAGTCCCAGTCGTATCCAAAGCTTTCACCTCGGAGTCTGGGGTCCGCTTTACCAGTCTTAACTGCGGATTTGGATGGACCTCGATATTTTCCGTGAAGCGACTGCCATCTGACCATCAGCTAGTTTCAATTATAAAACTCAATTATTCAAGTACACTACTTAGCTTTTAATGTCTAAAGTATGATTTTATCCGTATGTAAATATACTTTTGACAGCCATTATAGATAATTGTGATGACACAACAAATTTTGTTTGGCTTACAATTAGGGGAAGTACCCTAATTTGTTTAGTAAACTGATTTATAAGAAATAGCTTTGTTTTTTTTTTAATCTATGCATTTGTAATGGTAAAAATCATTATTATTTTTTTCAGAATAGACTTTTTTTTAATACTCAGTCCGTCAATTGACTTAACCCCGCTGGATGGTAAGAAGCTAGGGTAAAGTCCAGAGGGTACGGGTCGCCATTTTAGATACCATTCAGAATAAACAGATAAATATTGTACCACCATTACACGCAAATGAATTATAGGAATTGAATTTTTTTTTTTTAATTGAAGTAAATGGGCAAATAGATAAGAATTCAAAAAATCTTTTGTCTTCAGAATCGTTCATATAACATAACCCAAGTATTTTTTTAATATCTCCAATGTACAAGCTACTTTATAATTAAAATATCGTAAATATACTCCCTTCATAAATAAGTGGTTATTTTTAGCTTGTCAACCAGACCTATGGGGCTATGACGTCACAAATGACGTCACCAATAACTGAGTATGTTATTAAAGTTTTAACTAAATGGTAGTTAGTAGTTATTTTTCCTTCAAAAGAAACGTTTAATAATCTCTTTTGCTGGCTTATTAAGGTTAATTACACGTTTTTATAACGAAACAAAGTTTTAACAGCTCAATCAAAAGTAAATACCAGCTTTGTTTTTTTATGTGTTATTTTTTTTATAAGACACGTCCATTTGACTTATCCTCGCCTGATGGTAAGCTGAAGGCAAAGCCTCACAAAAGAGGGTCATCATTACGTTTAGATTATGAGTAATAAACCAATATTTTACTAGGTACATTTTTCTAGCGAAAAAAATATAGCTGGACACCAAGACACCATTAATTCACATAATTATATTCTACAATCTTTTACAAGTATTCTATAAGCATTCTACAGAGGTATTCTACAAGAACAAGTAAATGAAGTGAAATTTTTGAAAATTTATTTCAAAAATATAAAGCAAAACAGAATGCCCGTAAAACTTCTATTAATTATTTTTACGAAACTTTTCGCACAAAACGCAAAATATTTTGTACCTATTTCATATATATGAAAAAAAATTACATTTTCTATTCTATTTGTGAACACGGCGTCATGTTCAGACTTGTGTAATAAAATGAAACCGTGGGACTATTTCGGAATGTGAAAAGTAATGAAAAATATTTTACTTATTTGATTTCGTACTGCAGTACATTTTAGAATAATATCTATTCTAATATTATGACGTTAAAGAGTTTGATTCGTTTCGATGCTTTTCTAAGTTATGTGTGTATTTATCGCTGGTTTATAAGTGCCCGGTTAATGGCAATAGGCTCGCCACCTACATATTACATTGGGACCTAAACATAAACTGGCGAAATGTGGGTGCTAGCACCTCTGCCTACCCCTTCGGGGATAGAGGCGTGAGTTTATGTATGTATGTAAAGAGTTTGTTTGTTTATTTTTAAGGGAAAATTGAATGCCACGAGGACAAAGTATGCGACAGGTAAAGCCGCGGGGCATAGCTAGTATCAAAAATACATTCAACGTATTAAAAAGAAACAAACTTTTTCACAATATTTCATAGCATTCTACACAGCGCTTACTATACCCAAAGTAAGCATAACTGAACTAGCTCGTGTTATGTATTCTAGAATGCAGATAAACCTGCTTAGAAACATTTTTTTCTATAAACATACATATTTATGCATAGAGAAAGCGCGTGAAATATGTCAAGACAGAGGCAGATGGTGGTCTGTTGTCTCTGCCTACCCCGGATGGAAAAAGGCGTAAGCATATGTAATGTATGTATGTATTTTTGCATAGAAAACGACCAGTCTAACACTTGACACAAACTTTACACAAACCATGCATCGAACACACTACACTTATCTGTCAAATGCTGAACTACCGCTACGCCACCAAGATATAAGATCAACAACATTGGCTATCGAGTTCCAACGCTTTATATAACATGTTTGGACAAGCATTAACCATGTAATTTAGATCTTGCACAAACATTTAGAACCCTCTATACAATGTTTTTCTACGAAGATCGATTGGCCGACGGTAATAACGAACATAACATTTTGTTTGGCTAACATAACATTGCTACGGCGTAGCTATCTACGGCGTAGATGTCTACGTCTACGGCGTAGTCAATTTATAGAATTAGGATTACTTTTTATCGACTTCAAAAATTAGAAAGAGACTTTTTTTTATTCATGATAGGCTTATTATTGACTTCAATTCCACCTGATGGTAAGTGACGATATTATTATAGGATTGAATTTTTTTTTTTTATTACGTTCTATTTAAACGGAACATATTATTAAAGTAAGCTATATTGTTTGCAGTAATTAGGTATATTGTTATATTTTTGTACAGAATAAAAAACTTTCTCTTTTTTTCTTTCCAATTACAAATTTTGCACTTTGGAGCCCTTGTCTAAATTACCGTGGCTTTTACAGGAACGATTTATTGATAAGCCAGGAGGCTTTTAAGGGTCAGTCGACTGGCTGGCAGGCTGACTGACAGATGAGACTCTTGAGGAAGCTTTCCTCCCGAAATGCTTCGACGAGAGTCTCATCTGTCAGTCAGCCCTCCCCCTCTCTCCCTCCGGGCTATGATACTATGAGCTGCAGTGGATTCTCAGGTTGGAGGGCTGCAGGGCTAGCCGATTAAAATGGAGCTACCTGGACCCCAGAGGTGGCTGCTATGACTTCAGTAGCATTTTGGTTAATTTGCAATCGCCATCGACACTACAACTAACACACATACAAACAACAAAGCAAGTTAAAACAAAGCTTGTGAAATACGTCACATTTTTTTTATTCTACGCAGGCGGCAGACAAGCATACGGCCCACCTGATGAGAAGCGGTCACCGTGGCCTATGAACGTGTGCAACACTAAGGGTGTCACACACGCGCTGCCTACCTTCAAGGGAAAGGGGGAGAGCTGGGAAGGGTTGGGGAGGTGAGGAAGGGGAGGGGGAGGAGGGATACAGTGAGCTCTGGCTACCCTACTTACCGGCGGGCACACAACACGATGGTTATTATGGCCACGGTCTTCTGTAGGGCGGAGGTACTTCTTCAGTCGGACAGCTCATTTCGGACGGAAGATACCGTCGTGTCCTACCTCCTTGATATCTTCATCAATCTCGCTATAAATTCCCATAAAACTTTCCATTCAGTACCCCATAAAGTTTATTAGTCTCATTGTCGTTAACAAATGATGATGCCTCATTTATTCACGCGCTAAAATGTTTACGATCTGTTCCATTAAGACGTTAAGATTTAGCCCTTTGCCTTGAAGTCGAAAGCTTCATTCCAAGTCATTAAACTCACAGTTATTAACAATACGCTGTGAATTGAAGGCTGTCATAACAAATGAAAATGACGCAGTAAATATGGATACAGAAGGCTTATTTCGATATTTAAATGTAATACAACTGTATTTGTTAGGTAATAGAGTCTAGAATTCTTGTAATGAAATAATGTTCAAAATTCAGTTCCGATCTCACAAATGTCAAGTTTGTCGCATACCTATTTTTTTTTCCGTGCGGAAATCCTCATGGATACCCCCAAGCGGCCAGTGGAGCTAGTTATGTTGGACTCTTACCGACTAAAACCGTACGCCGTCTAGGGTCTTCTGACGCCGGGGTATAGGTGGCCCATAGGTCATTTCCCTCGCACCTTAGAACTTGATGCATACCTGAAGAGAAAACAAAATAGGAATTACGTTTCATTCGCATTAAAAAGTCTAAGTCTGTCAGAATACCTTACTTGCCCTTTTTTATGCATTACTAGCGACCCGGGACCCGGCTTCGCCCGGGTGTAAATTCCTCTTTTTCCAAGGATCCCTAATTTTTTTCAAAATGAAATGTAGCCTATGTCAAATTGGAAGAATGTAGCATTCTATTGGTGAAAAAATTTTTTAAATCGGCCCAGTACTTTTTGAGCCTATTCATTACAAACATACAAACATACAAAAATAGGTATAAATCTTTCCTCTTTATAATATTAGTATATATATAGATAATATATAGATAGATAGATAGATAGATAACTGTTTAGTACACCAACCTTAACTTAAAACAGTTTTTTTTTATATAGGAGACGTCAAAATATGTTCTCCTTGCCTGATGGTAAGCTAAAGGTAAAGTCTCGGTTCACTACTACATACACCGGTAGTGCTACAGTCGCGGCCCTCAGATTGACGGCCTCATCAAATGCTTTTTCACGCCCCGCTTAAAGGACCCGGGACTGTAGGGGGAAGGAAACACATGCGCTGGTAAAGAATTCTAACTCTATATAGTGCGGCAAAGAAAAGAGACACCGATGGAAAAACGAAAGATCATAATCATTTCAGTCAAACGCACAATGGGCGCCTTATCGCTAAATGAGATTTCTTCCAGACAAAATTAGGGTGAAATAATTAACTACGTTTAAAAAACCGACTTCACAAACTAGTATTTTTTTACTTTTTAGTGTACAGAAATAGACAAGTACCTTTTTATGAGGTTTATTATGTACAAAGGCATCAAAAACAGATTTTTCGCCGTATCCTCTCGATTTTCCCAAAATCACAGCATCAGATCCTGATACCCTAGATATGGGACCACCTCGAAAGTAGCCTCTTTCAAACAAAAAAAAAATCAAAATCCATCCATAATTGGCGCCGCTATCGCGTAACATACATACAAAAAAATAGCATACGAATTGAGAACCTCCTCCTTTTTTGAAGTCGGTTAAAAAATGAATCAATATTACTCGACAGTTATTCAGTATTTGCACCAACTACCAGATAAGGTTGGTTTAGACCCTAAAGACATTGATAAAGCCCTGTATTCCCAATACTATAGACAGCGGTATTTCACGGAGTAGACCGACCTTTGCCACATAATTGGTTTAAATTTTCGCTTTCAGGCACTATGGGCACAGTTAACGTCGTTAAACGTGGTTTTGAGTCAGAAAGCCTATTATTTAATTACCTAAGAAGGTTAATTAGTAAAATGAAGATAGGAACTGTGTATTTTGTAGCCCTCTTTACCCCTTTCAGGGTCGGCAGTGCGAGTGTGATGCTCCTTTTTTTCCGTGCGGAAATCCGCATGGATACCACCCTCATCACCCATCGGAGGTGGTGATAAATAATGTGATTAGCACATATAAATTCCACAAAGTGAAATTCACATTGGTACTGTCCGGCCGGATTCGAACTCGATGCCTCTGAGAAGAGGCCGCGTCCTTATCCATTCAGCTACCATCGCATTCCGCCCATTGTACCTACCCTTATTTTAGACTTAAGATAATTTGTAAATAATTTGTGGTGTAAAGAAGATTCTATCCATCTACTTGCCACTTTAGTAATATAAAAATAAATGAAAATCTACCGCTACCACTCGTGCGTTGATCACCAAAATTATCACCCATTACATGTGTCGTAAAGAGTTGATTTATTTATGTAACATAATGTTTCGTTATTAAATGAATGACATTGCAGCCTTCTATAAAATGTAGTCTATTATTAGATTACATTTGATAGGATAATGATTATAGGTGGGCATGAAAAATAAATGGTTTAATTAAGGGTACATATTCCACACGACATCCAGACATTAGGTTCGAACCGAGTGAGTTGATACAAAATTTAAAATAAATAAAATTCAAGTGTTAGTTTTTAAAAATAAAATAACAGGTTTTGAATCAATGAGTGTATAATATGTTACGGCTAATACCTGAAGTGCGGCTGCACCTAGTTTAACCGGTTAGGTTAGGTTAGGTTAGGGTAAGTGGCTACACCTAGTTCTAACCTGCTAAAACTAGGTGCAGCCGCACTTCGGGTATACTAGGTTTAACCAAGAGTAAGTGGCTACACCTTGTTCTAACCGGCTAAAACTAGGTGCAGCCGTACTTCGGGTACTAGCCGTAACATTATAATATACATAATTATTATAACATTTTTTTGTGTCTGTCGTTCCGAAGATCCACTTTCAATCTGTATGTTTGAAAATGAATCTCCTGAACAACTGGGCCAATTTTGACGGGGCTTCGATTGGCAGATAGATAAAGGTTTTGCCTTATTATTTACCTATCTGCCAATGGAAGCCCCATCAGAATTATTTTAGATAACATATTTTTAATTCAGAAAAATGTTTTAGAAGGAAGAAGTCGTTTCGTTTTAATTGAAACAGCGTGAATATATTATTGTTTCATTTCGTTAAAATTTCTTCACAATCTATCACATCTATACTAATATTATACAGTTGAAGAATCTGTTTGTTTGTTTGAACGCGCTTATCTCATGTCTATATATCATCACGCTACTGACCAGAGGAACAGAGTAGTAATCATATGTTAACAAATCGGGCATATTTCCATAAATTATTGCAAACTAGCGACCCGAGACCCGGCTTCGCCCGGGTGGAAATTCCAGTTTTCCAATAAAATATAGCCTATAACACTGACAAATGACGTGGCTTTCTACTGGTAAAAGAATTTTTAAAATCAGTTCAGTAGATCCCGAGATTACCCCTTACAATTTAACAAACATACAAACTTTACCTCTTTATATATTAGTATCGATTTAAGTAATCACGGGCATGTATTTGTTAAATAAGTGTTACGGGGACGAAGTATATCACGGGCGAAGCCGCGGGGATAGCTAGTTTATAATATTAGTAGGATTAATTAGACAAATTCAAATCCCCTCCTACTGATGCCTGATTTTTATCAATATGTGCTTTGTTCTCAAACCAAAGATAGCACAAATATCGTTAATTAGCACTTCTTTATTTAACTTAGTCTCGAAAAGGGCTTTCGGGGGGGAGGCTCTCTAATTGATTTTCTTTTAAAACTTTCTCAATTTGATTAATGCTGAAAGAATTGGTTTGGAATGAAAGTGAATCAGAATAATTGTATTTCAGTCTGTGTACTTCTGTGTATTGTCTTAAGAGATACGTTAAGTTTTTTGTTTTAATTGTTCTTCAAGAATTGATATCATCTTTTTGTTTTGTTGTTAAATATGAACGTAGAAGTAATTTGTACAGAGTTTTTTTTTATACCACTTAGGTGGCAGACAAGCACACGGCCCACCTGATGGGAAGCGGTCACCGTGGCCTAGGGACGCGTGCAACACCAGGAGCATCACACTCGCGCTGCCGACCCCAGCACTTTCCCTTTAGCTTACCGACCAGTTGATTTTTGTGTCTGCGAAGGAATTAATAACAATATTGAAAATAAAAACCGACTTCAATGGACCACACGGGAGATTGAAAAGTCTCAAAAAAGAACCGCATCAAAATCTGTTCAGTAGTTTTTGCGTCAAAAATTCTATAATACTTAATTTTGTTTGTGTTTAGTATCATTCATATAACATAATCCTTCCTTCTAGTCAAGCGTGATTCATCGTAGACCATATCGTCACTTATATCACGTGAAATAGAGGTCAGAAGTAAGCCATGAATAATAAAAAAACAAGTATTTTTTTAAATGTCCATACATTATTACAGACATAGCAACTTTACAATAAATTATTATAGTATTGATGGAACACGAAAGTTTAAAAGTACCACATTTAAGTCCCACTGCTGGGCACGGGTCTCCTCTCCTCTAACGAGAGAGCTGAGAGGGTTTAGATCTTAATCCACACACGCTGGCCTAATGCGGGTTGGTGGATCGGACATGTCCTTAGAACTTCTTCTAGGACTCGTGTGGGTTTCCTCACGATGTTTTTCCTTCATCGTCAGCTGATGGTAAAGCCTGTGATTAGCACATATAAATTCCACAAAGTGAAATTCATATTGGTACTGTCTGACCGGATTCGAACCCGATACCTCTGAGAAGAGGCCGCGTCCTTATCCATTCAGCTACTACCATCGCCTAAAGGTCTACCTACTCAAAAGTAAATCGTAAACGTTGTCTTTGTAATATACCCACACATATATCTCAAACATGACACCTCATTACAATGATGCTTGAAGCTAACATGACAAGTTGGCTCCTACGCAATGAGTCCTATTTGTACCAGATACATTTTACGTAAATTGTCTTGTATTTACTAAAATTTCATCTGACAGTGCTGCCGTCCTTATCATAAACAACGCACTTGCTTGGCGGTAACTTTCGAGTAAATGGCGCCTAAAGTTTTTTTTCGTTTTTTTATTGTCCCTCTAAAAGTAAAACGAATATTACAAATATTTTTGTTTTGTTTCGTGCCTTTATATGTGAACTTTGCATGGGCGATCCTATATTTATAAATTTAGTTAATTTAAATATTTTTAAAGACGAAAAATTGTTTAAGACTAGAAATCATGAACTGCAATAATATTACTTTACCAGGCATAAGCAACTCATGTGTGGCAAGTGCGTGGTTTATGTCTAGAAAGATGCCTTTGTGATGTTTATGTCTAGCAAAGACAGTGGAATTACTTACATGTAAGCTCACCTTTGTAACGTATATGTTGCAAATACGTTTAACATGACTAGCAAATAATGGTAAGAGCAGTCCACATGCGTTTAATTTTATGCAACTGAACAAAAAATAAAACTACTTTCAAGGTATCATACCATATTTATTAGATAAAAAAAATGAAATAAATGCTTGCAGTAGGTGGATAGCGGTCAGCACACTGTGAACGGTACGTTATTAACTTAGTTATATTTAGTTTATCACAATCATTTTAATCGCAAATCTTGATATTATTACCTATACAAAAATATTGAAATTAGGTTTTCTTTGAGTATCAATATAATTATCTTTTCTTAGCAATATAAAACAATCTCAAAATAGAACAATGAATCTGTTAAATCTGTAGTTTACTACAGATAAAACTTTAGGCTTTAATCCACACACGCTGTCCTAATTACGGGTTGGTGCATCGGACAGGTCGTTAGAATTTTTTCTAGGACATGTGGGTTTTCTCACGATGTTTTTCCTTCACCGTCAGCAGAATAATCGTAAATCGTGTGGTTAGCGCATATCAATTCCAAAAAGTGAAATTCACATTGGTACTGTCAGGCTGGAATCAAACTTGATACTTAAATGTAAAAGTTTCAGAATCTTGATTTTTTGCAAGCTAGAGTGATAAAATTACAGGAATTTTCTACAGTTTCTGCAAAGGTACAACCATTACCATTATTTCAAAGCTTGTTCCTCTAATGCCAGATAATTGAAAACATCTTTGGTATAATTCATTTGATGCCAATGATTTAACTCAAAATGACCGGTTTTTTTTCTATTCAGGGACTATATTTTTTAATTCCCATTTTAATTTGTTATTCAGGTACTTAGTAAATTGTTATTCTTACGTAAAAAGTAGTAACCTAGAGATTTGACAGATTTATTGTGCTATTTTTAGATTGTTTTATATTGCTAAGAAAAGATAATAACCTATATTAATACTCAAAAAAAACCCTGATCTCAATTTTTGTACAATATATTAAGATTTTCAATAAAAACGATAGTGATAAACTAAATACCTATAACTAAGTTAATAACGTACCATCCACAGAGTCCTACCCACCTACTTTAAGCATTTATTTCAATTTTGTTTTTCTAATAAATATTTTATATATGATACCTTGAAAGAAGCCTCCCATGACTCCCTCACTTTACCCCGGACTTTCCCATACTCTGACACACTTTACTAATCATAATAGTCGCAAATGTAATAATTGCGTTACTTTTCTTATTGCTATTTAGTTTAAATTCATATCAAATACTTATCATATATAGCGCAAGTACGTTTATGACCTGTTCACATTATTAAAAATATTTTACTTTGCTAATTATAAACATCACTAGTACCGCATGCGTTATTTATGATTAGTATTTTCATACATCTAAATTCTGACTGAAATAGTCAAGAGAAACGCATAATTTGCTTACGATGCTTATGACTAGTAATAGGTTTAGAATGGGGCAAATACGCTGTTTATCAATAACAAAAAAACTAAAACTATAAAAGATATCGAAAAATGAGTGATTGATCCTGGTAGATCTCGTTTCCGTGATTCCGAATATACTAATAACTCAATTTCGTAAAAAATGTCGATTGCGTTGTTTATGATAAGGACGGCAGAGTGTTACTCCTGACAAGTCAAAGAATTTATACCCTTTGAACGTCAGGTCTAGGTTAGTTAGTTGAAACTAATTTAAACAGACTGATTTTTTATACAACTTAGGTGGCAGACAAGCATACGGCCCACCATCTGAATGATTTTAAATAGACCAAAAAAAATTACCCGCTGAGTTTCTTGCTGGAGTCTTTTCAGGTCTGGGCCGCGTTTCGATCCCTTTGTTATAGCTAGTAGCTAGCTTAGCTTCAATATTTAGTATATAGTAATATTTTCAATAGTAGTATTCAATATTTTTAATTTTGACGTTTTGTAAGTTCCGTATAGTGGTCTATACAGCACTACATGATTTTTGACTTTGATGGGAAGCGGTCACCGTGGCCTATGAACGTGTGTAATAACAGGGGCGTCACACTTACGCTACTATCCCTGGATGAGGAAGTTGGGGGGGATTGGGGAGAGGAAATGGGAGGAGGTGGGTTAGGAGAGATTCTGTGCTGACAATGCTTGACTTTGGTATCCCCGCTGACAACACAGAATCCCTCCAGTGAGCTCTAGCTACCCTACATCACAGAGAAGTCGTGATGGTGATGATAGTGAAAGACACATACATAAATACATTATAAAATAAATAAATAAATATTCTTCGACATTCTACACATCACTTTCTAGACCAAAAGTAAGCTTGGCTTAGCTAGCTTGTGTTATGGGTTCTAGAATGCGAATAAACATACTTACATATTTTTTTTTTAAATACTAACTTATTATACATAGAAACGTAAATTCCAGACCATGTAAAAAGCATATAAATATTTTTACTTAGTGGGAATCGAACCCGCGCCCCCTGACGTAGCAGTCGAATGCACTACCGCTACGCCACAGAGGCTGTCGAAATTGAAATAAATGATCTGTACCTAGGATCATTTATTTTATTTTGTACTTTGTCGAAATTTCTTTGAGCTCTCGCGATCCTGTGGGACTCGTGGACGCTAATGTTGAAAAGTGAGCCAATAAAAAAGTTAAGAGTCATCTCGGTTCAACGGGATACTTGAACGGAATTATAAAGATAGATTTATTTTAGGCAAGATAGATTTTTTTTTTTTATTATTGGTAATAGGCACGCGTTTGACCACGATCTCACCTGTTGGCAAATGATGATGTGGTCGACGGTGGAGCACGCTTGCCTAGAAGAAACCTATTCACTCTAGACTTGAAGACTCCCAGGTTGTAGCTTTCCGGAAATACAGACTCAGGCAGGGCATTCCACTCTTTAGCAGTACGCACGATGAACGTACTGCCAAAACGCTTTGTGCGTATGAGTGCACTGTATTTCAATAATATGTAAGGCACATGTTGTACCTAAATGGGCAGGCAATCCGGGGTCGACTCCACAGAGTTTATACTGACCAAATTAAAGAGTTTTCGCAAAAAGGGCAGGTCAAACACACTCGAATCCGGCGGGCTTGCATGAAAGGCTTAATTACAGTAGAGGAAACGCGTGAAGTTTGTCAGAGACAAATGGCGGTCTGCTGTCTCTGCCTACCCCAGAGGGAAAAAGGCGCGTGCATATTTATGTATTTATTTTAAAAACTGTGCGATTTTTATCCGGACTGTTAAAAAGGTTTATGTAATTTGCACCTATCTATACTAATATTATAAAACTGAAGAGTTTCTTTGTATGTTTGGTTGAAAGCGCTGATCTCAGGAACTACTAATGAAATAGAACAAATATTATTTTTGACTTGAAAAGTTCATTTATCAAGGAAAGCTATTGGCTATAGATCATTACGCTACTTAGGGGAGCAGAGTATGTAGTAGTCATATAATATATGTCAACGAATCGGGCAAATTTCCAATTACGGGCATGGTGGCAGTATGGGTCAAATAAGTGCCCCGGGGACGAAGTATGTCACAGGCGAAGCCGCGGGGGAAAGCTAGTAACTAATTATTTCCTATTGAAAAAAATGGTTTATCGTTGATCTTTTACAATTTAAACTTATTTCCTTTTATTTATTTTTCCAACCCATAATAAAAAAAAATTGTCGAAGAATTCTGTTCGTTGCAAAAGCGCACGATAAAGGTGAAAAATAAAGCGCTTGTATGTGTGGAATGTCGACCGTAAATTGCACCGAGTAGTTTGAAAGGGAATAAAAGAATCAAGTTGTGTAATTCTGAAGCGAATTCCACAAAATGAAAGATGTATAAAATGCAAACTGCATTTTCGCTAATGTCAGAAAAGTTGCACTTTGAAGTGAAATGAATTGTGTTACTCATAAATTATACAGCCTACTGTTAATGCCTCCGCGTGCGGACCGGAACCTCCACTCAATGCACCCGGGTAACGAAATGGCAGCGCCTCCCACACACATAGAAGCGTAGCGAGCGTAGCCTTCCAGAGTTTTTCAAGCGTAAAAGTGGGAGTGAGGGATCAGGACATCACACCTACAGGTTTATATAGGTCATGTCAATATGACTTCATTCCGCCTGATGGTAAACCAAAGGTAAAGCCTCAGGAATAGAGGTCACCATTTATACTACAATGGTGGCCCTCAGCTCGACGGCTTTATCAAATACTTTTTTTCGGGTCCCGAGACTGTATGAGGAAGGAAACACGTGTGCTGATAAAGAATTCCAAGTATTTATGGTGCAGCAAAGAAAAGAGGCATCGAACCGCTTAGTTCTTGATGGAATTCTTTGCAGTATTTCAAAAGGTACACTAATATTGTAAATAGTTTATCACCCTATATGCTAAAGTACGAAGTTCCATACCATAAACATTTATAGTTATTACGCAAGCTTTTTAAATTTGCATATGCATGCAACATACACGATTTGAATACAGATTTGTTTGTACCCACATCCGCATGTAATTCTCTAGGATGAAAAAGTTGGTCACGTACAGAGTGTTGAATTATGAATGAAATTCGTCGTATTTTAAATGTTTTTATTCATTTTTGCTGGCTCTGCAATATTGATACTTGGCTTATTTATTAAACAACTAGCTGTTGCCCGCGGCTCCGCCCGCGTGGAAGTCGATTTTCGCGTTTTTTTTTTACTATAATTATGGGCGGTTTTAATCAGCCGATTGTGATCAAATATGCGTAAGATTTTGAGTCTAACCAAGACCTTTCTAATAAAAAAACCGCATCAAAACCCGTTCAGTACTTTTTACGTCCATCGCTGTTTGGTATTTGGTTGAAATCTTTAGTTTTGATGACAATCTAATTTTATTGCTTTTAGTACATAAAACTGTGTAATCTAAAAAAAAATTTTTACTTAATTTATTCGTTTTATATAATACCTAGTGGGTCGTGTAAAAGCATTTGATGAGGCCGTCAAGCTGAGGGCCACCATTACAGCACTAACAGTGTTTGTAATGATGACCCCCATTCCTAAGACTTTACCTTTAGCTTACCATCAGGTGAGGTGAAGACCGATAAAAAAAACTTTACTACAATCAAAATTCCATAGTTTAATTCCACACTGGATTCATATATAATTGCTACCTACATAAAAAACAAACGTTAAATGGCACTTCGCCTTCGAAGTTCCTACCTTGAAACATTTCCCGATAAACTCTTTATTTTGCAGTCTCAAGAGAATACTGCATTCTGAACTTTAGAGAATTCCGTTCAAATAGTTACTACTATTCTAGATTCAGGTGTGTAGAAGCAAAACCGTATCAGTGACAAATATCAAATTTTGAGATAATCATAATTTATTACCACAGTAAAGATAATAAGTGTTCTCTATATAGCAAGCCTTCTCCAAAAGCTATACATAGTTATAGCTTTTGGAGAAGGCAAGCACAGACTTGGGCCCTCCCCGTAAGTAGCGGCATTGCCGTGAAACCCGTTACTACACCACGATGGACACAATAGAAGTAGAAGTGTTATTTGCAAACTTGTGATGCTATATTGCGTGTTTTATAGTACCTAAATTATTAGGACATAATGGGTTATTACAAATAAAATTTAAGTGGATCTTGGTATATTCATAAGTAGTATATAAGAAGATAATCAAGAAATATTTAAATTGAAGTAAATTTGCATTTAAGCGCTGGATGAAAGCGTATTTGTTTGTCACATTTTTGGATTTAAATGGGTTTGCTTCAAAACATCACATAAGCACTCAACTTACTATAAAAAGTTACAGTTTCACCATATTTCTCATTGGTTGATTGTGATAGAAGCGGCTTTGCATCTAATATTTTTGGGATCGAAGCGACTTTGCATGTCCATGGTATTTTTGAAGTGTATATTGCCATGGTTATAGTTGGATAAATTGATGTGTTTGTATTATAGTTTAGTCATTACTAAGTTTTACAATTTCATATGCTTAGTGTAAAAGAAGTTAATTTTGAACTGATGTAGTTTTGTTTCTAGACCCCTCATATATCTTCGTATTTTGGAAGGCAATTGGCTGAACTGGCAACGTGCCAGTCAGATACGAGACAAGTACACAAACGACTTGGAAACTGGTGTGAAAACAACCATTAATAATATACGAGTACCTAGTTATTGAGTTTTAAGGATATTATTAGATTTAAAGATAGGATTTAGAGGTAGCCTTAAAAAAGAAGGATGGAATGCGTGAAAAACGATATGGAAAGGGAATGACTGAGATGACATCTGACAGGAATGTATGGAGGAGAATGACATGTTGTGCTGACCACAAATAATTTGGACAAGGGCAGGTAAATGATGACGGATGATGATTATATTTTAAAAGATAGATTAATTAAAGTTGAAGGATAAGTATGTTTAAAGCCGGTGCGTGTGTGGAGTTTTTCCGTAGCCATGATCACAAGAAGTAGAGTATAACTTCTAAGTGTCCTAGAATTTTTTTTATAGGACACGTCAAAATGACTTTACCTCGCCTGAAGGTAAGCCAAAAGCAAAGTCTCAGGACTGGGGTAACCATCACATACACCGGTAGTGCTACAGTGGCGGCCCTCAGCTTGACAGCCTCATCAAATGCTTTTTCACGCCCCGTTTAAAGGCCGCAGGACTATAGGAGGAAGGAAACACATGCGCTGGTAAAGAATTCCAAATCTTATGGTGCGACAAATAAAAAAAAATAAGAATGCTTATAAACATACCTAAGTAAATGTATTGTTATTTATTAGGGACCTAACCTATAAACTTTCAGCCCTTTATCAAACTTGATGTTCACGATAACTTTAATATAACACAGCCTTTGAAACGGCTCATCTATTAACCCTTAATAGGGTAAGGGTATATATATTACCACTTTCTGCTTTTCTACAAAATTTGAGATATATTTAAAATGGAAACATTAAATGATATTTCTTGATCTCATTATATTTTTTTAGTAAGTTTACTGTCATATTTTTAACACTTCATAAGTTATCAAAGTCATTTTAGCAATCTACGGTACTGTCAAAGTTGACCCAACGAATTTTGGTGGCAAAAATTGAATGTTTTAGTGGTCGATGGCGGATTTTGTGCAAATTTGTTCTACAATAATTCTTATAAGAGATTTTACGATACAAATTTATAAAATAGGGTATATTTACTTTCATTTTACGTATTAGCAGCTTTCAGGGACGACTTTTAATACATTTTTCGATATCGTTTTTAAGTGGTAAAATAGTTACCATTGCCCGATTATACTTACTAAAAACCGTAGGTAACTATATATAAAAATCAGTTTGTTTGTTACGGTAAGCCGGGACTCGTGTAAAGTTCACTACTAAAAAGCTTTCAGAAATAGTTTACGTAATTTCTTTAGAAGCTGATGGATATACCTAGTCATAAAGTACGAATATTTTTTTAGTCTATGAATAGAAATCTTACTTGTTTTCAATATTAGTATAGATAACAATAAAAATTAATAAATAAAATAATAAGGTAGCTACATAAATTTATTTAACAAAAAATGTATGACAAACACAGGTGAAACCACTAGTCTTAAAATAAAAATGCGCCAGAAGGGGCAATGGTAACAATTTTACCACCACTCCGCAAAATTTTGATGTTATAAACGGGCAATGGTATATTATTTACCACCGGAAAAACTACCCCTAAAATGCAACCCCTATAAAAAATATTTAGAAAAATGAAATCTGTGACCTATTATTAGCCAGGAACCAGTGTTAGTTTGAAGAAAAAGCACTCACAGGCTCGGGCCCTATTAAGGGTTAAGCCTTACCATTCGTCATAATATTCAGCTGGTTCCTGTCTACGGCTGGTCTTCGTAACTACGAGTTAGGTGACAAATAAATTGAAGTTATTGAAAAGGTCAGTTTTGGTCGACTTAGATGATGATATATAATAATGTTTGTTACCAAATATTATAAGCCTTGTTGGTCCCGCAGTATAAATTTGGTTCTGGGTTCAATTTTATTACTGCATTGGGCAAAATGCTTTTGGCTTTTCTGTTCAAAACATTTTTATGTGGTAGTGTTGGAAGTTTACACAAAGAAGAACGGTCATCAGTGACCCAAGCCCGACAGAAACGAGACATATCTCATTTTATTTGGTATATTGTGTATTGTTAAATTACGTATATTTTATATTTGAAATCAATGGCTAACACCAAAAAATATTGCCGTATGTTTTTGTCCAGGCGATACAATAAAAAAATACTAAACGCGATTATTCAGTGGCAGCTATTAATTGGCGGTCAATCATGCTGTCTCTCTCTTTCATTATAACATGGCGGAGCGGGGCGAGGCGGGTAGAGGTGGGTCGCCGGATGCACCGACGCACCGCAGCGGCCGGCGCAGTCCTTTGTGTTCTGTGTTGAGATCTGTGCGTTTTTGTTTTCAAGGATACATTTTTTCAACGATTTTTGGCTTTCTCTTTACTGGACTTGATTTTTGCATTGTGAGTGGTTCGTTAATATGTCGGACAATAGTAATAATTGTGCTTCGTGTTACGACAAAAATATATTATACTTATATTATGTTTCATGAAACTCTAAATGGAATTAAAGCAATAACAGAATATTACTGCTCATGCTTGCATGGTAAAAGGACATTGGGAAGTTGCGCACACGTCATTAGTGTTGTCTATTACTTAGGGTGGGCTAGACATCAAGATCACTTTGACCACCCGGCAATGGGTATGGATTATGTTGTGAGAGATGATGTGGACTCCCAAACTGAATTTCGACAAATCCTTCCACGACAAGATTTTACTTCGACAAAATGAGATATGTCTCGTTTCTGTCGGGCCTGGGTTTTTTTTGTATGGGGTGTGACTGTTCTCCTTTCATGCATTGATCTAACTCAAAAGCATCCGAACCGTCGGGTTTAATTTAGATAATAATAACACCAAATAAGTAGAATCTATTAAAATAGATTTACAAATGTGAATTTAAAGTTTCTGAAGAAGTTTGAAGTCAAATGGCTGATCGAATTTAATTGAAATTTGTCTGATAATAGTCTAAAATAACACATAGGTTACTTTTATCCTTGGACAAGTTCCCATGGGAAGCAGAAACGGGAATAGGATTGACGCAGGCGAATCTAGCTAGAAAGCTACTTGTCATAATAATAAACAATTCCTTTGGCGATTTTCTTAAACTTTCGCTTTTGCCTTCCGCTTACCATCAGGCGAGGTGGAGTCATTTTGACGTGTCCTATATAAAAAAAAAAACTTTGCAAACCAATTTCTCGATGAAATAAAAAAAATAATATATTAAAATCCCCACACCTTTCCTCTGGGTTGAATTAATTTAACAACGACATGAATAACTTACCGAAATTGGGATAGGAAAAATTGTTATTTCTTTTATGAAAATTTATACGTATGTAGATCGTAATAAAAACGGTTGGTTTCCCACGGTACGGAACCCATTAAGATAATGCTATCACGCCCTCAGAAGCCCTTATCTTAATAGGGATTTTTATACCGTTTTGGTGGCAGACAAGCACACAGCCCACCTGATGGGAAGTGTGCAACACGAGCGTCACACTCGCACGGTCGATCCTGGATGGGGGATGGGGAGTTGCGGGTGTGTTTTGTACCGATAACGCAGGAGACTTTTCTCTCCGCTGACAGCACAGATTCCCCCCAGTGAGCTCTGGCTACCCTACTTACCGCCGGGAACACAACACGATGGTTATTATAGCCGCGGTCTAACATTTCTGATGAATAAATTACACAAAAAAATCTATCCAAATATGTTTATCCGCAATCCAGAACCCATATGATAAGCTGCTTATTTTTGGTCTAGTTAGCACTGTGTAGAATGTTTATCGATATCTTTATTTATTAGTTAATTTTTGTATGTTTTGACTACCTATATTATTATCTTCGGTTCTACTCAAGCGCTTGTGATCAAACATATATGTAAGATTTTAAGTCTGACCAAACCAATAATTTTAAACAAAAAAAAAAACACTTTACAATCTGTTAAGGAGTTCTTGCGTCAAAAATTCAAAAAAAAGTTTTTTTTTTTTTAAATATCCCCAATGTACAAAGACAGCTGTGTGCTTTTTAATTTTATAATATTACTAACTGTTGCCCGCGGCTCCGCCCGCGTGGATGTCGAAATCCGTTTCAAAAACTATCCTATCTCTCAAGTTGGATCGAACTGCACATGGTGTGCGAATTTTATTATAATCGGTTAAGTGGTTCAGGAGTCCATTGAGGACAAACATTGTGACACGAGATTTTTATATATTAAGATAGATTTCCCAGTAGTATTCCGAAGTTTGATCTGTTTTTTAACCGACTTCAAAAAAGGAGGAGGTTCTCAATTCGTACGCTATTTTTTGTATGTATGTTACGCGATAGCGGCGCCAATTATAGATTGATTTTGAAATATTTTTTACTTCTGAGGTAGTCCAGGGTATCAGGATCTGATGCTGGGATCTTGGGAAAATCGACGGGAAATCATCAAATTTACGGCAAATCTGTTTTTGATGCCTTTGTACATAATAAACCTCATAAATAAGTAGGTACTTTTCTATTTCTGTACACTAAAAACTAAATAATATTAGTTTGTGAAGTCGGTTTTTTAAACGTAGTTATAATTATTCTCTTTATTAACATATACGTAGTCGGAATTAGTAAAAAATCTACGGAACTCTAATTTCATACGTTATCTACAAACGAAATACGAAACGCTACGGCCTTCACTAACCCAGATACCCTCGACCCTTCGTACGAGGGCGGAATCCGAAACAGCTGACACTATATTTATGTGTACCTTCCTCGCAAAGTTGCTATTAAAAAAAAAAGAAAAAACGTAGAGAAAAATCGGTATTCCTTTCAGTATTTGTACAACGGGTACTATTATTTATTGCTTAAATAATATTTTAAAATAGATGTGACGAGAATGGATAGAATAAGGAATGAGTATATTAAAGGAAGTTTGAATGTTGCACCTGTAAATGAAAAAAATAGCAGTCGTATTGAGAACCTCCTCTTTTTTTGAAGTCGGCTAAAAATAAGGAACGAGCGACTGTCGTGGTATGGATAAGTTATGTGAAGAGATAAAAGTAATGTTGTTAAAAAGGTTCAAAGTATAAATGAGCTGAGACTTTACCTCCAGCTTACCATCAGGCGAGGCAAAGTCAAATTGACGTGTCCTATTAAAAAAATGTAGGAGGTAGTACACGACGGTATCTCCCGTCTGAAATGAGCTGTCCGACTGGGGTAGTACCTCCACCCTACACTCTTAGTGTTCCACATGTCCATAGGCCACGGTGACCGCTTCCCATCAGGTGGGCCGTGTGCTTGTCTGCCACCTACGTAGTATTAAAGAAAAGTAAATTCAAGGAATTCAGAAATATAATAAATTCACTTCGCTCCTTAGTAAAATGGGGGACGATAGACACAAATAAGTATCACTTGTCACAAAAGACACGAAAAATGTATTCTAAATAATGGATTTATTGATTTTATAACCATTGTACGGAACCTTGAAAGCACAATAAACCATGTAACAGATACTATATTGCTTTTCAAATGAAGGCATCAATCACCTTTGATTATATTATGTTTGTTCATTTATAAAGAGTCACTTTGTTTGTCTTTATTGATGAAGTGATCAATATGAGACACTTTATAAAATATTCACATAATTATTATATTAGGCTACTAGCTGTTGCCCGCGGCTCCGCCCGCGTGGACGTCGATTTTCGCGTTTCTTTACTATATCGCTGGTTCTATAAAAACCATGTTTGGTTGTAATTGGTTAATTAGAAACGTTGATATGACCAAAAACGACCTAAAAACGAAGCGCGGGCGAAACCACGGGTATCAGCTTATATAATAAAAAGTAGCCTATATGTTGCCCAGAACTATGAACTATAATCGTACCAAGTTTGATCAAAATCCCTCCAGTAGTTTTTGATTTTAACGTGAACAAAAATTTAGTGCGGACAAACATAGGCACAGAGGCACAGAGACACAGACAAACAGACAAACAGACAAACAGACAAACAGACAAAAATTCTAAAAATCATTGTTTTGGCATCTATTACATTCATAAAGTCCCCTAATATTTTTTTTTCTCATATATCTTCCATGTACAGACACCGATCAGTTACAGATTTATTATATGTATAGATATGGGCCTCTACTGGCTGGATCGTGCCTCGGAGAGCACGTTAAGCCGTCGGTCCCGATCGCCATGTTGCTGTTGTTGCAATGATTTACAAAACACACACACACACACACACACACACAGAACGTGCAGGAAACCCACATGTCGTAGAAAAATTCTAAGAACATGTTCGATCCATGCCGGTGTGTGTGGATTAAGGTCTAAACGCACTCAGCTCTCTCGTTAGAGGAGAGGAGACCCGTGCCCAGCAGTGGGACATAAATGGGTTGTTATTATAATCATTAAATGAGCTTATCTTCTATAGGCTTTGTGCTCTGCGTCACAAATGTCTTTGTTAAAGATTTTTTTTTAATATAAACCTTCAAAAGTTCTTTACGAGTCGTCTCCACGTCTGAAGTGAGTACTTCAGAATAATGAAATATATACACTCAAATGAATTGAAGTTTTTACGCCTCATTTAACGAAACCAAACCGTAATATACAACGACTTACTTTAAGCAAACTTCAACCGTATTCACGAACATTTAGAGTATAAGTTTCTCTGGTTTGTGACGTTATATTTTATGTGTACGGTAGTTGAATACTTAAGAAAAACTTCTGAGCATCTTTTTAAGACTGTAATTAACATTTTTATTCGAAAAACTTGTTAAATGGAAAAAGTAATCTTTTGTTTTAGTTGCTAACGAATTGAGATGATTTCAAGAATATATTTAGTTAACTAAAACATACATTCATACATTTATGAAGGTAGGACACGACGGTATCTTCCGTCTGAACTGAGTAGTCCGACTGGGGTACTACCTTCACCCTACAGAAGACGGCGTCCATAATATCCACTGTGTTGTGTTCCCAGCGGTAGTAGGGTAGCCAGAATACACTGGCTGGGTTGAGGGAATGAAATCCGAATTCCACGCATGCGATGCCGCGGATAACAGTAAGTATATATGATGGAGGTAGGACACGTCGGTATCTCCCGTCCGAACTGAGCAGTTCAACTGGGGTAGTGCCTCCACCCTACAGAAGACCGCGCCCATAATAACCATCGTGTTGTGTTCCCGTCGGTAAGCAGGGTAGCCAGAGCTCACTGTACCGCCCGCCCTTTCCCTTCAGGGTCGGCAGCGCGTGGGTAACGCCCTTGGTGTTGCACACGTCCATAGGCCACGGTGACCGCTTCCCATCAGATGGGCCGTGTACTTGTCTGCCACCTAAGTAGTATAAAAAGAAGTATAAAAGTAAATATTTTTTCGTTATTAATTTAGTCAACAAAGCAAGTAAATTGTAAACAAAACCAAACAAAATAGCTCCATTAAGTCCAATCACGTGAAAATATGGCTAACAGTGAGTTCAATCGCGCAGCAAAAAATAATTGAACGAAGCGAGAAATGAGGATTCAATTTTGCACACAAATTGACTTGTTTGCTTTGTACAAAAACAAAACCCGGTATTCCTTTTAAAATATACCTTTTATCTATATCTATACTTAATAACTATAAAGCTAAAGAGTTCGTTTGTTTGGTTGAACACGCTAATCTCAGGAACTACTGGTCCGAATTGAAAAAATCTTTTTGAATTGAATAACTAGCTATATTATATCATCACGCTACTGCTCAGGGAAGCGATGGTAGCTGAATGGATAAGGACGCGGCCTCTACTAAGAGGTATCGAGTTCGAATCCGGCCGGACAGCACCAATGTGAATTTCACTTTGTGGAATTTATATGTGCTAATCACATGATTTACCATCTGCTGACGGTTAAGGAAAACCTCGTGAGGAAACCCATCATGTCCTAGAAGAAATTCTAAGGACTTGTCCGATCCACCAACCTGCATTAGGCCAGCGTGTGTGGATTAAGGCCTAAAACCTCTCAGCTCTCTCGTTAGAGGAGAGGAGACCCGTGCCCAGCAGTGGAACATAAATGGGTTGCTATTATTACTGCTCAGGGGTGCAAAGTAGTAATCAATGTCAACGATTTTCGTCAATGAATTTCATATATTATTGCAAAATTAAGTAATTACGGGCATGTATGGGTTAAATAAGATACTAATGTAAAAAAAATATTTTCTGAAAACCGCATCTGTCCACGGACAAACCTACATGCAAACAAGAAACCTCCTTTTGAAGTCGAACAAAAATATTCCGCACCGTGCACAATGGGTGAACGGGGAATTGGATTTCCCCCTTCACCCACTAACGAGTAAAGCCAAGCCAAGCTCGTGTGCCAAATTAACGTAGACAAATTACATAATCTCGGTTGCAGACGGCTATCCGTGATTTAATCTGACATGAGATGATTTGATATGACACAGGCAGTATTGTCCATTCCGTCGTCGCCAGATATTCATACAAATGAATGGGCACTATGCGTTTCGACTATGAATAAGCCCGCGTGAGTTTCAATTACATTGAAGATTTTTGTACGTTTAGCAGAAAAATATTATGATGTACAAATAAATATTCCAGGAAATACTATACACTATACAGACCCACAGTTTAACTTCTATCATGGGTTCTAGAATGTGAATATTTTTTTTACTAAATGTGCAAAATAAATGAATACTTTTTTTTATCTGTTATCTATATTTTTATACACTGTGTAACGAAATAAATGTCCGATCAGTGGAGGAGTGCTAAGTCAAAGTCAAAGTCAAAGTCAAAAATCATTTATTCTGTATAGACCATTTTAAGCGGCACTTACAAAACGTCAAAATCAAAGTTATTTAAAACTAGAAGCAAATGGACCACTGCACCGGTTTGAAACGCGGCCCAGACCTGAGAAGACTCCGGCAAGAAGTCTATTTACAACTATTGCCTCTAGGCATCTAAATTCAGTTCTATTTAAGTGACCCATAATAAATAGGTATTTAATTTTAGAGGAAAACTCACATGGCAACACAACATGACGGATCTTTACGGGTGTGATTGCCGACTGAATTTTTTTTTTGTAACCTCAGAACTTTCAACTGGGTGAACCGATTTTGATGATACTTTTTTTTTTATACCACTTAGGTGGCAGACAAGCACACGGCCCACCTGATGGGAAACGGTCACCGTGGCCTAGGGACGCGTGCAACACCAGGGGCATCACACTCGCGCTGCCGACCCCGCAAAAACCTTTATTTTATACGCTTCCCGTGTTTTCCATTTAAATATGGTTACTTGAAGTCAGTTTTTAATACTGAAATAATCAGATTATTGTCATTTTTAGTACTTAGTAAATTTGGATGCATACCCAACAAGTCTGGCGACGAGACGTCTAGTCTAGCCTCGCTTGCCCTTGGAGTAACCTTCAATTTATTTTCTGTTATGAATTTCTGTCTGTGTCTCTTTGGGATGTATCCAAATAAATGGTTGTTTCTTTGGTTATATCATGTTTCATAATATTGCATTGTAGATACATACATAAGAGTACATAATAACATAATACACCCTTCTTTTTATTAGACACGTCAATATGACTTCACCTCGCCTAATGGTAAGCTAAAGGTAAAGTTTCAGGACCGGAGGTCACCACTCCATATACCGATAGTGCTGAGTATAATACGCAATGTCGACGCACAAAATATCGATAAATGCTAATTCGATTCTACAAAATTGCGATGCACGTTGATAGTGCTACAGTGGTGGCCCTTAGCTAGACGACATCATCAAATGCTTTTTCACGGCCTGCCTTTCTTCGGGTGTATGGAGCCCTATCAAGATCTTCAGTCCTACGCCAACCTCACCTGCAAGTGCTAATTGACCAACAAGGCCCGGGTGCAGCCTTTACAATAGGGGGTCAAACAACACTTATTTATTTTTAAGCCAATATAAGTCACAACTTTGGGCTGAAAGAGCGAACTCTGAGCACCAAAGTGCAAGATTAAAATTATCGCTGTCATGATTAAAATGGTGACACTTGTTGCTAAATAATCGAACCAAATAACAAATTTTATAAGTCCCAAGTTGTAAATCCTATCCTAGATATTATAAACGCGAAAGTTTGTGACAATTTATGGATGTCTGGATATACGTTTCTTGCTTTTTCATGCAAAAACAGCTAAATGGATCTGGCTGAAATTTGGTACAGAGATAGATTATAGTCTGGAATAACACATAGCCTACTTATTAAGAATAGGTTCCACAACTAATAAAACACAGCTAATAAAACATAAAAAAGTTAACCAAAACAGAAAGCGCATAGTTCTACCCGAACGAACATGTTGAACAAGTGGGAATAAAGACTCCCACTAGTTCTACTCTATTGTTACCTCAAATATAGTAGTACTAGTGAGAAAAAAATCCCATTAGTTCTTCCGTAGAACTGTGCAGTAGAACAAGTGGGAACAAATGATATTATTGCCTCTTTATCTGAATTTGAACAGGTTTACGTCCAAATTATGCGTACACCGGCGTTCCGACAAAATTATTTTCTCGCTAAATTGGATGGAGTGAAAACACGGCAATTTATTAAGCGCACTAAGCACGGTACCCATTAATTACTTAGAAGGACTCTTCGTGAACATTTAGCTTATGTGTTCTATGTATCTAGCTATACGCTATTATAAAATTGTGAATTATCTGTGTCTGTATATTGGAGATACTAAAAAAAACTTACTTGAGTTTTGGTTATAGAAACGATTCTGAACATTATATAAATTTACTAGCGACCCGCCCCGGCTTCGCACGGGTGCAATGCTGATACTATTTCTGCATGTATTATACATATAAACCTTCCTCTTGAATCACTCTATCTAATGAAAAAAACCGCATCAAAATCCGTTGCGTAGTTTTAAAGATTTAAGCGCACATGGGGATATAGGGACAGAAAATGCGACTTTGTTTTATACTATGTAGTGATGATACAAATATTTAATGTGGCCGTACCCTCCTTCATCCCCTAGCTTCTCCGTTATAAGGGCCTTGTCTAGATCTATATCTGTTCTAACAAATCATTTTCGTTGCCATTTATCATAATTTGGCTATACACTCAACATTTTGCGCTATTTAACTAGAAATGAATGATAAATGTTCGCCGATATTGGGGCTAGACAACCGATACAGAGATTTATGAACAGCGTTTAGGACATAAATGGATTTCAAACCATATAATGTCTATACAACGGAATAAAATTTGAGTGTATGTTTGTAATATTACAATAACCGCTTTTCACTAAGTGCATTTGAATATACATACATACATACATACATTAAAATCATGCCTTTTTCCCATTGGGGTAGGCAGAGACAACATCTTTCCACTTGCTACGATCTTGGCATACTCCTTTCGCTTCTTCAACTTTCATAAATTGTTTTCATACACTCACGCCGGTTGCGGGTGCCTTTCTCCAAAACGTCCTGGATCTGATTAGAATATGTACCTGAAAACCTTCTGATTCCCTAAGCCCTTCTTGAAGAACCCCATATTGTAGAAGCTAAGGAAAACCAGATAGATCATTCCGGTTCGTGCGTAAAATAAGATTTAAAATGGAATAATTCGGGAAGCGCCAGCTGTCAAAAATAAAGAATCATCAAAATCGGTTCACCCAGTCGAAAGTTCTGAGGTAACAAACCTAAAAAAGTACAGTTGAATTAGGAACCTCCTCCTTTTTTTAAATCGGTTAAAAATGTCATGGAAATTTTAAGTCGAAAGGAGACTGAAATGATTACATACAATCTTAGGCCTAGTTGTAAGAAGATGAAAGTAGTGTCAATTAATAGCTTATATATTATGAACCTATCACTGAAAATTCTGCGGATTTTGTCAATCTGAGAACAGAGATATAAGAGATTATGTAAAAGTGAGGTTATGTTACAATCTTTAACTACAGCTGATTCCTCAAGTGCAAAATGTGTTCTTTTGCACTAATAGTTATTATATTCACTAGAAAATGTTTAAAAATCATATGAATGAACGTCAACGACTTCAAGCGATAGGTAGGTAACAGGTAAGGAGATAGGGAAAGGATGTCTAAAATAAAGTAAAAACATTTAATATAGTGTTCTATTCGCATTTTATTATAATTAAAATGTCGTCTAGAAATTGTGCCACGAGTCCGGCGCGCAAGGTACTATATGATCTTGGTACCTAGCCCAGCTAAGGTACCATATAATGCACATTATATGAGCGCAACAGCCTACAGTTCGTTTACCTACAATACAATTGCAGTAATGCATTACCATAGCCGAATCACGGACAGAATTGTTTCATCGTGTACCTAAGGGTCGTCGGCCCAGTGTATTGCAGTGATCAATGGATATCCCACAATTCACACAGCGATCCATAGTTTCACTCTCAGATTATTAATAATCTAAGGTTTCACTACTATCCAATCCACAAGCCGGCGGTAAAATCCAAAATAACAATTCCAAGTCAAACGTGTGAGCGATGTTCGGTGTCCAAGGTGAAAGCAAGGGTCGTACAAGGTAGGCAGGGTCAGAATCCGTAAAATACAAAACAGTGGTCGTAAAAAATGACGAATAATCGGGAAAGCACTCAAAACGCATCGGAAAATACGTAACGAGTGAGCAAACAAAAATAGTCGGCAGCTGTCTTGTCATGTCAGTGACATAGACTAAAATAGGTAATATAAGAGAGATTTGAATCGATATGAAATCAATAATTATTATTATTGGTTTTTCAGTATACTCGTAATATGACTGTAATTATATGCACTATATTGCATGTAAGTATATATAGTGCATTTAATTATTTTGAGTTAATTATTTACCACAAAATGTTTTATTTTTGTAACTGTGTAATCGATTACTCAATCGATAATCTCACGAAAACTATTTTCTCATATTTCTCCGCTTCCTGATTGAGAATTGAGGTGATTTTTCATATTCTAGGATACAAAAATATGACTAATTTTTTAGATCATATCTCAACTTATTACATTTGGGCCCACGATTTTCCATCTCCTTTCAATGCTGGCCTTTAAACTATTAAGAAGGATCGATTTTCAAAGAGAGACTGTCTGTTAATACTTTATTCTGTTACCCAAACGTAAAAGCAACTTTATTGTCTCCTAATAAAGTTCAATTTTGCGTTGTAATGCAGGATTCAATCGAAGCCGGTTGGCTTAGGGCAAATAAGTTAGGAACTTCGGTAACCTGTTATATTGTGCCTTTGGTTTCGAAGCCGATATTAGATTTTGATGTTGATTTTTGTGCTAGTCGAAGACCTCTTTGGCGTAGTAGTAGAGCGTTCGACTGCTAAGTCATTGGTCGCTGGTTCAATTCCCACTCAGTGCATATATTTATGTGCAATAACATGAATATTTGTATTACTCTGGGTGTTTTTACGAATAATAAGTATGTATTTACAAAGAAAAGTATATAAATATGTTTTTCCGTATTCTAGAAGCCATAATACAAACTAGTTAATCTATGCTTACTTCGGGTCTTGAGAGCGCTGTTCGAGCGGTTTCTCGCTTACAGATGAACATGGCCTTAGCATAACTTCTTTATAGTAAAATATAGTGAGAAATAGGTTTTTTACCCGACTGCCGAAGAAAGGAGGGTAGGTAATGTTTTTAAAATTGATGATGCGAGGCAGTTTAATAATTCCTTCACTACAAATATTTGTCAAAATATGCAGAATATGCAGACTACAATTGCCCACTCGACTACAATAACGATAGTACCAAGTTAACTACAATAAAAATACACTTTTAATTGTGGTTCGTAAATGACTAATAGGACATTGGCATACTATTAGTCATAAAATATTATTATACCTGTATAAGTTTAGTTAATAAAACCAGATTCGAGTCGAAGTTACGAGTTGTAAAATACTATAGACAAGTTATGCGAAGGCTACGTTCAACTGTTAGCGAGAAACCGCTCTAAAGATTTAGAAAGAAACTCAATGGTTAAAGAGCTTGCCTTATGACCGAGAGGTCTGTGTTCTGGGCATTACCGAATTTTTTTTATACCACTTAGGTAGCAGACAAGACACGGCCCACCTGATGGGAAGTGGTCACTGTTGCCAATGATTATGGACGTGTGCAACACCAGGAGCGTCACGCGCGCGCTGTCGACCCTGAAGGGAAAGGGCGGAGGTAGGAAAGGGTGGAAAGGCCAGGAAGGGGTACAGTGAGCTCTGGCTACCCTACTAGCCGCCGGGAACACAACACGATGGTTATTATAGGGCGGTGTTCTGTAGGGCGGAGGTACTACCCCAGTCGGACAGCACATTTCGGACGGGAGATACCGTCGTGTCCTACCTCCATCTACTCTAGACATGAATGTGGTAAGCTAAATTGTTAGAAGTTATTCTAACACAAATCTTTTTTTATTCTAGATATGTTAATTAACATGTCTAGAATAACGTATATGACCTTAGACCGAAGTAAAGTCTTGGAATTGGGGTCACCATTACAGACACCATGTCGCATTATGCCACAATGGTAGCTATAAGTTGCGGGTTCGATTCCTGCTCAGTGCAAATATTTTTATGCGTGAATATGGGTATTTGCATTGGTCTGGTCGTGCCTCGGAGAGCACATATATTAAAGGTATATACATACCTTTGGATGCCTGACGTTTAATAATAGTCATGGAACGCGAAAGTTTAAAAGTTAGTACCTACCTAGTCCTATCTCTAACCTACCAATATGAGATATTCC